>OZ010799.1:264459064-265119363 GCA_963932465.1 Maratus speciosus | reverse complement strand
AATAGGCTCTAGGCTCCACTTGAATTTTATCGAGCCCTGCAGTAAACACGATCTTTTAGATAACTAAAGAGTTTTTAAAAGGTCAAAGTGACAAATTGATATGATTTAAGGCTGTAGACAATGAATGTAATCCTAAACGTATTTACAATGGGAATGTCCTTTATTTATTATTTTTTTTAATATGCCACGACACGGACAAAGCCATCAAAATACGATCTGTCCGTATTAAATAAGGACGTATATTAATCCTATTAAAAAGGCAGAGTTCGTACGGGTGCTTGAATTTTCAGCCTAAGAAATTCTTCGGTACCAGTATTTCCTTATGGAAAATTTCTCCTGAAATAAGGCGAAATTTCGTCCGTTTAAACTAGATTTATTTTTCTATAACAAGATTCCGATATCGGGCCTTGAAAATAACGGTACCCGTACGAACCCTGAAAGGGAAGATTTATCTTACTTTTTATGTGTTATTTAGCTTTTAAGAACGAATTATTTGAATTCCCATACAAATCTATGCTAAATCTATGATCGGCTAACGAACAATTCCGTTGGCGAACGCTGTTTTGGAACGGTTTATGTTCGTTAACCGAGCACTCACTGTACAAATTAAAGTGAAACATAACATCCAATGTTATTGGTCAGGATTTCTCGCAAATCGTAATTTAAAAAGTAAAAAATCAAAATACAACGAAAATGTGTCAAAGCCTTAACAAAAGAAGGTAAATGTTTTAAATATATCTGCGACAAACTTCCAGCCTTATAAATAATCAAAATAAAAGAAGACACCGAGTTGATCCCCCCATAAAGAATATAAACGGAAAAGCGTGAGTCAAAGCATGAACGGTTCAAAGAAACTTCCACATACGGAATAAAATTGTAAGGACTTTAAATACACAATATTTTACACATTTAATTGTAAAATGCATAATGAGGTCCCTACCTACGTCCCAAGCGCCGGATTATCCAGCGAAGCCAGGAAGAAAAAATGAAAATTTGAAATTGGAAAAAGTTAAAAGGAAAATTCCCTAAAGCAATCGCACGACCGCAGCGGCTTCGAGCACATTATTAATATAACTGCATACCCGTGGTAAACCAGCGTCTACGTAAGATTTCTCTTCGTGTTTATTTTTTATTAATAAGGGGACCATGCCCGGGCTGCATGTTGCATGTCCTCGTTATGATAAAGGTACGTTCACATTTGTTTCGAAATATTTCTATATTTCACACTGGAAAATTAGTGTTCTAAAATACGTATATAATAAATTGTACAGAAAGTTTCAGCAGTAGATGAGTGTGTCCGTGCTCCTTGTTCAAGAAACGTTCATTTAAAATCTTTTTTAGGACTATTTTTTTTAGAAACTCTCATTTTGCATTGCATTTCATTTCATTAACCCCTTAACCCTTTCGCGACGGGAGCCTTTTACGGAATTTTTAATCTTTTGTCACCGTTTTTTAAAAACAGAAATTTGTGTCTTCTTGAATCGAGAAAATGCGCTGATTAAATAAGGCAAATTTTACTCGTGAGGAAAAACAATGATTCTGAGCGCTTCATGCGGCACGTATACGTGTCGCTCGTCCCCAAGGGGTTAACTGTCACACCCGAGTTAAAAAGGGTTTGCTACCTACGATACTAAAAATCTTTTGGATACCAGTTAATTTTAAGTGTAATCTTTGGTGTATTAAATGGCATGCCTTTTTCGATTGTACAAAGCCAAATATTTTAGTAAAAAAAAGTAGTGCCGGGACCATATTTTTAATTTGTTTTTTCAAAAAAGAAACAGTTAAAGGCTTAAATAAAGCGTATGTGTACATATATATATTGAAATTAGCGGTACTAAAAAAAAAGTAAAAAAAATAGGTTTGAATTTTTGTTTGGTAAAAATTGGTTTTATTTTGCCAGTTTGTGAAAATTTACATTTTTGTTAAACATTCTTGAAGGACTGCACAGTTGACAATTTGGCCTTTTTTTTTAAATTCTGAAATTCTGATTTGATACCACAAATTCGTAATTCTAATTTTCGCTTAATGCTAAACATTTCGTCATTACAAAAAATAAAAAATACTCTTTCTGAGTTTCTGGTATGACTTCGATTTTTCTGATAAAAAAAAAAAAAAAATGCCCAATTATTTTGTGAACAGTTTTTTTTTTTATACAATATTGTTTAAAACTTTATTTTCTAAAGAGACGATTGCTTAATTTGGTCGAATATAAATGAAACTAGAGCAATTCCGTGTAAGTTTTTAAGTTTCAAATTTACTTATGATTATTAACTTTTATTGCATATTACATTAAAATCTTTAGATGTACAAAGTTTGAGTGTTTTCGATGGTACAAAAAAGAAGTGTGTTCCTATATAAATGTTTAAAATTTACTTAAGTTTTAATTTTTTTAGTTTCTCTGAGCGTTCTACAAATACCGATTATCAATCCAAAAATTATTACTACAGTGTTGCCAGTTCGCGAATTTTCTAAAATTCAGGTTAATTGATAACCACCACTTTTTGAAAATGATATCATTTGTCTCATTTTTGCTTATTTAATTTGCAGAATAAGGTAATTATAACTAATCCAGGGTTTCCAGTTTGGCCTACATTTTTATTTTGAAAGTTCAAATTCACAACGGAAATTTAAAAAGGAGAATCTTTACTTTCAGCGTTGTCAGATGGTCTACTTTTTTAAAAATCAGTTTCTTGAGTGGCACCAAATTTTTAAAATGGTAAAATGTGCCTTATATTATGACATATTGATTAAGGCAAAAACAAAGTGAACTTTACCGTTTCAAAAAAGTGGTGCCAATCAAGAAATCTGAATTTAACCCCTTCTTTCTCGCTCCCGTCATATTCTCGGGCTGTGTCTTTTACTCAAATTGCTTGATTCCCACCAGTTTTATAGAATAGTGAAATTGGGTATATTTTGGTATCGTTTTTACTGTCATTAAATAAGGTGAATATTTCTTTTTCATAAAAGTGGTGCCAATAAGCAATTTGAATTATTCAACCGTAATTTAATTCGAGCGTTAAGGGGTTAAAAAAAGTAGCACACTGACAACACTGTTTACTTCATGTAGCCAGAAAACACCTGTCTTTAACACTAGAACTACAAGGAATTTGAGTCAAGTTTAAATAAATATATTTCATACCAGAATTTTGATTTAGAACAACTTAACTTTATTATTTAACGTTTTTATTCTCTGTATCTTTTAAACTTATTTCATAATCATATTTCTGGTTTGAACCGAAACATATTCATATGGTAGCTGCCAAAATGACAGATCACGGCAGTTTTAGTGTTAAATAAAACAAAAAATACTATTTTTCATTTTTGGCACGAATTTGGATTTTCTGAATAAAAATAGAGGCATTTACTCTAAAGTTGATAATATATAGTCATACTCGCCAACTTTCTCTTAAACTTCCGTAAAATGTGAGTTAAATTGACCCAGGTTAAACACGTTTCCAACCAGAAACTTACTAAAGAAATTAACTCAAATAGATTTCATAGCGAAACATGATTTTAAATGTGTAATGATACATCAAATAAATTTTCTGGTTAGTAACGCGTATAACCTGGGTCAACTTAACTCACATTTTACGGAAGTTTAGTTCAATGTTGGCAAGAATGATGTAGTTGATACGATAAAGTTAGTTTTGCAAAGTACGTATATGATAATTTGCACAGGATTTCTTAAAGTTGTGTCCATGCTCCTTGTTCAAGAAACCCACCTTCTGCTGTAGATGGGAAAATCTTCATTTAGAATCTGGTAAAGGCCTGTTTTTTTTCTTTGTAGGAACGCTCGTTTTGTATTTTATTTCATTAAATATAGCGTATATAAACATTATATATTGGAATTAGTGATACTCGAAGGAAAATGTTTAAAAAATAGGTTTGCATTTTTGTTTGGTAAAAATTGGTTTTATTTTGCCAGTTTGTGAAAATTTATATTTTTGTTAAACATTCTTAAAGGACTGCAGAGTTGCCAATTTGGCCATTTTTTTAATTCAGAAAATCTGATTTGGTACCACAAATTTGTAATTGTAATTTTTGCTTACTGCTAAACATTTCATCATTACAAAAAGTAAAAATTATTCTTTCGAAATTTCCGGTATAACTTCAAGTTTTCTGAAAAAAAAAAAAAATCCAAACTGCTAACCCTGGTGGAGTGTAAAGTTTAACACATATAAATATATTTTTCTTTTAAAAAACGTGATCCCCAATTATTTTAGTGGATAGCTTTTTGATAAAACATAGTTTAAAACTTTATTTTCTAAAGATAATAATTTGGTCGAATATAACTGAAACTATGACAATTTCGTGTAAGTTTTCAAGTTTCAAATTTACTTATGATTATTAATTTTCAGTCAGTATAATATTAAAATCTTTAGATGTACAACGTTTGAGTGTTTTCGATGGTCAGGGTTCGCACAATGTTACCACTAAATTTTTACAGTATTTTCAAAGTATTTCACTGCAGAAAAATATTGTAAAATCTGTGAATAAAGGCGGTGATTGCGAATTCTATGTTTTAAAAATTAAATGTAAATTTTCCTATCATTAATAGTGGTGTCAGAGTCCTTGGAAATTCCAAGGAGTGTGTGAACCTTGGATGGTACAAAAGAGAACTCTGTTTCCATATAAATCTTTAAAATTTACTTAAGTTATAATTTTTTAATTTTTTTAAGTGTTCTACAAATACCGATTATTAATCCAAAAATTAATATTACTACAGTGTTGCTAGCTCGCGAATTTTCTAAAATTCAGATTAATTCATTACCACCACTTTTTGGAAATGATATAATTTGTCTCATTTTTGCATTATTTAATTCGCAGAATAAGGTGATTATAACTAATCCAGGGTTTTCAAGTTTGGCCGGTGTTTCCAGTGGGCTACTTTTTTTTAATTAAGATTTTTTGATTGGCACCACTTTTTTGAAATGGTAAAATTTCCCTTATTTTCGCTTTAATTAATATGTCATTAAATAAGGCGAATTTTACTATTTCAAAAAAGTAGTGCAAATCAATATCTGAATTTAAAAAAAATAGTCTACTGGCGACACTGAGTTTGGCTTCCATTTTTATTTTGAAATTTCAAATTCACAGCGGAAATTTTAAAAAATGGAATCTTTATGTAGTCACAAAACGTCTGTCTTTAACCATTTCCGACGCAGTGGTCTGGGATGCCTAATTTTAATTCAAAACTTACAAACGGCACCAAGAATATTTTAATAAAATTTTTCTTTTATAATGAAAGTTTAAAGTAACAAGTTTTTAATTACTAAAAAAGTAGTTTATAAATTCTGGTGTCAGTCAATCATTTCATCATTTTGCAACAAAATTTGCCTGTACCTGAAAGTGTTAAATAAGGCAAAAAATTCTATTTTTAATTTCTGAAAGGAAATTGAATTTTCTGAATTAAAATAGAGGCTAAACTGACAACCTTGAGCTAATCTAAAAAAGTCGTGGCAATTAAGAAATCTGAATATATCTATATTATAAAGGATGTCCGTAACGCATACGTCATTTTGCAAATGGCAACACTTTGAAATTTGAAATAAAATTTTGGTTTTGCAATTTTCTCTACTGCAAATTTTTAAACTTCTAAACATCGCACATTTTAAATTTTTACACCGTTGTATAAGAAAAAAAATGCTCTTTTAAATGCAATTTGTTTGAAAGCTGTAACTCAATTTATTTTTGAGATATTAATTTTTTTATAGTTTTTAATACCATTTTTATTATCGTGGCAACAAAAGTATCTCATTTCTATTGAAAGTCATTGAAAGTAAACGAAAAATAGTCGAAAATAGGAGATACTGTATCTTTTTGTTGCCAATTTTTCATAAAACCTGAAAAAAAAGTTGAAATTAAAATATTTGCTATGTCAATAATATTGTCTTTTATTCCGTGATAATGACGTCATATGCACACTTTTCTATAGACGAAGTTTAAGACTGGATTGTAAAAGTGGATTGCTTTAGCGGATGCAAATGACGTCATTTTATATATAAAAAAAGCGTGTAGTATTTTAATTCTTAAACCTGAATTATGTTTTGTAGAAGTGCGTCATTTTCACAGCCCAGCTGCTTTGAAATTCTTCACAGGTGAAAATACTTCACTTTTAAAGATAAGGTAATCGAAATAACACACCGATAAAACGCAATGTTTTACAAAAATTTAGAGTGTCTTTATAAAAGAGAGGTGACATGCAAATAATAGCGATTTATATTACAGAAATTGATGATTCTCACCTGGATGAATTTGCTTCGCCGAGATAGACAAGCAAACAAATAATCCGTGGTTTAAAATAATGTCGTTTTCCTGAAGTTTTTGTCAAAAATTCTCTCGAATAATAAAATTTTAATGCTATTCTTTAGGACATTCTACTATAATTTTATCACAATAACATAATTTGCTAATTTTAATTTTTTCCTAATTTTATATAATCTATATATTTAAAGCGCAAGTGGGTTTTTTAGTCATCTGCCCTGATCTTTCTGCTGAAGCAATTTTACTAATATATTTTTTTTAATTGAAAGCTTTTCTTTTGTAGATGTGATCGCACTATCTGTTTTTTTTTATATCCCCATTTTTATATTTTTATTTTAAAAGTATTTTATGAAATTTCTTCAAAATGATGAAAATTAGATAGCTTTCATTATTGCAGACCAGAGAGAAATAATGAGGTATTTTTAACTTTATTCATGCTATTTTCTGATGAAAATTCAAAATTGTTGATAAAAATTGTTGTATAGGGTTTAGTGGCGCAAAATCCCATTAGAAGCAGAATGTTACATTAGGTGCATAATAACGGAAAATGACATACTGCTTTTGAAAACACGCATTTTTCCTCTTAAATTTTCTATATTCTTTTTCCTTCTGCATGTGTGCTGATACTAAGTTTCAGACACTAGGCGAAATACTTATTTAAGTGAAAATGAAGTCATATTTAAAAGAAAACGATCATTTTCTTAGACAAAACTAAACATTTTAACACAAATGCGTCTAAAAAACATAAATTCCGGAAATTTTTACTCTACGGAATTGAGATTAGAATCTCGAGTAAAGACTGCGCCTGTTCACATAAAATATGTTGCTAGCAATCGTGACTTCAAGTTTTGAGTTAAAATGATTTTTAAATGGTCAAACAAAATGCAATTTTTTTTTAAATGATGAATATGGATATGAGAAGTGCGTATGCAAATTTTGAGAAGGTGAAAATTGCTGTTTTCATTCCGGAAATCCAAGCATAAGAGCCTCGATAATCACGTCCTAATAACTGATCTTTATTATATTTTACTGATACAGTATCTATATTATAAAGAAAAAACTTATCTGTGCGTAACGCTGACGTCATTTTGCGAATGGCAACATTGTGAATGGCAACACTTCGCGATCAAATTTCGGTCTTGAAATTTTCGCTACTGCAATTTTTTAATCTTCTGACCATCGTACATTTTCAATTTTCGTTACATAGGGGAAAAAATTTACTTTCAAATGCAATTTGATTAAAAACTGTATTCATTGACTAATGTATTATATTTTCAAAAATAATTTTTAAGCATGATTTTTTTTTAAAGTTTATCTTATAACGTGCCGGTTTTAATACATAATAATAATAAACATTTTGCACATAAAGCAACAAACATTTTTCAGCATTTGTTTCTGACTATTTTTCCATAACGAAATTAATATTTCCTTTATAAACAAATAAAAGAATGATATTTAAAAAAAAAACCACTAATCTAACATACTTGTGAAAGACAAATTAACAAAATTAAAACTTCTTTTATACACAAATAAAAGAATAATATTAAAAAAAACACAAATCTAATATATTTGTAATCGTGCAATTTAAATTTTTAGATCACGAAATAGGATTTTTTTTTTCAAATGGAATTGGTTTGCAAAGTTCATCTAAGTTTACTGATTGCCTACGGTTTTAAAAACAATTTTAAAGCATGAAATATTTTTTAATTTATCTATATCGCGCGAAGCTCGATTACGAAAGATTAATCCGTTTTCCCTTAAAACAAAATAAAGATTTCATCATTTTCTTACGGCTAATATCCATTAAAAAAAACTTCCCTATGAATAAATAAATAAAATAATGTAAATAAAACACAAATTTACCAGACATGTATAAGCTCTGAAATTATCAAAATGTAAAAGGGTGCCATAAGTAGCAAAATCTTGGCAAAAAATCTTAGCATGCGGCTAATAAGAAATTATCGCTTTTGATAAATTTCAAAAAATTATTTGATTGTATAATTCGTATTTTCCATATGAAAAATGCTTTTCTAATGTAAGTGGTCAATCTAAAAAAATTAATGCTTATAAAAAATTATTAGTTTTCAATAAAAAAAAAAAAAATGTTTTCACCTATATATTCTTTAACACGGGAAGCCCGGGTACGATACCCTAGTATATATAAAAAAGTAGAGGTCTGGTGACATTGCATTTGTACATGAACTACTTTTGTACCACTTAAGAATAATTTAGTTCTTTTAAATGTAATACAGTTTAAGTCTCTAGTTGATAATGTCTGCCTCCTCATATACTAAACATTTAATAATTACTTATTTTTAACATTAAAGGTACATCGTTTGTAAATATGTTGTTCGACAGTAATTTTTTAATGTATCTCTACTATCTTTTCAAGAAGAAGAACAATTATAAAATGGATTTAGAATTTTGTAATAGTCATTTGAACAAAAAAGAATCCTTAAGATGTCTGTTAGTGATGGTTTCACCTTAATAACAAAAAATAAGGAATCTATATATATTACGCTATCGTACGTGGCACAGAAATCTCGATTATTTGTTAATTGTTTAATGTCAACGCTCGAATGAAACGCATCTCATTGTTTATTGAACAGCGTTTAATACCATATATATAAGGTGGGATGGGGGTACCATAGGGAACCCTGTTCTGTCGCCAAATGCCGCCAAGTTTGTCGCCAAAAGTAACGCCAACTTGACGATATCTCTAATATTTCGCCAAATTCCCATAGACTCCCACTGTAAACAAATAGGGTTTACTTGCTTACAGAAAATCAACCAATTGAGATATTTTAACCCATTGGGGACGAGCGACCGGTGTACGTGCCGCGCAGTGGCGTGGCGTGAAATTTTTCGGTGGTCATCGCAATTATTTAAGTTTGTGGTGAAAAATTATTAACTCTAAAATTCAATGGTTGGATGTTCAAAAAAGAAACTTTAAATCTTACCTTCACTTATACATGAACTCCAAATGTTCTGCTAAAACTGGATCGTAGAGTTTTAAAAGCTTATTAGGAGTTTTAAAATATTGCTTGGTCATCGCCGCATCCAGCGATGACCGGACGCCACGCCACTGGTGCCGCGTGAGGTGCTCGGAATCCGTGAATATTCTCACCAGTAAATTTTTATTGTAAATTTGGCTTTATTTAATCCGAGCATTTTCCCGATTCAATTAAGCAAAAATTTATGTTTTGAAAAACTTGTGATATAATATTAAAATACTGTAAAAGACGCTCGTTCCGAAAGGGTTAATGCAACAAAATCTAATATGAGCTTAAAGGATTACATTAATTATATTTAAGGGAGTCCAAGTAAATTGAATTACGAATAAAAGTAACATGATACAATGTTTAGCATGTTTTCCCAAACATAAATCTTAAGGGAGACCAAACTGGTCGCCAAGGGTGGGTGGGTGGGGGGGTAGTAATCACCAGTGTTGAATTCAGACACTTTTCTCCGGGAGGGATTTCTGTGACTCCGGGGGGACATTATAGAGTTCCGGGGGGGAAATTGCAATTTTTGACGATTGAAAACACAAAATCTCAAATCTTCCGGGGGGGACATCTCATTGCTCCGGGGGGGAATGTCCCCCGGGCCACCCCCTGAAAACACTTTTCTCCGGGAGGGATTTCTGTGACTCCGGGGGGGACATTATAGAGTTCCGGAGGGGGAAATTGCAATTTTTGACGATTGAAAACACAAAATCTCAAATCTTCCGGGGGGGGGGGGAACATCTCATTGCTCCGGGGGAATGTCCTCCCCGGGCCACCCCTTGAAATCAACACTGGTAATCACATAAAATCATTCTAGAAAAGTTCCTAAAAATCTGAATTTGAGAAAAGTAAATTGTTGACATCCACTTATCCTAACTTTTGAAATTTGTACAATGGTTGATCGTTAAGGACATGTATACTCACTTAAAACAGGTTTCACTTACGGTTAAATAAACCTCTATCTATTAAATATTTCTGTTCTTATTTAATGTTTGTATAAGATTGTTCCATTTATCATAACCAGGCGATCCAATCTGAGTCTCCCGGGTTGCAAGAACATGCAACCCGGCGTACAGTGTATACGTGAAAAGCATTATTTTATATCTTCAAAATTTCTTTTAAAATATCGTATATTTTCTTAGATTGCCTACTAACAATATCAAAAAGTATATTTATATGAAAAGTATCAATTATGAATTCAAATAAATATTATATATTTTATTATTCAATTAAAAATTATTATCATTTCGTATCTGCCGGGGGTTAATAACCAAGGAATGTTTTAAAAAATCACTGTTAACAGCAACTTTTTAATCTTTTTTTACAGTGCTTAAGCGCGTATTTTCTTCTCTTTTTTTTTTGTTTATCTGTTGAACTTGTGTATTATTAATTAATTATTTTGGTTAAGATTTAATTTTCTTTTGGAATATTAGCCGAATACGAAAGCTAAGCCTTTTATACATTTTTTTTAAGTACAGACGGATTAATCTTCTGTAATGTGGTTGCACGCGACACAGATATATTTTCTAATTTGTTGGGTAGTTGGTTAAATGTTACAGGTAGACGTTTAAATTTGTTTTAAAAACAATTTTAAAAAAAACAGTAAATACAGATACAGTTTTCTATCAAATTACATTTGAAAGTACATTTTTTTCCCTCTTTTTGACGGTGGAAATATTAAAATTGTGCGATGTTTAGAAATTAATAAATTTTCAAAATACAAAACATTATCTCAAATTGTTCCCACTGTCGATATTGAAAACGTTACTCCCGGACTCATATTACATTTATCATAGTGATACACAATTATAAAGGCCTTAATTTGATTTATTTAATGATGTCTTTAATTGAATTATTACACGAATTATTGGTTATTAAAAAATTATTAAAAGCAGTTAACCCTTTCAGGGTGTATTTCTGTTGCTGAAATGACTGATTCATTCCTATATATAGCAACAAATGTCTTTGAAAATATGTGAAAATTTTTCGCCACATACAGTATAAATGCAAAATTTTATTTCAAAATTCTGGGTTCAATGTGGCAGTTGGGAATTAGCATTAAGTGGGATATATTATATCCCACCGAAATTCAAGGGGTTAGACAGAAACATAATTTACGATCGTATTTTTATAGAATAACTATTACATTTCACATCGGAAAATATGTCCTGTAGAATATAAATATAATTATTTGTAACATTTTTAAAGTGAAGGTTTCATGCTACACGAATAATTCAAATTCCCCATTTACTGCGGTAGATGGGGATAGTAAAAATAAAAAATAAAATTGGCGATTGTGTGAAATGACAAGCGTCTAAATCGCGGCCCTCACAACGAGTGTTGCCAGATTGGGGGCTTTTTTGTCCCCAGATTGTCGATTGTCACAACTTTTTTGAAATAGAAATATTCGGCCTATTTAAAAATAGATTAAAAATTCTGAAAAATAAGCGAATTATACTATTTAAAAAAGTGGTGTCAGTCAAATAATCTGAATTAAAAAAGTTCCCAATCTGGAAACACTGCTCACAACGGCTATTATCACAAACTAGCCGCCTCTGGCGACCAGTTTGGTCTCCCTTAAATGTTTGCTAAGTATTGCGTCATGTTACTTTCATTCTTAAACTAATTGACTTGCTCAATCCTTCCCTCGAGTTCAAAGATTCTGATAGAGAAATCAAGAATTGTTTGCGAACTTGATAACTTTTCATACATTTTTGTTGTTATGCGTACTTCGTCTTTTTTGACAAATACCATTTAATTTCCGTAGCTGTAAAAATGAATGAAATTTCAAGATTTGTTCATAAATTATCTAAATTAAACTTATTTTACTTAAACATGCTGTTACTTCAATGCTATTTTTTAGTAATAATAAATTTAATAAAATTTTGCAAATCATGCATTTGTAAATTTTTTTCACTACTTAATAACTAAATAATGAATATATATACTTTTGCTTTTATAGATTTGATTTCTGAGTTCATAAATATCACAATATAGTGACGTAACTAAGAGAAATAGCAAAATAAAACCCTCGTAAATGCAAGCCGTTAACAAACGTTAGCGCCACCAATTTATCAACTATGACGTCATAAGAATATTGTCTATTCATTGTTGGAAAATGCTTTGCGAATGATTACCACCATGGTCTAATATTTTCTACTTTTTATGATGAATGAATCTCTTGTGTTTGTTTACTTTATGAAGTGAAATAGAAATATGTCAACTTAATTTCAATTGAAATTATCTTGGAATATATATTTATTTGAATGTAAATTAGAAACAATACTTTGATGTTGAAATGAAACATTTTAGTTTGTGTTATTAAGATTACGATTAATTGTTTACTTAAGTACTTTTCCATTACAGGGGCCATGGCATTATTTTTTTTAAAGCTTGGCGCAATTCGGGCCAGAACGTGAAATACGTTGATAAAATATATACCGTAATTTCGGGTGTATAGCCCGCGGATCAAACAATCGTTTTTTGACCCAGAAATTTTTAAAAATAAAATGTAACTCTTCAGATCGCAGTAAATATTGGTCTTCAAATACTGAATAAAATTTCTGGGTCCAAACTGAATTGTTTGATCTGCGGGCTATACACCGGAAATTACGGTAAATAGCTATGAAAACAAACCTGGTGAACTTTTATTTTTATTCATATGTATTTATTTGCATATAAACATTTTATTTACACATATTATACAATATTTGTTTACATAGAAATTACTTCTGTTTCTATATAAAAATAGATTCTGGGCTTCTTTAGCTTAAATAAATTGTATCCATATGGAAAAAATTGTTTATGTATATGAAATAGGATATAGATTGCCGCAAAATACGATGCCAATTTTTTTTTCTCGCCAAGAACCTATGCTGGAAGGTATTTATTTATTTATTTATTTATTTATTGTATTTTGAATGAGGTAAATGAAAGATGTGTATTTTAAATGAAAGATTTATTTTAAATGAAATGAGTGATAGGTTTATATTTTTAATGAAATGATGGCGATGGAAGAATATTTGGCGATTACCTGCGGCCGACTAATATAAAAGTACCGAAATGTCCGTTTGGCATATAAAAAGTGAAGCGGTCAGCCCGGAACTATTGATGACATTCACATGACTTCGGCTTTTATTATATAGATTACCTGCGGCCGACTAATATAAAAGTACCGAAATGTCCGTTTGGCATATAAAAGTGAAGCGGTCAGCCCGGAACTATTGATGACTGTCACATGACTTCGGCTTTTATTATATAGATGCATCCGAGAAGTTTCCTGGCATGGCGCGCTGGCTCATACGATGCTTTGTTTACTTTCAGCTTAAAAGCGGAGCGTTGCATATCCTGTCTTCATAGTTTTTAGAAATAAAAAAAATCAGAAATCAGAAAACAGCTAACAGATATCATTCATGTACAAGTTAAATGAACTTTATTTAAAACCGAATTTAAATTGCTTGACATCATTTATTTTTTAATTCCGCGGGTGCATTTGTGATAAGAGCCGTTGTGAGGGGTGCGATTTAGACACTAGTACTGTGGCACGCCGCATACCACAATTTTTTTAAAGAATAGCCGACTTCTTGAATCACGCAGATTCGATAATTAGATAAGGCAATGATTACTATAAAATTTTAGTGCTGTCAAGCGTGCCACAGTTAACCAACCCTGTCTTAAACGCTCGAAACGGATTTTGACGTGAACCTCTTATTGTTATCTAGTCTTTTTTAAAATAAATAAATGTTAATATCTTCGCGAAGTATGTAGATGAATTCCAAGCCCGTTTGACATTTCGTGATTAGATAAAGTATAAGTTCTTCTTTTGGAATTTCTGAAATACAATGTTCCAAATAGCACCTCTGGTATGAATAGGAAAGGTGATAAACATAACATAAAGCCATTGTACGCCCTCTTATAGTTATTTAATGTCAAATATTTGTATTAGAAGAAATCTCTGTTAACTGATTGCAGTTTTGCATTTGGAGATATTACATAACATGTGTCGTATTTTGTGCAGTAATACACTACGTAATATACACAAGATATGTAATATACACATCTTGTATAGTTTTTATATAACAAATTTGAACTATCGAAATATAAATGTATTCTTCAAAAAATTACATGAAAGACTTTTGTTTTGTGAAAGTGGTGTCACATGAAATTTAAAAGTAGTCTCCAGTGCAGCACTGCTTTTGAAACACATTTTGAACTACCAAATATATATATAGATGATTCTCCAATAAGTGAGTAATTTCACTCTGTAATTTAGTGGGGGAAAAAAAGTTAAATTAACTAGAGAACTGGAATTCTGCTTTTTCAGAATTTAGTGTTGATTCCGATGAAGAAAGAATATATGTATATATATATGGGGTGAGACTCCATACATAACTCACAACTCACTTTTAGGACGAACACTGACATTTATTGAGACGAACACACAAACAAAAAATACAGATATAAACACTCTTCTCGTTCTTTAATTAGCTTAAAGTCTATAATTCAGGACGTCGTTGAATATTTCTGAGATTTTCTTACGTCGTGTAAATATTCAATCTTATTTCACCGAAATATGTTCTGTTCTTTTTTAACAAAACCCTGCGTCGTAAAAACTCATTTCGTTCTCTTTACTTCTTCTGCATTTCCACTTCACACAGCTTCGTTAAGGCTCGTTTCCTTTTTAATCTCGAAGCGGAAAATACGGGGACACTCAGTCTGATGCAGGTGTTGCTTGCGAAATTCTCCACAAGCGGCCGTCCTGACATCTGGAGCTGCCGCAGCGACATGTGGTAAAATAGAATCTGAAAAACAAAAAACAAAAACCAGTAACTGTTCTTAGGGGAAAAGAAAAAAATATTAATCTGCACATCATAGTTGAAGTAGCGTAACATCGTATAGAGATTTCTTTGAAAGCAGTGACTTGTAAAATGTTTATAGGACTCAGAAAGAAAAGATTTAATTTTTTTTTTTTTTTTTTTTCTTTTTTAAGTTTCAGTTTTCGTCAGGCCAAGGTTTCATGTATTCAGCACAGGAGCTAGTATTTATCGGTCCTTCAGTTGATGAGATTTTCGTTACGTCGTAGGTGTCGTTAGACTTCACTTTGATTACTTTATACGGACCTAAGAATTTAGATTTCAACTTTAAACCTGGTCCTTGCTGGGTTCTCTTAATTGCTACAAGGTCACCAAGCTTGTACTTACGTCGTAAATTATAGTGCTTGCGGTTTTCTTGTTGAATTTCCAGAATATTCTTCTTGGCTTCTTTACGGAGCTCGTCTCTGTCTTTCATAAATTGTTCTTCGACTGCACTGTTTAAGAGGTCAATAATTTGTACATCTTCTTTCTGTTTCATTTTTGTACCAAATAATATTTCAAACGGTGTTCTCTTAATGCTTCTTTGGTAAGTTGAATTAATGACTTGTTGAACTTTAGGAACATGTTTAAACCATTTGGTCGGTTCGTCTTTGGACATTTTAGAGATTACAGAAATTATGGTGGAATTAAGTCGCTCTACTTGACCATTGGCACGGGGAAGGCCAGTTGTAACTGTCTCGTGCTTTATATTTTCATCTTGAGAATAATCAGCAAATTCTTTGCTTGTAAATGCAGAACCTTTATCGCTAATGATAATGGAAGGATTGCCAAAAGTATGACTTTGTTGTCGTAGTTTTGATATAACTTCGGTAGCAGAAGTACTTTTACATGGATACAACCAGACGAATTTAGTAAATGCGTCTATTAAAGACAAAATATGTTTATAATTTTTGTTGGTTGTTTCAAGAGGGCCTAAATGATCAATGTGGTAGGTTTGGAGAGGAGTCTCTTCTTTAGGTAAGGGATGTAATTCACCTTCTTGTTTGCCACGTTTGCGATTATACAAAAGGCATGTTACACAATTTGCTATAATTTTATCAATTTTATTTGACATATTAGGGATGAGAAATTCTTCGTTAAGGAGTTCTTCACAGCGTTTACGGCCAAAATGTCCTTTGTCATGAAAGTGTTTAATGACATTTAGCTGCATTTCATCCGGCACAACTATCAGATCGATACCTTTATGATTTTTATAGAGAACGTTATTTTTAAGGAAATAGTTGTCATATGGCTTTGTTTTCAAAATTTCTTTGATGGCCTGTATATGTTCGTCAGTGTTCTGTGATTGTATGATTTTGGTAGTAAAACTATCTTGAATGATCATACACATTGGATTTCTACTTAAAGCGTCGACATGGCGCATGCGTGTACCTTGTCTGTGTTCGATTGTATAGTTATAGTCAGCTAACATTAAAGCCCATCGAGCAATCTTGGTGCAAAGATCTTTTTTATTCATAGTAAGGGCGAATGCGTTGCAATCTGTGACTATCTTGAAAGGAATACCTAGAATATAAACGCGAAATTTTTTAAGGGCTTCTATGACAGCTAAAACTTCTAATTCATAACTCGAATATTTACGTTCGGCATCTGTGGTTTTTTTGCTCATAAAATAGACAGGGTGAAATTGATTGTCAATAGAAGACTTTTGAAGGAGGACTGCTCCGTAACCGTCAATAGATGCATCACAGTGAACTTCTGTTTCGTTACTAGGGTTATAAATGCTTAAAACAGGACCTGAAGAAAGGATGTGTTTCAGCTGATTAAATGCATTTCGTTGCTGGTCGCCAAAGTGAAATTTAGTGTCCTTTCTAAGAAGATCTGTTAAAGGCTTAGCTATTAAAGAGTAATCTTGAATGAATTTACGAAAATATGAAGTTAATCCGACAAATGAATGTACATCTTTTATACTTTTAGGTTCTAGGAAATTAAGGACAGCTTTAGTTTTTAAGGGGGATGGGTGCAGTTGACCATTTTTAATGTGGTAACCCAAAAAATCAATTTCTCGTTGTAGAAAGTGGCATTTTTTGAGATTCAGTTCTAAACCATATTCGGATGCAGTTGTAAGGACGCGTTGTAATTTCTGGAGTCCTTCGACTTCGTTTTCAGCTGGTATTATGAAGTCATCCATATAGACAATAAGTACTTTTTCATTAATGAGGTCTCGAAAAACGTTATAAATATATCTTTGAAACACTAAGGGTGCATCGCTAAGGCCATAATTCATATATAAGAATTCAAATTGACCAGAATGTGTTACGAAAGAAGTATATTTTCTACTATTTTCTTCTACTTCGACATGAAAAAAAACATTTTTAAGGTCAAGAGTAGTAAATACTTTTGCAGAATGCAACTGATCAATAATGTCATCAATTACTGGGAGGGGAAAACGTTGTTTATATGTTTTAGAATTTAACTTCCTATAGTCAACACACAATCTATATGAACCATCTTTCTTTTTTAGTAGGACAATAGGTGATGAAAAATTACTAGTGCTTTTACGAATAATTCCTTTTTCGAGCCACTCAGAAATTTGTTTTTCGACGAAGTTTTTCTCTATTTGCGCCAAGCGCCTGGGAGGACAAGTAACAGGTTCTTCGTTTTCCAGATGAATTGATAATTTAACATCAGTTGTCTTTATTTTTTTAGGAGAATAATTTTGAATAAGTTCTGAAATTTTTGAACGTATTGTTTCATCGGTAATATGAGATAAATCAAGATTAAGATCGTCTAACAAATGAGCAATATTAATCAAAAAATTATTGGACGTATCGTCATTTTTCTCGATTTTTTGCATCGAAATATTATTTCCAGAAATTGTTAAAATACTTTGTTGAATGATATCTGTACCAATAATAAGATCAAAAGATATGGAATAATCTGGGACTACATAAACATTAGTTGTATAATTAAAATCATCTATCATAATGTTCGTAGAGAAAAAACCTAGGGGTTTGATTATAGTATTTCCTAATCCAGTTAATGTGATAGTTGAATGTTCAAGGTTCGAAATTGTAGGGAGTTTGCGATAAATACTTTCCTTTAGTAAACTTCTTTCACTACCTGTGTCTACCAATGATGTAACATTTACAGACGAAATAATGACTTGTTTGGTCATGAAAGTGTTCGACGTGACAGTGGAAACATTGGAGGGTTCTGACTTAACTCTAGGCCTCCTTGGTTGATCACATTGGGCCGATTTATGGCCAAAATTCGAACAATTAAAACAACGAGGGCCTTTATCTTTATGTCTGCATTGGCTACTTTTATGATTCGACAAACCACAATTAAAGCAAAAAAGATCAGATTTTGGTCGAAAGGATTTCTCTTTCACTGGCATTTCAGGTTTGACTTTACGAAATTTAGTGTTCTCAAAGTCATGTCGAATTTTGTCATAAATTTTGAGCTTTTGCTTGAATTCTACAATGGATTGGCATCCATATAACATTGATTTTCTGAAAACGGGGTCGGGTATGCCGTTTATGATGTATTGCATTAATGCGGAATCCTCGATTTTACCACGCGAGCATATTTGTTTCATGATAAGAAAATATTCTTCTATTGATTCATTTTCCTGCAATTTTCGTTTATTTAATATATCATGTAACTCGGCAGAATTATAAGTGGTGCTAAATTCTGGTATTAAGAGTTGTTTAAGTTTGTCATATGAATTGATATGAAATTCTGTTTGTGCTAATAACTGGGCGTTTCCTCGTAATGATCTTTTACAAAATATGAATTTATGAAAGTCAGATAAATTAAACATATTAGTAACATCCTCAAAATTATTAAGCCATACGTTTATATCACTAAAAGAATTACCATCGAAAGGAGGCATTACACTTTCAATATCAGTAAAATTCATAGACGATGGCATAAAACTTTGAACTGGAAATTGCTGTTGTTTGTCAAAATTTGATAATTCAGTGTTATTACTTGAAGTCATATTATTTGAAGGCAGTTTGGGTTCCGAGTCAGTGTCACTTTCATTTTGTATAATATTATTTTGTAGTAAGGTCAAGTCTGAAAGGTATGTAACTAATCGGGTTGCGAGATCGTTTAAAGATCCCTCATTATCAATACAAAGTAGATTGCACACTGTAATCAGATCATTTAATGAAAAATCAGTTTGAACTTTAGTTATTTTATTTTTGAATTCGGTGCTGTCGGTTTGAAAACCGAAACCAGTAAAATCACGTATTCTCTTTCTATTAGAGCGATCACCGTCAGCATCAAATAGGAATTTATGCAGCAATTTAATTTTATGCGTTCGTTCGTTTTTAAATGCAACTTCCAGTTCAGGTATCTCAACTAACTTCATAATCAAAATAATAATAATGAACTCACCGTTAGAATAATATCCGGCTTGAATATGTAGGATGAATAACTCTAATTAATCATATTGGTGGGTTAACTGTCACTTCTGACACCAATTTATGGGGGTGAGACTCCATACATAACTCACAACTCACTTTTAGGACGAACACTGACATTTATTGAGACGAACACACAAACAAAAAATACAGATATAAACACTCTTCTCGTTCTTTAATTAGCTTAAAGTCTATAATTCAGGACGTCGTTGAATATTTCTGAGATTTTCTTACGTCGTGTAAATATTCAATCTTATTTCACCGAAATATGTTCTGTTCTTTTTTAACAAAACCTTGCGTCGTAAAAACTCATTTCGTTCTCTTTACTTCTTCTGCATTTCCACTTCACACAGCTTCGTTAAGGCTCGTTTCCTTTTTAATCTCGAAGCGGAAAATACGGGGACACTCAGTCTGATGCAGGTGTTGCTTGCGAAATTCTCCACATATATATATAGATAGTACAAAATATATTTCAGTTTTAAGATTTTAAACACACGCTTTTACTTTATATAAAGTGACGTCATCCGCTGAAGAATGGAGGATATTCCATCTACGTCGTGATCACGTGGTCAAGGCAAAAACTTCTAGCGTAAAGAAGGGAAAGCTCGGTAGACGCAATGTAAATTCCCGCTAGCCAGTGAAACAGGTCATGGGGAAAGCAGTAGTAGCATCCCGTCTTATCAGTTAGAAGTTCTTTGGGTAAATTACCGGTACCACGTGACATTTTTCAGTCTCGAACCTAGATTTGGAATATAGTCCATTGCTAATTTGCGATCGAATATTAAACAACATCTACAGTAAAGTACGCATATGACGTCACTATCACTGAATGCCAAAAAACCCGACAAAAATATCGGCTATCTAATGATTCCTATGCCTTTATTTGTTTGTAACATCAATATACTTAAAATTAAATTTAGTTTTTAATAGCTTCATGTTTTATCAGAAATCATTGATTTATATTTTTTTTCAAAATAGCACGCATTTTAAGTACATTTTTTTTCAGTTTTTATGGGAAAATGGCAACAGAAAGCTATAATTGAAATTTTCCAACAGTTTTTCATTCACTTTCTACAGAAATCGAGTACTTGAGTTGCCAAAATTAAACAAATGTCGCTAAAATCTACAAAAAAATTAATATCTCCAAAATATATGGAGATCCAGTTTTCAAACAAATTGCATTTAAAAGTACTTTTTTCCCCAATACGACGGTATAAATATTTAAAATGTGCGATGCTTAGAAGTTAAAAAAATTGCAGTAGAGTATTTTAGAGTATTTCTTTGTTTCACGGCTGGCTTCTGTAAGCTAGCGTTATTTTTTGGAGACACAAAATAAGCTGGGAGAAAGAAATAGAATACCGAGGACCGGGGGCTAAAAAGAATTTTCATTAGAAATAGACAAGACATAAGGTATTCAGAAATGTACAATATTACGGCATGAATTTTAAACAATTTTTTTTCTTTAAACTACCTACCTGTAATCCGCTCGTTTCTACAATTTATTTAATTCGATTTGAACTACAAATTTCTTTAGAAAGTTATTTAAATAAAGGCTTCTTGGAACTAAGTTCAATAAGCATGTTGAATATTTTTAAAAATAAATTCTGGTTCATATGTTTTTAATCCTTATTGAGTAAAATTTCAACATGGAAGTCAGCTGATGAAATTTTACTGAGTTGGGTTGATTTTTTGACGGCCGATTATCTACACTAGGGATATAGGCCCGAGGGGGAAGTGCCCTCCGTGGGGAACCTAATCCGTATTTACTCATGGAAAATCCACGGTTCGAAGAAAACCACGAAAACTCCGGACGATTAGGCCGACAGGCGCGATGGGGTTCGAACCCAGCTCCTCCCGTCTACCAGCTTCGAGAGCAGAAACTCTCGGCCACTGGTGGGGCTGAAATTTCACTGAAAGGGGACAGTACTGACAGGGAAAGTAATGAAAAAAATTAAGAAAATTGCTTCTGTATTTTTAGTAAGTTAATTTTACTAAAACTGCAATAAAATACTTTGGACTAAGAAAAAGTATGTTACATCATGACAAAATCGTAAATAAATAAAAATAATATTTTGGAAAATTTAGTTACTGGACGATAGTGACAGGTAATGAACATATTCTTATCCTTTTTCTCTGTTTTGCAGCTTGTGGGTGTTTTTGAAGTCCAGATAATTAAAACTTATGGCTCTCTCAGCAATCAAGATTGTTGTTTCTACTAAGACCAATGTCAGATAGCATTATGAATGGATAATACCTAAGCAAAAAAGCAGCAAAAAGACGCCCGTCTGACATCGGTCTAAATGTAACTGTACCCCAAAATTTATCTTACCTCTGCATGGTCACATGAACAGTTTTATACAAGGAGACAGTAGTGATATCAAAACTCAAGGACAACATGTCTATGACGAGCATAAAACACAAAACTAGTTGTACTTTATAAAAAAAATTCTTTATTTTATACTTTAGAATGTAAATCTTTACTTTGTATAATAAAATTTCTAAAAATAATTTGTTATTATAGTTAAATTTGTTCCAGAATATCAGTGTATGAAGTGGGGGACAATAGACAGTTGTGACATTGTGAAAAATGAAATTACTATTGAAGTAAAATTTACGTATATTACGTACTATTTTCGTGAAATTTCTTTTCGAAATTGTAGACAGGAATCACAGAAAGCATTTTATGCTAGCGAATATTATATAAGCGATGAAATATAGTATATAAACCCAAGGGACATAAATTACCTACTTATTGGACAATCGCCCATATATACTTCAAAAAGTAAAATGTTTGTGCTTTTGCAATTTTCGGCATTATGTCATTTTTTATCAATTATTATAAAATATATTTTAATATTATTAAAGCTTTCATGGAACATATCACATATAAAATATATTAAATCGGTCAATGAAACTAACACATTATTTAATTTCTGTGTATACAGTTTTATCACAATGGTTTGGTAGACATTTTGGAAATTCAAAGCAGTACACCTACATAACACTATATTCTAAATACCAAACAAGTCTTTAACATAATGTAAAAAGACATATTCCCCAATCGCATGACTATTTTCGTTTATTATGTCGTTAATTTTGTGATTAAAATTTACGGAGTATTAGACTATCTTTTTAATACTACTATTATTATTATTATTATTATTATTTTATCTTTATTTTTTTTGGGGGGGGGGCGCTGGAGGGGGAGAGGTGATTGTACATCGAGATGTCGCTTAACTTGTTATCTTGCGAAAGAATTTTTTTCTTTTTCTTATTCAAGTTTGTACTTCTAAAGAGGAAATTCCCAAATATTCATAAAGGAATATTTCTCTTATGTAATGAAAAATATTTTGCGTCCAAATGTGGACAAAATTACTTTATCTTTATTTTGGGGTGGGAGCTTTTAAAATTAAAAATTTTTAAATTTAAAAAATAATTGAAATTTAAAAAAAGAAATAAAATAATTTAAAATTTTAAAATTTTAAATTAATTTTAAAGTTATAAAACCCTACTTATATGTGAAAATGAAAATTTTCACTGTAAAATTAACAAGCAACTATTTTTAATTTTAGTTGAAGGAAAATTCCTAGTCTGTTTTGAAGTTAAATGGTTTTTCAGTCTTTTTAGGGTCTCCTGTAAGCGTGGGGGAAATGCAAATATTGCAAATCTTCTTTTAAAATAGCTGTGATGAATGTAATTAACCAATCATCACATACTAATTATCCCCCAATTAATAATCAAAATTCTCCTTTTAATAATATATTTAACTAAAATTTCTTTCCCTTTTTAAAATATCTATCTCCTTATCTCATTTACATTTTTATAAATATCTTTCTTTTTAATGTTTACCAAATTTTCAGCTGTTAAGAAAAAAAAAATGTTCTCATCCTAGAGCCATTAACAATGAAATAACATATTTTTCTTTGGTTAACAAATAAATAAAAGTATATTCCTTGATTTTATGATTTTTTCCCCCAGCAGTAATCTAAAAACTACAAACAGTTATTGACTCATTTGCTGACATGCAGAGTGCACTCACTGAAACAGTAATAAATAAAAAAGAGAATATCGAGTTAAACTGATGGCATTGAGCTCACAGTCTATTCATACTAATTGTATTTTACACTCTTACTTCAAAGAATGCTTTTCGAAAAATAAATTAAGGGGAATCAGCACCCCCCCCCCCCGTCACGTCTCTATACTTAAACAATAAGTCTCCAAATCTCATCAGGGAAGCGCTTTATCAGAATAAACTGGTTACCAAATTTGAAGCAAATCAGATAGAAGAACCCATCTATCTAAATTAAGGGGGTTAGCCCTTGTTCCTCCCTTTATACTTAAACAATGAACCTCCAAATTTAATCAGGGAAGCGTCTTATCGAAATTAACCGGTATACCAAAATTGAAGCAAATCTGATAATTCTGCATGAAAAAACCATTTATCTAAGTGGTGGGGGGGATAGCCCCCGTTCCCCCGTTGTTTATGCTTAACCAATGAACCCCCAAAACTAATCAAGGAAGCGCCTTATGAGAATGAACCTAGAAAAAAAATTGAAACAAATCGAATATTTCTATCGAGAGTTATCGCGTTACGTATGTACGTACATACATACATACAGAAACTGCGGCACATTAGCTCTCAGGCTTTGATAGCCTGTGAGCTAAAAAGAAAAGCTATGGCATTGAGCTCACAGACTATTCACACTAACTGCATATTATGCTCTTATTTCAAAGAATAATGCCCCTCGAAAAATAAACTAAGGGGAGGGGGGTGTTGCCCCTCCCCGTTTCCCCTCTTTATACTTAACCAATGACCCTCCAAATGTCATCAGGGAAGCGCCTTATCAGTATACCAAATTTGTATAAATCAGTATACCAAATTTGAAGCAAATAGGATAGAAAAACCCATTTATCTAAATTAAGGGGGTATTAGCCCCCTGTTCCCCCTTTATATTTAACCAATGAACTTCCAAATCTAATTAGGAAAGCGCCTTATCAGAATAAACTGGTATATCAAATTTGAAGTAAATCGGATAGCAAAACCCATCTATCTAAATTAGGGAGGGTATTATCAACTCGTCCCCCCTCCCCCCCCTTTAGACTATAACAATGAACCTTCAGATATAATAACAGAAACTCGTTATCGAAATTAACCGGTATACCAAAATTTGAAGAAAATCTGATAATTCTGCATGAAAAACCCATTTATTTAAGCTAAGAAGGGGATTACCCCCGTTTCCCCTTTATACTTAACCAATGAACCCCCAAAATTAATCAGGGAAGCGCCTTAGCAGAATGAACACAGAAAAAAAATTGAAGCAAATCGGATATTTCTATCAAGAGTTATCGAGTTACGTACGTGCATACATACAAAACCGACGGGCACATTAGATCTCAGGCTTTGATAACCTGTGAGCTAAAAAGTGCCAAGAGCGTGTAACTAGGGGGGGGGGGGCAGAAAATAAAAGAGGACATTAAAATCTTGACAACAATATGTTACACGAGATGGTTTGGAAGAAACAATAAATATGCCCCCCGAGGGCAGGTAAGTCTCAAACGGTGGGAGGGGTGACCTCAAATGTATCTTTGGTCAAAAAATCAAATATCTCAAAGTCAAATATCTTTTGGTCAAAAGTTTTTCAAAATGTGGATTTATAATAAAATAGAACGAGAATTGGGCATTTTTAAAATAGCATGCATATTTTGAACGGCCCTGTAAATTAAGATTGGCGAGGAAGGGGGGGGGGGGGGTTGCGGAAAGGATTAGAAGGGACGAACTTGAAAAATACAACATAATAAACTAGTAACCCAAATAACTAGTCTTCAGGGCTCGCACCGTTCCTAAAATTTTCGCACTTTGCTACCAGTATTTTAAATAAGAATTCTTCGTGGTAGATTCCTTTAACATTTATAATAGAATGTTACAACAAAGATTATCGTTTTAATTTAGTGGTAGCACAGTGCGAAAATTTTAGGACCGGTGCGAGCCCTGAGTCTTCTAAACAAAAGTATAACGATTTAACCTAGTATTGAATTCAGGGGGTGACCCTGGGGAACATTGGAATGTCCCTCCCGAAAGTTTTGAGATTTTATGCTTTTTAATGGACAAATGTACATCCCCCCCCCCTTACGGAACTCTAAAATCTCACCCCCCCCCCCCCCACATCCAGACCGAAGCAGCCAAGAAATCAACCCGCCATTCAACACTGAACCTTGAAAAAAAAAAAGAAGGCTCTTATACAAAATTTTACAGCAATTCTGCCACTACAACAGTAAAATTGGAGGAATCTATTCAACCCGAATCGTGGATCGTGCGCGATGCGATTTGAATTGAAGTAAATCAAAAAATAACAATTTCACCCGCATCTAAAAATCGGCATCGAATCTGAACTGAATCGATTCGCCCGAATCTAAAGAATTGAAGTAAATCAAAAAATAGCGATTCTGCCCGCATCTAAAGATTGACATCGACATCGAATCTGAACTGAATCGATTCGCCATTTCTGATCTTAATTTACGGGCAGAATCGATGCGTTAATTTTTTCTTGCTTTCTTTTGCTTTAGAAAAAGAAAGCGTTGGATTCGTGAAAAATTTTGACTTCCGGTTTTCGAAGGATTTATAGTTTTAGAAGATCTTGTCTGGAATACGATTTGACTATTTTTATACATTGTCTGTCTGTCAGTCTGTCTATTTGTTTTTCTCTGACAAAAAAATTGAGGGCGGTCTATTTCAAGAACTAATGCATGAAATCTGTTGAAACTTTAGATTCAATTAGACTTTCATATAAATTGGTGTTTATTACTTTTTGATGTAAATCTACCGGCAGGTGGCGCTGCTATGCTGCATTTTTCCCGATTTTCGCAATAGCTCTATCTCAAGAACGGATTTTCATCAAACTTCACATTCAGTTAGACGTTGGCATAAATTGTTGCATATTAGATTTCGGTGTAAATCACCCAACAGGGGGCGTTGTTATGCAAATTTTATCAGCAGTGTTGAATTCAGACAATTTTGTCCGGGAGGGATTTCTGAGGATCCAGAGAGGGACAGTTCAGAGGGGAAGGGGATTGGACTTTTGTACATTAAGCATAAAATCCTAAACCTTCTGAGGAGACATGTTGCACGGGGGGGGGGGTGGCATGTCCCTCCGGGCTACTCCCGGAATTCAACACGTTTTTCTGAATTTAAACGATTTTAGGGATCATATCTCAAGAACTAATGAACGGAATTTAATCAAGCTTAATATTCTGTCATAAGTTGTTCATGATTACGTTTTCGTGTAAATGATATAACTATTTTATTATAATAAGGTTGTGCTGCCATGCTGCCTTTTTTTTAGCAGTGTTGAATTCAGACATTTTTCTCCGGGAGGGATTTCTATGGTTCTGGAGAGGGACATTCTAGAGTTTCGGTGGCGGGGGGGGGGGGGACTTTTGTCCATTAAGCATAAAATCTCAAATCTTCATGAGGGACATTTCATTGTTCCGGGGGGGGTGGGTTGTCCACCCGTACCAGCCCCTGAATTTAACACTGTTTTTCAGAATTTACACGATATTAGCGATATTATCTCAAGAAGTAATGACCGGAATTTCATCAAACTTAATATTATGTGTCATTGGCATAAGTTGTTCCTGAGTTTTTCATGTTAATCATGTAACAGGCTGCGCTGCTATACTGTTTTTTTTTTTTTTTGCATGATATTCGTGATAGCCATATCTCAAATCTAATGCACGTAATTTAATCAAACTTCATATTCTGTTACACTTTCAGATAAATAGATCCTTATTAGGCTTGGGTGTATACTGCCCAACAGCTGCCACTTTTATGCTCTTTGAATTGGGATTTTCCGTTGCGAACATCTAGACTAATATCAGACGAACGTCTTTTTGCACGCTTTTTTCGCTCTTATACCGTCCCATACACATGCTAGCGAAGGTGTAGGGATGGCGTAAGATAGGCCCCTTATTTTCCCGATTAAGTTAGAGAAAAATTTTTGTTTTGAAAAACCAGGGACAAAAGAATAAAAATTCTTAAAAGACACTCGTCGCGAAGTAGTTAAATACGCAATTTTTGAAGTTATTTTGATAAAACAATTACGCAGCGAGAGGGTTAAGACATTACATAATCTTATTTTTGGAGATGTCGGTGACAGAAATAACAGGCGCAGAATTCTGAAATTTACGGGATTTGATTTTGAAATTAATAGTGCCGAATACAAAACAAAATTACAACAGGTTGAACATAATTTTTCCGTAAATTATTTAATAAAGATTTGTAATGTTTTGTGTATAAATAATTTGGGAACTTTGGTGAAATTGCTGTCAGAATAATTTCTCGTTTGTGTGATTTTGATGTGTTAACCCCTTGGGGACGAGCGGCACGTATACGTGCCGCATGAAGCGCTCAGAATCCTTGTTTTTACTCACCAGTAAAATTTTACTGTAAAATTTGCTTTATTTAATCAGCGCATTTTCTCGATTTAAGAAGACACAAATGTCTGTTTTTAAAAAACGGTGACAGAAGATTAAAAATTTCGTAAAAGGCTCCCGTCCCGAAGGGGTTAAGATCTAACACAATTCCTGACGAAGTCGCTCTTAGCGATGACGAGGACGAGAATGATTCTAATAACACTCGTAATAAAATAATTGATATTTCAAGTGCTTCTGAAAATAATTTGAAAATTGATTCTAGTTGTTGTGAAAATAATGAAATTTAGAAAGTTCTAATTCCTGATTGTGTTCTTAAACCTTCTATTTCCATTAATGACATTGAAAATATGCTTTCGGAATTTGGCGGTAGCCAGTTTCAAAGTGTTGAAAAATGGCTTGCCGATTTTGAAGATGTCGTCTTTGTTTAATGTTAGCGATTTGCAGAAATGTTAGTGATTTTTGGCTAACTGCCATATGGCAGGTAGAGCTAAATTGTTTATTCAAAGGGAGACAAAAATAAATTCGCTGTCTAAAATGAAAGCGTTACTTATTTCTGAATTTGAGAAAATATGCAATTCATCTGAATTATACGAATTATTATGTAAAAGGAAAATGAAGCCAAAGAAATCTTTAGAAAAAATATTTTTTTAAATATGAAATAAAGGTTAAAGGCAACATAGAAGGTTCCGCACTTATTCAGTATGTGATTAATGGAATAAATGATCCCATTTTTTAAAAATCTATTCTGCATGGTTTTTCTGACATAATAGAATTTAAATATAAACTTAAGATTTACGAAAAATTAAAACTGGATTACGAAAATACAAACTCATAAACATGAAGTACATTGAAACATGATTCTCAAGAAAATGTTCAAACCTGTTCTCAGAATTTTATTCTTAACACTAAAAGGACCGTGAGGGGTCATTTGACACCTACCAAATGAGTATATTTCGGTTTAAACCAAAAATTTCTTTATAAAATAAGTTTAAAAGACAAATAAGAAGAAAAATGTCAGATAAATAAGTCAAACAGTTTTCAATAAACATTCTGATGACAAATATGTTTATAAAACTTGAGTAAAATTCCAGGTCTTTTTAGTGTTAAAGATGTAAAGTTGCATTCGTTAAATTTAATTTCATTAATTGATACAGGAAGTCAAAGAACTATTTTAAATAAAAGTAATTTTGATAAAATTAAAGATTATGTAAAATTAGAACCATCGGATATGCTTTTAACTGGATTAGGAAAATATTATTCAGACCAAGAGGTTATTTTAAGGCTGAAATCGAAATTAATGATTCCAAATTTCAGACATCCATTTTTGTTATTAATGACAAATCTATTGAATTTGATTTAATTATTTCTACTGATATAATGCAACAAGGTTCGTTAATTGTTTCAGGTAATAACGATAAGGTAAATAAGAGTCAAAATAATTGTTTATTTAATGTTATAAATACAAATGAATTAACTGTAAACTTTAAATTTAACCCTTATTCTTCCACCTTGTATAGTAGAAACGCAAAAATTCTAAACCAAAACAAATATTTTCCTTTTCATCAATTGTCCAATTCTAGCTCAGAAATTAAAAAATTAAGTCTCGAAAAAAAAATTTAATTGCCGAAGTTAAAGAAGCTGAGAGAAAATATAAATTGTTAGAATTTGAGGTAATCGAATAAAAGAAGCACTTTTGTCAGAAAAAACGAAGTCGAAAATCGCAATAGCATCTTTAGCAGATAAATTAGAACCATAAGTAGCAGAAAGACAGACCATTAGTAAATTGTACCGAAAATTAGAGAGATGTTTTGAAGATAAAAAAATTCCAATTAGATGAAGAATGTAAACGCTCAGAGCAATACAGATTACGTCTTGTAAAAATAACTAACTATTCAAAACATCTTAAAAGAACAGTTAGAAGAATCAGAAGATGAATGTTCTAAAATAAAAATGTCCAAAAGAAGAATTCAGATAAAATTAAATAATTCCCAGGAAGATTTCGAAAAATTACGAGAAGAATTAACTAAACTGAAAAAAAAATGAAGAAAAATAACAGTGCTAAAAACTTTAAAAATGATTCAGATTCCACAAAGTTAGAAGATAAAGAAAATATGATGTATTTTTCCAGAAATGAAAACAACCAGAAATTTGATGTAATAAATGAAGAAAATTTTAGAAAAGAAAATCTTAAGAAAATATCTAATACAGGGTTCGTACGAGTACAGTTATTTTCAAGGCAAATATCAGTATTTTTTTATAGAAAAATAAATCTAGTTTAAACGGACGAAATTTTGGCTTAATTAAGGAGAGATTTTCCATAAGAAAATACTGGTACCGAAGAATTTTTTAGTCTGAAAATTCAAGGACACGTACGAACCCTCTAATAAGAAGTTGAAGAGTAATGTTTCTAAGGAAACTAGGGGATGGTACCCGGGCTTCCCGGGTTAAAGAATATATGTTAAAACATTTTTTTTAATTGAAAACTAATAATATTTTTATATGCAAAAAAATTTTCAGATTGTCCACTTACATTAAAAAAGAATTTTTCAAATGAAGAATGCGAATTATACAATAAAATAAATTTTTGAAATTTATCAAAAGCGATATTTTCTGATTAGCCGCATGCTAAGAGTTATTTGACCAAGATTTTGCTACTTACGACATCCTTTTGTATTCTCATACTTTCAGAGATTATACATATTTGTTAAATTTATGTTTTATTTATATTATTTTATTTATTTACACATAGGGATTTTTTTAAAATGGCTGTTAACCGTAAGAAAATAATTAACTGTACATTTTGTTTTAAGGGAAAACGGATTAATCTTTCGTAATCGAGCTCCGCGCGATATAGTTAAATGAAAAAACATTTCATGATTTAAAATTATTTTAAAAACCATAGACAATCAGTAAACTGAGATGAAATTTGCAATCAAATTCCATTTGAAAAAAAAAATCCTATTTGGTGATTTAAAAATTTAAATTGTACGATTACAAATATGTTAGATTTGTGTTTTTTAAATATTATTCTTTTATTTGTTTATAAAAGAAGTATTAATTTCGTTATGCAAAATTAGTCAGAAACAAATGTTGAACAATGTTTGTTGCTTTATGTGCAAAATGTTTATTATTATTATGTATTTAAGCTTACACGTGATAAGATAAACTTTGAAAAAATCATGCTTAAAAATTATTTTAGAAAACATAATACAGCAGACAATTAAGGTACAGTTTTTAAACAAATTGAATTTGAAAGTAATTTTTTTCTCTATGCTATGAAAAATGAAAATGTACGATGGTCAGAAGATTAAAAAATTGCAGTAGCGAAAATTTCAAGACCGAAATTTAATCGTGAAAAGTTGCCATTCGCAAAATGACGTCAGCGTTACGCACAGATACGTTTGCTCTTTATAATATACTTAATCAGTGAAATATAATAAAGATCAGTTATTAGGATGTGGTTATCAATTGAGGCTCTTATGCTTGTTATTCCGGAATGAAAAACAGCAATTTCCACCCTCTCAAAATTTGCGTACGCACTTCTCATATCCATACTTATAATTTTTTTTTTTTTTTTTTTTTTGCATTTTGTTTGATTATTTTAGAATCATTTTAACTCAAAACTTGAAGTCATGATTGTCAGCAACATCTTTTATGTGAACAGACGAACTCTTTACTTCAGATTCTAATCTCAATTTCGGAGAGTAAAAATTTACGTAATTCATGTTTTTTAGACGCATTTGTGTTAAAATGTTTAGTTTTATCTAAGAAAATAATCGTTTTCTTTTAAATATGACTTCATTTTTACTTAAATAAACATTTCGCCCAGTGTCGGAAACTTAGTATCAGTACACATGTAGAAGGAAAAACAATATAGGAAATTCATGAGGAAAAATTCGTGTTTTCAAAAGCAGTATCCGTTATTATGCCCCTAATATAATATTATGCTTCTAATGGGATTTTGCGCCGCTAAACCCTATACAACAGTTTTTATAAACAATTTTGAATTTTTATCAGAAAATGGTATGAATAAAGATAAAAATATCTCATTATTTCTCTCTTGTCTGCAATAATGAAAGCTATCTAATTTTCACCATTTTCAAGAAATTTCATAAAAGGCTTTTAAAATTAAAATATAAAAATGGGGATAAAAAAAAAAACAGATAGTGCGATCACATCTACAAATGAACAGCTTTCAGTTAAAAAAATATTAGTAAAATTGGTTCAGCAGAAATATCAGAGCAGATGACTAAAAATACACTTGTGTTTCGAATATATAGATTATATAAGAGTATGAAATATAAAATTCAGCAAATTATATTATTTTGATAAAATTATAGTAGAATGTCCTAAAGAAAAGCATTAAAATTTTATTATTCCAGAGAATTTTGGACAAAAACTTCTGGAACATGATATTATTTTAAACCTCAAATTATTAGTTTGCTTGTCTAACTCGGCGAAGTAAATCCATCCAGGCGAGAATCATCAATTTCTGTAATATAAATCGCTATTATTTGCATGTCACCTCTCTTTTATAAAGACGGTCTAAATTTTTGTAAAATATTGCGTTTTATCAGTGTGGGATTGCGATTACATTATTTTAAAAAATGAAGCATTTTTACTTCTGAAGAATTTCAAAGCAGCTGGTAACAATGACGTAAGTGTGACATTGGCGCACTTCTACAAAACATAATTCAGTTTTAAGAATTAAAATGCACGTTTTTTTTATAAAATGACGTCATTTGCATCCGCTAAAGCAATGCACTTTTACAATCAGTCTTAAACTTCGTCCATAGAAAAGTATGCATATGACGTCATTATCACGGAATAACAGACAATATTCTTGACATAGCCCATATTTTAATTTAAACTTTTTTTTCAGGTTTTATGAGATAATGGCAACAAAAAAATACAGTAATCTCCTACTTTCGACTATTTTCCTTTTACTTTCAATAGAAATGGGGTACTTTTGTTACCACGATTAGAAAAATTGTATTAAAAACTACAAAAAAATTAATATCTCAAAAATAAATTGAGATACAGTTTTCAAACAAATTGCATTTAAAAGAGCATTTTTTTCCTTATACGACGGTGTGAAAATTTTAAATGTGCGATGTTTAGAAGCTTAAAAATTTGCAGTAGAGAAAATTGCAAAACCAAAATTTTATTTCAAATTTGAAAGTGTTGCCATTCGCAAAATGACGTATGTGTTACGCACAGATATGTTTGTCCTTTATAATATAGATACAGAATATTCCTAAATCGTCCTATGAATTTGAAATTATTATGAAATTAAGAAACAGAAGCAGGAGTTTACTAAAAAGAAACCTGATTATAGAAGATTCTTTTTAGAAGAAAATAGAAGTAAATTTTACTTCAATTCCGAAGATGACACTAATAATTCCGAAGAAGACACTCTGACCGATGTTATCGTTCCTAGCAAAACCTTTGAAACCAAAGATGATGTTGAATTCCGAAGAAGCAAGAAATCCTTTTATGATAGTGACTATGAAATGTGATGACAGAAGAGTAAAAAAAACAAAAGACGAAATGACGCAAAAGACGTAAAAGACGAAAAGACGTAGTAAAAAAAGGACGTAAAGAAAGAAAAGATAAAGAAGAAGAAAAAAATAACTTTTATGATGCTTTATGACATGAGAAGCCTTTGTAACGAATGTGCTTCTTGAAGCCGAACTGTTAAGATTTAACCTTGTACTGTCCAATGGCCTTCACCTCAGGAAAATTGAACTCCTGATGGGGAACTGATAAAACAGTTTTTTTGTTTTGTGTGTGGAATTTTGGGCGCTGCTCTCCTTTTTTTTTAACTTTTCAAGTGATCCAGTTGATCCTTCCAGCGGACCAAGACGTCATCCGAGGTCGGACCACTTGTCAGCATGGCCGAATGTGGGAAGGCGTAATTAGTTTCCACTAGGTCATGCGCAGATAGCTTTCCTACAGCCGAATATTCCTTTTTAATAGAGATTCCCTAAGGACCGTCTGAATGCCTGAAGGCGTGGCTAATGAGGTGAAAACGAGAAAAGAAGTGATGTGAGAAGAAAAGAGGAAACTGTCGTGATTTTGGCTGGGAGACCCTTAGATGTGTGCAGAGATGAAGGACGTTCCTTTCTAAGATTCATAGTGACGACGAAGAGTTCTGTATTATGTTTTAAACCTTTTATAATGAAATGCAAATACCACTTGTAAATATATTTTTTTTTTCACGTTTAGTATAATATAATTGATTAATTCAAGTATTAGATTATTTTATACCGCATTGCACATCTGGATTCTAAATTAATATTTTAAAGTAAAACTTAAAATAAAAAAATTGGCACTAACATATTTAATAATAACGGAGATACAGCTTATCACAAAAATATAGGACAGCGGATCCCCGTGTTAAGTGAACAAAGCTAAAACTGAATCAGTGCATTTTAGTAAATATCTTAGATATTAAACTTGGTAAAATTCCGTCCCATACATGTTGTAGCTTTCAAGAAATTCGTGAAAAACAACAACAACAACAACAACAACAACAAAAAAAAAAAAAAACAGCAGAGCACCACCATTTATTGTCCTTCATACATTAAAATCTATTCAAGATCTGTAAGTGATAAGATAAAACAATCCTGCATCGATTTAAGATTTCTGTCCGTGTTGAATATTTATATAAGATTATTTTCTTTATCATTACCAACGTATTCAGCCCGGATTTCCAAAGTAAGATAACATACTATCCAGTATACAGAACATAGGTAAAAAAATAATAATAACTGGATTTTTTAAAATTGATTTTGTTATTCACAATATATTTTTTAGATTGCCCACTAATAATATTAAGAAATATTTTTATATGTCATATATCTATTACATATTTAAATATTTTTTTTTAATTTATGAAAATCGACATTTTCGTACAAGCCGCGTGCAGCGGTTTAGTAGCCAAAAAAATTGCTAGATATTTCACTGTAAACAGCAGCCTTTTCTATTCTTGTTATTTCAGTGTTTTAACGGGAATTTGACTGTTTTTGTTTATCTGATAAACTTGCGTTTTAAGTATTTTGTTTAACTATTAATTTAAATAATAATTAATAATTATTTAATTTGGGTAAGTTTCAGTTTTGTTATTAAATATTATACGAAAACAAATATTGAACGACTTATATCTGGTTTTAAAAGCAAATGGTTAATCTTCTGTAATCCAGCCGCATGTGCTAGAGATAGATTAAAAAATAACAATAATGTTTGATTTTTTAAACCATCAAAAATCAATATATAAAGGTACAGTTTTCAGAAAAAAATTTCATTTGAAAGCACTGTTTTTTCAGCAGTTTAAAAACATAATTTGTGCAATGTTTAGAAATTAATAAGTTTGTAAAAAAGCTCAGATCGTTGAAATCGTCGATATGAAGTCAGCGTTACTCTAGACACACAAAAATTGCGACTGCTGAAGGCGGATTTTTTTAAACGCAATTTACTGTCCCCTAAATTTACACACCGGCATTTTATAGATAGAATTTTGTTTTATTAGTCTAATCTCAGAAAAATATAGGGAAAAACTTTTAAAAATTATTGGTACCAAAATTCAAGGCTTGGTATTCAGGAGGCGATGCTCTAGAGCCTTTTTTTTTTTGTATAATATAAATACTCATACCCAATTAATCATGATTGCTGTCTAATTATTTTACATAAACCTTTAATTTAATTGCAACACAAATGTTTTATTAACACCTTCGGGACGTGCGTCTTTTACAGATTTTTTAATCTTTAATCATCGGTTTTTTAAAACAGAAATTTTTGCCTAATTGAATCAGGAAAATGCTCGGATTAAATAAGGCAAAATTTACAATAAAAAAATTACTAGTGAGAATAATCCCCGATTCTGAGCACCTCACGCGGCACGAATGCCTGTCGCTCGTTCCCAAGGGGTTAAAAGTAGACGAAGAAAAACACATGACTTACATTCATATTTTGTTAGAAATATTTATATTTCACACCGGAAAAAATCTTCTATCAAATGTTGTTGAAATAATTTGTAAAATTTTACAATGTATGGGGATATTCTTATCTCAACTTCTTTCAAGCAACCCGCCTACCCTTGTAGATGGGAATAATCTCAGAAAATACGTTGCAACTGTGTTTGAAACATTCAACTAACTGGGACCGGTAGTAGCAGCGTTCTCAGATCTAGGGAGAATTCCCTAGATCTAGGGAATTTGAAGCCTATTTAGGGATTTAGGGAATTCCTTCTGATTTCTAGGGAATTTTTAGAAGACTGGCAATGTTTTCTTAAAATCTAGGGAAAAAAAGGATTTTTGTTAGATTTCTGTGTTTTTCTAGCAATGAACACGATAAAGTGATTGATGTGAGGTGTTTGATGAATGAATGTGAAAGAGGAAGTGAAGGTATGGGCAGGGGGAAGAAATTGTCAAGCAATTCTTTGGTTAACAGAGGGTGGGGGAGGGGAGGAAATTATGGTCAGAACTGGTCTCGTATCTCCCTTTCGTTTCTCGGAACAGGGATCCTAGATGGCTAATAAATGATTACCACCTGGTGGATCAATAGTTGTTAATTACTCCAGATGCGAACACTACTTATTTTTTGCAGATTTCATCATATGGATTTGAATCCCTAGAAGCTTTTTTAAAATGAAACTGTCTCTGAGGTCGTTCGTTTGGAGAAGGATGGGAAAGTGGGGCCGGGGTTACTGCTGGTTTTTCTTTCTTCTATTAAGAAAACCAAATAAAGAAATCATCAATCTGATTTCTTTTTTTTAAAAAACCGCGTATTAAGTGCATATGGAGACTTCGTTATAATTATACGCATAATGAAGTAAAGACTATGCATAATGTATTAAAACAGAAGAATGTTAGATGGAAATATCTGATCCTCTAAAGAAATTATCTATCTCTTTTAAGCATTAGCCATAACAATCGCGAGCATTTCTCCCAAATAACATGAAATACAAGAAAATGAAATGAATATTTTATTTCAGATTTTTTTTTTTTTTTTTTTTGGGGGGGGGGGGGTGGGGGGTGGCTTATTCACGGATTCATTTTTATAGGTAGAAGCATACAATTGGCAGGCATGACCATTGAAATGATTTTGGATCTAATAGCAGCTTTCGATACATGTGTTGCATCTTCCGTTGTAAGCGATTGCTGTCTCCTAACGCAAAACGTCAAATTTAACGGTACTCTTTTGAAGCACTCTTTATCTTTCATGGAAATCGAAAACGCTATTGAATTTCTTGTTTTTTTAGAACACTGCCTGTCAATTTTATGCGTTTACGAATGAAATGAATTGAGATAAAAACTTATGCACGACTTTTACGAATTTATTTGTGTTTTCATCCATTCATTTGGGACATATCTATATATGAGTTATATATGGGATATATCTATATATGAACATACAAATTAATAATGCAATAATGCAATAATATGAACATCTGAAAACTTCAAAAACTGTAGAAATAGAATTTGAATATTTGTCAAGCAACTGTTATATTTCCTTTTGTTGGATCACTCACAAGAGATTTTAGAATAGTAATTTGATATAAAATATATGCGCAAGAATATTAAATAATAAAAATTATAGCAATAATAATCAAAGCTATAATGTCTGTTATTTCGTGATTACAACGATTTTCTCAAAAATCAAATGCAAAGAGTATGTTTAATCAAAGTTGCTTGTTTTTAAATAAATATAAATTTATATTCTAACCAGTAGTTTTGAAAAAATATATAACAGGATTTTGTCGTCCCAAACAAAATAAGTTTGTTTTTGTTTTTTCTATACATGACTACACCCTGGTGTTTATAATTCTCATATGTGAATGTGATTCAGGCTGTTACAACCAATCAAAATGCAGAATTTCTTCCATGTCACGTGACTTTAGAATCTAGGGAAATCTAGGGAATTTTTACTCCAAAGTCTAGGGAAAAAAGTAAAATCCATCTGAGAACGCTGGGTAGTAGTCCCAATTTTCTTTTCTTTTTTTTAAAGAAAGTCTTATTTTATTTTTATTGTCGATTTCCTGTGATATACCGAATATCTATATCTTCAATTAGAGGTACTAAAAAAAGAATTTTTAAGAAATGGAATTTCAATTTTTCTTGTGTTAACACCTTGAGGGACGGTGGGATATATCATATCTCACTTACTTTTAATCAAGATTTGGGCCAGAATCAATTAATAAAATTTGGTGAAAAAAGAGTTGTAAAATTGCATTTCCCTATTTTCAAATAAAATTTTTCGAAAATTCCGATGCGAATTCAACATTACAGAAATGCAATTACTTGCTCCTCAGAGGGTTAAAATTGGTATTATCTTGAAAGTTTGTGAACGTTGATATTTTTGTGAAATTTTTTTTAAAGGACTATAAACGTACCCCTTAACGGTCGCATTAAATTACGGTTTAAAGATTCAAACAGCTTATCGGCACCACTTTTTTGAAAAATAAATATTCACCTTATTTAATGTCAGGTAAGATGATACAATAATAAAGTCAATTACACTATTTTATAAAACTGGTAGGAATCAAACAATTTGAATAAAAGACACACACAGCCCGTGAATATGACGGGAGAGAGAATTAAGGGGTTAAGATATGAAGTGGAGTTGACACTTAGGGGTTTTTTTTTTTTCGAAATTTCGCAACCTGAAATTTTCTATCATATTCTTATATTTCTTGAATGACAGACACTTCGAATTGTACAGTAAAATTTCATCTTTTTGTATTTTCGGTATGGATAAGTTTTTGAATTATAAAAAAAGCCAAAGTGGTAGCCCTCCCTTGTAAGTAATAGTATTTCATTTATAAGACTTCATCGCCATACTTTTTATAGTGAAGATAATAAAGCATTTATTAAGACTATATTTGCTAAAGAGACGCATGTGTAATTTTGGCGATATTAAATAAATTCTGAGCAATTGATGAAAGAACGATGTCATTCACAAAGATCTCAATATTCGACCTATTTCGCAAGTTATTAAAAAACGCGCGCAAAATTTCCACAGAGATCGTATTCTGATACCCAACGAAGCGTTGCGGTCAATTAAAACTTACAGTATTAACAATTCTGTCGGTAAAAAAAGACCGCTTGTCATCCTTAGTCGAGATGACGGTTTCGCACCACCTTCCAAAAGAAGGAGGCAAGAACCACCTTAAACGCATCGTTGAGGTTTTTCTAAATTCTAACCATGTTATTAATATTTTTCCCTTTATTTTAAACTCTATTCTCTTATTTCATCCTTTTTTTTGACATCGTCCCTGCCTAAGCATTTGGCAACGTTAAATATCCACTTTCTATCAAAAATTGTTTCTTTCTGGTTTTTCCAAGTTATTGATAACCCTGATGAAGATTCTACCCGTAAAATATTGTCCTTACTAACTTCAAGCTATAACTTAACTCTAGCTTTTGGTAATCCTACCATGATCACTCCTTCTGCTAATAATAAACCAGTTTTTCCGCCCATAATGAATAAGGAAGCTGATGAAACTATGGAACAAGACGAGAAAAATCCGTCTGAAATTATTTCTTCCGATGCGCTAATATCACTTTTCCCAACTACCATGAAATACCTTAAGGACTTTTTCGAAAAATATCTAACTAAACTCCCCATAAAAGGTGCGGAAAAACATCATACTCAGCTTATTCAACTGCTAGAAGAGCATATCAACATTGCTAAAGACAGCAGTCAAAATCATGTTATACTAGAACAGAAAGTCCTTTATACTTTTCTGAAAAAAACCTACTGTTGCGAACATTAGAAAGATATGTTCGGAGATAAAATCTAAACATGCTTTACTATTGCCCAATCAATATGAGCCTATTTCTAATCCTGCCAAAAGGCAAAAACAAAATTTCACTTCTAGTTCCTTTCCTACTAATAGTAATGAAAATGAGAGTGGTACTCGCAAAATTGCGATCAAATCCTCTGAAGCTAAGTCCACTGAGCATATTTCTGATATTTCAAACCCTAAAACTAACGATAAAATTACCCTAAAGGGCCCTGCTATGAAAACTTCTCTTATTCCGGAATCATCCGAAAATAAAGTTTCTAATATGGATATTGGTTCAGAGAGGGCGCCACAGACCCAGTCTGCTGGCACTTCTCGTAGCAACAATGACAGACCGGAACCCATCTCAATCAAATTAACTAGCAATTGGCGTGCAATTATTGCTAAAATTAATGAAATATCTACCCAAATTCCTGACAAAAAAGTTGTTAATGATTATATTAAGTTAATGCCTAAAAATATTACTGATTATCGCGCTATTCAAAATTATCTTGAGGAAAACAGTATTGAATTCTTCGGTCTCCAGCTAAAATCTGAGAGGCCCAGGAAAGCTGTTATTAAGGGACTTCCCCGGGACACTCCTGTTGAAGAAGTTAAACTTGAGCTTGCTAACTTGGGCTATAGTGTTCACACTGTAGCCCAGCTCAAAGATTTCAGGACTAAACAACCTATTTCTGTATTTCTCATTAACCTTTTTGTTAATGACGAATTTGATTCTATTTTTAGTATTAGGGAATTCCTCGGATTCCTTGTAAAAATTGAAACTTATAAATTTAAAGGAGTGAAACAGTGTTACCGATGTCAAAAATATAATCATTCGAGTTTTAACTGCCGGTTTGACCAGGTGTGTGTTAAATGCTCTGGCAAGCACGACAGTAGACAATGTCAAATTACAGATAGTTCTCAACTTTGCTGCTCAAATTGCTCAGGACGGCATACGGCAAATTATTCTGGTTGCCCTAAAAACCCAAGGAATATTAAAGCTAATCGTACTATTCAAAATTCTACTAAATTTTCTACTGGTAAAACCTTCGCGGAAGTTGCTAATGATTCCGGAACTTCCCCTATTATTCCTACTACCCAGGATTTTCCTGAACTTCCAACTCAGTCTAATCCCATTAAAAATCTAAATTCCAATGATAATTCTACTAATGCAACAGCCAGTGTACTTGGCTTTGCTAAAAATAACTTTCCTGTCATTTTCGAAAACTTAGCTCCTTTTATTGAAAAATTTAAACTTATAATTTCTATGCTAGAAAAAATTTATGATCTTTGTAAAAAAACAGGCATTCCTATCTCTAACTTTCTCCAGACAAACAGTGACACATTTGTGTCGCATGTTTCGTCTGGTTAATTCACTTTCCTTTTAAAATCTTTAATTTTTCCACTCGCTGGCCATTCACGTTCGTGATTGGTCGGTTCCCGAAGTTGTCATTTCAATCCGCAGTAAGCCTGAACTTGCACTTTCAATCCTACATTCCTCTGAACTTGATCTTTCAATCCGCTGTCCCTCCGGGGGCGTGGCCTATCCTGTTACTTTTTTTCCTGCTCATTTTGATTGGTCCGAACTTTGACTGCTGTAGTTTTCATCATTTATAAGTGTTTTTTATCAAGTTTCTGCTATTTCTCTTGACATTTTCAAGTTTTTTATGAACTTTGCTTCCTTTTACGGACATTACTGAACTGTTTATTATTTTTCTACTGTATGGCGCCTGAAATGGGCCTTTTTTGTTATGGGGAGGAGGATTGCCTTCTTCTTCTGTGTCCTGTAGTCTTCTGTAAAGTATTTTATGCTCATCTTTCTACTGTAGATGGGGGGCCTTCGGCCCCAGGTGCTACGTTATTTGTACGTTCCAAGTCACGTGATCTTAAGTTTCTATCATCCTCCTATTTCTTTATTGATCTTTTTAGGCAGTTTTGATTCGATGAACTTCGCTTCCAAATTGGCTGACGAAGTTAGCCGTCAAATCCTTGCCGTTTTTCTTTCAAAATTCATTATTTTTTGTGCCAGCTTCTATTTTTATTAACGTTTTCGATTCCTATCCTTATTATTTTTGGATTTAACTAATTTTTATTTAAAAAAAAATGTATGGCTCTGGGGCCTTTTCCATCTTTCCCCACGATCCCTGGCTAACTCTACCATCCCAATGCTCTAGAATTCGTAAGGAATTCAATGCTGCTTAAACACCGAAGCACTCTGACTCATTCGATCCTTCAAATCCGATAGAGATAAACAGAAGCATAGCGACTCCTGTAGGTACTCTTGATGAACTGCATTGGTACAATTGATGAAAGATTTTTTTCAGTTTTGAATTCGCTTAATACAAGCCGCTTACTTTATGCGTGATTTATAAAAATATTGTTAAGAAATTCTAAATTCGCCGGAGAATGTTTTAACGGTTATTTTTGTCTGTTATAATGACAGATGTTTCGTTAATAAAATAAAGGAAAATTAGTATTAAAAAGTCGTGTGAATTCGAAATTTCTGAATTAAAAATTCGTCAGATTTGGCAACACTCTTTGCGGTCTGCCCAGTATTAAAACTGTCATTCATGCTAACCTTCTGCTTTTTTATTATTTAAATAAATTTACTCACAGTCAGGAAATTTATTTAATTGAATATGTATTCTTGCTATATGTCAAGCATTTTAAATTTTTTCAATTTCAATTTTTAAATAGATTTCTCGTTCGAAAAATTCTTTTTTTCATATTAAAAAAACAAAAACTGGAGATTGGCAATTATGGATTATTAACCCTAGAACTACCGGAAATTTTACTCAAGTTTTATAAAAACATTCTACACCAGAATTTTTACTTAAAACTATTTAATTTGTTTATTTAACTTATTATTGTCTGATTTATACATTTCTTTTGTTTTGAAGAAATTTCTGGTTTGAATAAATATTTTGAATGTACATGTCGGGTCCATTGGACCCTTCTGGTAGACAGAGGGTTAAGATATTTCTAAATTAACCCTATCAAGAGCGGCGGCTAGACGGTCTAGCCACCTAATTTTAATTCCAAAACTGACAAATGGCACCAAGAATATTTTAATAAAATTTTGCTTTTGCAATGAAAGAGAAAAATAGCGGTTTTTTTATTTTCTAAGAAATTCGTTTGAATATTCTGGTGTCCGTCAAATATTTCATGATTTTGTGAACCGAATTCTTCTTCCCCTGACAGGGTTAAATAACAATATTTGCAATCCTTACATTTAATCATTGAATTTGTGATATTTTTCTGCGATTAAATGAAGCGAAAATTTTGAATAAATATTTTGCAAACGTATACGCATCCTGGAGAAATATTTCAATCATGGTAAATCAGAAAACCATTCAGATTGAATACAGACCAGTTTCTGTGTAATATGATGGTTTATTCCAATTACCGATATCCCGATACCGAATTCCGAGTTAGGATTTTTCGCAAATTGTTACTAGTTTTCGTATTCAGTCACTTCTGATCACTTCTGGTCACTTCTGTCTGTAATTAAGTAGGGGAATTGGGGCACATTGATGCGGTTTTTTTAAAAGAATTTTTTTGGTGCCCAGAAAACAGAAATTTCAAGTTGTTTTTCCATTAGATGCCAGCAAAACCAGTGCAGTATGTTATTAACCCTAGAACTACCGGAAATTTTACTCAAGTTTTATAAAAACATTCTACACCAGAATTTTTACTTAAAACTATTTAATTTGTTTATTTAACTTATTATTGTCTGATTTATACATTTAGTTTGTTTTGAAGAAATTTCTGGTTTGAATAAATATTTTGAATGTACATGTCGGGTCCATTGGACCCTTCTGGTAGACAGAGGGTTAACAGGCACAATCGTTGTTTTATGTAGTATTCCTACATGTAATTAAACAAAACACTAAAAAAGTCATTTGTACCAATGTGCCCCATCCTCGGGGCAGATTGATGCACCTCATGGGGCACTTTGATACATCATGATATGTTTCGGAAAATTGGGGGGGGGGGGGAATAACAGCTACTGCATATTTTCCATCGATAATGAGTTAGGAAGCCATTTTATATTTATTTAAAGAAATTAATTACCGTAAATTTATTTGTAAGATATGTTAAAGCGATCAGAATAAAAATTAAATGTGTAAAGACCTGATGTTCTTGCTGTTCCTTATCCGGTTGTTGGCTCAGGCGACTATGTCATATCTGGTATTTAAACCTCACCATTATCTTCTTTCTCAGGAAAAATGAAAAATTTACCATGTTTTCTGCTCATAAATCGGACGAAATGGTCACTATTATCAGTTTTTCTATTAACTTGGTGGAAACGTACACACCTCATAATGCTTTTTTTTTCTGGTTTCCTCAAACTTAAGGGGGTCCGGGACATAATTTAAAATAATTTTTATTTATTTAGTTAAAATTTGTAATTTTTTTGTGATGGTTAACCATGTTATTTGTAAACAAAATCACATGATAAAACTTCTCATATGTATAAAAAAAAAATTAAATTTAAAATTCATTAAAAATGTGGGGTAATTTAAAATTGTTATAACTCAAAATATTATTTGTAGAATTTCATTTTTTTTTCATTTAAATAAACAGAAATATATAAGTTTTAATTTTATTCAGCATTTTTTAAAATAATTTTAAAGTATTTTAAGTAAAAATTTAAAATAAAATGGTGTAACTTTAAAAAAAAATCCTATTTTCAAAAGCAAATATTTTTTTCTAATTTGCTGCATCAAAATTAAATTGAAACAATTGAAAAAGATATGTTCCAAATTTGAACCATTTATCTTTAATCCCTTGAGGGGCGGTGGGATATATTTTATCCCACCTACGATTAATGAAGATTTGCACCAGAAAAATATTATTAAATTTTACTTTTCTAACTTTGGTGGAAAAAAGTCGTAAAATTGTTTTTCCTTATTTTGCAATAAAATTTTTGAATGATTCCGGTGCGTATTAGAGATTACAGTAAAGCAATCACTTGCCCCTCAAAGGGTTGACGGTTCTTGACTTATAACGATTTAAATACAAGAAATGGTGGGAAAAGCCATCATGAACAAAAATGAATTTTCACAAGAAATCGTTTTCATGACAACCATTGCTTGAAAGCCAGATTTTGAAAACACACCGAAACGAAAAATTTAATATTTTCTGTTCTAATTAAGATAGAAACATGATTTAAACGTCATTTTAAGCAGAAAAACACAGAGAAAGTTTTAATGCAATAAAAGTTTTTTATAGAAAATTTGGATATTTTTGTGTCCTAAATTTGCATTCCTACTTCGAAAACGTCCAGCCTTCGAAAGCTACCAACTTCGCATCCAATTTTCAACTGCCCTTATTTCATTACCATTCCAACTCTCAGGATACTTATAGCGTAGTTTTTTAGCAAATTCATATGTGAAGTGCCTCATCTGCTGCTTCAGTGTTAGGCCGTGATGCAACTCATTGCATTTAACAAGGTATTCATTTAATTGTCTTTCTTGTTTGGCGGTAAATACCTGTTGAGAGGAAAACTTAGAACCGTGATCATTGACCTTTCTTCGCCATTTCTTGCTTTCATTTTCTCCAGAAAATGCTGCAGAGTAGCGGGTTTGATGTTAAATATGAGTGCAGCTTTTCGAATTGACAAGTTCCCCTCAAACAGCTTTCATAGCTTTAGATACGTGATCCTCGTTCATTTCAGCTCTCCCGGTCTTTTTTTTTTTTTTTTTTTTTTTTTGCAAGAGCGAACCATAATAAGAACCCTGGAATAACAAAAAATAAAAATCACGGTTTGCAAAAATGCAATTAAATTTTCCAGTATACAATTATGGATCTATTTCACTTGAATAAAAACTAATATTAGAAATGGTTGGATTAAGGAGTGTATGGTAAAAAAATAATAAAAGGTAATGATTAAATGAACTAAAACAGGATATAGGTTGTTTGCTGCTATCATTTGGCACATTGATACGCATCAATGTGCCCCAACATAGGCTGTATTAATGTTCCCCAAGCAGCCAATTTGAATAATATGAATCTCAAATCCAACACTTCATAAATTACCTAACAAAAAAGAATGAGGAACTGATAAAAAGTAGTTTTACTTACTAGGGAGAGTATTCTTTCCTGTTGAAAATACTGGAACAGATATATAACACTATTGCAATTGTACAACTCAAATTTACTTTTGACCTACAAAAACACTAAATCACCCGTCTCATTTCATCAAACCACTGAATCACGCCAAGACGTTCTGTAGGTAGTTGTGTGCACTAACGTTATCTTTTGAAGCTGCTATGAAATTTCCGTAATGACCTTGTGAGCAGTAGAGGGCAGTGGCGTAGTCGTAAATAAAACAGAGGGTATACGTTCTAAGCAGAGGGTATACGCTCAAGTCAGAGGGTATACCCTAGTGTATATATACTATAGCTTTCTTGAGAAACAGAGGGTATACGGTGTTCCTTAAAAAAATCCAGAGGGTATACGGCGTATACCTCCGTATACCCTCCACTAAATCCCTGATAGAGGGTGTGTATCAAGGTGCCCCATCTATCAATGTACCTCATATCCCCTACAGCAAAATTACTGTTTGGAATTTTGATATGAATTTTGAATTTCTCAAAGTAAAAGGAGGGCAAAATGCTGACCGTGGTTGAGAGAGCATTGATTTCATCACAGTCCTGGATTTCATCCCAGCCACAAAACTTTCATCTGCTGCAATTTCAATTCCGTATACAAGAATAAAGCAATTAATAAGAAATTTAGCCTACGAGTTCCAAATTTTAAACTTCCATAAATCCTGAACTATTTGACAAAAATGACTTACTGTTTAGTTTCCCAGTTTAAAGTTTTCTGAATTATCCAAATATCACTTCAAATTTGTGTATTGAAAATTTCAAGTTTTGGTACAGTTTCTCTAAGAAGCCTTTTTTAAATATAAATTGAAATAAAACATAATTTACAATCAAATGACTATTTTCGTTTTTCGGTGCGGAACATATGTCATAAATTCCCGGGGCCGCCATCTTGGAATTTTTCTTGACGTCAAAACCCCTTTTCCGCCAAGTAGTAACGTCGCCAAGCACCGGTTTATACGCATGTTAGGCTTATAAAATGGAAATAATAAGCAAAACTCGTTAAAGTGACAATCTCTAAACGTCGTATGAGCGCTACGCGTTCATTAAGCGAAAAAAAAAAAATCACTGGATTCGCAAACTTCTTCTGCTGCGATCACAAATATGCACGAAACTCGTTAAAGTGGCAATCAGTAATCGTCGTATGAGCGCTACGCGCTCATTAACCGAAAAATAACCATCACTGGATTCAGCAAATTCCTTCTGCAACAATCACACACACACACACACAAAAAAAAAAAAAAAAAAAAAAAACCTCGTTAAAGCAGCATTTAGTAAATGCACGTATGTTGCTGTTCCCCAATCTAAAAAATGCACGAAATGCATGAGAAATATACAATAAACGACTAATAGAAAACATTACTATAAAACACAGCATCAAAATATACGTAAAATTATCAACATACCTTAATAGACATCTGCTTTCTTGTAAGCTCAAGCACGAAGTACCTCCTAGCATCATCGTCATTTTCCAAAATTGCCTTATAAATACGCACTGACGCACTGTAAACAAACCTCCTTTATTCGTCAAAATTTCCTCATATTTCTTAATTACTTCAGCAAGAGCGTTTAAACGGACTACAGAACCCATATTCAATCGAATACACCCAATAAATTTAACATAAAAATAATTCACAAAAACATACAACACGATATCACAAGCAAAAACGGCCTTCTCGCGTACTCGCAACACAATCTCGATGAAAAACGGTGGCAGAACACGTCACGCCAGAACACACACGTCACACGGATTCCATATCGATAAAGATAGCCAACATAAAATCGCCAAGAAATCTCAAAACATTCAAGATGGCGGCCAAGGTAATATACGGCATCTAAGCCTTCGGTGCAACAATTTAAGGATCGAATTTTATCCGTTTCATCGTTATTCTGGACAGTTCTTATACTAACTGTACAACAGTTTATGCAATGAATTGATTTTCTAATATATTTACCAATATTAAAAAAAAAGTTATATTACGTTATTTTATGGTGCTTTTGTCAGATTCTTTTAAGATATATTTCTAAGCCAAAACCAAAGACTTTTTGAATGTTTATCGATTTATAAGATTTTTTATGCCATAAAATTGTGGGGGCATGTCATATTTAAACAAAGATTATATTTAATTTTAATAATTTACTTTTTATTGTTGTTGAAACATGAATAAATGTTTTTTGTGTAAAATCTTTTGTTATCTGCGTGTTTTAAAAAAAAATTAACAACGTTAAACAGCAAAAATTGTAAATTTGTGTATGCAAAAGGGTGCAGATAGTTTGTGCGTTTATTTGTCTGCGTGTTGGTGTATTTTTGTGTGTTTCGCAAACATCCAATTAGATTGATATTTGGAAGATTTGTTGGTGAGATACCTGGGATTAGAGTATAATTCTTCGTTTAATTTGGTGCATTCGTTCGAAAAATACAGAACAAATACTACTTTTCTGTTATTATGCTTTTTATGGGAATACAGTCGATTTTCATATTTTACAATTCACTGAAATGGAAAGAGCACATTTGAATAGATGATTAGAATGGTACATTATGGATGTTAAATTTTCACTATGTGATAATATTTCTAAACCAATATCAAATGCTCTTTTGAATGTTTATTAACTTAAAAGATTTTTGTGTTATAAAATTGCGAGGGTTATGTCTTATTTAAGGAAAGATTATATTTCATTTTAATAATTTACCTTTTATTATTGTCGAAACGTGAATTGAAGGCTTTCTGTATAAACTAATTTTTTTGTGTCTGTTGGTTTGTTATTCTGTGTATTTGTTTGTCTGCCCGTGTGCATGTCTCTCTACAGTCTACAACTATAGGAAATAACATCCAATTGGCATGATATTTGGTAGTTACGTTGGTGAGATACCTGGCATTAGGTGTATAGTTTTTCGTTTTACCCTCTCCTGCGTAATTGTTTTATCAAAATAGCTTAAAATATTGCGTATTTATAGAATTTTTATTTTTTTTGTCCGCGGTTTTTCAAAACAAAAATTTTTAAATACATTACGAGAGTGCGTTTCTTACATACGAGATTTTAAAGTAAAATATCGGGTTGCGCAACGAGAGGGTTAATTTGGTTCATTCATTCGAAAAGTATACAGAATCTCCTTTCCTGCCTTAATACTTCAGTATTGCCAATACTGAAGTATTGGAATTCGGTCGATTTTCCTATTATACCATCCCACTTACTGTACTGTGATGAGCTCAGTTTTACCACAATGTTCAAGTAGACATAGTCTCCTTATTCAGTAATTACACTCGGTTTGTTTTAAAATACTACTTTTCATCAATGAAAAATTTTCTTTTTAGAATTTTGTTATAAATTTTGTAGAAACGTACCCGGAAGTTTTTATTTGTCTCAAACGTTGCAACCTAGCACAAAAGATTTTCTTCGAAACTACTGGTTTTCAAAACAGATCAGTGGGAGGCCTGTTTATTTAATCCCAGTAAAATACTTCATTTTCTGCGATTAATCGCAGAAGGATTTTAAATCTAAAAAAACATACATAATATACAAAGATTTTTAATCTCAGGGTGCATACAGTTCTGTGGTAATTTTAATGGAATTTTTCGTCTTATTTAATCGCAGAAAATCTGTATAAATCCTCAGCTTAAACGAGGTGATTAAAAGTTTCGCATTGAAATATTAAATAAAATTTTTCTTATTTCAGGTTCAGGCCTACTTAATCCTTTGCACCCGTATATCCAGTCTGACTGGACATCATCTTTCGTTGCAAAATTTGTTTTGGTACCAGTAATAAAAGGAAATAAAATTTGTCTTATTTAATTAGAGCATTTTGGAAATTGTATGCCTGAAGGAAACTTCTTTTTTAAAAAAGCTGTAACCTAATGCAAGTGTAAGAAACGCACGAGACAAACGTTTAATGGCTTAAGCTCTTCAAGGCCCGCCCATTTTCTTATTTCAGATTACAATGCCAGGCTTCTTGGAAATTGCAATGACTATTCGCAATTTACTGTATATTATGAAAAACAAACTTACCCGTGAATAACGCTGATGTCATCTTGATGTTGGCAGCACCTGACGATTAAATTTCACTTTTACTGCCTTTTTTTTCATTTTAAATACCGCACAATATCAATTTTTATACCGTAGAATATATAAAAAAAAAATGCTGTTTTAAACGCTGTTCATTTGTAAACTCAAACGGAATGTATTGGTTTTAAAATCAATTATTATATTTTTTTAAATCTATCTATTGAGAGCAGGTAATTACGAAAGATTAACCCGTTTGCACTGAAAACGATATAAATAATTCAAGATTTTTTGGGGGATAATATTCCATAACGAAGTTAAAACTTCAAATTAATAAAATAATGTAATTAAAACACAAATTAAACAAACCTGTAATCGAACAGCGCACTTAAAACTCTAAAATTATCTGAATAAAAAAAGCTGCTGTATGTAGCGAAATCTTTCGAAATTTCTTCAGATATTAAATCCTTGCTTAAAGCTAATTAAAAAAGTATCTCTTTTAATAAATTTCAGAATTTTATTTGAATGCATTATTGATATTTTTTATATAAAAATGGTTTTTGCTGCAGTTAGATGTAATCCAAAAGCTGCATTAAAAATAAAAAAGTATTTTGTAATGTAGTCTTCAATTTGAAAAAAAAAGTGGTTTCCTTTATTCTGTAAACATCGCGCCCTTTGGCCCAACCGTCCGGAGTTTTCGTGGTTTTTTTCGAACCTTGGGACACCTTGCGTAAATACGGGTTAGGTTCCCTTAGAAAGACTCCCACAGAGGGCATTCCCCTTAGGGCCTATATTAGGGTGGAGCGCTCGCCTATGGGGAAAAAAAAATTCTTCAAATCAAAATTGGCCGGGGTGGGAAAGTTGCTCTATCCGATCCTCATTCTGAATATAAAATATCTTTGAAAAATATTAATATTAAATACTGCCCCAAGGTCACTGAATATTGAGAAAAAACGTAAAAGCGCTCAGCTATGGAAAATATTTTTTTTTTTCAAATCAAAATGAGGCGGTGTGGGAAAGTTGCTCTATCATATCTTCATTCTGAATAAAAAATATCTTTGAAAAATATTAATATTAAATACTGCCCCAAGGTCATTGAATATTGAGAAAAAACGTAAAAGTTGTGCATTTTCCCATTTTTTTTCTCCAATATACAAACTATTTTATTAATTTAATTTAAAAGGATGATCATCGAATTATTATTATTGTTATTATAAATTTATAGTAAAATTATGTAATATTTATATCATATTCGCTTTTATTATGCTTACTCAACGACTATATTTTTTTTAATATATGAAATTTGGGTAATTGTAATTGTTTTATATTTTTTACTTAACCTGTGTAAAAAAATATAATTTGAAATTATTCTTAAAGAACTATAGTAATAAGATAAAAATAATTTACTATTGCAATTTGCAAGTAATGAAGTTACCATTTTATAGTAGTCCATACTGTTTTTTGGTTTCAAAAACTGCCTTTTTTTCCGGGACTCCAGACAAGTTTTAATGAACTCAATGCGTCTCAAAGGACCACAAACAGCAGAAGAAGCCTCCGTAACAAGTTTCTCACATCTTTGAGTGGCTTGATTGTGACAAGGGAATAGTTTAATCTTAGGTAAGATGTCTTCATCTATTGCCTTTGGATTTAGGATACACTTTGTAAGAATGTTATGATCAAAGAACTTAGTTAATGGTGGTTGTATCACGGTCACTTCAGCCCAATTTATAGAATCTATATAGACTTTGGCTTCAAAATTTATGCGCATGTAAAGAATTTCTTGACTTTCGAGATTTTATTGTTCTGCGAAGTGCCAAAGCTCTTACACAGTATGTAAGAGTGTTGGCACTACGAATAATAATAAAATCTTGAAAGTGAAGACATTCTTTACGTACTTTCAAGTTACCTGAGATCACGTACGTAAAGAATTTTTTGACTTTCGAGATTTTATTATTCTGCGCAGTGCCACTCTTATATAGTATGTATGAGTGTTGGCACTATGTAGAATAATAAAAGTTTCACGAAAATAAACGATCAAGTTACCTGAGAGACCAAAGACTATATCGATTTCATAAATTAGGCTGAAGTGACCGTGACAGAACCACCATTAACTAAGTTCTCAGATCATAACATTCTTACAAAGTGTATCCTAAATCCAAAGGCAATAGATGAAGACATCTTACCTAAGATTAAGCTATTCTCTTGACACAATCAAGCCACTGAAAGATGTGTGAGACTTGTTACAGAGGCTTCTTCTGCTGTTTGTGGTCCTTTGAGAAGCCATGTATACATTGAAACCAAAAAACAGTATGGACTACCATAAAATGGTAACTTCACTGCTTGTAAATTAAATAGTAAATTATTTTTACCTTATTACTATAGTTCTTTAAGGATAATTTCAAATTATATTTTCTTACACAGATTAAGTAAAATATGTAAAACAATTACAATTACCCAAATTTCATATATTTAAAAAACGTATAGTCGTTGAGTTAGCATAATAAAAGCAAATTTGATATAAATATTACATATTTTTGCTATAAATAGATAATAATAATAATAATAATAATAATTCGATGATCATCCTTTTAAACTAAATTAATAAAATAGTTTGTATATTTGAGGGGAAAAAATGGGAAAATGCACAACTTTTACGTTTTTTCTCAATATTCAATGATCTTCGGGCAGTATTTAATATTAATATTTTTCAAAGATATTTTTTATTCAGAATGAGGATATGATAGAGCAACTTTCCCACACCACCCCATTTTGATTAGGAAAATAATTTTGTTTTTCCACAGGCGAGCACTTTTACGTTTTTTCTCAATATTCAATGACCTTGGGGCAGTATTTAATTTTAATATTTTTCAAAAATATTTTATATTCAGAATGAGGATCTGATAGAGCAACTTTCCCACACCGGCCAATTTTGGTTTGAAGAAAAAAAAATTTCGCTCCACCTAGCCTATATCCCTCGAGCAGATAATCGGCCAACCAAGCAAAAATGAACCAACCAAACAACCTATTCTGTAACCCGGGAAGGCAATGTTCGATCACCTCGTTTCAATAATATTTAAAGTATTTTCACCCAACAATTACTCCTCCAAATTATGTATTCCCGCTTTCACTTGTTTACTGTAATAACTGTTAACATTAACCCCTTAATTCTCGTTCCCGTGATATTCACGTGCTGTGTATTTTATTCGGATTGTTTGATTCCCACCAGTTTTATAAAATAATGTAATTCGCTTTATTATGGTATCATTTTACCTGTCATTAAATAACCTGAATATTTCTTTTTCAGAAAAGTGGTGCCAATAAGCAATTTGAATTTTTAAACGGTTATTTAATGCAACGATTAAGGAGTTAAGAAAATCCTAACACTACTTCTACCTTTGGGAAGGAGCTGTGACCTTCATTTTAGTTACAGTTACATCAGACGTTCTTGAGAGACTCGTTCTTTGGACCGCAGCTAAAACGCAGCAGTACCTGTTTACTCACCCGCACCACTCACCCTAATACACTGCGCCAGTCACCCGCAAAAAAAATTAAAACCGGACAATTTAAAAGAGAAATTACACAAATTACAGACACCGAAAGGCGGGATGTGAAGTAGTGATGGGCGATAACGAGATGTTTTTCTCGATTTTCTCGAGTGTATGGACATCTCGATATTTTTTGATTGTGTAAATTTTTTCTCGATGACTCCAGTTTGCCAATTGTTTTTATACATCATCAATTTATATAAAATCCAAGTCTCTGTGTGTCCCTCACTATTCCGGTAGGACCGCCTCATTGAAATGAATAATTATTGAAAAATATTAATGCAGGGTTACCACAGTACGCCAAATGTTAGCCAACTTGGTGATAGCTGGCTAATTTGGCAAAATTCCCATTTAAAACCATTAATCTTTCATAATGGAGGTCACCGAAATTTAATTTAAACTCCACTCTTTTAAGATATTTTTTCGAAATCTATGGGTGAGAATTTAAAGTACATCTTTACATCTTCCTCCCGATGCTACTAATAAAATAACCGCCAACAGACAACGGTGTACTGTGTGAGCTCCTAACTGCGCGATTTTAATGTTCTTTAGGTACTTTTCCAGTATAGGTGCCTTGACGAAAAAGGAAATTTGATAATATATTTTCCGGGAACCTATTTACTGTTTCATTTTATATACACATGCATTTTTTTCGATATTTATACGATTTATTTAACATAAAAAAGCCGTTTCTCTAATTTTATACAGAAACAGATGTAATTTGTACATAAAAACATCAATAATCTATATATATAAAAGAAAGTCTGGATTTTGTATTAATCAACGCGCAGCCAAAACTACTGAACCTAAAATCTTGAAAATCGGGGTAAAAATACTTCTTATGATATAGAGTGCCGCTAAGAAAGGATTTTCCAAAATTCCACCCCTAAGGGAGGTAAAATAGAGAACGAACTTTAAAAAAATTCCTTAAAAATCTGATTTTACAGTTATTTTTCAACTGATAACATATTTTGGTGTATTTTTGTATGCTGAATCGAATGGTACTAACTAAATTCTTTTAAGCCCAATAGTTCGAGAGATATTTCATATTTTTCTAATTTGGCACTATCTTTGGCGCCAAAACCTGAATTTTTCAAGTGATAATTTCTAATAACTCATTCTTTTCATTCTGTTAAAAGAAGCAAGCGAAAAAATTCAAATTGAATAATTTTTTAACCATTCCTTTTGGTTAAATAAAAACAACTTCGTCAATTAGAAAAAAAATTCAAACGCCTCAAAAACTAAAACTAAATTAAAAAAAAAAAAAATCTGTGGTACTCTTTCGTTCTAATTTTCGTAGCGATACCATGCCAAAATGTATGGTATCGCGCCATTTATTTCAACCCTAATCGTGCACACGATTTTTATTGCAAACCGTGCCATTAACATTTGCTAATTATTGAACATGAATATTTTTAATGATGGAATTTATTTTATTCCATCATGATCTCGCAAAACTTTTTTATTTGTTATTTTTTGAATAGAAAATATTTATTACTGATACTGATATAGATTTTACCATTTCCCAGTTATCTGATGATGAGGAACCTACAATAAAATTATTTCAGAAATTAGGAATTATACATATAAAAATGTTTTGTTCAAAAAACCATGAATGTCTTCATTGAAAGAATGAAATGTTTACTGCAATGTGAGGCATATTTTACGTATTACGTACGCCATGCTTCAGTAGTAAAAGACATTTACAATTTCAAGACTGCAGTTTAAATTGACTATATTTTATTACGTGCAAAATATTTATTTATTCTTATATTTTAAGAATTTATTTTGGTACCCGTCGACCAATTTCGCCAAATTATATAAATCGCCAAATTATACAAATTGACATAATTTTTATTTTGAATAACGAAAGAACAAATAAATTAGTATAACATTAATAAAAATACATTTAAAACGTCGAAATAAAAATCACCTGATGACGTAAATACGTGTAACTTGCTTAAAGTCAAGTGAATGTGACATTTACGATCAACCATTATTGACATTTAATCTTATAGTTTGGCAATATATTTTTGGTCGACGGGATAACCAAGTAGTACCATTATTTTTATTGATTTAAAAAAATGGTAGGTAAAAGTCTGTAATTTTCAAAAGTTATATTTTTTAAATGCTCATTTTTTTTATCAACAATTTTCTTTTTCAAATGTATCATTTCATTTTTGTGCCAACTATTACGCTTGGTGACAATGGTGTTGGCATAACAGGGAAATACCAAAACAGTTACTGATTTTATTTCAAATGTAAAGAAAAAAGGTTTAATGACCAATAAATATTTTAAATATGACTATAACTCAGATTCTACTGAACAGAATTTTGTAGAACTTACACTGTTAAATAGTAAATTTGGTTTATAAATGGTTTAATGTAAAAACCATCATTCTAAGTTACTACGGGAGTTCTAAAATTAGGTGAACTCGATTATGAAAGATTTCAAGTCAACTAATTAAATGCATAGTAAGTTAGATAATATTTCAGAGATTTTTTCAATATTTATCATATCATTCTGTGTTGTTTAGTTACGGAGCTATGCGGAAAAAGTTCTCATTGGTACAGTAAAGAAAATTGGAAGATATACGCTACAGAGATATGGTATACTAGAGAGTATATATGCTATAGTTATGGAAGTTGAGCTGAGTTCCTTCAAAAATTCAGAAGTGATGCAGTATATACCTACCCCTACCTCCCAGAGAGTTCTGTAATCAGGTGAACGCGATTATGAAAGTTATATTTAACTATCTTAAAATATATGTATAATGCGAAGAGAAATTTCATTCCGGCCGCTTATATCTTGAGTTCTGCTGAATAGATTTTGGCGGGACATATATTGTTAGTTAGATAATATTTCAGAAAAGATGTTAGTATAAAACATAACGTTCTACGTTGCTTAGTTAAATAATTATGGGAAAAGTTCTAAATCAGATGAACCCAATTTTGAAAGATTTGCTTTTTTTAAAGGTTCCACTGAATGAATTTTTATGGGATTTAAACTGTTAATTAGATCATTTTTAGGAAAGGTTTCGGTATATTTTCCACTTTAAAAGATTCTGCTAAGTGGATTTAGATGCAACTTGATAGGTTAGTTAATTTTTCAGTGAATATTTTAGTATAAAGCACATATCATTTGCTGTTGCTTGGTTGTTAGGTTGTTTGATTGTAGTATTATAGATGAAAGTTCTAGAATCAGGCGAACCTAATTATTATGAACGATCAGCCTTTTCAATGAGTCCAATTAACAGATTCTGTTGAGATTTGCATTGATAATTTTTATTGAACGCTTTTAGTATATTACATATTGTTCTATTGTTCTTTACCGAATCCTACACTATCAGATCAACTAAAGAATTGGTCCTTAACAGTCTAAATTTTGTATGACTCAATAAAAGATATAATAGCGTAATGACATTCATATTGCTTTCAGCAATTCGGTTGGATACAACAGGTAAATGTCCATATTGCTTTAAAACGCATGATCAAATTCACAGATATATTTTGTTTCATTCAAGATTTCTTTAGAAAAACCGACCAGCGTAGCGGGCGAAGGCGGCTAGTATACATATAAAACAAACAAAAACGCTCATCAAATTTGTTTTCATAGCTATTTATATGATTTGACAACAAATCTCGATATTTTTCCGTTATACGGACACCATGCCAAAATGTATGCTAATGCGTCAATTATATCAAAATGCTAAAAGATATTTGTAATTTTATGCCAGCAGTTTAATATGAGTTTTATTTTATTGCTTTATTTTATAGCAGTTATTTGTTCACTTATTTTAAGTATATATTTGTGATTTGATGAAATAGTTCGTAAAAGTCTGGAATTTTCAAATGTTATATTTTTTAAATGCTCACTTTAGTGTCGACAATGGTTTTTCTTTTATTTTTAAAATGCTTCAATTCACGATTTTGCGCCAACTATTACGCTTGGCGACAATGGTGTCCGCATAACGGAAAAGTACCCAAATCTCACTTTCTGATGCCCAAATTACAGCAAGCTTTTTTAAAAAAATGCCAAAGCTTCTACAGTGGAAAAGTACCAAACTGTCTATTATTTGGCGCTATCCGTGTTATAGTTTGTACTATATGCAAGGGGAGTGGAGCGAAGAGTTTAAACATTAAATATTAAAGTTTCGGCACAGATGTCATATACGCCCCATATTGGCGCGATTTTTTTCTGACGCCAATGTCATATACACAACGGGTACTTAACTGGCGCCAAAGTGTCGTAATTTTGCTTGATATGGTAATCGGATGTTGTTGTATATGCTGTTGATGTTTTCGCCAAATTGGCGTCGGAAAAAAATAGCGCCAATATATGATAACGTATATGACAACTGTGCCAAAGTTTCTATAAAACAGTATAAGACTACAAAATTAAGAATAAAATAAATGCAAAATAAGACTAAAGAAGAAAGAAAAATCATGCGTTAAGCATAGAATATGAAACACTTTCCAACGCATCCTGAATGCTTTAACAGAACTTCGTTATTTAGGGAAATAAGGTAAATAAGATAACGTTACTTCTTAGATATCCCGTCGACCAATTTCGCCAAATTATATAAATCGCCAAATCAATAGTAAAACATTAACAAAAATACAAGTGAAACGTCGAATTAATGGTTTTATTGGCCATTATTGGCATTTAATTAATTAATTAATGGCAACCAACTGACAATTAATCTTAAAATTTGGCGACAGTAATTTGGTCGACGGGATAACAAAGAACTACCAAGATAACTAAGTAAACATTTTAGAAAACGCATAAAAATTTTTAAAAATTGATTTCAGCAGTTACCGTCCATAGCCAATAGTACCGTTATTACATGCCACTATTTAGCTAAAATTTAATTTAAACTACTCTTAAAACTACTGAAATCACATTTCCAGATATTATCATCCATAGACGGTTATGTATCCAATTCTTTGCGTGACCATGTATATGATTTTATCTATATTCTACAAACATTTCTTAGGAAACTAAATGCAGTTCAGCGTGAAAATGCATAACTCCTTTAAAAACCACCTTTAAGCAATTTACTCTTATACTCAGTAACCCTTACGAATTCTTTTGTGTAGCCCTGCATATGAACTGTAGCATTTATACACACAGTATAGTATACATAAATGTAGTGAAACATAAAAGCGCATATCATAATTAAAAATGCATTTCTAGCAATCATTGCTTATGTACAATACTTCGGAGAAAAGTTTCTTGGCGAGAAAGAAGTTTGCCAACGTATTTTCTGGCAACCTATTTACGGCTTCATACTCACAAGCAATTTTTTCCATATGTATACAATTTGGAAAAGATGTCATATATTGGCGCGATTTTTTTCCGACGCCAATTTGGCGAAAACATCAACTGTATAAACAACATTCGGGTTACCATTACAAGCAAAATAACGACACTTTGGCGCCAGTTAAGCACCCGGTGCGTATATGACATCGGCGTAAAAGAAAAAGTCGGCACAGATGTCATATACGCCCATATTGGCGTATGTGACATCTGTGCCGACAATTTAATATAAAAAAAGCTATTTACCCATTTTTATAAAGAAACAGAAGTAATTTTTGCACAGATGTCATATACGCATAGAGGTTGGCGTGATTTTTCTATGACGCCAATTTGGCAGAAATCTCGCTTTCGAATACCAGTTACTTATATATTTTTCAATTATTTGCTATCATTTTGAAAAGGAAATAACTATAAATAAATAAAAGTTTGAATAATAACTATAGAACAAAGCAGTTTATATAATTAAAAAACAGAAAATAAAAGTAAATAAACAATTTATTAGTAAATAAAAAACAATAGCCGGGTTACCATAGCAGGCAAAATAACACCATTTTGGCGCCAGTCAGGTATCCCGGTTCATATCTGAAATCTGTGCCGTAATTTGTATATTAAAAAAAATTATATATATTTAGAAACGATTTTTTTATGTATATAGTGCATATATAAACAAAGATAAAAGTTCATTAGATTTGTTTTCATAGCTGTTTGTATATTTTCGCAACATATCTCACTTTCTGATGCCCGTATATCGCGCCAAGCTTTTTTTAAAAATGCGCTATAATGGAAAAGTACTTAAAAAAATAATTAACAGAAATAACAAATTATACAAACTAAAACTTTTTATTTCGAGATCAAAGCATTGTTTTTAATTTCGATTAAAAATACATATATCCTTGGATAACTTGAATTAAAATTACGTTCACAGCTTAATATCTCATTCCATAAACCTAAACAAACACAAGTGATTCATTCATCGTGAAACGTCAAAAATATTAAATCATTGAGGTAATCATTCACAAAGTAAGTTCTCCAACAATCAATGGGCAATATTCTAATGACGTCATAGTAGGTAAAATGGTGGCGGTATCGTTTGTTTATGGTTTTGTAATCACAAAGATTTAATTTTGCAATGTCTCTTAGTTACATTATTTTATTGTAATATTTATGAGCTCAGAACAAAAGCCTATTTTTTCATTATTTAGTTATTAAAGACGGAAAAAACCATAAATGCATGATTTGAAAATTTTAAATAATTTTCTTTCTTAATACTAAAAAATAACATCGGGAAGTAACAGCAGGTTTAAGTTAAATAAGTTTAACTGTTTAATTCTGTTGTAATATTAAAAATAACTATATTTATTAGATTTCAGTACTCAACATCAGGGCCCGATTAAACTTTGAAGTTAGAGGAATTACAATGTCATTTCAGGACCTTTCTTTTGGAGAAGCTTTTCTAAATTACATATATACATGGAAAATCTTCAGTGTTAAAAATATTATTCCTAGAACTGACATAACACGAGAACGGCCTGCAATTTTACACAAGGTTTTGAAAGCTACTTTATATCAGAAATTTTACTAAAAACTGGTTACTTTTTTGTTATAGCGGCCCACACTATTAGGATTATATGACAAGTTGCAGCCAATTTCGCCAACGTCGTAACCAAGATCGTGAAGCACACACATATAATACCATTTCATGAAATCGTATACGATAATTTAATAGTTTTTAATCTTACTTCAAGTGTGTTATTTATTTATTTTTAAGGCTCAACAATCTAAATTGTCCAATATATGAATTTTAAAAAATGTAAACAAACATTGAATAGACATGACCGCAAAAAGCCTCAAATCTGCATAACACTTGGAACCAAACTGTGCAGATAAGTGGTCTTCTACTGTACACAGTTTTTCATAAATGTGTTTCGTTCTTAAAATGTGTTATTTTCATCTATCACTGCGGAACAAGCGAGAAAACTCATATTCTTGCACATGAGTTGTATATATCTTTATATCTAAATTTCCGTCATTTTTGACGGGCTACCTTTCTAGTATTTTATATATGAGGACGTGAGTTTCAAAACTCGCCTTATCCAAAAAATCAAATTTCGGGAAATCGCGAAAAACCTGTAACTGCGACCCCGTGCATCGAATACCTCCAATTTTTTGTATACTTATAGCTAGTTGCTCTGTGGTATAATTGTGTTAAGTTGGAAAATCTACTTTAATTCATTTAATTAATTAATTGGAAAAAGTTTCGGATAAGAAGAGTTTTGTTGCCAACCTATGCATAAGAAGAGTTTTGTTGCCAACCTATGGATAAGAAGAGTTTTGTTTCTAATAGTCTATCATACTTGCTGAAATAAATTAATGGTTTCTATTTTTGGTCATCGGATGATAATATTTTGGATTAAAAAATAAACCTTACGAGAGCAATAAGTATGATTAAAATTTAGTATTACGTTTTATATAAAAAGCAAACTTATCAATAATCAAATAAAACTTATCATAAATAGCTTATAATTAAAATAACTTTTTTTAAAAGAATGTAATATAATATAATATATATAACATATAATATTATATATGTACACCATGTCCTTCTGTTCTGGTTCCTTAGAAATAATATTTTTATAGAAAGTAAGCATCTCCATTTCTGACCAGTTTTCATCAAAATGTTTTTTTTTTTTTTTTTAACAATCCGTGGACATCCTTAAGTTTCTCTTACTTCACGGGGACTCCTTCCCCCTTCTTTTTCAAGAAGAAAGTTCAGTTTTTAGAAGCCTATAGCACAACTTTTACACTCTGAATTTTGATATTCCAAGAATCTTGCGAAATACACTTCCATAAATTTGAAGATGGCCATGGTTCTTAGTCTTTATATAGTACCTTATCGTAATGCCCTTGAAAGCGCACTGAGATGCACTTCAAAAAACTTTCAAGGTGAAAATTTTACTTTTCTGGATGTTTTATGGAAGGAAAGAAACCTGGACGGTTTCTTGAAAAACGTGTTTGAGATCTGAATATCAAAATAAAATTATCTTATGCAATTTTGTCTTTGCTTAAAAAAAAAAAAAGCTTTGTGTAAGCGTTGTCATACATCTTGCATTGAGACAGTTGAATACTCGATGTTCTCTTTCTGGTGAGTGTACTTTGAGAGGTCCGGAAATGCCTTAGGTTTAGACCAATGTCAGACGGGCATCTTTTTTGCTCCTTTTTTGCTTAAGTATTATCCATTCACAATGCTATAGCTTTGTGAATGGATAATACTTAAGCAAAAAAGCAGCAAAAAAGACGCCCGTCTGACATTGGTCTTATGCCCGAGAATAAAAATTAAATCTTTTAACATCTTCTGACAGTAAGAAATATAGAAAGCGATTCCCCATTTTGAACTTTTGCGTGTATTCTTTACTAGCCCATGTGTTCGTATTTCTTTTTCTATTCTTCACCCTTCCACTACAAAAATGCAAGAGTTTATTCACTGCCCATTATACATAAGACATGCTGTAGAACTTATTTAATTAGTTTTTATGAATAGAACAGGTAAAATCTTTAAACGAAAATAGCAACAGGTCGCAGAGAAATGAAGGAAAATTACTGTAATAATAGCTGATAAGCTAGCCGTCCGTTGGTCTTACGCATGCGCAGGGATAAAGCTAGTTTTGTTGCGAACTCCCTAGTGGATAAGGCGAGTTTTGAAACCAAAGCAATATTTTAAGAACCCAAAAATAAAGGATAAAAATATTTTTTTTTACAGATTATAGTGTTTTTTCTGTGCAGGTTTACCAATAGAATAGATTGGTAGAGAAAACTCGATTTTTTAAATTTTGGAAAAGGCGAGTTTTGAAATTCACGTCCTCATATTATATACGTCATAGATTTATCAAGAATCGTCTGCGGGTGAACTGGAATGAGTTGGTGTTAATAAAGACTAGGTGACTTCTCCCGCTAGCGGTCTTCTCCTTTAATCGGGGCCTCTAATTTATACGTAATCTTGTAATATGAAATCACGAACAGGTTACTCGCTATATACGGCACCGTATAGCAGGCGTGGTGTGCACGCACTACAAAATCTTGTAAAAAAATATAATCTCGAAACGAACGAACCTCGGACCAGATCTCTTGGGGGAGGGGTCAAAGTGAGCGGAGGGACATAGCTGCTGCATAATATGAATAAGTCGTCACAGGTCTTTAGGCCTTTCCAACCATATGTCACTTCAGGGGTCTGGATCTGAATTTATAAAAATTCCCTCCCCGTGGGGGCAAAGTGGGGGGAGGGGTGCGGGAGGTGGATAACATGAGTAACTGGTCATAGACCTTTCCAACAATATGTCACATGAGGGGCCTTGGCTAAATTTAGAAAAGTGCCCCCCATGGGTTGAAAAGTGGGGGGGGGGGCGGTCACCGAAGGTGCATAACATCAATAAGTAGTCACAGACCTTTCCAACGATATCTCACATGTGGGGTCATGGCTAAATTTGGAAAAGTGTCCTCCGGGGGGTCGAAGTGGGGGGGGGGGACTGTCACCGGAGGTGCATAACATCAATAAGTAGTCACAGACCTTTCCAACGATATCTCACATGAAGGGTCTTGACTAAATTTGGAAAAGTGCCCCCCGGCGGGGCAAAGTGGGGGAGGGCTATCACAGGAGGTGCATAACATCAAGAAGTAGTCACAGACCTTTCCAATGATATCTCACATGAGGGGTCTTGGCTAAATTTGAAAAAGTGTTCCCAGGGGTGCAAAGTGGGGGGACGGCCACCGGAAGTGCATAACATCAATAAGTAATCACAAACCTTTCCAACGATATGTCACATGAAGGGTCTTGGCTAATTTAGAAAAGTGTCCTGAAATTTCATATATTATAAATAATATTTGTCGGAGGGCTCCATAAAAAAATCCGATCTAAAATGATAAAAACGCAAAAACTGCCACCAGCAGTGAGGGCCAAATTGGGGAGGGGAGGAAGAAAGTCTCATAATATGAAAGAGTCATCCGAGAGCTTTCCGATGACATATCACATGACAGGTCCAAAAAAAGTTTGAAAATTGCCCCCCCCCCCTCCCTCCCGCCGTGGGCCCACTCTTTCGCGTCGGAATTCACGCAGCCCCCACTTTAAAATTTTTATGTTCAATAAATAATATTTACCGGAAGACTGCATAAAAAACCCACATCTAAAATGATATTTAAATTTATTATAGAAATCGGCGACGGTTTTAAAAATTTGTTCGCCCCCTCCTCACCCCCCGAATTTCACCTTCGGGGGGAAGAAAGTTTCATAATATGAATGAGTTGTCAAAGGGCTTTTCGATGATATGTCACAGGAAGCGTTCGGTAATTTTTTTTAAATTGCGCCCCGCATGGGTCCACTCTCATGTCCTCGGAATTCACCCGACCCACCTTCCTCTTCGAAATTTTTATATTTAATAAATAATATTTATCGGAGGGCTCCAGGTATGTGACAGCTTGGTAGGGCTAAAATAAGAGAAACTTTGAAAATCAGAGCTTCATTTCACAGCTCATTGTCATGTTTATTTCTCTCTCCAGCTTGTCCCTCGATATCTCTTCAGCGTGAAATGAAGATCACCGAGAGTAACATTTCGAGAAAGGACGAAAATTGGTTTCTCATTCCCGACAACGTCATATGAAATGTTGAAAAGAGACCGAGAGCGAGAACGGAAGTGACAATGGGAAGCGATGAGTTACAATCGATGAGGTATCTCGAGGTAAGCGAGATGTTTGCATCGAGCAGAGATTCTCGAAGTAAACGAGCAGTTTGCATCCAGGAAATATATCTCGAAGTGCGAGAGAGAGAGAAAGGAAGCTTTCACAAGAGTCAAACTTACCGCGCTTCTGGTGTAAGTCATAATTTCCCAAAGGAGTACCTGTCCTTTTCCATTCGCTTTTGTTATTAACCGATATGGGTTAGGTTGGTTGGTTGGTTGTATTTATGATATCCAATTATCTGCACGAGGGATATAGGCCCAGGGGGAGTGCCCTTAGTGGGGACCTTTCTAAGGGAACCTAACCCGTATTAACGCTTAATATGGGTTAGGAGGCATAGTGGTTTAAGTTATCAGTTCTGGTTTCAATTGTTGATATAGAAGTTTTCTATTGAATTTGGCGACAGTTTGTCCTTGATTTTTAATGTTTCTCTTATTTTAGCCCTCCTAAGCTGTCCCATATCTCTTAATATTAGAATGCTATTGTTAATAACATTTTTGCTCTGCGAATTATGTGTTTTCAAGATTTTAAGTGTCGCCTCAGGAAAGAGGATTTTTCAAAATTATTTTACCCCCCTCATGTAATATATTAAAATAAGGGTAATCTCATAACCTTTCTAAATCTACCTTTCTTTTGTCAATCCACCGTTAACTTTAGACCCCTGGGCTTAAAATGCTCTAAAGGAAGATACTTAGCGGCGGTTTTTTTCGCACTCTGTTACGGTATCTTCTACTTATAGGAAAATTATAAGACTAACATCAAATTGTGTCTAAAATCGAATAAAAATATGGACATATGTTTCTTAATTTTAACTTCCTTCTTCGCCTCAAGAGGGCGCTTTAAAGTTTTGTTTCTTCAAACCTTTAGTACACTGTTTGTCCAAAAATTATAAAATTCACAAAATAAAGTTGTTTCACTCTCCCCTATCTTCTCGTATCAACTTTATTTTTACTACCACCAGGCGGCGCCGCCCAGTGAAACATTTTACTTTTAGCCTCAGGCTATTGGTATTTTTCATCTGTTTTTCATAATATTTTGTCTCATTGTTTTTATTCATTGTAGATACTATTCTTTAAGTTCTTGACCCATTCTGACCATTTGGGCACTCATTCTGGACCAGCTGTGGCCCATCGATCCACTCTTCATTTGTCTGGCTCTAATCACACGCTTCTCTTATTCGTTTATCATTTCTTCTTTTTCTTCAATTTTTTTCTTATTCAATGTTTTTTTTTTTTTTTTTTTTTTTTTTTTTACCATTCTCAACTTCCCCTAGTCCTCTCTTACATCAAGTTAACTTTCATCCTTGGTCTGCCCTACTATCAATTTGGGGCCTAATGCCCCTTCGGGGGGGGGAGGGTGCATTTCTTCTACCTTTTTCAGACCCATCATCTAATACCACGTTGGTAAGGATTGGAAGATTAAAATTATCCGAAATACCAAAAATGAAGTCCGTTGAAGTTTTATTTTAGTTATAGAATTCCCTATTATTGGATATATTTGTCTGTTTACCTTTCTATTTTTCGATAAGCGGAGAAATTCAACAGCATTAGACACACTTTAGACATTTAGGAAACTTTAACTTGTATCAAACCTTCTGCCTTTATCGAAAAGAAGAAAATGCTAATCGATTCTAGCTAATGCGCCTAAAATAAAAAAATGAGCTAGTAAGTGTGTCATAAACTAGCTACTTTGGATTTCGATACAGACTTGAAGAGTCATGTTGGAATCGGTAGGCACTGGAACAGTGTTGTCAGTGGGCTATTTTTTTTTAAATTCAGATTTCTTGATTGGCACCACTTTTTTGAAACGGTAAAATTCCATTTGTTTTAGCCTTAATTAATATGTCATTAAAAAAAACCGCATTTTACCATTGCAAAAAAAGTGCTGTCAATCAAGAATCTGATTTTAAAAAAAGTAGCCCATCTGGCAATACTGCACTGGAAAACAATTTCCGTGTTAGGCAGGTTCCCTCTCAGCATTAATATATGTCTGGTTATCCTTATGTTTCTCGATAAACGGAGAAATTTCACAGCACTAGACACACTTTAGACATTTAGGGAACTTTAACTTATATCAAACCTTTTGCCTTTATCGAAAAGAGGAAAATGTTAATCGATTCTAGCTAATGTGCGTAAAATAAAAAATAAGTTTGTAAGTGTGTCAGAAAGTAGCGCCTTTGGATCTCGATACAGACTTAAAGAGTCATGTTGGAATCGCTAGGCACTGGAAAACAATTTCCGTGTTAGGCAGGTTCCCACTCAGCATGTATATTTGTCTGGTTGGCCTTCCTTTTTTTGATAAAGCTGTCTTGTTTTATAAACGGAGTAATTCCACAGCATTTGACACACTTTAGACATTTAGGCAACTTTAAGTTCTATAAAACCTTTTGCCTTTATCGAAAAGAGGGAAATGCTAATCGATTTTAGATAATGCGTCTAAAATATAAAATGAGTTTATAAATGTGTCATAAAGTAGCTACTTTGGATTTCGATATACACTTAAAGAGTCATGTTGGAATCGCTAGGCACTGGAAAACAATTTCCGTGTTAGGCAGGTTCCCTCTCAGCAGTTATATATGTCTGGTTATCCTTACGTTTTTCGATAAAGCTGTCTTGTTTTCGATAAACGGAGAAATTCCACAGCATTTGATACACTTTAGACATTTAGGTAACTTTAAGTTCTATAAAATCTTTTGCCTTTATCGAAAAGAGGGAAATGCTAATCGATTCTAGCTAATGCGTCTAAAATAAAAAATGAGTTTATAAATGTGTCGTAAAGTAGCTACTTTAGATTTCGATATAGACTTAAAGAGTCATGTTAAAATCGCTTGGCACTGGAAAACAGTTTCCGTGTTACACAGGTTCCCTCTTAGCAGGTATCTTTGTCTTACTATCCTTACGTTTTTCGAAGGAAACTTTTGTTTTCGATCAATGGGGAAATTCCACAGCATTTGACATTTAGGGGAACTTTAAACTGTATCAAACATTTTGGAGTTATCGAAAAAGTGGAAAGGTTATTTGATTCATCAAATGCGCCATAGTTACGCGATTTGGGCATTGCAGTTTTATAATGAAGAAAGGGGAATTTATTCCAATGCAAAGAAAATCATTTTAAAATATTGAAATTCAAATGAGATATCTTTATAAATTTCTTCCATAAGATTATCATTAGCGAGCGGGTCTTTTGACTTGACTGAAGTAACCCCTTAAGCCGAAATCAGGAGCAAATTATTGCGGTAGCAGAATTATCGAGCAAGCCCTATCATTACTATGAAATTTTCGGCCAGAATAATAGCTAAGTTTTCCAACAACTGTTTTTAGATTCTCTCGTTATAATCGATTGTAAAACATCTCGATTGTAGAATCTAGGAATTAATCGATGGCTGTATCGATTGTGATTTTTTACGGTGACGATTTTTCTCGATTGTCGAATTCTCGAGAGTCGCTCATCACTAATGTGAAGGTTCGGCGCCCTGAAGCTACCAAACGACCGCTGTTGCATCCAGCTTATTATTAGTCGCGGTTGGGGGTGGTTCCGACCGCAGTCCTTTAAGCCTTTCTTCTCTTATTCCGACTCTTTTGCGGAAGCCAGGTTCATACGTCCCCAGCCACGTCCCGAGTATAAAAGACTCTAGAGGAAGCCTGGTTGAAAAAATAATAAACCCGGACAAATTTAAAAGGGAAATTACACAAATTAAATTCACCGAAAAGTAGGTGGGTCCTTGAAGCTACCGAACGACTGCTGCTGCGTCCAGCCTATTATTAATCTCGGTCGACGAGCGGCCTTTTTCCGTCACCAGCACGCGCTTCCTTTTTACTCACCGGTACCAGTTGATTGGATTTACTGTTATTGCATTTATTATAATCAAGAAACGCATTGTATTGCCACAAATTAAGGATACTCTTGTAAATAAGATAATATTGTTTGTGCAGTTATTCTGTAATTTTATTTGCAACCAGGGATGATATTCCCGCGTTTTTGCACACCAGTATTTTGCTAGAGAAAATGATATTTCATTTATTCGGAACATCTTTGCAATTTGACAGAACAACATTTTCTCTAAGAATATACTAGTGTGCAAAAACACGGAAACCTCATCCCTGTTTACATTTAAAAACTATTAAGCACAAACTAATTCTCAAAATAAATCAAAGTAAAATTCTCTGAAAACAACACTACTACTGCAATGAAATAAATAGTATAGAATTATGAAATATTTTTAAAGCCTGCAATGTTTAATTTTCTTATGCGAGAAATATTTTTCAATATTTTAATTTGTATAAATGAAATATTAGCTAAATGTTATGTAAAAAAATGAAATACATGTAAAATAAGTGGTAAAAACAGCTTTCCATGTAATAACATACGTAACTTCATATTTATTTTATTCAATAAAAAGATGAAATTCGCAGATTGATTTGAGGGATATAACTTTATTGGAAGTAAAATATATTTTTATAAAGGAAAAATACTTTGTAAGAGAAGAGTTTTCAGCGAGTACAATTTGCAATAGTTCATATTAGGAACTATTTTTTCGATAAACAGGCAAGTTAAAGAGTTACCGTGGCTTTTGTTTTTTGAATAATATTCAATAGTTACATTTAGTTGCACTATTTTAAAGTATTGCATATTGTTCATACATTCGATAATTAAAGAATTAACCCTAGAACTACCGGAAATTTTACTCAAGTTTTATAAAAACATTCTACACCAGAATTTTTACTTAAAACTATTTAATTTGTTTATTTAACTTATTATTGTCTGATTTATATATTTAGTTTGTTTTGAAGAAATTTCTGGTTTGAATAAATATTTTGAATGTACATGTCGGGTCCAATGGACCCGTCTGGTAGACGGAAGGTTAAAAAAGTGTTACCGTACATCAAATAAAGTATAGTCGACCAAAGAAAACGTAAAAGTGGGAGCGACTTATCCATACATTTAAAATACCAAATTGTTTACGGAAAAAAAGCGAAAACAGCCATATATATTGTTTCAATTTATGTTTACTCTTAGTAAAACGTCTTAATAGAGAATGTGCGCGAATTCTGAAAATTTCAATATGAACACCGAATTTTGGTATCATATTTGGATTTTAAAGAAAAGTTTTTTTAGGATACCAAAAGGGAAAAGATTTGTTAAAGTAGTTTACGAATATGCAGATTTAAAGTTTTGAACTCTTTATTTTGAATTAATTTTTAATAGTTGTAAAACAAACAGCAACACGCGTAGATTTTTAAGAATAACGTAAAAGCTACTTAGCGGAATTATGTGTAATTCTGTTTTCGCATATGTGAAGCTTCTAGAAGTCGATTTCAGTTAAAATGTTTATAGCTTGCAGTACATATTTTTTCGAATTTGTTTCATATTTTTAATTAATATTCCATAAAAATTTGTATTATAATCTATAAAACTTCTAACAGAAATTTATTTCTATAAGCTTTAGCGTGTATATTCAAAATTTTAGCTCGTTCCGTCACGTAGTTTTTGAGTTATGTTTAATCCATTCGCTGCCAACCACGAGCTCATGGCTTTATTTTATTAATTACTTTGTCACTACTATTTTAGAAGAAAAAAATCTAATTTATTGGCAGAAATTTCGCTGCATTAGTGCAGGGAAATTTGCCTTTCTGAATCTTTGGTTGCAAACGACTTTCAACAAGAAATTTGAAAATTCTTACTTTATAGTTTGGAAATGAACGTGTTAAAACGCTACAAGTGTTGCAGCCTGTGTTACAATTATTAAAACAACTATATTATTACAAATATATTTTAATGTCGACTATTGTTATATCATTACAACTATATAACATTAGGATTTTAAAACTTTAGATCTGTATAATTCCTAAAATATTTCTCCGAATGACTTCTCGTATGAATCCTAGAGTAAACTATTATGTAAAATACGAACTGAATTTCAAATCGTATGATAACTTTACCAATCGGTTTGATTGTGTTAAAATAATAGTTTATTCTGTAAAATCCAAATATGATGCCAAAATGGGATGTTCGAATCAAACTAAAACGTAATAAATTGTTAATTCCATAAAAGTTATTCGCATTATTATTATCATTATTATTATTTGATGTGTGTGTGGGTGGGTGGGGGCTATGATTATACATCAAAAGGTAACTGTACTTACGAAATTGCTTACGTTATCAGTTTGAAAGATTTTTTTCAGGATTTGTACGCTTGAGAGGGTTGAATACCAGAATTTTGGTAATGTAATCTTTGTCTTATGTAATGGAGAACATTCTGCGTTCACATATAGAGAGCATTGCTTTACGAATATTCCCGTATTCAAACCCTTTAAATCCTCTGACGCGTAAGAACCCTGTAATCGGAAAGCACTAATTTTAACGCTGTCAAACCATATTTGTAAGATAGTGAAAATTTTCACTCTAAAATTATCAAGCAGCTATTTTTCTTTACTATTGAGGCAAAATCCCTAGCCTGTTTTGAGCTTTCGATGTATCTCAATTTTGTAGATTTTTGCATAAGAAACAGTTCATACTTAGGAGTACTGGGAATGAATATTCATCTGAAAATTAATATGTTTGCAGTTTGTTAGCTTTTGGCAGATGCCCTTAATGTGCGAATCTAAGTATGTTTCTTGAATTAACTTGACCTTTTCAAGGGCAAAGCAATTTCATTGCTAATGCGTTGAAATTAATTAATGACACCGGAATTTAAAAACAAATTTTTTTCTAAATGAGGAAAAGCTATATTTCACACATATGACAAACCTAATTTTTTTTACTAAAATTCTGGTGTCAATGTGTCATCTGGGAATTAAAATTAAGCAGTTTCATAAAAATACCAGCGCCCCTCAAGGGGTTAAACGCGTCTATACCTTCATGTTGCACAGACGCAATATTTTAGAAATTAAAAAACAAATTAACTAGCATTCTGTAGCCGTAACAAAAGTTTATTCAAGATATAAATTTAAATAGCGCTGTTATATACCAAAATTCACTAAACTAACGCATTCCATCGAACCGCAGTTACAGTAATCAACGTCGAAAAAGAAATTCAATAGAACATATCGCTGGGGGCTCCAATTGAAAATTCAGTCTGCATAAATATTTCTAAATAAAACTTAAAATATAAAATTTGGCACTACTATACCCAACAGAAACAGTGATACAGCTATAATGTTCATCACAATCACAACAATATAGGCCAGCCATACTCAACCGTTTTGTCCGTTTGCGATATTTGGCTGGCCGCAACACACTGATATAATAATGTAGCAAAAGGATAATTAAAATAGATAACAAAAGTAATATAACAAAGCTATATAAAAATTTAATATAATCAAGATTGAACATTTGTCGCTAAAGAAATGTTACCGAAAAATGTAATACAAGTACTTCCAAACAATATGTTTCGTAGTATTTCTATTGCAAATGATGTAGAACTATGCCGCGAAGACTGTTGTTTGGAAATATAAAACGTTTTGCTACCAATTTTTCTGTGGTAAAAGTTTAAAACATAATAAGAATTATTAGCTATATGATGAGTATGTAACTTAACTTTGTCAATGCAGCATTTTCGCGTTGTAAAGAAACACATAATCATGTAGGAATTTTCTTTAAAATGTTGATCGTTTTCTCAATGGAGATTTTTTTTCCTTTAAATGTAGAAACGCATTGCGCAAATTTAATTAATTTGGAATAATGTTTTTGTTTTGAAGATTAAGAAATGTATACACCATTATAACACAAACAGAGCTAGCTACATGTGAAAAGAATTTTTGACTTAAGTGTTTTAGGGCAATTTTAAATTAGTAATCATAGTAAATAGCAGGACAGTTTTTTTCTTGCCACAAAAATGCATAAAAGAAAACTGAAGGTCTTAATTTCTTATTTATGCATATTTCAATTTTATAAATAAGAATTAATGACCTGTGTCTCGGGCTGCACATAAAAGGTTACCGGTCCATATGCGGCCCGCGGGCCGCAGGTTGAGTTTGACTGACATAGGCAGTTGATTGCTCAGAGTGATTCCTCCCTCGATATGATGATCTCAGTGTTACCCGCGAATAAGTTTCACCTTTATAATGTAAGATACATTTAAAAAATGTTAATCTCCTTAGTCTAGCAAATGCACTTATAGCTCTAATTTAATTATTACACAAATTATCGATTTGTAGAAAGTTATTAACCCTCTCGCCGCGTAATTGTTTTAATACAATAGCTTCAAAATAATTAAAAAACTTCTCTTGTCACCGGTTCTTGAAAACAAAAATTTTTGTCTAATTTAATCGGGAAAGTGCTCCCATTAACCCTCTGTCTACCAGAAGGGTCCAATGGACACGACATGTACATTCAAAATATTTATTCAAACCAGAAATTTCTTCAAAACAAACTAAATGTATAAATCGGACAATAATAAGTTAAATAAACAAATTAAATAGTTTTAAGTAAAAATTCTGGTGTAGAATGTTTTTATAAAACTTGAGTAAAATTTCCGGTAGTTCTAGGGTTAAATAAGGCAAAATTTACAAAAAAAAAAAAAATAATAATAATAATAATAACTGGTGGGAATAATCAAGGAGGATTAATTAGACGTAAAAATGCATCAGGGTTAACCCTCTCGCTGTAATTCTTCGCGTAATTCTCTCGTAAGTAATTCTTCGCGATGAGCGTTTTTTACAGAATTTTTTATCTTTTATCACCGGTTCTTTAAAGCAGAAATTTTTGACTATCGTAATCGAGAATAACGTCCTGATTAAATCAGACAAAGTTTTCGCTAAAATATAACTGGTGGGAATAACCAAATAGTATTAATTAGACGGAAAAATGCATGCCCGAGCAATTCTCATGTTGCGCAGCGAGAGGGTCAAAAGTAGCTAGCAGAAATATATTTATGTTAAAATGTTTTTCGATATATTTCTATATTGTACACCGGAAAATATCATTTGTAAAAGACATATAAAAATAGTGTATAATTGAAGCACTCTATGTAATGCAATATTCTATTAAATGTTCAAGTAACACAAAATATGCTGCTGTAGATGGGCGAGATCGTAATAAAACAAAATTTGAGCTGGCATTTGTGTAAAATATCCATCTGCCCCACTGGAATATGATATCGGCCAGTGTTTTATTACAAAAATCTTCGTCTCATTTTTTTTGCCGTATTTGCCTAATTAATGAAAGTGAATATTTTAATTTTGGTTTAGTGGTTCTCTAATTTGTTATTTAGGAGTGGGTTTGAAGTTTTGTTGTGTTGAGAATTGGTAGTATCTCTACAGTTAGTGAACACTGACATTTTTCCGAAACGTCCTTGAAGGACTATAAAGTTTAACCCTTTAGTGCGCAGCTTTGCATATATGAAAACAACACTGTTTTTGAATGTAATAGTTTTTTTTATTCGCATATATCTAATTCACACCAGAAAATTAAAATAGCAGTATTTGCTTTAATTAAATAACAGACATTCTGTTTTAAAATAAAGCGAAATTAACCATTCAAACCTTCTGGTGTAAAGTCAGATTCCCTGAACTAGGTAACTTCCAGGGCGTATTCTATTATAGGAATTAAAGGTTTGAAGGTTAAGTTTTATAAAATAAATAATTATATAAAATAAAGTATTTGGAGACATACTTATTAAAGTATTTACTAATTTGCATTACTTTAGGGCAAAACAGCCACACGGCATTAGTTTTTGCTTATATTGCAGGTATACAACAGAAGAAAAGTTTGACGTATTATATAATAAATATATCTCTGATTTTGTTCATTATTTTTCCTTTGTTATAAACCTTTCAGAATATCATATATAATATTTTCGAAACAAAATAAAAAATTGCGCATTTAAGGGTTAAGACATGCAAAAATTTTCATTTATAGAATTTGATCTTCATACATTTTAGTATGCGCGTGTGCGTAGTGGAGTGAGGTGAGGGAAATTATTTAGTAGGACTACATTTATATAAGTTGTTATTTTGCAACTGGCCGAAACATGTCAAGGCCAGGATTCGATCCAGTTATCTCTTGGCTGATGCTGCCAAGGCTCTGCCACCTGTGCTATCCCGTACGGATCAGGAGGACCTAATGTTCAAGGTTGAGCACCTAGGTCAGTCTAAGCTGAGCTAACCTAAGCTGAAGCTCATTTGCTTCAGCCAGGAGATCCCAAGTTTCAATCCTGGTCTGGTCATTATTTGCCGAGTTGAAAAATTACAACTTATAAAGTGAGGTGCAAAATGATAGGAACCATACAAAAACAAAGAAATCAGTTCGCGTTTGCTATGATAATGCGCAAATCTTCGTCTTAAAATTAAACACATGATATTCCAATTAATATTAAACAGGGTTCGTACACTTCAAGGACTTTCAAGCACCTTCTACCAAAATTTTCGTAAAATAATATTTGGCTTATTTAATGAAAACAAAATTCTATCTTCAGATATAGCGACCAGTACTTTACGAAATTTCTGGTACTAAAACACTTAAAATCCCCTGAATCCCTTGATGCATACGGACCCTGTTAAAGTAATCGTTTACAAAAATTGTATATATATTTTTTAATCTATTTTAAAATATGTATTTTGCTAAATTTAGGCAGGGTCAAAATGATAAGAACGTAGGAAATATTTCTAAAACGCGGAACGTGACTGGCGGATATCTTCGCATAGCATTAAAACAGCATTTAAAAGAGAATTTTGAGCGCATTCTTTTGCAAGTTTGCAAAACATGTTGATTGCAAGATGAGGCAAAATGCTTTATGACTTCGAAAGAGGGCAAATTCTAGCTTATAACAACACCGGAATGTCACTTCAAAGAATTGATGATGAAATTAAACTTTCAAAGACTGCCATTTTTAACTTCTTACAGAATTCAACTATTTATGTTAAAACAAAATTTACAGGGAGGCCGAAAATTCTTTTGAAACGATTCGAAAGTTTGATTGTTCTCACAGTTCTAAGTAAAAGAGTGACAGTAAAAGAAATTGGAAACCAGATAAAGACGCCGGCATAAGCATCGACTGAACGAAGAACAATAAAGATTTCGAGAGTTGTTAAAAATGTAAAACCACACCGGTTTTCGCATTTAACCCATTTATGCCTAGCGTCCCATTTTGGGGAATTTTCAAATTTTAATGAATTTGTTTAATTTTTTTCTCCTTTATTACATGAAAAATGCATGAAATCATTATTTATAAACTAGGGGGCTCTGCCCCCTGCAAGCTACGCTCGCCAACCCCCGTTCAGACACCGCAGAATCTAAAAACACGCTAATCTGATCGGTTTAAAAAATATTATAGAAGATTGACTTATACTGAAAACAGCTGTGCAGATCTCCCTGTAAACGGGTTTCCATTCAATTTCCTTTGATTTAAAAAATTTAAGGCCGAATCAGTTGCTGTAAGACATCCAATGGTTGTTTTCGTGTTTGATTAGAGAGGATCAGTTAAACGTTTGAAAAGAAGCTAAAAATAAAAGGAATTAAGTGTACAGAGTCTTTGTCTCCCGGTATTTTAAAACAATTTCTATAACAACAGCCTAAGTCATGTGACTATCATCAAGAGTTCCGGGCGAACCACTTCGCTTTTTATATTCCTGGTGCCATTTTGGTACTTTAATATTAGCCAGGTACAGGTGATAAGTCGCCAAATATTATTCTATCGCCATCATTTCATCTATATTATAATAGTCCAAGTCATGTAACTGTCATAAATAAAAACGCTCTGATCCCTTCTCTTTTCATATGAAAGTTTGGCCCAGATATCATATACGGCCCCATATTGGCGCGATTTTTTTCGACGCTAATTTGGTGAAAAGATCAACAGCATAAACAACAACATCCGGCTTATCAAATCAAGCAAAATAACGATACTATGGCGCCAGTTAAGTACCCGTTGCGTATATGACATTGGCGTCAGAAAAAAAAAATAGCGCCAATATGGGACCGTATGTGGCATCTGTGCCGAAAGTTTTCCATTTCGATTAAAAAAAATCAATTTTTTTTCGAATAATACTGCATAAAAGCATTGTCGCAAAGAATTCTTGGTACTGTTACGCTAGCCGGGTGCAAATCTCGCCAATAACTATTTTTCAACTCGCCAGTTACCATTTTTTTTTATTTTTCGAGTGGTAAATTAAAACATTGCTTTGAAATTGAAATTAAATGTCATCGTTTGTTACATCATTTAATATTTGGCCAGATGCCATATACGCACCCGGTTTGGCGTGATTTTTTTTAGGAAAATTTGGCGAAATCCTTGTTTTCGAATACCAGTTTTGGTATTTTTGGTACTACTTAGTTATCCCGTCGAACAAAATCTATCTCCAAACTATAAGATTAAATGCCAATAATGGTTGATATATGTCACATTCACTTGCCTTTAAGCAAGTTACACGTCTTTACATTATCAAGTGATTTTTATTTCGACGTTTTATTTGTATATTTATTAATGTTATACTATTTTCTTTGTTCTTCCGTTATTTAAAATAAAAATTATGTCAATTTGTATAATATGGCGAGTGGTTTGGCGATTTATATAATTTGGCGAAATGGGTCTATGGCATAACTAAGTAGTACCGTATTTTTTAATTATTTTCTATTATTTTTTATTTTTAAAGGAAAATGCCCCAAAAAATAATTAACTATAGAACAAAACAATTTATGTAATTTAAAAAAAGAAAATAAAGTAAATAAACACTTATTATTAAATAAAAAACAATAGCCGGGTTACCATGTCAACCAAAATAATGCCATTTTGGCGCCAATTAGGTACCCCGGTGCGTATATGACATCTGTGCCTAATATTTTTCTTTTCATTTCGTTTAAAAAAAATAAAGAACTAAAAGCGATTTATTTTAAATGTTTCTGTTTGTATAAAATAAAATGATAATGAAATACAAATTGAATTATGAATAAAAGTAACATGATACATTTAAGGGAGGTCAAACTTCTCGCCAAATTAGTTTAAAATAGTAACCTTTTCTAAAATCTGAAAAAAAATATCTGTTTGATTAAAATTTGAGTTGCCATCATTAGAAAAATGTATATAAAATTAGAAAAAAATTAATATTTCGAAAACTAATTCGAATTTACAAATTCTAATACCAGTTTTGAAATCTGCGGATCAATATTGATTTTTGGTGTTAATTTCATCACAAAGTATTCCATATTTTACGAGAAATCGCCGTGAAACATAATCAGTTGTTTAATCAGTCGATTCAAAGAATCGTTACATTTCAGCCGTTTCATATATTCCTTTCATAAATTCGTTTCATTAGGATTTTATATATATAGGGTAGATGTCTTTATCTGTAACCGAGAGATGACAGCATAAGGTGGATATTTATTTGCTTAAATTAAGGCTTTTTTCGCTGTCTATAGATTTTTAATTTTTCAAGATGGCAAAATGTAAAAAGTAAGTTTATTTGTATTTTTTCTATCAAGGATGCAAAATCGCAAGTTATAATCTTAGCTTGTAGACGTTTTTGAAATACGTATTTTTTTTTTTTTTTAATTGCGAAATTAAATGTTCAAGCCCATTTTTTATGCAATTTTGTAATGTCCAAAATATACAGTTCTAGGCACAAATGGACATATATTTTTGTCAGAAATTTAGGAGACAGATATTTATGTAATCTCCTTTCGAAGATATTTATGAAATAAATTGTTTTTAAGTCTGCAATACGATTATTCTTATTTTATTATTAATAATAGTTATAACGTTATTAGTCTCTGCAAAGAAATAAATATATATATTTTTTAGTTCATAAAAATACTAATTATAGTACATAATATACAATTTAAAAACATTTTAAATATAAATGTAGGTAAAATATATAATTATGCATATTATTCTACTAGAAATACTCGTATTTCGTTCATTTACATTTTATCAAAAAAAAAAAAAAAAAAAAAAAAAAAAAAAATTAAGCTTAATTTTTTTAGTATTTTTACAGTTTATTTTGCAACATTTTAAAGTGATTTTACCAAACAAATTGAGAAAAAAAAATTCAGGCACAAATGGGTTAACATCTGACAATAAAAAAAGTCCGCATTCCGTTTGCTGAGAAACACGTGAACCAACAAACGAATTGGTCTAAATATATCTTCAGTGCTGAAAAGAAGTTTAATTTCGATATTACGGATGGTGTTCATTCATACTGGCATGGCCTTCAAAAGAAAAAGGACGTATTTTTCACGCGTCAATTAGGTGGAGGCTCCGGCCGCTTTTTTCTCGGAAGGTAAGCTTAGAATTGCTTTTCTAGACGTATAAATAAATCGATATGCCTATATTCACATGTTAGAATACCATTTATTGGACCTGACTGAAAAAATTAACGGCTTTAACGGGATTTTCAACAAGGCAATGCCGAAATTCACTCTGAAAAAGACACAAAGGAGTGGTTCGAAGATAAATTAGTCTCTCAAACTTGACTGGCCAGACAATAGTCCAAACCTAAATACCATGAACAATGTTTGGGGTATTATAGGATGCAACAAGCAACGAAAAATGGTCAAATCATGCAGTATAACTCGAAAGCGGAATTAAAATATGAAATTTGGGAGATATGACGTGTTTTGTCACCTCGACAAATTCAAAACTATGGAAACTCTATGCTACAACTCTATGCTACTCTATGCTAACTATGCTAATCACTGAAATTATTAAACACAAAAGAAGCTCAATTGACACGTAATAATTCTATAATTTAGAAAAATCAGTTCCGTTCTTATCATTTTGCTCACAGTGCATATCGAGTAAAAATGCAACGTTTTATATTATATTTATATCAATTGTTTTAGAAAGTTTTCTTTATGTTTATAATGACTATTTAGCTTGATAAATTAAATTTATATAGTTTATATATGGATTAATATAACTATATTTTTTTATTTAGATAATTTCATGACTGTTCCTATCATTTTGCACCCCGGTGTGTGATTTATTTACAAATTAGAATAACTGTATTAAAATTAATCTAATATACATTTTCTAAATAAACGATTGTGTAATTTGGGCAAACATAAAGAAATTAGATCACTTCAGGGCTTTTTTTTTAGTTCTCTTAAGATTATTAAATTTGCAGAATATTATGTTATTTAGTAAAAATTTGCTTTAATAATACACAACCAAAAATAAAACGTTATACAGAGTGTGCACTCTCAACAATGTCCAATTTCCTGGATTCCTAAACCGTCAGTCATAGACATATAGTTCCAATTGCGAGAATGCTTTAAATAATTTAAAGAAGTATTTTAAAAGCGATTTTGGTCAATAAAAACATTTCTTAAAAAATTACGAAATTTAACTTCTTATACGGTCCCTCGGTCCTATAAGTTATATTTAGTACAAATTTCCTGTTACACTGACAAGTAAGACATAAAAAGTCCCATTATTCTACTATTAAAACTGACCGAGTAATAGCTGTTTAAATTTTAAGCATATTTTTTTGCTGCGAAATAGGAATCATTCACAAATGGCATAGCCGGATAAGCATTGGAAACATGCCTTTCAATAAAATTTCCTAATCTTTTCCATAATGTAGCTGCTTACCTGACACTATATTTCCCCTATTATCATCTTATAAATACTGATATTTAATGAGATAAAAATGTTTTTTTCAATTTTTTTAAAAACCTATTTTTTCAAAAACTACCGCGCCGAATTTCATGCCATTAACTGAGGTTATATGGATACGAAAGACGCATAACTGGGAATTTTTGTATAATTTTTCGTTTATAAAAACTGTGTGAAATAGCGATAATAAAATTTATAAAAATGAATATCATACCTTATGGTTACACGAAAATAACCATTTTATTGTAAAAAATTCATAATATGTGTACCTATATTATACATAAACGCCGAAAGTGTGCGTTGGATATAACATATATATATTTACAAAAATATGTGTACAAATACATAAAATTCATATAAAGGCTTTATTTGGGGCGGAGCTACTGAAATTCGACATCCGAAGAATTTTTGAAGCAAAGTCAGCAGACAACTGCTGTCTTTTAGATCACTAATAAGCATATAGGAGGCCATCTTTTTTAACACTGTTGGTACTGCTTCCGTATCGAAAATTAGCGCTTTGCATCCGAAAGAATACAGAAATTTTTTTTTGCTTGGAAAACAGCAACATTCTTCGGTATCGAAATGCAACAATAATTATTATAATGACTTTTATTGAAACTAATAATGGGCTCGAAGTGGCTGTAGTCCAAGAGCTGTTAAACATTTTAGGGAAAGTATTTGAGGCATCCTGAAAATTTGTGCAACACTTCTTTTGTAATGCCTGAATACAAAATCGAATGTCTGGCTGAAGGATCGTGGCCCAAAAACTGTGCCAGACACGTGTCAAGTGCCATTTTTTGACTACCCAAAAAAGGTATTTGAGGCACGCTGAGATTGAGACAGAATAATATTTATGCTTAGAAAAAAATATTTTGAAAATGACAGACACTTTAGTCGGCCCAAAAACTGTGCCAGACACGTGTGAAGTGCCATTTTTTGACTACCCAAAAAAGGTATTTGAGGCACGCTGAGATTCAGACAGAATAAAATTTATGCTTAGAAAAAAATATTTTGAAAATGACAGACACTTTAGTCGGCCCAAAAACTGTGCCAGACACGTGTCAAGTGCCATTCTTCTTACAACCACTATATTTATATAGAAATATTACTCCTGAAAAAGATTCAAAATTATGCTACTAAATAAAGTTAAAAATCTGACTTAAGATTTCTGGTGTCTAATCCTTAATATAAAAATAAAAAAACACAATTTTAAAAGAATAATTCATGCAATTAAGGGTTAATATATGAGAGTGAACATCTATATGTATAGCAATTCACAAAATTTTAATTTAATCGGGAGGGATCACCTTAAAACTTTTTGAAAAGTCAATTTTTTTTGTTGTTGTTGTCTATTATGAAAGAATAGCATGTTACCGAACTTAAAAAAATAAAAAATATGAAGATTCTCCAATTAAAACCGATTTATGATAAAATGTCTCGAGCGATTCTTACCCAAATCAAGGTAAATTTAAATTTTAAAGTCGTTTTTCACAATTCAGATATTTTGAACACTGCGGGCATCATATTTCATAAACTAAGTAACATAGAAACTTAAAATTTTAGATTTTATTGCATTTTACATGTCTTTATAACCTCAACCTATTTTTAAGTAAGTACTTGCAATATATTTATTAACCATTTGGAAAAATGGTTATTGTTCTCTGTCAGGGTAGGAAATCAAAAGCATATCTGAAGGGTTTTATTGGGTTAATCAGCATTTTATTCGTTTTCTGATTGGTCTATACAGTAATCTGTATTTCCCTTTACTTTCAACAACGATGGATACCTTCTGTTGCCACTATGACAAAAAAGTAATAAAAACTAAAAAAAAAAAAATATTAATAACCCAGAAACAAATTGAGATACAGCTTTCAAACAAATTGCATTTAAAAGTACATTTTTTTCGCTATCCGGCGGTGTAAAAAGTAATATTGTCGGGATGTTTATAAGTTTAAGACTGAAATTTCCTTTAAAATGTGTCGTCAGATGTCTTGGAAATCTGACGATGGAAAAGCCTTTTCCCGAACAGCCAATGAAATGCTTGGATAATACGTACGAATCGCAGGCGATTTTGCGCTTGCAATTTTTACGTGCCATAACACTATTAATGTTTAATTCATGGCGTACGTAATGTATGATCAACTCCGTGCGATTTTTTATGTCTTAAATTTTAGTCTTCAAAAAATCCTTTTCCAAATGGTCGTTGTAATTTGTTAAATTGCATTGCAAGCAAAAAAAAAAAAAAAAAAAAAAAAAAAAATCAATGGAGAAATTAATTTCCCGTAGTAAGAGAAACCCCCAAAAATATTTATAATTGTTAAGGTAACTGGATCCCACACGGTCCAGTTACCACTGATACATGTCCCAGTTACCCCATTCTTGAAAAATTTATGGGGTAACTGGAACACCGGACTTACATTTGAAACATGAAGTAAATATGTATAAATATCTAATAATACTAATGTATTTATGTGTCTAATCTTAAAAAAAATATATTGTTTAATAAAAGTACTTAACGAATTTTAATAAAAAGCCGAGGATGTTCAATCAAATCGACGGTGTTTTTTAAAAAAGAAACCTAAATTTTCGGGAACCTATCACAGCAAAGACAGAGTTACACACGAGTTGATTAAGATTTAAGATTGAGTTGACACACGTTGTTTTAAGAAGTAGAGATGGGGGTGCGATGTTTGCAAAAGCTAAAACTTAAAAGACATCAACGGTTTTTAATAAAACAGCCTATGGCCCAGTTACCTCGTGGGTCCAGTTACCTCAGCGTCCCCTATAACCAGTTGGAGTCAATGAGTTAACATTTGTGCCTGTTCTGGGGAAAAATTAATATTTTTCTCTGAAAGTAAATGTAATGCATACAGAATTAACTCATAAAGTTAAAAAAAAAAATAAAGTTCTTCTAAAGGTCGGAAATACAACTACAATTGGAAGAATGATTGAAAATTTGTCTTAAACGTTTATTTATATTTACAAAATTTATATAACTTTTTTATAGTTTTTACATTATTATGAAGTATTATAGAAAATTTTCTGTTGTTTATTGAATGTGCCTTGTGTTTCTATTCACTCTAGAATATCTCACTCACAGGGATTTTTCCTAATATATTTACTTAATTGTATATCTAAAGCGGACACCCAAACATTCAAATAAAAAAAAAAAATAAAAAATTCATTAATTCGCAAACGGAGAACGCAGAAAAATATTTATCAATTATAAATTTCTTCTGGTTGAGATGCTACCGCCATAGCAAGTTTATCAATATGCATTATGACACACACATTTTAAAATTTAAAAGCAGGATATACACCGCAATGAACTAGCAATAATGGAGTAAAAAAATCCAGTAATTGAAATGAAAGGTAAGATGAGAAACAAAAATGGTTACTACTTTAAAATTGTTAAAGATGAGAATGTATATTCTAAAAAAAGACAAATGTTTCTTGTTTAACGAAAATATAATATAACCACAAAGGAATTGCACAAAAATCTTTCCTAAGTTACTCACATTTTAAAAAGTGTCCTTTATCTTTAGAAGAATCAGAAATCAATATATTTTAGAGATTGAAAGAAGCATTTCTAGAAACAAAGTGTATTTTGCTGCGACCGATTTTTGGAAATACTTTTAAATAGTTTCATCGTGTATTATAGTAATTACTTTTCACATATTGGTTTTTAGGTTGCTATCTATTTAGAACTAAACCTTTTTACTTTCGTAACTAAATTTATACCCGTAAGAGTAAAAAAAAAATAATATTAGTTTGATGTTTTATGTGAATGCTGTTAATTTATGATGTTAGTCTGTAAAGCTTATTTATTGAACATGAAAACATTCATTCGAGAAAAGATAGCATAAAAAAGACATTTTCCAAGCTAAGAAAACGGAATAATACACTATAAAGACTATTCGGAAACGTTTCCGAAAATCCGTGTCAGCAAAAGATTTTCTTATATATATATACAGTCGAACCTCTATTTAACGACGTCGCTAAATCCCGGAAAAAAGTTCGTTATATGGAAAATTCGTTAAATAGAGATTCACCTTTTAGAATACTTTAAACTACATAAAACAGATTTTCAATTCTCAAACACTAAATATTTTCACTAGAAGTAATTAATCACATTTTTTTAAAATGAATTATATCGATTTGTTTTATTTATTTTACCCAGCTATATCCATCATCAATTTATTTTTTCTATAAGTTTAAATCTTTGAAATCTGAAAGGAAAACAAAACATTGTTCGGAAATACACTGTATTTTCTGTTTAAAGTGAATAGTTTTACATTAAAATTAACGAATTTTAATGACATTATCGTATTTATTATTATTATAACAAGTAATTTTAACTATACATTAACATATGCGTCCTTAAATTTAATTTCTAATAAACTCTGTTATTATTGCCTGAGTTTTTTATTTAAAAAAGTGCTTTCTCTCATAATACGTCTCACATCTTTGCAATGCACCAAAAACTCCTTCATGCGTATTTTCTTCTAACTATAATCTGCGTCGGATTGTTTCGAATGATGTTAGCATGTCATCATACGAAATTTTGTTAATTCCTGCATCATGATAATTTCCATCATCATCATATTCGTCTTCATCGCAATTCATTGCTGTATTGTTTTTATTTTTCACACTGTCGAAAATGACCAATTCGGATAGTGTTTCCGTGGTCTCAATTTCAGATTTAAGTGAAATACAATCATCAATCAGCACATCATGGTTAATTTCTCCTTTTTTTCCCATTATATCCACATTTTTTTTAAGTTACACTAAGGGATTATCGTCTTCGTCCTCCGTACTTACCGAATTCTCACTGCTGACAAAGAAGGCGCCTGTTAAAACCACTTCAAAGCGATTGAACATCATAAAATGTGTTTAAAGAAAGAATAAATTTGAAATGTCTTGAAATATTTTGAGAAATGCGGAGAAAAAAAATTTTTGATCACAAGAAGAAGTTCATTAAATAGCGAATGCACTTCGCTATTTGGACGTTATTTTACGAAGAAATTTGCAAAATGTTCTTAGTTCCAAGGAAAAGTTCGCAAAATAGAGGTTCGTTAAATAGAGGTCCGACTGTACATGCTTCTTTAAATCTGGAAAAAAAATTGTATTCCTGCGTTTTTTTTCAACATAAAGAACGCTTTTCGCAATCATAGCTAATAGCGGTTGTTGTATATTTTCGTTTGAGGTTCTTTTTAAATTTTCCGATATTAACACATATATATATATTTTAACAGAGTAGAAATACTTCATGTTCATTGTGTTATTCATAGAAATTATTCAACGAGAAAGACATTCCATTCCACATAGCATTTTTAGCTTGCAGAAAATTTGCAGAAGTCTTTGCTTTGAAAACCTGCAAAGTTGCCGCAAGCTCAGCATGACGAGACTGAAATTTCATAACACGACTGCAGCAAGATAACGCAAACACCGAAGTCACCACATTCTGAACTTGCAGCTAACTTGTCGTGCAAGGTAAATTCATGCTGTATCACATTTATTGTAAATTAACGGCAAACAATAATAAAAAATACTGCAAATTTACTGTAAAGTAGTTATCTTTCCATGCCACATTAACTGTTACAGTATAAGTAAACCCTTAGAAGGTGTCCATAGATCTGATCAGGTCTATTGTTGGGTAAGAACCGTTAAAATGCATGCATCGTTTTTACCACCATGAACAAGTCAGAGTAATATTTGTGACTTTTCAATTCGAGCCTTTTTTTTTTTTTTGGTATTTGAGAAGTATAGCGTTTAAAAAAGCGGTGGCAACCGAATAAAATTTCTGCGTATCTGCTGGTTGTCTATTTTCTCAACAGAGGGATTTTTTGCTTTTGTCACTTTCGGGAATTAAAGACAATCTTACCGTCAGTTTCACAACAAACTACTCATGCAATTGGGTGATGGTACACCTTGCGGGAATTTTGCTGCGAATTTCTCAATTCAAATTTGTCACGGCAAGATAATATCAGAAAAAATCAAACTTGCTGCTAATGTTCATGCTATCAGGGATTGTTCCAAAGATATTCTACCTATTTAAATGAAGCCTTAAAAGATATAAATTTGTATTACTTCTCATATCAAAGTTTCTTTTTCCATGCACTTACAAAATACACTGATCAGGCCCCCCTGATCACTAGACCTGAGTGCTGCCACCAAAATGTCGGTTGCCGTAGGCGCATTTTTTAAGCGTTTGGTTGCCCCCCTCCCTGAATTTGGACAACAAAAGTTTTCTTTGGTTTAATTAATTTTAGAAAAATAAAGATGAAGAACCTTTTAAAAATTATTTTTATTAATAGTCAAGGGACTGTACAAACACTGAAAAAAATCTGCTTACGACATCCGTCACTTTTGTGTCAGCGCCCAGACCTAGCACTCCGGGCGGTCCAACGATGAATGAGGTGTCATACGAAAGGATTTTCAAAAGGCTTCTAGCGTAGTACATATACATTTTGTGAAACACGTCTAATTAAAAATTGCAGTTAATTAAAAACAAATTGGAAATTGCACGCCAAACGTGGCTAATGAGGTGCGTTCGTACTATAACTAGTTTTATAAATAATTTTTGCACCGCATAGTGTACTGAATGTATATTTTAGTACACTTCATAAGTGCATATAATTTCATTCTGTTCGAAAGGCTGTAACATCATTAAAATGCATTTTGAAATAATTTTCTCCCATTGGCCGTAATATAACGAAAAACTTTTGACTGTGTCTGTAATTAAACCATACATATGATTTTCCTACAATTTGAAATAACTCGACAAAATTTTGCTACAATTACATATTTAAAATTTCAGATCATTCTGTTGGTTAGTTTTTGCTCTGTCATTTGCGGGCGGACAGACAGACGGACGGACGGACGGAACGACGACTATAGGTGCTACGTATTTATATAATTACGAACGCAGCTAATTAATGAAAAAACTTATTAGTAAATATTCTCAAAGTCTGTGCAGTGCGAAAGCCTTGCATGGTTCCATAGATTTATTATAAAATGCATAAATGCTATCTCATATTATGCTTACGGTGGCAGTCTTTTGCAGAAATTTACCAGGAAAATTCTCCGCTACGGATATAAGAAGAACTGCATAGAGATCAGGTTATGTAATTTAGAAATATTACTTACATTCCTTAAACTTTATAGTTATTTAACTACTTAAGGTTTTCATTTTTTTCACAATGAATTAAACGCAAGGACTGTACACCACTTTTACCCTACTAAAATATTTGTTTTATATAATCCAAATATGGCTGCTGTTAAATAAATGGAATATTGCAGTTTAAAATTAGTGATGTTAGAACCCTTTTAGAAATGAAACAAGCAAGCTCTTCTTGCGCACGGTGTACGAGCAAACCTATTAAGCGTTAAGAACGTTTCACAAAATTGCAACATTTACCCCACACCCGCCAAAATGTCAAAATAATTCCGATTCTCAGAAAAAAAGAACACTACTCATTTAAAAAGACAAATAATCCATTTATTGAATGAAATTCAGCAATAAAAATAAGACGAAAGTTGCTTAAAAATAAAAATAAAAACAGGCCTGTATCAGATTTCGGCGTCGTACCCCCTGAAGGCCTACCCCTTTCCACCGCCCCCTGAAGACTAAGGCTGAGCGATGACACAAAAATTGGATTTTTTTAAACGTATGTACGGTCTTTTAAATTTAGACACCACCATTTTATAAAATATTTTTTTGACTTCTTTAATCTCTAAACTTTAAAAAAATTTTAGTACCAAAATTCAAGGGAACATACACGCGCTGAAAGAATTCCGCCTTCGGTAGCCGGCAGTTTCGCGTCAGTGTGCAAGTCTGGTTTCAGAAGCCGCTTTAAATTTATTATTCCCATCTACAAGAGAAGATGGGTTGCTCGAAAACATGTATTTATAAAGCGAAAAGATACTTTATCAAATCTTACAAATTATACTTTACACATTTTACAATACATATTTTCCGATGTGAAACAAAAAAAAAATTTCGAATTTAAAAATGTGAACATAAATATGATTTTGTTAAGCTAATTTTAATAACATTCTCCTAATCGATAATGTGTGTTTTAATTAAATTAAAGACATAAATAAGTTAATTAAACTTAGGACATGATTAATTCTAAAGTACTTCTTGCAAATCAATAATTGGCGTAATAATTTTTAAAAAGTTATAAGTATGTCACCTAAACTAAGTAAATGTTTAAATGTGTAAGGAATGATATCTACATTATAAAGCAAGTACAATTGCGGGAGTAACACGGACATTATAAGGATTGTGGCAACGATCTGAGCAAACAATTTTATATTTTTGAAAATGTATTAAATTCTAAACATCGCACAATTTAAATTTTTACATCGTATAGTAAGGAAATGGATGTATTTTCAAATGAAATTTGCGTGAAATCTGTATCTTAATTTACTAATTTTTTATGATCTTCTAAAGATGTCAAGCATAATTTAAAAGCAATGCATCTAACTCTATTGCGTGCAACCCGATTACAGTAGAAATCCCTTTGTACATAAATTTATCAAAAATCTTTAAGAAGTATTATGTAGTATAGCGTAAAAGATTAAGACAAGGAACCCAGAAAAAGGTATTTATTATTTTAACTGTTCAAATGTAGATATTTTTTGTAAAGTAACATTTTATCTATGATCTACAACTTATTTTATATAAAAATTCTTACAAATTAAAAAGTCATGTTAATTTACTAAGTTATGTTTACATCTTCGGCCATTTTTTCGGTCAAATTTATTATCATTAATATTTTCATTTTTAAATGAATTTTTAATTTATTACTAAAAATTTATTATAAAAATTTCGGACAAATTTATATTGAAATTTTTCATTTTTAAATGAATTTTTCTCAATATTATTAGATTTTTCTAAAATATCGTTTTAATTGATATTTATTTATTTATTTTGCCTTTAACCCCATTCTAGTCTATGTTTTTTAACTCTTTCGGGACTGCATCTCTTACAAAAATTTTACTCGGTTGTCAATTCTTTTTTTAAACGCTTTACTTAACAAATACCAAAACAGAATTGAATTTAGAAATACAAATGTTACCTTTGTTTGTTAACACGTTAAGCGCCACGTCAGTCACCGGTGGCTGACACTGGACTTTCCGTTTAAAACGCGTCTTTCACCGATGACTGACGGTCTGAAATATGATATAAAACTAACTATATATATATTGTTTTAAGTAATTACTGAACATTTATTTAAAATTTACTTACCTTTTATTTTTTACAGAATTATACTTTCTTAAAAATTACTGAAAACATTGTAAATTTTTCAGCTTCTGTGTCAGTCACCATGGCACTCAACGTGTTAATGGTGATAAGAACGATGCATGAACCTTCTGACCAAGATTACTACTTGGCAACAAGTTTCCAGTAATTGACGGGCAAGGACTGTCAACCAGAATTTCTGTAATGTATGATTTGCCTTATTTCATGAAAACAGTTCTATCTTCAGATATAACGACCAGTACTTTGCGAAATTTCTGGTGCTAAAAGATCTAAAATCCCCCGAATAGCTTCATGCAGACGATTCATGGAAGAACGTTGTTGTTTTCCAATCAAAGATATTTTTCTGTATAGTCTCCGATAAAACACGCTAGTTTTCGGTATCGAATCCGTATTGATAGTGTTTAAAAAGGTGGCCTAAATCTTATTGAAATATAAAATACAACAGTTCATATTGTCTGCTGACTTTATTCGAAAAATTCTTCGGATGTCGAAATTGAGTAGCTCCGCCCCAAATAATGCCTTTAAATGAAATATATGTATTTTTTCACATATTTTTGTAAATATTTATATGTTATACCCAACGCACACTTTCGCCATTAAAATAAAATATAGGTTTACATATCAGGAATATTTTGCAAGAAAATGGTAATTTTCGTATAACCATTAGATAGGGTTTTAATTTTTGTAATTTTTATTCGCTATTTCGCACAGTTTTAATAAACAGAAAATTATACAAAAACTCACAGTTATATATCTTTGGTATCTATATAACATCAGTTAATGGCATGAAATTCGGTGCAGTAGTTTTTGAAAAAATCAGATTTTAAAAAAGTCGAAAAAACTTTTTTATCTCATAAAATATTAATATTTATAAGATGACTATTAGGTAAATATAGGAACAGATGTGATATATATTCCCACGGCCGCCATCTTGGAGTTTTTTCTTGGCGTGGACACCCCTTTTCTGCCAAGTAGCAATTTATGATAATGTTAGGCTTAACGAAAATAAAATGTAAATAGCAAAATATAAATCTGAAAAACGCAGGAAACTTTTTAAAGCGACAATCAGTAAATGCACGTATAAACGCTACACGTTCATAAATCGAAATAAAAACATCACTGGTTTCAGTAAACTAGCTGTGCAGCAATTTCAAAAATGTCCAAACTCGTAATTCCCACATGCATGAGAAGTATACAATAAACGGCTAATATGAAACAGTACCACAGAACATGCATAAAATTAGTAACATTAGCAACAGCGGGTAAACGGATTACAGAAGCCATAGTCAATCAACTACATCCAATACATTTAAGATAAAAATAAAAAGATAGAAATATACGACCGGATATCAAAACACATGAGCAAAATCACAAGAAAAAAACAGCGTCACGTACTCACAGCAGCTAAATCCAGGAGTGAAGCGGAAAAACGGGGTTGCCAGAACACGTCACTCGTTGGGGTTGCCATATCGATGAAGATCGCCAATATCGCCATCAAAAAATCGCCAAGAAATGTCAAAAATGCAAGATGGCGGCTGCGGGAATATACGACATCTAAGCGGAAATATATTGTCAGTCAAATCTGGGATAAAATCAGGAAATTTGATAGAAAGACATGTTTCAAATGCTAATCCGGTTATCGGTGAAAAAAATATGTTATGTCCCTTTCCCAATAATTTTTTTTTTTAAGTATGCAGTTTTTACCAAATATAATTTTTTCAGTGTATATGTGTACATAACCTATATACAATCAATTCCAACATAGCTAAATTCATAGTTAAAAAAAAAAATATGGTCAACTGAAAATGTCTTAACTCCTTGAGGGGCAAGCAATTACGTTTGTGAAATGGTGAATTCCTACCGGAATCTTTGAAAAATTCTATTTCAAAATAAGTAAAAGCAATTTTACGGCTTTTTTTCCACCAACGTTAGAAAAGTAAAATTTAATAAATATTTTCTGGTGTAAAACTTCATTAATCGTAGGTGGTATATAATATACACCGGTGCCCGTCAAGGGTTAAAGGTACATTTTGTATATTTGTATTTGTGTTACTGGACAACATCCACCCAATTTACAACATTGATATTCCTATCAGAATATTATTTCTAGTGCATGATATCATCATTAGTGTACTAGACTTCAATATGTAATTTTTTATTCAAAATAGTACAATAATAGGGATCCATTTATATAACAATATGTAACCTCTGTTACTTGTATTCAACACTACAGCCAAAATTTTCAATTCCCTGTACTAAATATATTTTTAAATAGTCAAATAGTTTTAGTATATTGAAAGAAAAGATGCATTTTGATGTCTCGCGAACATTTTTTCAACCCTTAAATGCATAGTGATGTAAATATCCATCACCTTTTTATTTAATTTTTAATAAATAAATTAAGTTCTTACAACCACTATATTTATATAAAAATATTAATCTTCTAAAAATTAACAAAAAAATATGCTACTAAATAAAGTTAAAAATCTATCTTAAGATTTCTGGTGTCTAATCCTTAATGTAAAAATAAAAAGCGCAATTCTAAAAGAATAATTCATGCAGTTAAGGGTTAAGAGCTACTCAATACAACAAGAAAAATATAGAGAAAAATTGCGAGTAACAGAAATTTATTATTGTAACAGAGGTTAGATATTTGTAGCAGAAGTTACATTGAGCAGCAAAAATTAGTCAGTAGACGTTTATTTACATTATTCTAAAACCAATGACACCACTGAAGCATTTTGATGAATTTTTCTTGTGCATATGAATTTTAAACTAGATTTTTGATAATTTATCCACATCTGTAACAAATATGTAGTAAGAAATGTTACAAGTAGCATTTAACAAAGAAAAAATTGCATTTCTTAAAGTTTTATAAAAATATGTAAATCTTACATCTATTTAAATTAAATTAATTTAATTTCGTATAATAAAAATAAAACTTTAATTAAAATGAGAAGATTTAAATTTAAAATTTATCTAACAGAGGTTACAAACAGAAAACACACTAACCTGGAACTCAGATGTTTCATCTCACTGACCAAATGTGTGCATAATAAATTCAAAATGGCTGTAGCATATCTTTCCTACTATTTTTATCTACAAGTAAGGTCAGAAGTACCCTTTGTTTGGAACTATGGAACTCATTTCTTTGGTAAGAAAACATACAGTAACATAGGTTACAATTTCAGTGTACTGAATTTAATCTTAAAATATACGAATTAAAAATAAATATTTTAGTGTTTCAGGCTTAACTAGTTAAAATACTAGGTTTTTAATTTAAAAAAATCTGTTAAAATTGTGATTTTAAATATTACTAGTTAAAATCTTAAATTGAAAACCATGTTAAGACTTATCCGGACAGACAGTTTTGTTAGTCAAGATGAATAAAAATTAGTAATTTAAATTAAAAAAATCTTATAAGAATTTTTTTTTCTAATGAAGTCTTTATTGGTTATTTTCATGGAAACAAAAAAAATAAAAAGAGTTAACTGTGGACATGAAAAGAACATATTTTTTTTTGTTTCACCCATAACCGTAAGCAAAGTAAACAGTGAAAGTTATGCGGTGCATAGTTCAATTATTGTAACGTGCTGTTGTTAACTATACCTTTAAGTAAGGATACTCTCAAATAATAAGATACATCTATTTAACCGTAAAAAGCTTCTTAAACTGGAAAAAAACGAATTTTAGATGAAAATATCTTTAATTATATAAAATTAATATCTATTTTTAATTAAAAAAATATCTTTGAAAAACCACAAATATAAAAATTTAATTTAGAAGAAACTAAGCGAAGGTTATAAATTTCCCTAATAATGAGGATGACAGAAATTTTTACTTCTTTTTGGATCCCAGTTTTTGAGATATAAATCTCCCGGATTGATTTTTGCTAGAAGTTTTTGTAAAGAAAAGTTTTCATTGTTCAAAAAAAGAAATTGAATTAGAAGCTTTTAAATAGCGGAAGAAGCGTTATTTTCAATTTTTTAATTGTTTAAAAGGCGTAGAGCCAACAGAGTGAGAAAATGTCCAATCCTGGAATCGAACCAGGGTCGGTGATTTTACGAGTCAATGCTTTGCCACTAACGACTATATGGACGGTGCGAAGACTAGCACAACCGAAGCACACGATGGAATAATGAAATTTTCTTTGGAAAATTTCCAAACATATATATATGTAGGTAAAAAGCATTATATATATATAGTATATTTCTTCTTTTGCTAGAGACCGGAAGATTAATTCAATAAATCATTCAATTATTTTCAATACATGTCTCAATGAAACAACTGAAATATAATGCAACATTTTTGACGATACACGTGTTTCAAAATAATAGTGTTACCAGGTGTTCCGATTTTTGCGAATTGTTCGATCTATAAGGATCCCAATTCTTGTCCCGCAAGCAGTCTGCACTCTTCTTGATGTTCGGATTCGTTTAAATATTTTCCCGTATCATGCTACTCTTTGGTATGTGAAGAGAATAACTTACAAAATATAATAACAAAATAATAATAACATAATAACGGTATGGAAACATTCCTAAAATGTTTCTAAAAGACTGGGTTTTAGAAAACAAAATGGATGATTTAAACTGGATTTTAATTTTTTTTTTTTTTTTTTTTTTTTTTTTTTATTATTATTATTATTATTGAGGATGGTTAATGGCATTCATCTAATATATAAAAAAGTAAATTTGTCTTTCTGTCTGTAGTGCTATACAAATCCACAGTTTGGAAGCTAGAAGACCCACCGTGCCGGCGTGAACGTGTTAATATGCGTATCGAATTGTACGTAATTTTGGAATTTCAGCCGTGAACTCGATGAGGTGATTGTCTGTGCTGCCTGCTCCCGGTCTATTTTGTATACGTGTATTAAAACACGGCCGAGGCAACTAAAGCAATACGGAATCGAAATAATTTATAGTTAACTTTTAATTAATAAAAAAAAAACACCAATTTAACAGTAATTTCCTATCAAATTTAAACAATTTTTTGTTATAGCAGCTGCCAACAATTAAAAATTCACAATAAAATCCTTCTTTTATGTTCAACACGTAATCGCGCGAGTTCTTCAACCAATGTGAGATATACGTATTACGTACGCCAAGCTGGAACAGCTTGCTGTAGCTGGTATTACGATAATTCTTTTATCTCACATGCAAATAATTAGAGATATACAGTAAAACTCGGATATAATGCTCTTCCGGGGGACCGGGCTATAAGAGCGTTAAAAGCGGGAAAACATTAAATGCGGGAGAAGGTTTTTGACATTTTAAAATTGAGAATGTTAGATTACATGCTTTAAATAATGTAGGGAATCATTTTTGTGTATTATTTAAAATAGAAACTCCACAGCATAGGTACCAAAACTTTTCCTTCATTTAAAATATCACAATTTTACATAGCGTTTACAAAGTGTATTATTATTTCAAATCAGAATAAGTAAAAGAACTGTTACAGGGTTCGTACGCTTCAAGGACGTTTTACCAGAATTTTTGTAAAGTGATATTAATGAAGTGATTTAATAAAAAAATCTATCTTCAGATATACCGACCAGTATTTTAGGAAATTCCTGGTACTAAAACACCTAAAATCCCAGGTATCCCCTGATGCGTACGAACCCTGTGTTAGCATTAAAACAAAAGCTACAAAATATATTTAACATTTCTAATAGGAGCCTTTATCCTAATATTAAACATACAATACAATTATGAAAGAAACTAATAATAATATTATTTTTTTTTTTTATGTAACATTTGTATTCTTGAGCACTACTATGAGGACTGTACACTTTCACTTACTGTTTATTCTGTTTTAGAGAAAAACTCTTCGAGTTTCGTCTGACGGGTGGACGAACGACCACATAAAAGAGCATTTTCTGATTTGTTTATGCTTCTTAATATATCTTCATGTGAAGCGGCAGTATCTGCTGAAGTGGTGTATAGGCGGATAGTGGTAAAAGCTTCCATTACTTCAGCTATCGTTTGGATGCGCTCTTGAACATCGCCATCAGCAACTTAATCAGGGTCGTCTTCTTCTGCGGTATCCTGTACAGTGTCCCTTCTAATGTGGTCAATGCTCCTAACGTTGCTTGGGATAACGTGTTTATCAATGTTAAGATAATTCTGAAGGCTTTGTACGTTTTCTGCAAGATGCTCGCAAACAGCTTGCCCGTCCTCGTAATCTATAGGATCCGACCCCTCTTCTGCCGCATCCATATCATCATCGGCGTTCGTTATGAAGCCTGCCTTTTTAAAGCAATTTTGAATTATTTTAGGTTCGATTGCATCCCAAGCAGCGCTAAGGTAGTTCATGGCGTCGAGGAGAGTTACAGAAGATCGACTACTTTTAATTTCCATTTCATGTAGAAATCGTTTCACTATACGTTTGCGATAATGTTGTTTTAAAACCTTTATGATCCCTTGATCCATCGGTTGAAGTACGCTTGTGGTGTTTTCAGGTAAAAATTCCAGAGAGATGTTTGAAATATCTGGTATTTCTTGGGGATGCGCTGCGCAATTGTCTACGAATAGTATGACATGCCTATTTTGCTTCCGCATCTCGACATCAAAATCAGAAACATATTTAATGAACTGGTGACCCGTCATCCAAGCCTTACGTTTATGTGAATAGTCACAGGGCAGTCGTTCGATGTTCTTGAAACAGCGAGGTTTGGCCGATTTTCCAATCACCGGAAGCTTGCGTTTGTCGCTTCCGTCGGCGTTGGAATAAACAAGCACAGTCACACGTTCTTTACTGAGCTTCCTTCAATGGCACTGCTCATCTTTTAACGTTAAGGATTTATCAGGCATCGCTTTAAAAAATAAGCCAAATTCGACAGCGTTATAAATATCATAACTGGCATAATTTTTTATAAGTCTTGGAAGACTGTTCTTTTTTCCAAATTCTGCATTTTCTTTGTTCACGGCAAAGGATTCTCCGCAAATTTTCTTGTACACAATGCCGTGGCGGGTTCGAAATTGGTCTAATCACCCATTAGATGGAGTAAAATCTTCAATTCTTAGCTTTTGCGCTACTTCGGCAGCTTTTTCTACTATGGATTCGCTGATAGGTATATTACAGTGACTCAAGAAACCACTCGTACATGCATAACTTTTTCTAAATCTTCATATTTTCCTGCTTTCATTCTCTTTTTCTTTGAGCCACCAATCGCAGCATTTTTTTCAATATCTTTTCTGTTTTGAAAAAGAGCCCGAAGAGACGACGGCGCGATATTCATTGATAACGCAAAATCTTTCTGGCTCAGAATAGGTGATTTCGTGTCGTAATTTTTTAGAATTTCCAATTTTTTCAATTGTGTCAGCGTCTTTCTTATCATACTTTTAGCTTCCACGTTGCAACTAATTGGAGTCGGCAACGATGCTACTTACTTATGTGTAAAGGAAAAAAGAGAAAGCAATTTGTGTGAAGTAAGAAACAGACAGGTGCTGTTGAGATGGACGGTATAAATTATTTTGTTCTCTGATCCCAAACCACCAAAGCGTAGTATCCGGGATTTCTTTGTTCAAAGGACCAATAAAAAGCGCGTTAAAAGCGGGAAAGCGTTAAAAGCGGTGAGCGTTAAAAGCGAGGAATTTTTACATTATTCTTATGGGTATTCTTCAAGGGATCGGGACAAATGAGCGTAAAAGGCGGGAAAGCGTTTTAAGCGGTGAGCGTTATATCCAAGTTTTACTGTACATATAACGTACGCCACGCTGCAATACTAAAAAGCTCCCGCGGGTATTTTGATAATTCTTTTACCTCACATGCAAATAATCAGAGATTATTTAATTGCGCTTAAATATTACAATTTTTTTAAAAATAAAAACAAACATTTTATCGCAAACATCTGCAAAACTTTTTATTCTATTTATTCCCTGATTCCAAAGATATCACTTTATCGTCTGCTGCCATAGTAACAAGATAAATTAAAGTTCATTAGAAAAATGTGCAGTAGTACAAAAGTATTTTACAAAATCGAATAGTTATTTTTAATTTTGGTTTTAGAATTAAATCTCCCGTGCATAGAACGGGTTAAACAGCTAGTTCGATATAAAAACATGCTTCACTTACTCTTAACTAAACTTATACATACTTAAGATTTTTGTTACTGTTAAATATATGTATAGGATTGCTTTGCTTGTCATAGCCAGATTATAGAACCAAGATTTCCCGTGTCACGGAACATATTGCCCTGTGTACAGAACATCGATGAAAATAGCATTTTTTTATTAAGAGCCATTATTTTGAAAATCAGACAAGTGTGATAGTTGTATTTTTTGTTTTGCTTGATTTTTTTATGTTGAATTAGATCACATTTAATGAAAAATGTGCAATTTTGAAGCCCTGAAAAAATTTTCCCTTCCCTGTAGAAAATGTCAAAGTTCAAGGTTGTGACAGTCATTTTTCATGAAAAGTGAAATGCGAGTATGTTTGCAGTGCTAAAGCTTGGGAAAGCAACGACATCCCAAAATTCTTTTGTGGTGAAATATTAGTATAACACTACCTGCTTAGTAGACTGTATTCGTTTAAATGGGGCATTGTTATTTTACATTGTTATGTTGCCTCAAAATGCTATGAAAATGACGTTTTTGTCCGTTTGCCGCACGTATTTTCTTATTTAAGCAATAGTTACCCAAAATTTTTCTTATAGAATATCAAAGTGTACTACTAGGACAAGCTAAATAATATAAAACTTACCGGAATATTGCTCCTGTTAGCAGGGATATTCTGTTAAATATTCAAAAATTTCAAAATAGGCAGCATTTCAATTAGTCTTTTCTCAAAACAGTATCAAGCTTCAATAAAACAAAATATATCACGTCGTAGTTGGAAGTATGTATAAACACATGGAAAAGAAAAAAAGTGGGTCTCATCATATTTTTTTTTTTTTTAAATAACAAAATGTATAAAAATTCACAGTCAAAATATCCCGTTTAAATTTCCCTTTTTTTCCATTTAGAACAAGGAAGGGGAAAGAAAAAGGGATATTCCATTTTCTCATAGGGAAAAAACATAGCTAGCGGAAAGAGAAACGGGATGTTTCGTTTTCTGATAGGGAAAAAATATAATAAATGACAGTCTTTTTTGTGACTTTTGACATTTTTTTTATAAAAATATGACGAGACCCCACTTTTTTTTCTTTTCCATGCAAATGCAAGAGTTATTGATTAGGAGAAAGTTGTTAAAAATAGCTGAACGAAACATTTTTACGTTCCGATTTTTTCGGTTTTTCACCGGAAAATATGCGATGTAAAATGGATATAAGAAAAATTTAAAACTTTGAAGCATTACAATGTTACAAGCAATTGCTCAAGAGATCCGTCTACAGATCTGGATGGGAATAATCCAAAAAAACATGAATCGGCGTAAGTCTGATATATGATGCAGACGAGCGTTTATTTAAAGAACCCGCTAGAGAAAGTGTATGAAATTTTGTTACGATAGGAATTGCTTTTTATCTTGATAGTTTGCAAGCGCTGTTATTTTTATGAAACTTCTTAACGAAAAGAACTATAAAGTTTAAGACATTCAAGTAAATTGTTCATATATAAAGGAATTGATCTTCATGCATTTTAATAAACGTATTTTCTGGATAAATTATGATTAAGGTATGATTAAGGTTTAAATTTCCTTTTTTTTCCATTTAGAACAAGGAAGGGGAAAGAAAAAGGGATATTCCATTTTCTCATAGGAAAAAAACATAGCTAGCGGAAAGAAAAACGGGATGTTTCGTTTTCTGATAGGGAAAAAATATAATAAATGACAGTCTTTTTTGTGACTTTTGACATTTTTTTTTATAAAAATATGACGAGACCCCACTTTTTATTCTTTTCCATGCAAATGCAAGAGTTATTGATTAGGAGAAAGTTGTTAAAAATAGCTGAACGAAACATTTTTACGTTCCGATTTTTTCGGTTTTTCACCAGAAAATATGCGTTGTAAAATGGATATAAGAAAAATTTAAACCTTTGGAGCATTACAATGTTACAAGCAATTGCTCAAGAGATCCGTCTACGGATCTGGATGGGAATAATCCAAAAAAACATGAATCGGCGTAAGTCTGATATATGATGCAGACGAGCGTTTATTTAAAGAACCCGCTAGAGAAAGTGTATGAAATTTTGTTACGATAGGAATTGCTTTTTATCTTGATAGTTTGCAAGCGCTGTTATTTTTATGAAACTTCTTAACGAAAAGAACTATAAAGTTTAAGACATTCAAGTAAATTGTTCATATATAAAGGAATTGATCTTCATGCATTTTAATAAACGTATTTTCTGGATAAATTATGATTAAGGTACGATTAAGGTTTAAATTTCCTTTTTTTTCCATTTAGAACAAGGAAGGGGAAAGAAAAAGGGATATTCCATTTTCTCATAGGAAAAAAAAACATAGCTAGCGGAAAGAAAAACGGGATGTTTCGTTTTCTGATAGGGAAAAAGTATAATAAATGACAGTCTTTTTTGTGACTTTTGACATTTTTTTTTTTTTATAAAAATATGACGAGACCCCACTTTTTTTTTTCTTTTCCATGCAAATGCAAGAGTTATTGATTAGCAGAAAGTTGTTAAAAATAGCTGAACGAAACATTTTTACGTTCCGACTTTTTCGGTTTTTCAGCGGAAAATATGCGTTGCAAAATGGATATAAGAAAAATTTAAAACTTTGAAGTATTACAATGTTATAAGCAATTGTTCAAGAGATCCGTCTACAGATGTGGATGGGAATAATCCAAAAAAACATGAATCGGCGTAAGTCTGATATATGATGCAGACGAGCGTTTATTTAAAGAACCCGCTAGAGAAAGTGTATGAAATTTTGTTACGATAGGAATTGCTTTTTATCTTGATAGTTTGCAAGCGCGCTGTTATTTTTATGAAACTTCTTAACGAAAAGAACTATAAAGTTTAAGACATACAAGTAAATTGTTCATATATAAAGGAATTGATCTTCATGCATTTTAATAAACGTATTTTCTGGATAAATTATGATTAAGGTATGATTAAGGTTTAAATTTCCCTTTTTTTTCATTTAGAACAAGGAAGGGGAAAGAAAAAGGGATATTCCATTTTCTCATAGGGAAAAAACATAGCTAGCGGAAAGAGAAACGGCGAGGCTAACGAAAAAGAAAAGTAAATTGTTCGTAAAAACGACGAGGCTAACAAAAAAGACAGGCTTCCGCTGTGGGTCCGATTCTCCTTTTTTTACAGACCGCTGGAGTCACGTGATACTCGAATGCACCAATGAAGGTGTGCGAAAAGAGCATCACGTGACTCCAGCGGTCTGTAAAAAAAGAAGAATTGGACCCACCGCGGCAGCCTGTCATTTTCGTTAGCCTCGGAGAAACGGGATGTTTCGTTTTCTGATAGGGAAAAAGTATAATAAATGACAGTCTTTTTTGTGACTTTTGACATTTTTTTTTTTATAAAAATATGACGAGACCCCACTTTTTTTTTCTTTTCCATGCAAATGCAAGAGTTATTGATTAGGAGAAAGTTGTTAAAAATAACTGAACGAAACATTTTTACGTTCCGATTTTTTTGGTTTTTCACCGGAAAATATGCGTTGTAAAATGGATATAAGAAAAATTTTAAACTTTGAAGTATTACAATGTTATAAGCAATTGCTCAAGAGATCCGTCTACAGATGTGGATGGGAATAATCCAAAAAAACATGAATCGGCGTAAGTCTGATAGATGATGCAGACGAGCGTTTATTTAAAGAACCCGCTAGAGAAAGTGTATGAAATTTTGTTACGATAGGAATTGCTTTTTATCTTGATAGTTTGCAAGCGCGCTGTTATCGGTTTTACTTTATTTTACATTTCGAAAAATTCACACAGGCGAACAACTTTAAAATCGAAATATTTTTACATCATTCATTTAGAAATGTGCTTATTTATTAGGAAATTAATTTTCAGCCGTGCACCGGAAATTAATTCGAAAATATTGCGTGTTTTGTATTCGGTATATCAGTTTTCAGGATTTTCTAACAATGGTTTCATTGTTTAAACAAAGTATTCTGTTTTACTTTATATTACATTTCTAAAAATTTACACAGTCTTCGTTTTACACAACTTTAAAATCGAAATATTTTTACATCATTCATTTAGAAATGTGCTTATTTATTAGGAAATTAATCTTCAGCCGTGTACCAGAATTTAATTTGAAAATATTGCGTGTTTTGAATTCGGTATATCAGTTTTCAGGATTTCCCAACAATGGTTTCATTGTTTAAACAATGTATTACGTTTGCATTAATTTTACATTTCTAAAAATTCAAACAAGCCAACACCTTTAGAACCGATTAATTTTTACGTCATTCATTTCGAAATGTGCTTATTTATTAGGAAATTAATTTTCAGCCGTGCACCGGAAATTAATTTGAAAATATTGTGTGTTTTGTATTCGATATATCAGTTTCCAGGATTTCCTAACCATGGTTTCATTGTTTAAACAATGTATTCGGTTTTACTTTATTTTACATTTCGAAAAACTCACACAGGCGAACAACTTTAAAATCAAGATATTTTTACGTCATTCATTTCGAAATGTGCTTATTTATTAGGAAATTAATTTTCAGCCGTGCACCAGAAATTATTTCGAAAATATTGCGTGTTTTGTATTCGGTAAATCATTTTCCAAGATTTCCTAACAATGGTTTCATTGTTTAGACAATGTATTACGATTACATTAATTTTACATTTCTAAAAACTCAAACAGGCCAACACCTTTAGAACCGATTAATTTTTACGTCATTCATTTGGAAATGTGCTTATTTATTAGGAAAGGAATTTTCAGTCGTGCACCGGAAATTGATTCGAAAATATAGCGTGTTTTATATTCGGTATATCAGTTTTCAGGATTTCCTAACAAGGGTTTCATTGTTTAAACAATGTATTCGGTTTCACTTTATTTTACATTTTTAAAAATTCAAACAGGCCAGCACCTTTAGAACCGATTAATTTTTACGTCATTCATTTCGAAATGTGCTTATTTATTAGGAAATGAATTTTCAGCCGTGCACCGGAATTTAATTCGAAAATATTGCGTGTTTTGTATTCGGTATATCAGTTTTTAGGATTTCCTAACAATGGTTTCATTGTTTAAACAATGTATTACGTTTACATTAATTTTACATTTCTAAAAATTCACACAGGCGAACAACATTGAAACCGAAATATTTTTACGTCAGTCATTTCGAAATGTGCTTATTTAGTAGGAAATTAATCTTCAGCCGTGCACCAGAATTTAATTCGAAAATATTGCGTGTTTTGAATTCGGTATATCAGTTTTCAGGATTTCCTAACAATGGTTTCATTGTTTAAACAATGTATTACGTTTACATTAATTTTACATTTCTAAAAATTCAAACAGGCCAACACCTTTAGAACCGATTAATTTTTACGTTATTCATTTCGAAATGTGCTTATTTATTAGGAAATTAATTTTCAGTCGTGCACCGGAAATTAATTTGAAAATATTGTGTGTTTTGTTTTCGATATATAAGTTTCCAGGATTTCCTAACCATGGTTTCATTGTTTAAACAATGTATTCGGTTTTACTTTATTTTACATTTCGAAAAACTCACACAGGCGAACAACTTTAAAATCGAAATATTTTTACGTCATTCATCTCGAAATGTGCTTATTTATTAGGAAATTAATTTTCAGCTATGCACCGGAAATTAATTCGAAAATATTGCGTGTTTTGTATTCGGTAAATCATTTTCCAAGATTTCCTAACAATGGTTTCATTGTTTAGACAATGTATTACGATTACATTAATTTTACATTTCTAAAAATTCAAACAGGCCAACACCTTTAGAACTGATTAACTTTTACGTCATTCATTTGGAAATGTGCTTATTTATTAGGAAATTAATTTTCAACCGTGCACCGGAAATTAATTCGAAAATATTGCGTGTTTTGTATTCGGTAAATCATTTTCCAAGATTTACTAACAATGGTTTCATTGTTTAGACAATGTATTACGATTACATTAATTTTACATTTCTAAAAATTCAAACAGGCCAACACCTTTAGAACCGATTAATTTTTACGTCATTCATTTGGAAATGTGCTTATATATTAGGAAAGGAATATTCAGTCGTGCACCGGAAATTGATTCGAAAATATAGCGTGTTTTGTATTCGGTATATCAGTTTTCAGGATTTCCTAACAAGGGTTTCATTGTTTAAACAATGTATTCGGTTTCACTTTATTTTACACTTCTAAAAATTCACACAGGCGAACAACTTTAAAACCGAAATATTTTTACGTCAATCATTTCGAAATGTGCTTATTTATTAGGAAATTAATTTTCAGCCGTGCACCAGAATTTAATTCGAAAATATTGCGTGTTTTGTATTCGGTATATCAGTTTTTAGGATTTCCTAACAATGGTTTCATTGTTTAAGCAATGTATTCGGTTTCACTTTATTTTACATTTCTAAAAATTCACACAGGCGAACAACTTTAAAACCGAAATATTTGTACGTCATTCATTTCGAAATGTGCTTATTTATTAGGAAATTAATTTTCAACCGTGCACCGGAAATTAATTCGAAAATATTGCGTGTTTTGTATTCGGCAAATCATTTTCCAAGATTTACTAACAATGGTTTCATTGTTTAGACAATGTATTGCGATTACATTAATTTTACATTTCTAAAAATTCAAACAGGCCAACACGTTTAGAACCGATTAATTTTTACGTCATTCATTTGGAAATGTGCTTATTTATTAGGAAAGGAATATTCAGTCGTGCGCCGGAAATTGATTCGAAAATATAGCGTGTTTTGTATTCGGTATATCAGTTTTCAGGATTTCCTAACAAGGGTTTCATTGTTTAAACAAGGTATTCGGTTTCACTTTATTTTACACTTCTAAAAATTAACGCAGGCGAACAACTTTAAAACCGAAATATTTTTACGTCAATCATTTCGAAATGTGCTTATTTATTAGGAAATTAATTTTCAGCCGTGCACCAGAATTTAATTCGAAAGTATTGCGTGTTTTGTATTCGGTATATGAGTTTTTAGGATTTCCTAACAATGGTTTCATTGTTTAAGCAATGTATTCGGTTTCACTTTATTTTTCATTTCTAAAAATTCACACAGGCGAACAACATTAAAACCGAAATATTTGTACGTCAATCATTTCGAAATTTACATATTTATTAGGAAATTAATTTTCATACGTGCACCGGAAATTAATTCGAAAATATAGCGTGTTTTGTATCCGGTATATCAGTTTTCAGGATTTCTAACAATACTTTCATTGTTTAAACAATGTATTACGTTTTACACAATTTATATTTCTAAAAATTAAACAGGCCAACAACTTTAGAACCGATTAATTTTTACGCCATTCATTTCGAAATGTGCTTATTTAGTAGGAAATTAATCTTCAGCCGTGCACCAGAATTTAATTTGAAAATATTGCGTGTTTTGAATTCGGTATATCAGTTTTCAGTATTTCCTAACAATGGTTTCATTGTTTAAACAATGTATTACGTTTACATTAATTTTACATTTCTAAAAATTCATACAGGCGAACAACATTGAAACCGAAATATTTTTACGTCAGTCATTTCGAAATGTGCTTATTTAGTAGGAAATTAATTTTCAACTGTGCACCGGAATTTAATTCGAAAATATTCCGTGTTTTGTATTCGGTATATCAGTTTTCAGGATTTTCTAACAATGGTTTCATTGTTTAAACAATGTATTCTGTTTTACTTTATATTACATTTCTAAAAATTTACACAGTCTTCGTGTTACACAACTTTAAAACCGAAATATTTTTTCGTCATTCATTTCGAAATGTGCTTATTTAGTAGGAAATTAATCTTCAGCCGTGCACCAGAATTTAATTCGAAAATATTGCGTGTTTTGAATTCGGTATATCAGTTTTCAGGATTTTCTAACAATGGTTTCATTGTTTAAACAATGTATTCGGTTTCACTTTATTTTACATTTCTAAAAATTCATACAGGCGAACAAGTTTAAAACCGAAACATTTTTACGTCAATCATTTCGAAATTTAGTTATTTATTAGGAAATGAATTTTCAGCCGTGCACCGGAATTTAATTCGAAAATATTGCGTGTTTTGTATTCGGTATATCAGTTTCCAGGATTTCCTAACAATGGTTTCATTGTTTAAACAATGTATTCGGTTTCACTTTATTTTACATTTCTAAAAATTCATACAGGCGAAAAACTTTAAAACCGAAATTTTTTTACGTCATTCATTTCGAAATGTGCTTATTTAGTAGGAAATTAATTTTTAGCCGTGCACCGGAATTTAATTCGAAAATATTGCGTGTTTTGTATCCGGTACATCAGTTTTCAAGGTTTCCTAACAATGGTTTCATTGTTTAAACTATGTACTCGGTATTACTTTATTTTACACTACTAAAAATTCACACAGGGGGAACAACATTGAAACCGAAATATTTTTACGTCAATCATTTCGAAATGTGCTTATTTATTAGGAAATTAATTTTCAGACGTGCACCAGAATTTAATTCGAAAATATTGCGTGTTTTGAATTCGGTATATCAGTTTTCAGTATTTCCTAACAATGGTTTCATTGTTTAAACAATGTATTACGTTTTACACAATTTATATTTCTAAAAATTAAACAGGCCAACAACTTTAGAACCGATTAATTTTTACGTCATTCATTTCGAAATGTGCTTATTTAGTAGGAAATTAATCTTCAGCCGTGCACCAGAATTTAATTTGAAAATATTGCGTGTTTTGAATTCGGTATATCAGTTTTCAGTATTTCCTAACAATGGTTTCATTGTTTAAACAATGTATTACGTTTACATTAATTTTACATTTCTAAAAATTCATACAGGCGAACAACATTGAAACCGAAATATTTTTACGTCAGTCATTTCGAAATGTGCTTATTTAGTAGGAAATTAATTTTCAACTGTGCACCGGAATTTAATTCGAAAATATTCCGTGTTTTGTATTCGGTATATCAGTTTTCAGGATTTTCTAACAATGGTTTCATTGTTTAAACAATGTATTCTGTTTTACTTTATATTACATTTCTAAAAATTTACACAGTCTTCGTGTTACACAACTTTAAAACCGAAATATTTTTTCGTCATTCATTTCGAAATGTGCTTATTTAGTAGGAAATTAATCTTCAGCCGTGCACCAGAATTTAATTCGAAAATATTGCGTGTTTTGAATTCGGTATATCAGTTTTCAGGATTTTCTAACAATGGTTTCATTGTTTAAACAATGTATTCGGTTTCACTTTATTTTACATTTCTAAAAATTCATACAGGCGAACAAGTTTAAAACCGAAACATTTTTACGTCAATCATTTCGAAATTTAGTTATTTATTAGGAAATGAATTTTCAGCCGTGCACCGGAATTTAATTCGAAAATATTGCGTGTTTTGTATTCGGTATATCAGTTTCCAGGATTTCCTAACAATGGTTTCATTGTTTAAACAATGTATTCGGTTTCACTTTATTTTACATTTCTAAAAATTCATACAGGCGAAAAACTTTAAAACCGAAATTTTTTTACGTCATTCATTTCGAAATGTGCTTATTTAGTAGGAAATTAATTTTCAGCCGTGCACCGGAATTTAATTCGAAAATATTGCGTGTTTTGTATCCGGTACATCAGTTTTCAAGGTTTCCTAACAATGGTTTCATTGTTTAAACTATGTACTCGGTATTACTTTATTTTACACTACTAAAAATTCACACAGGGGGAACAACATTGAAACCGAAATATTTTTACGTCAATCATTTCGAAATGTGCTTATTTATTAGGAAATTAATTTTCAGACGTGCACCAGAATTTAATTCGAAAATATTGCGTGTTTTGAATTCGGTATATCACTTTTCAGGATTTCCTAACAATGGTTTCATTGTTTAAACAATGTATTAAGTTTACATTAATTTTACATTTCTAAAAATTCACACAGGCGAACAACTTTAAAACCGAAATATTTTTACGTCATTCATTTCGAAATGTGCTTATTTAGTAGGAAATTAATTTTCAGCCGTGCACCGGAAATTAATTCGAAAATATAGCGTGTTTTGTATTCGGTATATCAGTTTTTCCTAACAATGGTTTCATTGTTTAAACAATGTATTCTGTTTTACTTTATTTTACACTTCTAATATTTCACACAGGCGAACAACTTTAAAACCGAAATATTTTTACGTCATTCATTTCGAAATGTGCTTATTTATTAGGAAATTAATTTTCAACCGTGCACCGAAAATTAATTCGAAAATATTGCGTGTTTTGTATTCGGTAAATCATTTTCCAAGATTTACTAACAATGGTTTCATTGTTTAGACAATGTATTACGATTACATTAATTTTACATTTCTAAAATTTCAAACAAGCCAACTCCTTTAGAACCTATTAATTTTTACGTCATTCATTTGGAAATGTGCTTATTTATTAGGAAAGTAATATTCAGTCGTGCACCGGAAATTGATTCGAAAATATAGTGTGTTTTGTATTCGGTATATCAGTTTTCAGGATTTCCTAACAAGGGTTTCATTGTTGAAACAATGTATTCGGTTTCACTTTATTTTACATTTTTAAAAATTCAAACAGGCCAACACCTTTAGAACCGATTAATTTTTACGTCATTCATTTCGAAATGTGCTTATTTATTAGGAAATTAATTTTCAGCCGTGCACCGGAAATTAATTTGAAAATATTGTGTGTTTTGTATTCGATATATCAGTTTCCAGGATTTCCTAACCATGGTTTCATTGTTTAAACAATGTATTCGGTTTCACTTTATTTTACACTTCTAAAAATTCACACCGGCGAACAACTTTAGAACCGATTAATTTTTACGTCATTCATTTGGAAATGTGCTTATTTATTAGGAAAGGAATTTTCTGTCGTGCACCGGAAATTGATTCGAAAATATAGCGTGTTTTGTATTCGGTATATCAGTTTTCAGGATTTCCTAACAAGGGTTTCATTGTTTAAACAATGTATTCGGTTTCACTTTATTTTACACTTCTAAAAATTCACACCGGCGAACAACTTTAGAAACGATTAATTTTTACGTCATTCATTTGGAAATGTGCTTATTTATTAGGAAAGGAATTTTCAGTCGTGCACCGGAAATTGATTCGAAAATATTGCGTGTTTTGTATTCGGTATATCAGTTTTTAGGATTTCCTAACAATGGTTTCATTGTTTAAACAATGTATTACGTTTACATTAATTTTACATTTCTAAAAATTCATACAGGCGAACAACATTGAAACCGAAATATTTTTACGTCAGTCATTTCGAAATGTGCTTATTTAGTAGGAAATTAATCTTCAGCCGTGCACCAGAATTTAATTCGAAAATATTGCGTGTTTTGAATTCGGTATATCAGTTTTCAGGATTTCCTAACAATGGTTTCATTGTTTAAACAATGTATTACGTTTACATTAATTTTAAATTTCTAAAAATTCAAACAGGCCAACACCTTTAGAACCGATTAATTTTTACGTTATTCATTTCGAAATGTGCTTATTTATTAGGAAATTAATTTTCAGTCGTGCACCGGAAATTAATTTGAAAATATTGTGTGTTTTGTTTTCGATATATCAGTTTCCAGGATTTCCTAACCATGGTTTCATTGTTTAAACAATGTATTCGGTTTTACTTTATTTTACATTTCGAAAAACTCACACAGGCGAACAACTTTAAAATCGAAATATTTTTACGTCATTCATTTCGAAATGTGCTTATTTATTAGGAAATTAATTTTCAGCCGTGCACCGGAAATTAATTCGAAAATATTGCGTGTTTTGTATTCGGTAAATCATTTTCCAAGATTTCCTAACAATGGTTTCATTGTTTAGACAATGTATTACGATTACATTAATTTTACATTTCTAAAAATTCAAACAGGCCAACACCTTTAGAACCGATTAACTTTTACGTCATTCATTTGGAAATGTGCTTATTTATTAGGAAATTAATTTTCAACCGTGCACCGGAAATTAATTCGAAAATATTGCGTGTTTTGTATTCGGTAAATCATTTTCCAAGATTTACTAACAATGGTTTCATTGTTTAGACAATGTATTACGATTACATTAATTTTACATTTCTAAAAATTCAAACAGGCCAACACCTTTAGAACCGATTAATTTTTACGTCATTCATTTGGAAATGTGCTTATATATTAGGAAAGGAATATTCAGTCGTGCACCGGAAATTGATTCGAAAATATAGCGTGTTTTGTATTCGGTATATCAGTTTTCAGGATTTCCTAACAAGGGTTTCATTGTTTAAACAATGTATTCGGTTTCACTTTATTTTACACTTCTAAAAATTCACACAGGCGAACAAATTTAAAACCGAAATATTTTTACGTCAATCATTTCGAAATGTGCTTATTTATTAGGAAATTAATTTTCAGCCGTGCACCAGAATTTAATTCGAAAATATTGCGCGTTTTGTATTCGGTATATCAGTTTTTAGGATTTCCTAACAATGGTTTCATTGTTTAAGCAATGTATTCGGTTTCACTTTATTTTACATTTCTAAAAATTCACACAGGCGAACAACTTTAAAACCGAAATATTTGTACGTCATTCATTTCGAAATGTGCTTATTTATTAGGAAATTAATTTTCAACCGTGCACCGGAAATTAATTCGAAAATATTGCGTGTTTTGTATTCGGCAAATTATTTTCCAAGATTTACTAACAATGGTTTCATTGTTTAGACAATGTATTGCGATTACATTAATTTTACATTTCTAAAAATTCAAACAGGCCAACACGTTTAGAACCGATTAATTTTTACGTCATTCATTTGGAAATGTGCTTATTTATTAGGAAAGGAATATTCAGTCGTGCGCCGGAAATTGATTCGAAAATATAGCGTGTTTTGTATTCGGTATATCAGTTTTCAGGATTTCCTAACAATGGTTTCATTGTTTAAGCAATGTATTCGGTTTCACTTTATTTTTCATTTCTAAAAATTCACACAGGCGAACAACTTTAAAACCGAAATATTTGTACGTCAATCATTTCGAAATTTACATATTTATTAGGAAATTAATTTTCATACGTGCACCGGAAATTAATTCGAAAATATAGCGTCTTTTGTATCCGGTATATCAGTTTTCAGGATTTCTAACAATAGTTTCATTGTTTAAACAATGTATTACGTTTTACACAATTTATATTTCTAAAAATTAAACAGGCCAACAACTTTAGAACCGATTAATTTTTACGTCATTCATTTCGAAATGTGCTTATTTAGTAGGAAATTAATCTTCAGCCGTGCACCAGAATTTAATTTGAAAATATTGCGTGTTTTGAATTCGGTATATCAGTTTTCAGTATTTCCTAACAATGGTTTCATTGTTTAAACAATGTATTACGTTTGCATTAATTTTACATTTCTAAAAATTCAAACAGGCCAACACCTTTAGAACCGATTAATTTTTACGTCATTCAATTGGAAATGTGCTTATTTATTAGGAAATGAATTTTCAGCCGTGCACCGGAATTTAATTCGAAAATATTGCGTGTTTTGTATTCGGTATATCAGTTTTTAGGATTTCCTAACAATGGTTTCATTGTTTAAACAATGTATTACGTTTACATTAATTTTACATTTCTAAAAATTCATACAGGCGAACAACATTGAAACCGAAATATTTTTACGTCAGTCATTTCGAAATGTGCTTATTTATTAGGAAATTAATTTTCAGACGTGCACCAGAATTTAATTCGAAAATATTGCGTGTTTTGAATTCGGTATATCAGTTTTCAGTATTTCCTAACAATGGTTTCATTGTTTAAACAATGTATTACGTTTTACACAATTTATATTTCTAAAAATTAAACAGGCCAACAACTTTAGAACCGATTAATTTTTACGTCATTCATTTCGAAATGTGCTTATTTAGTAGGAAATTAATCTTCAGCCGTGCACCAGAATTTAATTTGAAAATATTGCGTGTTTTGAATTCGGTATATCAGTTTTCAGTATTTCCTAACAATGGTTTCATTGTTTAAACAATGTATTACGTTTACATTAATTTTACATTTCTAAAAATTCATACAGGCGAACAACATTGAAACCGAAATATTTTTACGTCAGTCATTTCGAAATGTGCTTATTTAGTAGGAAATTAATTTTCAACTGTGCACCGGAATTTAATTCGAAAATATTCCGTGTTTTGTATTCGGTATATCAGTTTTCAGGATTTTCTAACAATGGTTTCATTGTTTAAACAATGTATTCTGTTTTACTTTATATTACATTTCTAAAAATTTACACAGTCTTCGTGTTACACAACTTTAAAACCGAAATATTTTTTCGTCATTCATTTCGAAATGTGCTTATTTAGTAGGAAATTAATCTTCAGCCGTGCACCAGAATTTAATTCGAAAATATTGCGTGTTTTGAATTCGGTATATCAGTTTTCAGGATTTTCTAACAATGGTTTCATTGTTTAAACAATGTATTCGGTTTCACTTTATTTTACATTTCTAAAAATTCATACAGGCGAACAAGTTTAAAACCGAAACATTTTTACGTCAATCATTTCGAAATTTAGTTATTTATTAGGAAATGAATTTTCAGCCGTGCACCGGAATTTAATTCGAAAATATTGCGTGTTTTGTATTCGGTATATCAGTTTCCAGGATTTCCTAACAATGGTTTCATTGTTTAAACAATGTATTCGGTTTCACTTTATTTTACATTTCTAAAAATTCATACAGGCGAAAAACTTTAAAACCGAAATTTTTTTACGTCATTCATTTCGAAATGTGCTTATTTAGTAGGAAATTAATTTTCAGCCGTGCACCGGAATTTAATTCGAAAATATTGCGTGTTTTGTATCCGGTACATCAGTTTTCAAGGTTTCCTAACAATGGTTTCATTGTTTAAACTATGTACTCGGTATTACTTTATTTTACACTACTAAAAATTCACACAGGGGGAACAACATTGAAACCGAAATATTTTTACGTCAATCATTTCGAAATGTGCTTATTTATTAGGAAATTAATTTTCAGACGTGCACCAGAATTTAATTCGAAAATATTGCGTGTTTTGAATTCGGTATATCACTTTTCAGGATTTCCTAACAATGGTTTCATTGTTTAAACAATGTATTAAGTTTACATTAATTTTACATTTCTAAAAATTCACACAGGCGAACAACTTTAAAACCGAAATATTTTTACGTCATTCATTTCGAAATGTGCTTATTTAGTAGGAAATTAATTTTCAGCCGTGCACCGGAAATTAATTCGAAAATATAGCGTGTTTTGTATTCGGTATATCAGTTTTTCCTAACAATGGTTTCATTGTTTAAACAATGTATTCTGTTTTACTTTATTTTACACTTCTAATATTTCACACAGGCGAACAACTTTAAAACCGAAATATTTTTACGTCATTCATTTCGAAATGTGCTTAATTGTTAGGAAATTAATTTTCAACCGTGCACCGAAAATTAATTCGAAAATATTGCGTGTTTTGTATTCGGTAAATCATTTTCCAAGATTTACTAACAATGGTTTCATTGTTTAGACAATGTATTACGATTACATTAATTTTACATTTCTAAAATTTCAAACAAGCCAACTCCTTTAGAACCTATTAATTTTTACGTCATTCATTTGGAAATGTGCTTATTTATTAGGAAAGTAATATTCAGTCGTGCACCGGAAATTGATTCGAAAATATAGTGTGTTTTGTATTCGGTATATCAGTTTTCAGGATTTCCTAACAAGGGTTTCATTGTTGAAACAATGTATTCGGTTGCACTTTATTTTACATTTTTAAAAATTCAAACAGGCCAACACCTTTAGAACCGATTAATTTTTACGTCATTCATTTCGAAATGTGCTTATTTATTAGGAAATTAATTTTCAGCCGTGCACCGGAAATTAATTTGAAAATATTGTGTGTTTTGTATTCGATATATCAGTTTCCAGGATTTCCTAACCATGGTTTCATTGTTTAAACAATGTATTCGGTTTCACTTTATTTTACACTTCTAAAAATTCACACCGGCGAACAACTTTAGAACCGATTAATTTTTACGTCATTCATTTGGAAATGTGCTTATTTATTAGGAAAGGAATTTTCAGTCGTGCACCGGAAATTGATTCGAAAATATAGCGTGTTTTGTATTCGGTATATCAGTTTTCAGGATTTCCTAACAAGGGTTTCATTGTTTAAACAATGTATTCGGTTTCACTTTATTTTACACTTCTAAAAATTCACACCGGCGAACAACTTTAGAAACGATTAATTTTTACGTCATTCATTTGGAAATGTGCTTATTTATTAGGAAAGGAATTTTCAGTCGTGCACCGGAAATTGATTCGAAAATATTGCGTGTTTTGTATTCGGTATATCAGTTTTTAGGATTTCCTAACAATGGTTTCATTGTTTAAACAATGTATTACGTTTACATTAATTTTACATTTCTAAAAATTCATACAGGCGAACAACATTGAAACCGAAATATTTTTACGTCAGTCATTTCGAAATGTGCTTATTTAGTAGGAAATTAATCTTCAGCCGTGCACCAGAATTTAATTCGAAAATATTGCGTGTTTTGAATTCGGTATATCAGTTTTCAGGATTTCCTAACAATGGTTTCATTGTTTAAACAATGTATTACGTTTACATTAATTTTAAATTTCTAAAAATTCAAACAGGCCAACACCTTTAGAACCGATTAATTTTTACGTTATTCATTTCGAAATGTGCTTATTTATTAGGAAATTAATTTTCAGTCGTGCACCGGAAATTAATTTGAAAATATTGTGTGTTTTGTTTTCGATATATCAGTTTCCAGGATTTCCTAACCATGGTTTCATTGTTTAAACAATGTATTCGGTTTTACTTTATTTTACATTTCGAAAAACTCACACAGGCGAACAACTTTAAAATCGAAATATTTTTACGTCATTCATTTCGAAATGTGCTTATTTATTAGGAAATTAATTTTCAGCCGTGCACCGGAAATTAATTCGAAAATATTGCGTGTTTTGTATTCGGTAAATCATTTTCCAAGATTTCCTAACAATGGTTTCATTGTTTAGACAATGTATTACGATTACATTAATTTTACATTTCTAAAAATTCAAACAGGCCAACACCTTTAGAACCGATTAACTTTTACGTCATTCATTTGGAAATGTGCTTATTTATTAGGAAATTAATTTTCAACCGTGCACCGGAAATTAATTCGAAAATATTGCGTGTTTTGTATTCGGTAAATCATTTTCCAAGATTTACTAACAATGGTTTCATTGTTTAGACAATGTATTACGATTACATTAATTTTACATTTCTAAAAATTCAAACAGGCCAACACCTTTAGAACCGATTAATTTTTACGTCATTCATTTGGAAATGTGCTTATATATTAGGAAAGGAATATTCAGTCGTGCACCGGAAATTGATTCGAAAATATAGCGTGTTTTGTATTCGGTATATCAGTTTTCAGGATTTCCTAACAAGGGTTTCATTGTTTAAACAATGTATTCGGTTTCACTTTATTTTACACTTCTAAAAATTCACACAGGCGAACAAATTTAAAACCGAAATATTTTTACGTCAATCATTTCGAAATGTGCTTATTTATTAGGAAATTAATTTTCAGCCGTGCACCAGAATTTAATTCGAAAATATTGCGCGTTTTGTATTCGGTATATCAGTTTTTAGGATTTCCTAACAATGGTTTCATTGTTTAAGCAATGTATTCGGTTTCACTTTATTTTACATTTCTAAAAATTCACACAGGCGAACAACTTTAAAACCGAAATATTTGTACGTCATTCATTTCGAAATGTGCTTATTTATTAGGAAATTAATTTTCAACCGTGCACCGGAAATTAATTCGAAAATATTGCGTGTTTTGTATTCGGCAAATTATTTTCCAAGATTTACTAACAATGGTTTCATTGTTTAGACAATGTATTGCGATTACATTAATTTTACATTTCTAAAAATTCAAACAGGCCAACACGTTTAGAACCGATTAATTTTTACGTCATTCATTTGGAAATGTGCTTATTTATTAGGAAAGGAATATTCAGTCGTGCGCCGGAAATTGATTCGAAAATATAGAGTGTTTTGTATTCGGTATATCAGTTTTCAGGATTTCCTAACAATGGTTTCATTGTTTAAGCAATGTATTCGGTTTCACTTTATTTTTCATTTCTAAAAATTCACACAGGCGAACAACTTTAAAACCGAAATATTTGTACGTCAATCATTTCGAAATTTACATATTTATTAGGAAATTAATTTTCATACGTGCACCGGAAATTAATTCGAAAATATAGCGTCTTTTGTATCCGGTATATCAGTTTTCAGGATTTCTAACAATAGTTTCATTGTTTAAACAATGTATTACGTTTTACACAATTTATATTTCTAAAAATTAAACAGGCCAACAACTTTAGAACCGATTAATTTTTACGTCATTCATTTCGAAATGTGCTTATTTAGTAGGAAATTAATCTTCAGCCGTGCACCAGAATTTAATTTGAAAATATTGCGTGTTTTGAATTCGGTATATCAGTTTTCAGTATTTCCTAACAATGGTTTCATTGTTTAAACAATGTATTACGTTTGCATTAATTTTACATTTCTAAAAATTCAAACAGGCCAACACCTTTAGAACCGATTAATTTTTACGTCATTCAATTGGAAATGTGCTTATTTATTAGGAAATGAATTTTCAGCCGTGCACCGGAATTTAATTCGAAAATATTGCGTGTTTTGTATTCGGTATATCAGTTTTTAGGATTTCCTAACAATGGTTTCATTGTTTAAACAATGTATTACGTTTACATTAATTTTACATTTCTAAAAATTCATACAGGCGAACAACATTGAAACCGAAATATTTTTACGTCAGTCATTTCGAAATGTGCTTATTTAGTAGGAAATTAATCTTCAGCCGTGCACCAGAATTTAATTCGAAAATATTGCGTGTTTTGTATTCGATATATCAGTTTCCAGGATTTCCTAACCATGGTTTCATTGTTTAAACAATGTATTCGGTTTTACTTTATTTTATATTTCGAAAAACTCACACAGGCGAACAACTTTAAAATAAAGATATTTTTACGTCATTCATTTCGAAATGTGCTTATTTATTAGGAAATTAATTTTCAGCCGTGCACCAGAAATTATTTCGAAAATATTGCGTGTTTTGTATTCGGTAAATCATTTTCCAAGATTTCCTAACCATGGTTTCATTGTTTAAACAATGTATTCGGTTTTACTTTATTTTACATTTCGAAAAACTCACACAGGCGAACAACTTTAAAATCAAGATATTTTTACGTCATTCATTTCGAAATGTGCTTATTTATTAGGAAATTAATTTTCAGCCGTGCACCAGAAATTATTTCGAAAATATTGCGTGTTTTGTATTCGGTAAATCATTTTCCAAGATTTCCTAACAATGGTTTCATTGTTTAGACAATGTATTACGATTACATTAATTTTACATTTCTAAAAACTCAAACAGGCCAACACCTTTAGAACCGATTAATTTTTACGTCATTCATTTGGAAATGTGCTTATTTATTAGGAAAGGAATTTTCAGTCGTGCACCGGAAATTGATTCGAAAATATAGCGTGTTTTGTATTCGGTATATCAGTTTTCAGGATTTCCTAACAAGGGTTTCATTGTTTAAACAATGTATTCGGTTTCACTTTATTTTACATTTTTAAAAATTCAAACAGGCCAACACCTTTAGAACCGATTAATTTTTACGTCATTCATTTCGAAATGTGCTTATTTATTAGGAAATGAATTTTCAGCCGTGCACCGGAATTTAATTCGAAAATATTGCGTGTTTTGTATTCGGTATATCAGTTTTTAGGATTTCCTAACAATGGTTTCATTGTTTAAACAATGTATTACGTTTACATTAATTTTACATTTCTAAAAATTCATACAGGCGAACAACATTGAAACCGAAATATTTTTACGTCAGTCATTTCGAAATGTGCTTATTTAGTAGGAAATTAATCTTCAGCCGTGCACCAGAATTTAATTCGAAAATATTGCGTGTTTTGAATTCGGTATATCAGTTTTCAGGATTTCCTAACAATGGTTTCATTGTTTAAACAATGTATTACGTTTACATTAATTTTACATTTCTAAAAATTCAAACAGGCCAACACCTTTAGAACCGATTAATTTTTACGTTATTCATTTCGAAATGTGCTTATTTATTAGGAAATTAATTTTCAGTCGTGCACCGGAAATTAATTTGAAAATATTGTGTGTTTTGTTTTCGATATATAAGTTTCCAGGATTTCCTAACCATGGTTTCATTGTTTAAACAATGTATTCGGTTTTACTTTATTTTATATTTCGAAAAACTCACACAGGCGAACAACTTTAAAATCGAAATATTTTTACGTCATTCATTTCGAAATGTGCTTATTTATTAGGAAATTAATTTTCAGCTATGCACCGGAAATTAATTCGAAAATATTGCGTGTTTTGTATTCGGTAAATCATTTTCCAAGATTTACTAACAATGGTTTCATTGTTTAGACAATGTATTACGATTACATTAATTTTACATTTCTAAAAATTCAAACAGGCCAACACCTTTAGAACCGATTAATTTTTACGTCATTCATTTGGAAATGTGCTTATATATTAGGAAAGGAATATTCAGTCGTGCACCGGAAATTGATTCGAAAATATAGCGTGTTTTGTATTCGGTATATCAGTTTTCAGGATTTCCTAACAAGGGTTTCATTGTTTAAACAATGTATTCGGTTTCACTTTATTTTACACTTCTAAAAATTCACACAGGCGAACAACTTTAAAACCGAAATATTTTTACGTCAATCATTTCGAAATGTGCTTATTTATTAGGAAATTAATTTTCAGCCGTGCACCAGAATTTAATTCGAAAATATTGCGCGTTTTGTATTCGGTATATCAGTTTTTAGGATTTCCTAACAATGGTTTCATTGTTTAAGCAATGTATTCGGTTTCACTTTATTTTACATTTCTAAAAATTCACACAGGCGAAAAACTTTAAAACCGAAATATTTGTACGTCATTCATTTCGAAATGTGCTTATTTATTAGGAAATTAATTTTCAACCGTGCACCGGAAATTAATTCGAAAATATTGCGTGTTTTGTATTCGGCAAATCATTTTCCAAGATTTACTAACAATGGTTTCATTGTTTAGACAATGTATTGCGATTACATTAATTTTACATTTCTAAAAATTCAAACAGGCCAACACGTTTAGGACCGATTAATTTTTACGTCATTCATTTGGAAATGTGCTTATTTATTAGGAAAGGAATATTCAGTCGTGCGCCGGAAATTGATTCGAAAATATAGCGTGTTTTGTATTCGGTATATCAGTTTTCAGGATTTCCTAACAATGGTTTCATTGTTTAAGCAATGTATTCGGTTTCACTTTATTTTTCATTTCTAAAAATTCACACAGGCGAACAACTTTAAAACCGAAATATTTGTACGTCAATCATTTCGAAATTTACATATTTATTAGGAAATTAATTTTCATCCGTGCACCGGAAATTAATTCGAAAATATAGCGTGTTTTGTATCCGGTATATCAGTTTTCAGGATTTCTAACAATAGTTTCATTGTTTAAACAATGTATTACGTTTTACACAATTTATATTTCTAAAAATTAAACAGGCCAACAACTTTAGAACCGATTAATTTTTACGTCATTCATTTCGAAATGTGCTTATTTAGTAGGAAATTAATCTTCAGCCGTGCACCAGAATTTAATTTGAAAATATTGCGTGTTTTGAATTCGGTATATCAGTTTTCAGTATTTCCTAACAATGGTTTCATTGTTTAAACAATGTATTACGTTTGCATTAATTTTACATTTCTAAAAATTCAAACAGGCCAACACCTTTAGAACCGATTAATTTTTACGTCATTCAATTGGAAATGTGCTTATTTATTAGGAAATGAATTTTCAGCCGTGCACCGGAATTTAATTCGAAAATATTGCGTGTTTTGTATTCGGTATATCAGTTTTTAGGATTTCCTAACAATGGTTTCATTGTTTAAACAATGTATTACGTTTACATTAATTTTACATTTCTAAAAATTCATACAGGCGAACAACATTGAAACCGAAATATTTTTACGTCAGTCATTTCGAAATGTGCTTATTTAGTAGGAAATTAATCTTCAGCCGTGCACCAGAATTTAATTCGAAAATATTGCGTGTTTTGTATTCGATATATCAGTTTCCAGGATTTCCTAACCATGGTTTCATTGTTTAAACAATGTATTCGGTTTTACTTTATTTTATATTTCGAAAAACTCACACAGGCGAACAACTTTAAAATCAAGATATTTTTACGTCATTCATTTCGAAATGTGCTTATTTATTAGGAAATTAATTTTCAGCCGTGCACCAGAAATTATTTCGAAAATATTGCGTGTTTTGTATTCGGTAAATCATTTTCCAAGATTTCCTAACAATGGTTTCATTGTTTAGACAATGTATTACGATTACATTAATTTTACATTTCTAAAAACTCAAACAGGCCAACACCTTTAGAACCGATTAATTTTTACGTCATTCATTTGGAAATGTGCTTATTTATTAGGAAAGGAATTTTCAGTCGTGCACCGGAAATTGATTCGAAAATATAGCGTGTTTTGTATTCGGTATATCAGTTTTCAGGATTTCCTAACAAGGGTTTCATTGTTTAAACAATGTATTCGGTTTCACTTTATTTTACATTTTTAAAAATTCAAACAGGCCAACACCTTTAGAACCGATTAATTTTTACGTCATTCATTTCGAAATGTGCTTATTTATTAGGAAATGAATTTTCAGCCGTGCACCGGAATTTAATTCGAAAATATTGCGTGTTTTGTATTCGGTATATCAGTTTTTAGGATTTCCTAACAATGGTTTCATTGTTTAAACAATGTATTACGTTTACATTAATTTTACATTTCTAAAAATTCAAACAGGCCAACACCTTTAGAACCGATTAATTTTTACGTTATTCATTTCGAAATGTGCTTATTTATTAGGAAATTAATTTTCAGTCGTGCACCGGAAATTAATTTGAAAATATTGTGTGTTTTGTTTTCGATATATAAGTTTCCAGGATTTCCTAACCATGGTTTCATTGTTTAAACAATGTATTCGGTTTTACTTTATTTTACATTTCGAAAAACTCACACAGGCGAACAACTTTAAAATCGAAATATTTTTACGTCATTCATTTCGAAATGTGCTTATTTATTAGGAAATTAATTTTCAGCTATGCACCGGAAATTAATTCGAAAATATTGCGTGTTTTGTATTCGGTAAATCATTTTCCAAGATTTCCTAACAATGGTTTCATTGTTTAGACAATGTATTACGATTACATTAATTTTACATTTCTAAAAATTCAAACAGGCCAACACCTTTAGAACTGATTAACTTTTACGTCATTCATTTGGAAATGTGCTTATTTATTAGGAAATTAATTTTCAACCGTGCACCGGAAATTAATTCGAAAATATTGCGTGTTTTGTATTCGGTAAATCATTTTCCAAGATTTACTAACAATGGTTTCATTGTTTAGACAATGTATTACGATTACATTAATTTTACATTTCTAAAAATTCAAACAGGCCAACACCTTTAGAACCGATTAATTTTTACGTCATTCATTTGGAAATGTGCTTATATATTAGGAAAGGAATATTCAGTCGTGCACCGGAAATTGATTCGAAAATATAGCGTGTTTTGTATTCGGTATATCAGTTTTCAGGATTTCCTAACAAGGGTTTCATTGTTTAAACAATGTATTCGGTTTCACTTTATTTTACACTTCTAAAAATTCACACAGGCGAACAACTTTAAAACCGAAATATTTTTACGTCAATCATTTCGAAATGTGCTTATTTATTAGGAAATTAATTTTCAGCCGTGCACCAGAATTTAATTCGAAAATATTGCGTGTTTTGTATTCGGTATATCAGTTTTTAGGATTTCCTAACAATGGTTTCATTGTTTACGCAATGTATTCGGTTTCACTTTATTTTACATTTCTAAAAATTCACACAGGCGAACAACTTTAAAACCGAAATATTTGTACGTCATTCATTTCGAAATGTGCTTATTTATTAGGAAATTAATTTTCAACCGTGCACCGGAAATTAATTCGAAAATATTGCGTGTTTTGTATTCGGCAAATCATTTTCCAAGATTTACTAACAATGGTTTCATTGTTTAGACAATGTATTGCGATTACATTAATTTTACATTTCTAAAAATTCAAACAGGCCAACACGTTTAGAACCGATTAATTTTTACGTCATTCATTTGGAAATGTGCTTATTTATTAGGAAAGGAATATTCAGTCGTGCGCCGGAAATTGATTCGAAAATATAGCGTGTTTTGTATTCGGTATATCAGTTTTCAGGATTTCCTAACAAGGGTTTCATTGTTTAAACAAGGTATTCGGTTTCACTTTATTTTACACTTCTAAAAATTAACGCAGGCGAACAACTTTAAAACCGAAATATTTTTACGTCAATCATTTCGAAATGTGCTTATTTATTAGGAAATTAATTTTCAGCCGTGCACCAGAATTTAATTCGAAAGTATTGCGTGTTTTGTATTCGGTATATGAGTTTTTAGGATTTCCTAACAATGGTTTCATTGTTTAAGCAATGTATTCGGTTTCACTTTATTTTTCATTTCTAAAAATTCACACAGGCGAACAACATTAAAACCGAAATATTTGTACGTCAATCATTTCGAAATTTACATATTTATTAGGAAATTAATTTTCATACGTGCACCGGAAATTAATTCGAAAATATAGCGTGTTTTGTATCCGGTATATCAGTTTTCAGGATTTCTAACAATACTTTCATTGTTTAAACAATGTATTACGTTTTACACAATTTATATTTCTAAAAATTAAACAGGCCAACAACTTTAGAACCGATTAATTTTTACGTCATTCATTTCGAAATGTGCTTATTTAGTAGGAAATTTATCTTCAGCCGTGCACCAGAATTTAATTTGAAAATATTGCGTGTTTTGAATTCGGTATATCAGTTTTCAGTATTTCCTAACAATGGTTTCATTGTTTAAACAATGTATTACGTTTGCATTAATTTTACATTTCTAAAAATTCAAACAGGCCAACACCTTTAGAACCGATTAATTTTTACGTCATTCAATTGGAAATGTGCTTATTTATTAGGAAATGAATTTTCATCCGTGCACCGGAATTTAATTCGAAAATATTGCGTGTTTTGTATTCGGTATATCAGTTTTTAGGATTTCCTAACAATGGTTTCATTGTTTAAACAATGTATTACGTTTACATTAATTTTACATTTCTAAAAATTCATACAGGCGAACAACATTGAAACCGAAATATTTTTACGTCAGTCATTTCGAAATGTGCTTATTTAGTAGGAAATTAATTTTCAACTGTGCACCGGAATTTAATTCGAAAATATTCCGTGTTTTGTATTCGGTATATCAGTTTTCAGGATTTTCTAACAATGGTTTCATTGTTTAAACAATGTATTCTGTTTTACTTTATATTACATTTCTAAAAATTTACACAGTCTTCGTGTTACACAACTTTAAAACCGAAATATTTTTTCGTCATTCATTTCGAAATGTGCTTATTTAGTAGGAAATTAATCTTCAGCCGTGCACCAGAATTTAATTCGAAAATATTGCGTGTTTTGAATTCGGTATATCAGTTTTCAGGATTTTCTAACAATAGTTTCATTGTTTAAACAATGTATTCGGTTTCACTTTATTTTACATTTCTAAAAATTCATACAGGCGAACAAGTTTAAAACCGAAACATTTTTACGTCAATCATTTCGAAATTTAGTTATTTATTAGGAAATGAATTTTCAGCCGTGCACCGGAATTTAATTCGAAAATATTGCGTGTTTTGTATTCGGTATATCAGTTTCCAGGATTTCCTAACAATGGTTTCATTGTTTAAACAATGTATTCGGTTTCACTTTATTTTACATTTCTAAAAATTCACACAGGCGAAAAACTTTAAAACCGAAATTTTTTTACGTCATTCATTTCGAAATGTGCTTATTTAGTAGGAAATTAATTTTCAGCCGTGCACCGGAATTTAATTCGAAAATATTGCGTGTTTTGTATCCGGTACATCAGTTTTCAAGGTTTCCTAACAATGGTTTCATTGTTTAAACTACGTACTCGGTATTACTTTATTTTACACTACTAAAAATTCACACAGGGGGAACAACATTGAAACCGAAATATTTTTACGTCAATCATTTCGAAATGTGCTTATTTATTAGGAAATTAATTTTCAGACGTGCACAAGAATTTAATTCGAAAATATTGCGTGTTTTGAATTCGGTATATCACTTTTCAGGATTTCCTAACAATGGTTTCATTGTTTAAACAATGTATTAAGTTTACATTAATTTTACATTTCTAAAAATTCACACAGGCGAACAACTTTAAAACCGAAATATTTTTACGTCATTCATTTCGAAATGTGCTTATTTAGTAGGAAATTAATTTTCAGCCGTGCACCGGAAATTAATTCGAAAATATAGCGTGTTTTGTATTCGGTATATCAGTTTTTCCTAACAATGGTTTCATTGTTTAAACAATGTATTCTGTTTTACTTTATTTTACACTTCTAATATTTCACACAGGCGAACAACTTTAAAACCGAAATATTTTTACGTCATTCATTTCGAAATGTGCTTATTTATTAGGAAATTAATTTTCAACCGTGCACCGGAAATTAATTCGAAAATATTGCGTGTTTTGTATTCGGTAAATCATTTTCCAAGATTTACTAACAATGGTTTCATTGTTTAGACAATGTATTACGATTACATTAATTTTACATTTCTAAAATTTCAAACAAGCCAACTCCTTTAGAACCTATTAATTTTTACGTCATTCATTTGGAAATGTGCTTATTTATTAGGAAAGTAATATTCAGTCGTGCACCGGAAATTGATTCGAAAATATAGTGTGTTTTGTATTCGGTATATCAGTTTTCAGGATTTCCTAACAAGGGTTTCATTGTTTAAACAATGTATTCGGTTTCACTTTATTTTACATTTTTAAAAATTCAAACAGGCCAACACCTTTAGAACCGATTAATTTTTACGTCATTCATATCGAAATGTGCTTATTTATTAGGAAATTAATTTTCAGCCGTGCACCGGAAATTAATTTGAAAATATTGTGTGTTTTGTATTCGATATATCAGTTTCCAGGATTTCCTAACCATGGTTTCATTGTATAAACAATGTATTCGGTTTCACTTTATTTTACACTTCTAAAAATTCACACCGGCGAACAACTTTAGAACCGATTAATTTTTACGTCATTCATTTGGAAATGTGCTTATTTATTAGGAAAGGAATTTTCAGTCGTGCACCGGAAATTGATTCGAAAATATAGCGTGTTTTGTATTCGGTATATCAGTTTTCAGGATTTCCTAACAAGGGTTTCATTGTTTAAACTATGTATTCGGTTTCACTTTATTTTACATTTTTAAAAATTCAAACAGGCCAACACCTTTAGAACCGATTAATGTTTACGTCATTCATTTCGAAATGTGCTTATTTATTAGGAAATGAATTTTCAGCCGTGCACCGGAATTTAATTCGAAAATATTGCGTGTTTTGTATTCGGTATATCAGTTTTTAGGATTTTCTAACAATGGTTTCATTGTTTAAACAATGTATTACGTTTACATTAATTTTACATTTCTAAAAATTCATACAGGCGAACAACATTGAAACCGAAATATTTTTACGTCAGTCATTTCGAAATGTGCTTATTTAGTAGGAAATTAATCTTCAGCCGTGCACCAGAATTTAATTCGAAAATATTGCGTGTTTTGAATTCGGTATATCAGTTTTCAGGATTTCCTAACAATGGTTTCATTGTTTAAACAATGTATTACGTTTACATTAATTTTAAATTTCTAAAAATTCAAACAGGCCAACACCTTTAGAACCGATTAATTTTTACGTTATTCATTTCGAAATGTGCTTATTTATTAGGAAATTAATTTTCAGTCGTGCACCGGAAATTAATTTGAAAATATTGTGTGTTTTGTTTTCGATATATCAGTTTCCAGGATTTCCTAACCATGGTTTCATTGTTTAAACAATGTATTCGGTTTTACTTTATTTTACATTTCGAAAAACTCACACAGGCGAACAACTTTAAAATCGAAATATTTTTACGTCATTCATTTCGAAATGTGCTTATTTATTAGGAAATTAATTTTCAGCCGTGCACCGGAAATTAATTCGAAAATATTGCGTGTTTTGTATTCGGTATATCAGTTTTTAGGATTTCCTAACAATGGTTTCATTGTTTAAGCAATGTATTCGGTTTCATTTATTTTTCATTTCTAAAAATTCGCACAGGCGAACAACTTTAAAACCGAAATATTTGTACGTCAATCATTTCGAAATTTACATATTTATTAGGAAATTAATTTTCATACGTGCACCGGAAATTAATTCGAAAATATAGCGTGTTTTGTATCCGGTATATCAGTTTTCAGGATTTCTAACAATAGTTTCATTGTTTAAACAATGTATTACGTTTTACACAATTTATATTTCTAAAAATTAAACAGGCCAACAACTTTAGAACCGATTAATTTTAACGTCATTCATTTCGAAATGTGCTTATTTAGTAGGAAATTAATCTTCAGCCGTGCACCAGAATTTAATTTGAAAATATTGCGTGTTTTGAATTCGGTATATCAGTTTTCAGTATTTCCTAACAATGGTTTCATTGTTTAAACAATGTATTACGTTTGCATTAATTTTATATTTCTAAAAATTAAACAGGCCAACAACTTTAGAACCGATTAATTTTTACGTCATTCAATTGGAAATGTGCTTATTTATTAGGAAATGAATTTTCAGCCGTGCACCGGAATTTAATTCGAAAATATTGCGTGTTTTGTATTCGGTATATCAGTTTTTAGGATTTCCTAACAATGGTTTCATTGTTTAAACAATGTATTACGTTTACATTAATTTTACATTTCTAAAAATTCATACAGGCGAACAACATTGAAACCGAAATATTTTTACGTCAGTCATTTCGAAATGTGCGTATTTAGTAGGAAATTAATTTTCAACTGTGCACCGGAATTTAATTCGAAAATATTCCGTGTTTTGTATTCGGTATATCAGTTTTCAGGATTTTCTAACAATGGTTTCATTGTTTAAACAATGTATTCTGTTTTACTTTATATTACATTTCTAAAAATTTACACAGTCTTCGTGTTACACAACTTTAAAACCGAAATATTTTTTCGTCATTCATTTCGAAATGTGCTTATTTAGTAGGAAATTAATCTTCAGCCGTGCACCAGAATTTAATTCGAAAATATTGCGTGTTTTGAATTCGGTATATCAGTTTTCAGGATTTTCTAACAATGGTTTCATTGTTTAAACAATGTATTCGGTTTCACTTTATTTTACATTTCTAAAAATTCATACAGGCGAACAAGTTTAAAACCGAAACATTTTTACGTCAATCATTTCGAAATTTAGTTATTTATTAGGAAATGAATTTTCAGCCGTGCACCGGAATTTAATTCGAAAATATTGCGTGTTTTGTATTCGGTATATCAGTTTCCAGGATTTCCTAACAATGGTTTCATTGTTTAAACAATGTATTCGGTTTCACTTTATTTTACATTTCTAAAAATTCACACAGGCGAAAAACTTTAAAACCGAAATTTTTTTACGTCATTCATTTCGAAATGTGCTTATTTAGTAGGAAATTAATTTTCAGCCGTGCACCGGAATTTAATTCGAAAATATTGCGTGTTTTGTATCCGGTACATCAGTTTTCAAGGTTTCCTAACAATGGTTTCATTGTTTAAACTATGTACTCGGTATTACTTTATTTTACACTACTAAAAATTCACACAGGGGGAACAACATTGAAACCGAAATATTTTTACGTCAATCATTTCGAAATGTGCTTATTTATTAGGAAATTAATTTTCAGACGTGCACCAGAATTTAATTCGAAAATATTGCGTGTTTTGAATTCGGTATATCACTTTTCAGGATTTCCTAACAATGGTTTCATTGTTTAAACAATGTATTAAGTTTACATTAATTTTACATTTCTAAAAATTCACACAGGCGAACAACTTTAAAACCGAAATATTTTTACGTCATTCATTTCGAAATAGTGCTTATTTAGTAGGAAATTAATTTTCAGCCGTGCACCGGAAATTAATTCGAAAATATAGCGTGTTTTGTATTCGGTATATCAGTTTTTCCTAACAATGGTTTCATTGTTTAAACAATGTATTCTGTTTTACTTTATTTTACACTTCTAATATTTCACACAGGCGAACAACTTTAAAACCGAAATATTTTTACGTCATTCATTTCGAAATGTGCTTATTTATTAGGAAATTAATTTTCAACCGTGCACCGGAAATGAATTCGAAAATATTGCGTGTTTTGTATTCGGTAAATCATTTTCCAAGATTTACTAACAATGGTTTCATTGTTTAGACAATGTATTACGATTACATTAATTTTACATTTCTAAAATTTCAAACAAGCCAACTCCTTTAGAACCTATTAATTTTTACGTCATTCATTTGGAAATGTGCTTATTTATTAGGAAAGTAATATTCAGTCGTGCACCGGAAATTGATTCGAAAATATAGTGTGTTTTGTATTCGGTATATCAGTTTTCAGGATTTCCTAACAAGGGTTTCATTGTTTAAACAATGTATTCGGTTTCACTTTATTTTACATTTTTAAAAATTCAAACAGGCCAACACCTTTAGAACCGATTAATTTTTATGTCATTCATTTCGAAATGTGCTTATTTATTAGGAAATTAATTTTCAGCCGTGCACCGGAAATTAATTTGAAAATATTGTGTGTTTTGTATTCGATATATCAGTTTCCAGGATTTCCTAACCATGGTTTCATTGTTTAAACAATGTATTCGGTTTCACTTTATTTTACACTTCTAAAAATTCACACCGGCGAACAACTTTAAAACCGAAATATTTTTACGTCAATCATTTCGAAATAGGATTTCCTAACAATGGTTTCATTGTTTAAGCAATGTATTACATTTTACACAATTTATATTTCTAAAAATTCAAACAGGTCAACACCTTTAGAACCGATTAATTTTAACGTCATTCAATTGGAAATGTGCTTATTTGTTAGGAAAGGAATTTTCAGTCGTGCACCGGAAATTGATTCGAAAATATAGCGTGTTTTGTATTCGGTATATCAGTTTTCAGGATTTCCTAACAAGGGTTTCATTGTTTAAACAATGTATTCGGTTTCACTTTATTTTACACTTCTAAAAATTCACACCGGCGAACAACTTTAGAAACGATTAATTTTTACGTCATTCATTTGGAAATGTGCTTATTTATTAGGAAAGGAATTTTCAGTCGTGCACCGGAAATTGATTCGAAAATATAGCGTGTTTTGTATTCGGTATATCAGTTTTCAGGATTTCCTAACAAGGGTTTCATTGTTTAAACAATGTATTCGGTTTCACTTTATTTTACACTTCTAAAAATTCACACCGGCGAACAACTTTAGAAACGATTAATTTTTACGTCATTCATTTGGAAATGTGCTTATTTATTAGGAAAGGAATTTTCAGTCGTGCACCGGAAATTGATTCGAAAATATTGCGTGTTTTGTATTCGGTATATCAGTTTTTAGGATTTCCTAACAATGGTTTCATTGTTTAAACAATGTATTACGTTTACATTAATTTTACATTTCTAAAAATTCATACAGGCGAACAACATTGAAACCGAAATATTTTTACGTCAGTCATTTCGAAATGTGCTTATTTAGTAGGAAATTAATCTTCAGCCGTGCACCAGAATTTAATTCGAAAATATTGCGTGTTTTGAATTCGGTATATCAGTTTTCAGGATTTCCTAACAATGGTTTCATTGTTTAAACAATGTATTACGTTTACATTAATTTTAAATTTCTAAAAATTCAAATAGGCCAACACCTTTAGAACCGATTAATTTTTACGTTATTCATTTCGAAATGTGCTTATTTATTAGGAAATTAATTTTCAGTCGTGCACCGGAAATTAATTTGAAAATATTGTGTGTTTTGTTTTCGATATATCAGTTTCCAGGATTTCCTAACCATGGTTTCATTGTTTAAACAATGTATTCGGTTTTACTTTATTTTACATTTCGAAAAACTCACACAGGCGAACAACTTTAAAATCGAAATATTTTTACGTCATTCATTTCGAAATGTGCTTATTTATTAGGAAATTAATTTTCAGCCGTGCACCGGAAATTAATTCGAAAATATTGCGTGTTTTGTATTCGGTAAATCATTTTCCAAGATTTCCTAACAATGGTTTCATTGTTTAGACAATGTATTACGATTACATTAATTTTACATTTCTAAAAATTCAAACAGGCCAACACCTTTAGAACCGATTAACTTTTACGTCATTCATTTTTAAATGTGCTTATTTATTAGGAAATTAATTTTCAACCGTGCACCGGAAATTAATTCGAAAATATTGCGTGTTTTGTATTCGGTAAATCATTTTCCAAGATTTACTAACAATGGTTTCATTGTTTAGACAATGTATTACGATTACATTAATTTTACATTTCGAAAAACTCACACAGGCGAACAACTTTAAAATCGAAATATTTTTACGTCATTCATTTCGAAATGTGCTTATTTAGTAGGAAATTAATTTTCAGCCGTGCACCGGAATTTAATTCGAAAATATTGCGTGTTTTGTATCCGGTACATCAGTTTTCAAGGTTTCCTAACAATGGTTTCATTGTTTAAACTATGTACTCGGTATTACTTTATTTTACACTACTAAAAATTCACACAGGGGGAACAACATTGAAACCGAAATATTTTTACGTCAATCATTTCGAAATGTGCTTATTTATTAGGAAATTAATTTTCAGACGTGCACCAGAATTTAATTCGAAAATATTGCGTGTTTTGAATTCGGTATATCACTTTTCAGGATTTCCTAACAATGGTTTCATTGTTTAAACAATGTATTAAGTTTACATTAATTTTACATTTCTAAAAATTCACACAGGCGAACAACTTTAAAACCGAAATATTTTTACGTCATTCATTTCGAAATGTGCTTATTTAGTAGGAAATTAATTTTCAGCCGTGCACCGGAAATTAATTCGAAAATATAGCGTGTTTTGTATTCGGTATATCAGTTTTTCCTAACAATGGTTTCATTGTTTAAACAATGTATTCTGTTTTAATTTATTTTACACTTCTAATATTTCACACAGGCGAACAACTTTAAAACCGAAATATTTTTACGTCATTCATTTCGAAATGTGCTTATTTATTAGGAAATTAATTTTCAACCGTGCACCGGAAATTAATTCGAAAATATTGCGTGTTTTGTATTCGGTAAATCATTTTCCAAGATTTACTAACAATGGTTTCATTGTTTAGACAATGTATTACGATTACATTAATTTTACATTTCTAAAATTTCAAACAAGCCAACTCCTTTAGAACCTATTAATTTTTACGTCATTCATTTGGAAATGTGCTTATTTATTAGGAAATTAATTTTCAGCCGTGCACCGGAAATTAATTTGAAAATATTGTGTGTTTTGTATTCGATATATCAGTTTCCAGGATTTCCTAACCATGGTTTCATTGTTTAAACAATGTATTCGGTTTCACTTTATTTTACACTTCTAAAAATTCACACCGGCGAACAACTTTAAAACCGAAATATTTTTACGTCAATCATTTCGAAATAGGATTTCCTAACAATGGTTTCATTGTTTAAGCAATGTATTACATTTTACACAATTTATATTTCTAAAAATTCAAACAGGTCAACACCTTTAGAACCGATTAATTTTAACGTCATTCAATTGGAAATGTGCTTATTTGTTAGGAAATTAATTTCCATACGGGTACCGGAAATTAATTCGAAAATATAGCGTGTTTTGTATTCGGTATATCAGTTTCCAGGATTTCCTAACAATGGTTTTATTGTTTAAACAATGTATTACGTTTACATTAATTTTACATTTCTAAAAATTCAAACAGGCCAACACCTTTAGAACCGATTAATGTTTACGTCATTCAATTGGAAATGTGCTTATTTATTAGGAAATGAATTTTCAGCCGTGCGCCGGAATTTAATTCGAAAATATTGCGTGTTTTGTATTCGGTATATCAGTTTCCAGGGTTTCCTTACAATGGTTTCATTGTTTAAACAATGTATTCGGTTTCACTTTAATTTATATTTCTAAAAATTCACACAGGCGAACAACTTTAAAAACGAAATAATTTTACGTCATTCATTTCGAAATGTGCTTATTTAGTAGGAAATTAATTTTCAACCGTGCACCGGAATTTAATTCGAAAATATTGCGTGTTTTGTATCCGGTATATCAGTCTTCAGGATTTCCTGACAATGTGCTTATTTAGTAGGAAATTAATTTTCAACCGTGCACCGGAATTTAATTCGAAAATACTGCGTGTTTTGTATCCGGTACATAAGTTTTCAGGATTTCCTGACAATGGTTTCATTGTTTAAACAATGTATTCGGTTTCACTTTATTTTATATTTCTAAAAATTCACACAGGCGAACAACTTTAAAACCGAAATATTTTTACGTAATTCATTTCGAAATGTTCTTATTTATTAGAAAATTAATTTTCAACCGTGCACTGGAATTTAATTCGAAAATATTGCGTGTTTTGTATCCGGTACATCAGTCTTCAGGATTTCCTGACAATGAGCTTATTTAGTAGGAAATTAATTTTCAACCGTGCACCGGAATTTAATTCGAAAATACTGCGTGTTTTGTATCCGGTACATCAGCTTTCAGGATTTCCTGACAATGGTTTCATTGTTTAAACAATGTATTCGGTTTCACTTTATTTTATATTTCTAAAAATTCACACAGGCGAACAACTTTAAAACCGAAATATTTTTACGTAATTCATTTCGAAATGTTCTTATTTATTAGAGAATTAATTTTCAGCCGTACACCAGAATTTAATTCGAAAATATTGCGTGTTTTGTATTCGGTATATCAGTTTCCAGAATTTCCTAACAATGGTTTCATTGTTTAAACAATGTATTCGGTTTCAATTTATTTTATATTTCTAAAAATTCACACAGGCGAACAACTTTAAAACCGAAATATTTTTACGTCATTCATTTCGAAATGTGCTTATTTAGTAGGAAATTAATTTTCAACCGTGCACCGGAATTTAATTCGAAAATATAGCGTGTTTTGTATCCGGTACATCAGTTTTCAGGATTTCCTAACAATGGCTTCATTGTTTAAACAATATATTCTGTTTTATTTTATTTTACACTTCTAAAATTTCACACTGGCGAACAACTTTAAAACCGAAATATTTTTACGTCAATCAATTCGAAATGGGCTTATTTAATAGGAAATGAATTTTCAGCCGTGCACCGGAATTTAATTCGAAAATATTGCGTGTTTTGTATTCCTTATATCAGTTTCCAGGATTTCCTAACAATGGTTTCATTGTTTAAACAATGTATTCGGTTTCACTTTATTTTATATTTCTAAAAATTCGCACAGGCGAACAACTTTAAAACCGAAATATTTTTACGTAATTCATTTCAAAATGTGCTTATTTAATAGGAAATTAATTTTCAGCCGTGCACCGGAAATTGATTCGAAAATATAGTGTGTTTTGTATTCGGTATATCAGTTTTCAGGATTTCCTAACAAGGGTTTCATTGTTTAAACAATGTATTCGGTTTCACTTTATTTTACATTTTTAAAAATTCAAACAGGCCAACACCTTTAGAACCGATTAATTTTTACGTCATTCATTTCAAAATGTGCTTATTTATTAGGAAATTAATTTTCAGCCGTGCACCGGAAATTAATTTGAAAATATTGTGTGTTTTGTATTCGATATATCAGTTTCCAGGATTTCCTAACCATGGTTTCATTGTTTAAACAATGTATTCGGTTTCACTTTATTTTACATTTCTAAAAATTCATGCAGGCGAACAACTTTAAAACCGAAATATTTTTACGTCAATCATTTCGAAATTTACTTTTTTATTAGGAAATGAATTTTCAGCCGTGCACCGGAATTTAATTCGAAAATATAGCATGTTTTGTATTCGGTATATCAGTTTTTATGATTTCCTAACAATGGTTTCATTGTTTAAACAATGTATTACTTTTTCATTAATTTTACATTTCTAAAAATTCAAACAGGACAACACCTTTAGAACCGATTAATTTTTACGTCATTGAATTGGAAATGTGCTTATTTATTAGGAAATGAATTTTCAGCCGTACACCAGAATTTAATTCGAAAATATTGCGTGTTTTGTATCCGGTATATCAGTTTTCAGGATTTTCTAACAATGGTTTCATTGTTTAAACAATGTATTCGGTTTCACTTTATTTTACATTTCTAAAAATTCACACAGGCGAACAACTTTAAAACCGAAATATTTTTACGTCATTCATTTCGAAATGCGCTTATTTAGTAGGAAATTAATTTTCAGCCGTGCACCGGAATTTAATTCGAAAATATTGCGTGTTTTGTATCCGGTATATATGTTTTCAGGATTTTCTAACAATGGTTTCTTTGTTTAAACAATGTACTCTGTTTTACTTTATTTTGCATTCCTAAAAATTTACACAGTCTTCGTTTTACACAACTTTAAAACCGAAATATTTTTTCGTCATTCATTTCGAAATGTGCTTATTTAGTAGGAAATTAAACTTCAGCCGTGCACCAGAATGTAATTCGAAAATATTGAGTGTTTTGAATTCGGTATATCACTTTTCAGGATTTCCTAACAATGGATTATTGTTTAAACAATGTATTAAGTTTACATTAATTTTACATTTCTAAAATTTCAAACAAGCCAACTCCTTTAGAACCGATTAATTTTTACTTCATTCATTTCGAAATGTGCTTATTTATAAGGAAATTAATTTTCAGCCGTGCACCGGAAATTATTTTGAAAATATTGTCTGTTTTGTATTCGATATATCAGTTTCCAGGATTTCCTAACCATGGTTTCATTGTTTAAACAATGTATTCGGTTTTACTTTATTTTACATTTCGAAAAACTCACACAGGCCAACAACTTTAAAATCGAAATATTTTTACGTCATTCATTTCGAAATGTGCTTATTTATTAGGAAATTAATTTTCAACCGTGCACTGGAAATTAATTCGAAAATATTGCGTGTTTTGTATTCGGTAAATCATTTTCCAAGATTTCCTAACAATGGTTTCATTGTTTAGACAATGTATTACGATTACATTAATTTTACATTTCTAAAAATTCAAACAGGCCAACACATTTAGAACCTATTAATTTTTACGTCATTCATTTGGAAATGTGCTTATTTATTAGGAAAGTAATATTCAGTCGTGCACCGGAAATTGATTCGAAAATATAGTGTGTTTTGTATTCGGTATATCAGTTTTCAGGATTTCCTAACCATGGTTTCATTGTTTAAACAATGTATTCGGTTTCACTTTATTTTACACTTCTAAAAATTCACACCGGCGAACAACTTTAAAACCGAAATTTGTTTACGTCATTCATTTCGAAATGTGCTTATTTAGTAGGAAATTAATTTTCAGCCGTGCACCGGAAATTAATTCGAAAATATAGCATGTTTTGTATTCGGTATATCAGTTTTCAGGATTTCCTAACAATGGTTTCTTTGTTTAAACAATGTATTCTGTTTTATTTTATTTTACACTTCTAAATTTTCTCACAGGCCAACAACTTTAAAACCGAAATATTTTTACGTCATTCATTTCGAAATGTTCTTATTTATTAAGAAATTAATTTTCAGCCGTGCACCAGAATTTAATTCGAAAATATTGCGTATTTGGTATTCGGTATATCAGTTTTTAGGATTTCCTGACAATTGTTTAAACAATGTATTACGTTTACATTAATTTTACATTTCTAAAAATTCAAACAGGCCAACACCTTTAGAACCGATTGATTTTTATGTCATTCAATTGGAAATGTGCTTATTTATTAGGAAATGAATTTTCAGCCGTGCGCCGGAATTTAATTCGAAAATATTGCGTGTTTTGTATTCGGTATATCAGTTTCCAGGATTTCCTAACAATGGTTTCATTGTTGAAACAATGTATTCGGTTTCGCTTTATTTTAAATTTTTAAATAATCACACAGTCGAACAACTTTAAAACCGAAATATTTTTACGTCTATCATTTCGAAATATGCTTATTTATTAGGAAATGAATTTTCAGCCGTGCACCGGAATTTAATTCGAAAATATTGCGTGTTTTGTATTCGGTATATCAGTTTTTAGGATTTCCTAACAATGGTTTTTTTGTTTAAACAATGTATTACGTTTACATTAATTTTACATTTCTAAAAATTCAAACAGGCCAACACCTTTAGAACCGATTAATGTTTACGTCATGCAATTGGAAATGTGCTTATTTATTAGGAAATGAATTTTCAGTCGTGCGCCGGAATTTAATTCGAAAATATTGCGTGTTTTGTATTCGGTACATCAGTTTTCAGGATTTCCTGACAATGTGCTTATTTAGTAGGAAATTAATTTTCAACCGTGCACCGGAATTTAATTCGAAAATACTGCGTGTTTTGTATCCGGTACATCAGTTTTCAGGATTTCCAGACAATGGTTTCATTGTTTAAACAATGTATTCGGTTTCACTTTATTTTATATTTCTAAAAATTCACACAGGCGAACAACTTTAAAACCGAAATATTTTTACGTAATTCATTTCGAAATGTTCTTATTTATTAGAAAATTAATTTTCAACCGTGCACCGGAATTTAATTCGAAAATATTGCGTGTTTTGTATCCGGTACATCAGTCTTCAGGATTTCCTGACAATGTGCTTATTTAGTAGGAAATTAATTTTCAACCGTGCACCGGAATTTGATTCGAAAATACTGCGTGTTTTGTATCCGGTACATCAGTTTTCAGGATTTCCTGACAATGGTTTCATTGTTTAAACAATGTATTCGGTTTCACTTTATTTTATATTTCTAAAAATTCACACAGGCGAACAACTTTAAAACCGAAATATTTTTACGTAATTCATTTCGAAATGTTCTTATTTATTAGAAAATTAATTTTCAGCCGTACACCAGAATTTCATTCGAAAATATTGCGTGTTTTGTATTCGGTATATCAGTTTCCAGGATTTCCTAACAATGGTTTCATTGTTTAAACAATGTATTCGGTTTCACTTTATTTTATATTTCTAAAAATTCACACAGGCGAACAACTTTAAAACCGAAATATTCTTACGTCATTCATTTCGAAATGTGCTTATTTAGTAGGAAATTAATTTTCAACCGTGCACCGGAATTTAATTCGAAAATATAGCGTGTTTTGTATCCGGTACATCAGTTTTCAGGATTTCCTAACAATGGCTTCATTGTTTAAACAATATATTCTGTTTTATTTTATTTTACACTTCTAAAATTTCACACAGGCGAACAACTTTAAAACCGAAATATTTTTACGTCAATCAATTCGAAATGTGCTTATTTATTAGGAAATGAATTTTCAGCCGTGCACCGGAATTTAATTCGAAAATATTGCGTGTTTTGTATTCCTTATATCAGTTTCCAGGATTTCCTAACAATGGTTTCATTGTTTAAACAATGTATTCGGTTTCACTTTATTTTATATTTCTAAAAATTCGCACAGGCGAACAACTTTAAAACCGAAATATTTTTACGTAATTCATTTCGAAATGTTCTTATTTATTAGAAAATTAATTTTCAGCTGTACACCAGAATTTAATTCGAAAATATTGCGTGTTTTGTATTCGGTATACCAGTTTCCTGGATTTCCTAACAATGGTTTCATTGTTTAAACAATGTATTCGGTTTCACTTTATTTTATATTTCTAAAAATTCACACAGGCGAACAACTTTAAAAACGAAATATTTTTACGTCATTCATTTCGAAATGTGCTTATTTAGTAGGAAATTAATTTTCAACCGTGCACCGGAATTTAATTGGAAAATATAGCGTGTTTTGTATCCGGTACATCAGTTTTCAGAATTTCCTAACAATGGCTTCATTGTTTAAACAATATATTCTATTTCACTTTATTTTATATTTCTAAAAATTCACACAGGCGAACAACTTTAAAACCGAAATATTTTTACGTAATTCATTTCGAAATGTTCTTATTTATTAGAAAATTAATTTTCAACCGTGCACCGGAATTTAATTCGAAAATATTGCGTGTTTTGTATCCGGTACATCAGTCTTCAAGATTTCCTGACAATGTGCTTATTTAGTAGGAAATTAATTTTCAACCGTGCACCGGAATTTAATTCGAAAATATAGCGTGTTTTGTATCCGGTACATCAGTTTTCAGGATTTCCTAACAATGGCTTCATTGTTTAAACAATATATTCTGTTTTATTTTATTTTACACTTCTAAAATTTCACACAGGCGAACAACTTTAAAACCGAAATATTTTTACGTCAATCAATTCGAAATGGGCTTATTTAATAGGAAATGAATTTTCAGCCGTGCACCGGAATTTAATTCGAAAATATTGCGTGTTTTGTATTCCTTATATCAGTTTCCAGGATTTCCTAACAATGGTTTCATTGTTTAAACAATGTATTCGGTTTCACTTTATTTTATATTTCTAAAAATTCGCACAGGCGAACAACTTTAAAACCGAAATATTTTTACGTAATTCATTTCAAAATGTGCTTATTTAATAGGAAATTAATTTTCAGCCGTGCACCGGAAATTGATTCGAAAATATAGTGTGTTTTGTATTCGGTATATCAGTTTTCAGGATTTCCTAACAAGGGTTTCATTGTTTAAACAATGTATTCGGTTTCACTTTATTTTACATTTTTAAAAATTCAAACAGGCCAACACCTTTAGAACCGATTAATTTTTACGTCATTCATTTCAAAATGTGCTTATTTATTAGGAAATTAATTTTCAGCCGTGCACCGGAAATTAATTTGAAAATATTGTGTGTTTTGTATTCGATATATCAGTTTCCAGGATTTCCTAACCATGGTTTCATTGTTTAAACAATGTATTCGGTTTCACTTTATTTTACATTTCTAAAAATTCATGCAGGCGAACAACTTTAAAACCGAAATATTTTTACGTCAATCATTTCGAAATTTACTTTTTTATTAGGAAATGAATTTTCAGCCGTGCACCGGAATTTAATTCGAAAATATAGCATGTTTTGTATTCGGTATATCAGTTTTTATGATTTCCTAACAATGGTTTCATTGTTTAAACAATGTATTACTTTTTCATTAATTTTACATTTCTAAAAATTCAAACAGGACAACACCTTTAGAACCGATTAATTTTTACGTCATTGAATTGGAAATGTGCTTATTTATTAGGAAATGAATTTTCAGCCGTACACCAGAATTTAATTCGAAAATATTGCGTGTTTTGTATCCGGTATATCAGTTTTCAGGATTTTCTAACAATGGTTTCATTGTTTAAACAATGTATTCGGTTTCACTTTATTTTACATTTCTAAAAATTCACACAGGCGAACAACTTTAAAACCGAAATATTTTTACGTCATTCATTTCGAAATGCGCTTATTTAGTAGGAAATTAATTTTCAGCCGTGCACCGGAATTTAATTCGAAAATATTGCGTGTTTTGTATCCGGTATATATGTTTTCAGGATTTTCTAACAATGGTTTCTTTGTTTAAACAATGTACTCTGTTTTACTTTATTTTGCATTCCTAAAAATTTACACAGTCTTCGTTTTACACAACTTTAAAACCGAAATATTTTTTCGTCATTCATTTCGAAATGTGCTTATTTAGTAGGAAATTAAACTTCAGCCGTGCACCAGAATGTAATTCGAAAATATTGAGTGTTTTGAATTCGGTATATCACTTTTCAGGATTTCCTAACAATGGATTATTGTTTAAACAATGTATTAAGTTTACATTAATTTTACATTTCTAAAATTTCAAACAAGCCAACTCCTTTAGAACCGATTAATTTTTACTTCATTCATTTCGAAATGTGCTTATTTATAAGGAAATTAATTTTCAGCCGTGCACCGGAAATTATTTTGAAAATATTGTCTGTTTTGTATTCGATATATCAGTTTCCAGGATTTCCTAACCATGGTTTCATTGTTTAAACAATGTATTCGGTTTTACTTTATTTTACATTTCGAAAAACTCACACAGGCCAACAACTTTAAAATCGAAATATTTTTACGTCATTCATTTCGAAATGTGCTTATTTATTAGGAAATTAATTTTCAACCGTGCACCGGAAATTAATTCGAAAATATTGCGTGTTTTGTATTCGGTAAATCATTTTCCAAGATTTCCTAACAATGGTTTCATTGTTTAGACAATGTATTACGATTACATTAATTTTACATTTCTAAAAATTCAAACAGGCCAACACATTTAGAACCTATTAATTTTTACGTCATTCATTTGGAAATGTGCTTATTTATTAGGAAAGTAATATTCAGTCGTGCACCGGAAATTGATTCGAAAATATAGTGTGTTTTGTATTCGGTATATCAGTTTTCAGGATTTCCTAACCATGGTTTCATTGTTTAAACAATGTATTCGGTTTCACTTTATTTTACACTTCTAAAAATTCACACCGGCGAACAACTTTAAAACCGAAATTTGTTTACGTCATTCATTTCGAAATGTGCTTATTTAGTAGGAAATTAATTTTCAGCCGTGCACCGGAAATTAATTCGAAAATATAGCATGTTTTGTATTCGGTATATCAGTTTTCAGGATTTCCTAACAATGGTTTCTTTGTTTAAACAATGTATTCTGTTTTATTTTATTTTACACTTCTAAATTTTCTCACAGGCCAACAACTTTAAAACCGAAATATTTTTACGTCATTCATTTCGAAATGTTCTTATTTATTAAGAAATTAATTTTCAGCCGTGCACCAGAATTTAATTCGAAAATATTGCGTATTTGGTATTCGGTATATCAGTTTTTAGGATTTCCTGACAATTGTTTAAACAATGTATTACGTTTACATTAATTTTACATTTCTAAAAATTCAAACAGGCCAACACCTTTAGAACCGATTGATTTTTATGTCATTCAATTGGAAATGTGCTTATTTATTAGGAAATGAATTTTCAGCCGTGCGCCGGAATTTAATTCGAAAATATTGCGTGTTTTGTATTCGGTATATCAGTTTCCAGGATTTCCTAACAATGGTTTCATTGTTGAAACAATGTATTCGGTTTCGCTTTATTTTAAATTTTTAAATAATCACACAGTCGAACAACTTTAAAACCGAAATATTTTTACGTCTATCATTTCGAAATGTGCTTATTTATTAGGAAATGAATTTTCAGCCGTGCACCGGAATTTAATTCGAAAATATTGCGTGTTTTGTATTCGGTATATCAGTTTTTAGGATTTCCTAACAATGGTTTTTTTGTTTAAACAATGTATTACGTTTACATTAATTTTACATTTCTAAAAATTCAAACAGGCCAACACCTTTAGAACCGATTAATGTTTACGTCATGCAATTGGAAATGTGCTTATTTATTAGGAAATGAATTTTCAGTCGTGCGCCGGAATTTAATTCGAAAATATTGCGTGTTTTGTATTCGGTACATCAGTTTTCAGGATTTCCTGACAATGTGCTTATTTAGTAGGAAATTAATTTTCAACCGTGCACCGGAATTTAATTCGAAAATACTGCGTGTTTTGTATCCGGTACATCAGTTTTCAGGATTTCCAGACAATGGTTTCATTGTTTAAACAATGTATTCGGTTTCACTTTATTTTATATTTCTAAAAATTCACACAGGCGAACAACTTTAAAACCGAAATATTTTTACGTAATTCATTTCGAAATGTTCTTATTTATTAGAAAATTAATTTTCAACCGTGCACCGGAATTTAATTCGAAAATATTGCGTGTTTTGTATCCGGTACATCAGTCTTCAGGATTTCCTGACAATGTGCTTATTTAGTAGGAAATTAATTTTCAACCGTGCTCCGGAATTTAATTCGAAAATACTGCGTGTTTTGTATCCGGTACATCAGTTTTCAGGATTTCCTGACAATGGTTTCATTGTTTAAACAATGTATTCGGTTTCACTTTATTTTATATTTCTAAAAATTCACACAGGCGAACAACTTTAAAACCGAAATATTTTTACGTAATTCATTTCGAAATGTTCTTATTTATTAGAAAATTAATTTTCAGCCGTACACCAGAATTTCATTCGAAAATATTGCGTGTTTTGTATTCGGTATATCAGTTTCCAGGATTTCCTAACAATGGTTTCATTGTTTAAACAATGTATTCGGTTTCACTTTATTTTATATTTCTAAAAATTCACACAGGCGAACAACTTTAAAACCGAAATATTTTTACGTCATTCATTTCGAAATGTGCTTATTTAGTAGGAAATTAATTTTCAACCGTGCACCGGAATTTAATTCGAAAATATAGCGTGTTTTGTATCCGGTACATCAATTTTCAGGATTTCCTAACAATGGCTTCATTGTTTAAACAATATATTCTGTTTTATTTTATTTTACACTTCTAAAATTTCACACAGGCGAACAACTTTAAAACCGAAATATTTTTACGTCAATCAATTCGAAATGTGCTTATTTATTAGGAAATGAATTTTCAGCCGTGCACCGGAATTTAATTCGAAAATATTGCGTGTTTTGTATTCCTTATATCAGTTTCCAGGATTTCCTAACAATGGTTTCATTGTTTAAACAATGTATTCGGTTTCACTTTATTTTATATTTCTAAAAATTCGCACAGGCGAACAACTTTAAAACCGAAATATTTTTACGTAATTCATTTCGAAATGTTCTTATTTATTAGAAAATTAATTTTCAGCTGTACACCAGAATTTAATTCGAAAATATTGCGTGTTTTGTATTCGGTATATCAGTTTCCTGGATTTCCTAACAATGGTTTCATTGTTTAAACAATGTATTCGGTTTCACTTTATTTTATATTTCTAAAAATTCACACAGGCGAACAACTTTAAAACCGAAATATTTTTACGTAATTCATTTCGAAATGTTCTTATTTATTAGAAAATTAATTTTCAACCGTGCACCGGAATTTAATTCGAAAATATTGCGTGTTTTGTATCCGGTACATCAGTCTTCAAGATTTCCTGACAATGTGCTTATTTAGTAGGAAATTAATTTTCAACCGTGCACCGGAATTTAATTCGAAAATACTGCGTGTTTTGTATCCGGTACATCAGTTTTCAGGATTTCCTAACAATGGCTTCATTGTTTAAACAATATATTCTATTTCATTTTATTTTATATTTCTAAAAATTCACACAGGCGAACAACTTTAAAACCGAAATATTTTTACGTCAATCATTTCGAAATGTGCTTATTTATTAGGAAATTAATTTTCAGCCTTGCACCAGAATTTAATTCGAAAATATTGCGTGTTTTGTATTCGGTATATCAGTTTTCAGGATTTCCTAACCAACAGCTTTAGAACCGATTAATTTTTATGTCATACAATTGGAAATGTGCTTATTTATTAGGAAATGAATTTTCAGCCGTACAGCGGAATTTAATTCGAAAATATTGCGTGTTTTGTATTCGGTATATCAGTTTCCAGGATTTCCTAACAATGGTTTCATCAAAGCGATATAAATAAACGTCTTATCTTAAATGGGAGAAATAACCGCAAGATTAAAAGCGAGGTCACATCAATCAAGGTCATGCGCCACATAGCGGATGGAGTGTGAACTACAGGAACTACCTAACTGTTTTCTTACTCACACCACTAAAATTGTAAAGTTTTTGCCATCTTGATTAATAACTGAAGTACCTTTGATAATGCGAAGAAAATTTCGTGATGTCAAGTGCATCTGGCTGCCCCTCTCGCCACGCCATTATTTTGTAATAAATGTGGCAAACAAAATTCATTCCCATCAGTGAATAATGATTTAGAAAATACGCGCTACACTAAAAGCCCGCGTATATGAATTATCACTCCGTCCACAAGGTGGCGCAACTTTGTTAATTTACACCTGATTCCAGCATTAAGTTTGTTCGCTTACTTATAACGCTTTGATTTCATTGTATAAACAATGTATTCGGTTTCACTTTATTTTATATTTCTAAAAATTCACACAGGCCAACAACTTTAAAACCGAAATATTTTTACGTCATTCATTTCGAAATGTACTTATTTATTAGGAAATTAATTTTCAACCGTGCACTGGAATTTAATTCGAAAATATTGCGTGTTTTCTATCCGGTACATCAGTTTTCAGGATTTCCTAACAATGGTTTAATTGTTTAAACAATGTAATCTGTTTTACTTTATTTTACACTTCTAAAATTTCACACAGGCGAACAACTTTAAAACCGAAATTTGTTTACGTCATTCATTTCGAAATGTGCTTATTTAGTAGGAAATTAATTTTCAGCCGTGCACCGGAAATTAATTCGAAAATATAGCATGTTTTGTATTCGGTATATCAGTTTTCAGGATTTCCTAACAATGGTTTCTTTGTTTAAACAATGTATTCTGTTTTATTTTATTTTACACTTCTAAATTTTCCCACAGGCGAACAACTTTAAAACCGAAATATTTTTACGTCATTCATTTCGAAATGTTCTTATTTATTAAGAAATTAATTTTCAGCCGTGCACCAGAATTTAATTCGAAAATATTGGGTATTTGGTATTCGGTATATCAGTTTTAGGATTTCCTGACAATGGTTTCATTGTTTAAACAATGTATTACGTTTACATTAATTTTACATTTCTAAAAATTCAAACAGGCCAACACCTTTAGAACCGATTGATTTTTATGTCATTCAATTGGAAATGTGCTTATTTATTAGGAAATGAATTTTCAGCCGTGCGCCGGAATTTAATTCGAAAATATTGCGTGTTTTGTATTCGGTATATCAGTTTCCAGGATTTCCTAACAATGGTTTCATTGTTGAAACAATGTATTCGGTTTCGCTTTATTTTAAATTTCTAAATAATCACACAGTCGAACAACTTTAAAACCGAAATATTTTTACGTCTATCATTTCGAAATGTGCTTATTTATTAGGAAATGAATTTTCAGCCGTGCACCGGAATTTAATTCGAAAATTTTGCGTGTTTTGTATTCGGTATATCAGTTTTCAGGATTTCCAAATAAAGGTTTCATTGTTTAAACAATTTATTCGGTTTCACTTTATTTTACATTTCTAAAAATTCACACAGGCGAACAACTTTAAAACCGAAATATTTTTACGTCATTCATTTCGAAATTTTCTTATTTATAGGAAATTAATTTTCAGCCGTGCACCAGAATTTAATTCGAAAATATTGCGTGTTTTGTATTCGGTATATCAGTTTTTAGGATTTCCTAACAATGGTTTTATTGTTTAAACAATGTATTACGTTTACATTAATTTTACATTTCTAAAAATTCAAACAGGCCAACACCTTTAGAACCGATTAATGTTTACGTCATTCAATTGGAAATGTGCTTATTTATTAGGAAATCAATTTTCAGCCGTGCACCGGAATTTAATTCGAAAATTTTGCGTGTTTTGTATTCGGTATATCAGTTTTCAGGATTTCCAAAGAAAGGTTTCATTGTTTAAACAATTTATTCGGTTTCACTTTATTTTACATTTCTAAAAATTCACACAGGCGAACAACTTTAAAACCGAAATATTTTTACGTCATTCATTTCGAAATTTTCTTATTTATAGGAAATTAATTTTCAGCCGTGCACCAGAATTTAATTCGAAAATATTGCGTGTTTTGTATTCGGTATATCAGTTTTTAGGATTTCCTAACAATGGTTTTATTGTTTAAACAATGTATTACGTTTACATTAATTTTACATTTCTAAAAATTCAAACAGGCCAACACCTTTAGAACCGATTAATGTTTACGTCATTCAATTGGAAATGTGCTTATTTATTAGGAAATCAATTTTCAGCCGTGCACCGGAATTTAATTCGAAAATTTTGCGTGTTTTGTATTCGGTATATCAGTTTTCAGGATTTCCAAAGAAAGGTTTCATTGTTTAAACAATTTATTCGGTTTCACTTTATTTTACATTTCTAAAAATTCACACAGGCGAACAACTTTAAAACCGAAATATTTTTACGTCATTCATTTCGAAATTTTCTTATTTATTAGGAAATTAATTTTCAACTGTGCACCGGAATTTAATTCGAAAATATAGCGTGTTTTGTATCCGGTACATCAGTTTTCAGGATTTCCTAACAATGGCTTCATTGTTTAAACAATATATTCTATTTCACTTTATTTTATATTTCTAAAAATTCACACAGGCGAACAACTTTAAAACCGAAATATTTTTACGTCAATCATTTCGAAATGTGCTTATTTATTAGGAAATTAATTTTCAGCCTTGCACCAGAATTTAATTCGAAAATATTGCGTGTTTTGTATTCGGTATATCAGTTTTCAGGATTTCCTAACCAACAGCTTCAGAACCGATTAATTTTTATGTCATACAATTGGAAATGTGCTTATTTATTAGGAAATGAATTTTCAGCCGTACACCGGAATTTAATTCGAAAATATTGCGTGTTTTGTATTCGGTATATCAGTTTTTAGGATTTCCTAACAATGGTTTCATTGTTTAAACAATGTATTACGTTTACATTAATTTTACATTTCTAAAACTTCAAACAGGCCAACACCTTTAGAACCGATTAATGTTTACGTCATGCAATTGGAAATGTGCTTATTTATTAGGAAATGAATTTTCAGTCGTGCGCCGGAATTTAATTCGAAAATATTGCGTGTTTTGTATTCGGTACATCAGTTTTCAGGATTTCCTAACAATGTGCTTATTTAGTAGGAAATTAATTTTCAACCGTGCACCGGAATTTAATTCGAAAATACTGCGTGTTTTGTATCCGGTACATCAGTTTTCAGGATTTCCAGACAACGGTTTCATTGTTTAAACAATGTATTCGGTTTCACTTTATTTTATATTTCTAAAAATTCACACAGGCGAACAACTTTAAAACCGAAATATTTTTACGTAATTCATTTCGAAATGTTCTTATTTATTAGAAAATTAATTTTCAACCGTGCACCGGAATTTAATTCGAAAATATTGCGTGTTTTGTATCCGGTACATCAGTCTTCAAGATTTCCTGACAATGTGCTTAATTAGTAATAAATTAATTTTCAACCGTGCACCGGAATTTAATTCGAAAATACTGCGTGTTTTGTATCCGGTACATCAGTTTTCAGGATTTCCTAACAATGGCTTCATTGTTTAAACAATATATTCTATTTCACTTTATTTTATATTTCTAAAAATTCACACAGGCGAACAACTTTAAAACCGAAATATTTTTACGTCAATCATTTCGAAATGTGCTTATTTATTAGGAAATTAATTTTCAGCCTTGCACCAGAATTTAATTCGAAAATATTGCGTGTTTTGTATTCGGTATATCAGTTTTCAGGATTTCCTAACCAACAGCTTTAGAACCGATTAATTTTTATGTCATACAATTGGAAATGTGCTTATTTATTAGGAAATGAATTTTCAGCCGTACAGCGGAATTTAATTCGAAAATATTGCGTGTTTTGTATTCGGTATATCAGTTTCCAGGATTTCCTAACAATGGTTTCATCAAAGCGATATAAATAAACGTCTTATCTTAAATGGGAGAAATAACCGCAAGATTAAAAGCGAGGTCACATCAATCAAGGTCATGCGCCACATAGCGGATGGAGTGTGAACTACAGGAACTACCTAACTGTTGTCTTACTCACACCACTAAAATTGTAAAGTTTTTGCCATCTTGATTAATAACTGAAGTACCTTTGATAATGCGAAGAAAATTTCGTGATGTCAAGTGCATCTGGATGCCCCTCTCGCCACGCCATTATTTTGTAATAAATGTGGCAAACAAAATTCATTTCCATCAGTGAATAATGATTTAGAAAATCCGCGCTACACTAAAAGCCCGCGCATATGAATTATCACTCCGTCCACAAGGTGGCGCAACTTTGTTAATTTACACCTGATTCCAGCATTAAGTTTGTTCGCTTACTTATAACGCTTTGGTTTCATTGTATAAACAATGTATTCGGTTTCACTTTATTTTATATTTCTAAAAATTCACACAGGCCAACAACATTAAAACCGAAATATTTTTACGTCATTCATTTCGAAATGTACTTATTTATTAGGAAATTAATTTTCAACCGTGCACTGGAATTTAATTCGAAAATATTGCGTGTTTTCTATCCGGTACATCAGTTTTCAGGATTTCCTAACAATGGTTTAGTTGTTTAAACAATGTAATCTGTTTTACTTTATTTTACACTTCTAAAATTTCACACAGGCGAACAACTTTAAAACCGAAATATTTTTACGTCTATCATTTCGAAATGTGCTTATTTATTAGGAAATGAATTTTCAGCCGTGCACCGGAATTTAATTCGAAAATATTGCGTGTTTTGTATTCGGTATATCAGTTTTTAGGATTTCCTAACAATGGTTTCATTGTTTAAACAATGTATTACGTTTACATTAATTTTACATTTCTAAAAATTCAAACAGTCCAACACCTTTAGAACCGATTAATTTTTACGTAATTCAATTGGAAATGTGCTTATTTATTAGGAAATGAATTTTCAGCCGTGCACCGGAATTTAATTCGAAAATATTGCGTGTTTTGTATTCCTTATATCAGTTTCCAGGATTTCCTAACAATGTTTTCATTGTTTAAACAATGTATTCGGTTTCACTTTATTTTATATTTCTAAAAATTCACACAGGCGAACAACTTTAAAACCGAAATATTTTTACGTCATTCATTTCGAAATGTGCTTATTTAGTAGGAAATTAATTTTCAACCGTGCACCGGAATTTAATTCGAAAATATAGCGTGTCTTGTATCCGGTACATCAGTTTTCAGGATTTCCTAACAATGGCTTCATTGTTTAAACAATATATTCTGTTTTATTTTATTTTACACTTCTAAAATTTCACACAGGCGAACAACTTTAAAACCGAAATATTTTTACGTCATTCATTTGGAAATGTTCATATTTATCAGAAAATTAATTTTAGGCAGTACACCAGAATTTAATTCGAAAATATTGCGTGTTTGGTACTCGGTGTATCAGTTTTTAGGATTTCCTAACAATGGTTTCATTGTTTAAACAATGTATTACGTTTACATTAATTTTACATTTCTAAAAATTCAAACAGGCCAACACCTTTAGAACCGATTAATTTTTACGTCATTCAATTGGAAATGTGCTTATTTATTAGGAAATGAATTTTCAGTCGTGCGCCGGAATTTAATTCGAAAATATTGCGTGTTTTGTAATCGGTATACCAGTTTCCAGGGTTTCCTAACAATGGTTTCATTGTTTAAACAATGGATTCGGTTTCACTATATTTTATATTTCTAAAAATTCACACAGGTGAACAACTTTAAAACCGAAATATTTTTACGTCATTCATTTCGAAATGTGCTTATTTGGTAGGAAATTAATTTTCAACCGTGTACCGGAATTTAATTCGAAAATATTGCGTGTTTTGTATCCGGTACATCAGTTTTCAGGATTTCCTAACAATGGTTTCATTGTTTAAACAATGTATTCGGATTCGCTTTATTTTACATTTCTAAATAATCACACAGTCGAACAACTTTAAAACCGAAATATTTTTACGTCAATCATTTCGAAATGTGCTTATTTATTAGGAAATGAATTTTCAGCCGTGCACCGGAATTTAATTCGAAAATATTGCGTGTTTTGTATTCGGTATATCAGTTTAAAGGACTTCCTAACAAAGGTTTCATTGTTTAAGCAATGTATTCGGTTTCACTTTATTTTTCATTTCTAAAAATTCACACAGGCGAACAACTTTAAAACCGAAATATTTGTACGTCAATCATTTCGAAATTTACATATTTATTAGGAAATTAATTTTCATACGTGCACCGGAAATTAATTCGAAAATATAGCGTGTTTTGTATCCGGTATATCAGTTTTCAGGATTTCTAACAATAGTTTCATTGTTTAAACAATGTATTACGTTTTACACAATTTATGTTTCTAAAAATTAAACAGGCCAACAACTTTAGAACCGATTAATTTTTACGTCATTCATTTCGAAATGTGCTTATTTAGTAGGAAATTAATCTTCAGCCGTGCACCAGAATTTAATTTGAAAATATTGCGTGTTTTGAATTCGGTATATCAGTTTTCAGTATTTCCTAACAATGGTTTCATTGTTTAAACAATGTATTACGTTTGCATTAATTTTACATTTCTAAAAATTCAAACAGGCCAACACCTTTAGAACCGATTAATTTTTACGTCATTCAAATGGAAATGTGCTTATTTATTAGGAAATGAATTTTCAGCCGTGCACCGGAATTTAATTCGAAAATATTGCGTGTTTTGTATTCGGTATATCAGTTTTTAGGATTTCCTAACAATGGTTTCATTGTTTAAACAATGTATTCGGTTTTACTTTATTTTACATTTCTAAAAATTCATACAGGCGAACAACATTGAAACCGAAATATTTTTACGTCAGTCATTTCGAAATGTGCTTATTTAGTAGGAAATTAATTTTCAACTGTGCACCGGAATTTAATTCGAAAATATTCCGTGTTTTGTATTCGGTATATCAGTTTTTCAGGATTTTCTAACAATGGTTTCATTGTTTAAACAATGTATTCTGTTTTACTTTATATTACATTTCTAAAAATTTACACAGTCTTCGTGTTACACAACTTTAAAACCGAAATATTTTTTCGTCATTCATTTCGAAATGTGCTTATTTAGTAGGAAATTAATTTTCAGACATGCACCAGAATTTAATTCGAAAATATTGCGTGTTTTGAATTCGGTATATCAGTTTTCAGGATTTCCTAACAATGGTTTCATTGTTTAAACAATGTATTACGTTTACATTAATTTTACATTTCTAAAAATTCAAACAGGTCAACACCTTTAGAACCGATTAATTTTAACGTCATTCAATTGGAAATGTGCTTATTTATTAGGAAATTAATTTCCATACGGGCACCGGAAATTAATTCGAAAATATAGCGTGTTTTGTATTCGGTATATCAGTTTTCAGGATTTCCTAACAATGGTTTCATTGTTTAAACTATGTATTCGGTTTCACTTTATTTTACATTTCTAAAAATTCATACAGGCGAACAAGTTTAAAACCGAAATATTTTTACGTCAATCATTTCGAAATTTAGTTATTTATTAGGAAATGAATTTTCAGCCGTGCACCGGAATTTAATTCGAAAATATTGCGTGTTTTGTATTCGGTATATCAGTTTCCAGGATTTCCTAACAATGGTTTCATTGTTTAAACAATGTATTCGGTTTCACTTTATTTTACATTTCTAAAAATTCACACAGGCGAAAAACTTTAAAACCGAAATTTTTTTACGTCATTCATTTCGAAATGTGCTTACTAAGTAGGAAATTAATTTTCAGCCGTGCACCGGAATTTAATTCGAAAATATTGCGTGTTTTGTATCCGGTACATCAGTTTTCAAGGTTTCCTAACAATGGTTTCATTGTTTAAACTATGTACTCGGTATTACTTTATTTTACACTACTAAAAATTCACACAGGGGGAACAACATTGAAACCGAAATATTTTTACGTCAATCATTTCGAAATGTGCTTATTTATTAGGAAATTAATTTTCAGACGTGCACCAGAATTTAATTCGAAAATATTGCGTGTTTTGAATTCGGTATATCACTTTTCAGGATTTCCTAACAATGGTTTCATTGTTTAAACAATGTATTAAGTTTACATTAATTTTACATTTCTAAAAATTCACACAGGCGAACAACTTTAAAACCGAAATATTTTTACGTCATTCATTTCGAAATGTGCTTATTTAGTAGGAAATTAATTTTCAGCCGTGCACCGGAAATTAATTCGAAAATATAGCGTGTTTTGTATTCGGTATATCAGTTTTTCCTAACAATGGTTTCATTGTTTAAACAATGTATTCTGTTTTACTTTATTTTACACTTCTAATATTTCACACAGGCGAACAACTTTAAAACCGAAATATTTTTACGTCATTCATTTCGAAATGTGCTTATTTATTAGGAAATTAAATTTCAACCGTGCACCGGAAATTAATTCGAAAATATTGCGTGTTTTGTATTCGGTAAATCATTTTCCAAGATTTCCTAACAATGGTTTCATTGTTTAGACAATGTATTACGATTACATTAATTTTACATTTCTAAAATTTCAAACAAGCCAACTCCTTTAGAACCTATTAATTTTTACGTCATTCATTTGGAAATGTGCTTATTTATTAGGGAAGTAATATTCAGTCATGCACCGGAAATTGATTCGAAAATATAGTGTGTTTTGTATTCGGTATATCAGTTTTCAGGATTTCCTAACAAGGGTTTCATTGTTTAAACAATGTATTCGGTTTCACTTTATTTTACATTTTTAAAAATTGAAACAGGCCAACACCTTTAGAACCGATTAATTTTTACGTCATTCATTTCGAAATGTGCTTATTTAATAGGAAATTAATTTTCAGCCGTGCACCGGAAATTAATTTGAAAATATTGTGTGTTTTGTATTCGATATATCAGTTTCCAGGATTTCCTAACCATGGTTTCATTGTTTAAACAATGTATTCGGTTTCACTTTATTTTACACTTCTAAAAATTCACACCGGCGAACAACTTTAGAACCGATTAATTTTTACGTCAATCATTTGGAAATGTGCTTATTTATTAGGAAAGGAATTTTCAGTCGTGCACCGGAAATTGATTCGAAAATATAGCGTGTTTTGTATTCGGTATATCAGTTTTCAGGATTTCCTAACAAGGGTTTCATTGTTTAAACAATGTATTCGGTTTCACTTTATTTTACATTTTTAAAAATTCAAACAGGCCAACACCTTTAGAACCGATTAATTTTTACGTCATTCATTTCGAAATGTGCTTATTTATTAGGAAATGAATTTTCAGCCGTGCACCGGAATTTAATTCGAAAATATTGCGTGTTTTGTATTCGGTATATCAGTTTTTAGGATTTCCTAACAATGGTTTCATTGTTTAAACAATGTATTACGTTTACATTAATTTTACATTTCTAAAAATTCATACAGGCGAACAACATTGAAACCGAAATATTTTTACGTCAGTCATTTCGAAATGTGCTTATTTAGTAGGAAATTAATTTTCAACTGTGCACCGGAATTTAATTCGAAAATATTCCGTGTTTTGTATTCGGTATATCAGTTTTCAGGATTTTCTAACAATGGTTTCATTGTTTAAACAATGTATTCTGTTTTACTTTATATTACATTTCTAAAAATTTACACAGTCTTCGTGTTACACAACTTTAAAACCGAAATAATTTTTCGTCATTCATTTCGAAATGTGCTTATTTAGTAGGAAATTAATTTTCAGGCATGCACCAGAATTTAATTCGAAAATATTGCGTGTTTTGAATTCGGTATATCAGTTTTCAGGATTTCCTAACAATGGTTTCATTGTTTAAACAATGTATTACGTTTACATTAATTTTACATTTCTAAAAATTCAAACAGGTCAACACCTTTAGAACCGATTAATTTTAACGTCATTCAATTGGAAATGTGCTTATTTATTAGGAAATTAATTTCCATACGGGCACCGGAAATTAATTCGAAAATATAGCGTGTTTTGTATTCGGTATATCAGTTTTCAGGATTTCCTAACAATGGTTTCATTGTTTAAACAATGTATTCGGTTTCACTTTATTTTACATTTCTAAAAATTCATACAGGCGAACAAGTTTAAAACCGAAATATTTTTACGTCAATCATTTCGAAATTTAGTTATTTATTAGGAAATGAATTTTCAGCCGTGCACCGGAATTTAATTCGAAAATATAGCGTGTTTTGTATTCGGTATATCAGTTTTCAGGATTTCCTAACAATGGTTTCATTGTTTAAACAATGTATTCGGTTTCACTTTATTTTACATTTCTAAAAATTCATACAGGCGAACAAGTTTAAAACCGAAATATTTTTACGTCAATCATTTCGAAATTTAGTTATTTATTAGGAAATGAATTTTCAGCCGTGCACCGGAATTTAATTCGAAAATATTGCGTGTTTTGTATTCGGTATAGCAGTTTCCAGGATTTCCTAACAATGGTTTCATTGTTTAAACAATGTATTCGGTTTCACTTTATTTTACATTTCTAAAAATTCACACAGGCGAAAAACTTTAAAACCGAAATTTTTTTACGTCATTCATTTCGAAATGTGCTTATTAAGTAGGAAATTAATTTTCAGCCGTGCACCGGAATTTAATTCGAAAATATTGCGTGTTTTGTATCCGGTACATCAGTTTTCAAGGTTTCCTAACAATGGTTTCATTGTTTAAACTATGTACTCGGTATTACTTTATTTTACACTACTAAAAATTCACACAGGGGGAACAACATTGAAACCGAAATATTTTTACGTCAATCATTTCGAAATGTGCTTATTTATTAGGAAATTAATTTTCAGACGTTCACCAGAATTTAATTCGAAAATATTGCGTGTTTTGAATTCGGTATATCACTTTTCAGGATTTCCTAACAATGGTTTCATTGTTTAAACAATGTATTAAGTTTACATTAATTTTACATTTCTAAAAATTCACACAGGCGAACAACTTTAAAACCGAAATATTTTTACGTCATTCATTTCGAAATGTGCTTATTTAGTAGGAAATTAATTTTCAGCCGTGCACCGGAAATTAATTCGAAAATATAGCGTGTTTTGTATTCGGTATATCAGTTTTTCCTAACAATGGTTTCATTGTTTAAACAATGTATTCTGTTTTACTTTATTTTACACTTCTAATATTTCACACAGGCGAACAACTTTAAAACCGAAATATTTTTACGTCATTCATTTCGAAATGTGCTTATTTATTAGGAAATTAAATTTCAACCGTGCACCGGAAATTAATTCGAAAATATTGCGTGTTTTGTATTCGGTAAATCATTTTCCAAGATTTCCTAACAATGGTTTCATTGTTTAGACAATGTATTACGATTACATTAATTTTACATTTCTAAAATTTCAAACAAGCCAACTCCTTTAGAACCTATTAATTTTTACGTCATTCATTTGGAAATGTGCTTATTTATTAGGGAAGTAATATTCAGTCATGCACCGGAAATTGATTCGAAAATATAGTGTGTTTTGTATTCGGTATATCAGTTTTCAGGATTTCCTAACAAGGGTTTCATTGTTTAAACAATGTATTCGGTTTCACTTTATTTTACATTTTTAAAAATTCAAACAGGCCAACACCTTTAGAACCGATTAATTTTTACGTCATTCATTTCGAAATGTGCTTATTTAATAGGAAATTAATTTTCAGCCGTGCACCGGAAATTAATTTGAAAATATTGTGTGTTTTGTATTCGATATATCAGTTTCCAGGATTTCCTAACCATGGTTTCATTGTTTAAACAATGTATTCGGTTTCACTTTATTTTACACTTCTAAAAATTCACACCGGCGAACACCTTTAGAACCGATTAATTTTTACGTCATTCATTTCGAAATGTGCTTATTTATTAGGAAATGAATTTTCAGCCGTGCACCGGAATTTAATTCGAAAATATTGCGTGTTTTGTATTCGGTATATCAGTTTTTAGGATTTCCTAACAATGGTTTCATTGTTTAAACAATGTATTACGTTTACATTAATTTTACATTTCTAAAAATTCATACAGGCGAACAACATTGAAACCGAAATATTTTTACGTCAGTCATTTCGAAATGTGCTTATTTAGTAGGAAATTAATTTTCAACTGTGCACCGGAATTTAATTCGAAAATATTCCGTGTTTTGTATTCGGTATATCAGTTTTCAGGATTTTCTAACAATGGTTTCATTGTTTAAACAATGTATTCTGTTTTACTTTATATTACATTTCTAAAAATTTACACAGTCTTCGTGTTACACAACTTTAAAACCGAAATAATTTTTCGTCATTCATTTCGAAATGTGCTTATTTAGTAGGAAATTAATTTTCAGGCATGCACCAGAATTTAATTCGAAAATATTGCGTGTTTTGAATTCGGTATATCAGTTTTCAGGATTTCCTAACAATGGTTTCATTGTTTAAACAATGTATTACGTTTACATTAATTTTACATTTCTAAAAATTCAAACAGGTCAACACCTTTAGAACCGATTAATTTTAACGTCATTCAATTGGAAATGTGCTTATTTATTAGGAAATTAATTTCCATACGGGCACCGGAAATTAATTCGAAAATATAGCGTGTTTTGTATTCGGTATATCAGTTTTCAGGATTTCCTAACAATGGTTTCATTGTTTAAACAATGTATTCGGTTTCACTTTATTTTACATTTCTAAAAATTCATACAGGCGAACAAGTTTAAAACCGAAATATTTTTACGTCAATCATTTCGAAATTTAGTTATTTATTAGGAAATGAATTTTCAGCCGTGCACCGGAATTTAATTCGAAAATATTGCGTGTTTTGTATTCGGTATATCAGTTTCCAGGATTTCCTAACAATGGTTTCATTGTTTAAACAATGTATTCGGTTTCACTTTATTTTACATTTCTAAAAATTCACACAGGCGAAAAACTTTAAAACCGAAATTTTTTTACGTCATTCATTTCGAAATGTGCTTATTAAGTAGGAAATTAATTTTCAGCCGTGCACCGGAATTTAATTCGAAAATATTGCGTGTTTTGTATCCGGTACATCAGTTTTCAAGGTTTCCTAACAATGGTTTCATTGTTTAAACTATGTACTCGGTATTACTTTATTTTACACTACTAAAAATTCACACAGGGGGAACAACATTGAAACCGAAATATTTTTACGTCAATCATTTCGAAATGTGCTTATTTATTAGGAAATTAATTTTCAGACGTGCACCAGAATTTAATTCGAAAATATTGCGTGTTTTGAATTCGGTATATCACTTTTCAGGATTTCCTAACAATGGTTTCATTGTTTAAACAATGTATTAAGTTTACATTAATTTTACATTTCTAAAAATTCACACAGGCGAACAACTTTAAAACCGAAATATTTTTACGTCATTCATTTCGAAATGTGCTTATTTAGTAGGAAATTAATTTTCAGCCGTGCACCGGAAATTAATTCGAAAATATAGCGTGTTTTGTATTCGGTATATCAGTTTTTCCTAACAATGGTTTCATTGTTTAAACAATGTATTCTGTTTTACTTTATTTTACACTTCTAATATTTCACACAGGCGAACAACTTTAAAACCGAAATATTTTTAAGTCATTCATTTCGAAATGTGCTTATTTATTAGGAAATTAAATTTCAACCGTGCACCGGAAATTAATTCGAAAATATTGCGTGTTTTGTATTCGGTAAATCATTTTCCAAGATTTCCTAACAATGGTTTCATTGTTTAGACAATGTATTACGATTACATTAATTTTACATTTCTAAAATTTCAAACAAGCCAACTCCTTTAGAACCTATTAATTTTTACGTCATTCATTTGGAAATGTGCTTATTTATTAGGGAAGTAATATTCAGTCATGCACCGGAAATTGATTCGAAAATATAGTGTGTTTTGTATTCGGTATATCAGTTTTCAGGATTTCCTAACAAGGGATTCATTGTTTAAACAATGTATTCGGTTTCACTTTATTTTACATTTTTAAAAATTCAAACAGGCCAACACCTTTAGAACCGATTAATTTTTACGTCATTCATTTCGAAATGTGCTTATTTAATAGGAAATTAATTTTCAGCCGTGCACCGGAAATTAATTTGAAAATATTGTGTGTTTTGTATTCGATATATCAGTTTCCAGGATTTCCTAACCATGGTTTCATTGTTTAAACAATGTATTCGGTTTCACTTTATTTTACACTTCTAAAAATTCACACCGGCGAACACCTTTAGAACCGATTAATTTTTACGTCATTCATTTCGAAATGTGCTTATTTATTAGGAAATGAATTTTCAGCCGTGCACCGGAATTTAATTCGAAAATATTGCGTGTTTTGTATTCGGTATATCAGTTTTTAGGATTTCCTAACAATGGTTTCATTGTTTAAACAATGCATTACGTTTACATTAATTTTACATTTCTAAAAATTCATACAGGCGAACAACATTGAAACCGAAATATTTTTACGTCAGTCATTTCGAAATGTGCTTATTTAGTAGGAAATTAATTTTCAACTGTGCACCGGAATTTAATTCGAAAATATTCCGTGTTTTGTATTCGGTATATCAGTTTTCAGGATTTTCTAACAATGGTTTCATTGTTTAAACAATGTATTCTGTTTTACTTTATATTACATTTCTAAAAATTTACACAGTCTTCGTGTTACACAACTTTAAAACCGAAATAATTTTTCGTCATTCATTTCGAAATGTGCTTATTTAGTAGGAAATTAATTTTCAGGCATGCACCAGAATTTAATTCGAAAATATTGCGTGTTTTGAATTCGGTATATCAGTTTTCAGGATTTCCTAACAATGGTTTCATTGTTTAAACAATGTATTACGTTTACATTAATTTTACATTTCTAAAAATTCAAACAGGTCAACACCTTTAGAACCGATTAATTTTAACGTCATTCAATTGGAAATGTGCTTATTTATTAGGAAATTAATTTCCATACGGGCACCGGAAATTAATTCGAAAATATAGCGTGTTTTGTATTCGGTATATCAGTTTTCAGGATTTCCTAACAATGGTTTCATTGTTTAAACAATGTATTCGGTTTCACTTTATTTTACATTTCTAAAAATTCATACAGGCGAACAAGTTTAAAACCGAAATATTTTTACGTCAATCATTTCGAAATTTAGTTATTTATTAGGAAATGAATTTTCAGCCGTGCACCGGAATTTAATTCGAAAATATTGCGTGTTTTGTATTCGGTATATCAGTTTCCAGGATTTCCTAACAATGGTTTCATTGTTTAAACAATGTATTCGGTTTCACTTTATTTTACATTTCTAAAAATTCACACAGGCGAAAAACTTTAAAACCGAAATTTTTTTACGTCATTCATTTCGAAATGTGCTTATTAAGTAGGAAATTAATTTTCAGCCGTGCACCGGAATTTAATTCGAAAATATTGCGTGTTTTGTATCCGGTACATCAGTTTTCAAGGTTTCCTAACAATGGTTTCATTGTTTAAACTATGTACTCGGTATTACTTTATTTTACACTACTAAAAATTCACACAGGGGGAACAACATTGAAACCGAAATATTTTTACGTCAATCATTTCGAAATGTGCTTATTTATTAGGAAATTAATTTTCAGACGTGCACCAGAATTTAATTCGAAAATATTGCGTGTTTTGAATTCGGTATATCACTTTTCAGGATTTCCTAACAATGGTTTCATTGTTTAAACAATGTATTAAGTTTACATTAATTTTACATTTCTAAAAATTCACACAGGCGAACAACTTTAAAACCGAAATATTTTTACGTCATTCATTTCGAAATGTGCTTATTTAGTAGGAAATTAATTTTCAGCCGTGCACCGGAAATTAATTCGAAAATATAGCGTGTTTTGTATTCGGTATATCAGTTTTTCCTAACAATGGTTTCATTGTTTAAACAATGTATTCTGTTTTACTTTATTTTACACTTCTAATATTTCACACAGGCGAACAACTTTAAAACCGAAATATTTTTAAGTCATTCATTTCGAAATGTGCTTATTTATTAGGAAATTAAATTTCAACCGTGCACCGGAAATTAATTCGAAAATATTGCGTGTTTTGTATTCGGTAAATCATTTTCCAAGATTTCCTAACAATGGTTTCATTGTTTAGACAATGTATTACGATTACATTAATTTTACATTTCTAAAATTTCAAACAAGCCAACTCCTTTAGAACCTATTAATTTTTACGTCATTCATTTGGAAATGTGCTTATTTATTAGGGAAGTAATATTCAGTCATGCACCGGAAATTGATTCGAAAATATAGTGTGTTTTGTATTCGGTATATCAGTTTTCAGGATTTCCTAACAAGGGATTCATTGTTTAAACAATGTATTCGGTTTCACTTTATTTTACATTTTTAAAAATTCAAACAGGCCAACACCTTTAGAACCGATTAATTTTTACGTCATTCATTTCGAAATGTGCTTATTTAATAGGAAATTAATTTTCAGCCGTGCACCGGAAATTAATTTGAAAATATTGTGTGTTTTGTATTCGATATATCAGTTTCCAGGATTTCCTAACCATGGTTTCATTGTTTAAACAATGTATTCGGTTTCACTTTATTTTACACTTCTAAAAATTCACACCGGCGAACACCTTTAGAACCGATTAATTTTTACGTCATTCATTTCGAAATGTGCTTATTTATTAGGAAATGAATTTTCAGCCGTGCACCGGAATTTAATTCGAAAATATTGCGTGTTTTGTATTCGGTATATCAGTTTTTAGGATTTCCTAACAATGGTTTCATTGTTTAAACAATGCATTACGTTTACATTAATTTTACATTTCTAAAAATTCATACAGGCGAACAACATTGAAACCGAAATATTTTTACGTCAGTCATTTCGAAATGTGCTTATTTAGTAGGAAATTAATTTTCAACTGTGCACCGGAATTTAATTCGAAAATATTCCGTGTTTTGTATTCGGTATATCAGTTTTCAGGATTTTCTAACAATGGTTTCATTGTTTAAACAATGTATTCTGTTTTACTTTATATTACATTTCTAAAAATTTACACAGTCTTCGTGTTACACAACTTTAAAACCGAAATAATTTTTCGTCATTCATTTCGAAATGTGCTTATTTAGTAGGAAATTAATTTTCAGGCATGCACCAGAATTTAATTCGAAAATATTGCGTGTTTTGAATTCGGTATATCAGTTTTCAGGATTTCCTAACAATGGTTTCATTGTTTAAACAATGTATTCGGTTTCACTTTATTTCACATTTCTAAAAATTCATACAGGCGAACAAGTTTAAAACCGAAATATTTTTACGTCAATCATTTCGAAATTTAGTTATTTATTAGGAAATGAATTTTCAGCCGTGCACCGGAATTTAATTCGAAAATATTGCGTGTTTTGTATTCGGTATATCAGTTTCCAGGATTTCCTAACAATGGTTTCATTGTTTAAACAATGTGTTCGGTTTCACTTTATTTTACATTTTTAAAAATTCAAACAGGCCAACACCTTTAGAACCGATTAATTTTTACGTCATTCATTTCGAAATGTGCTTATTTATTAGGAAATGAATTTTCAGTCGTGCACCGGAAATTAATTTGAAAATATTGTGTGTTTTGTTTTCGATATATCAGTTTCCAGGATTTCCTAACCATGGTTTCATTGTTTAAACAATGTATTCGGTTTTACTTTATTTTACATTTCGAAAAACTCACACAGGCGAACAACTTTAAAATCGAAATATTTTTACGTCATTCATTTCGAAATGTGCTTATTTATTAGGAAATTAATTTTCAGCCGTGCAACGGAAATTAATTCGAAAATATTGCGTGTTTTGTATTCGGTAAATCATTTTCCAAGATTTACTAACAATGGTTTCATTGTTTAGACAATGTATTACGATTACATTAATTTTACATTTCTAAAAATTCAAACAGGCCAACACCTTTAGAACCGATTAATTTTTACGTCATTCATTTGGAAATGTGCTTATATATTAGGAAAGGAATATTCAGTCGTGCACCGGAAATTGATTCGAAAATATTGCGTGTTTTATATCCGGTACATCAGTTTTCAGGATTTCCTAACAATGGTTTCATTGTTTAAACAATGTATTCGGTTTCACTTTATATTATATTTCTAAAAATTCACACAGGCGAACAACTTTAAAACCGAAATATTTTTACGTAATTCATTTCGAAATGTTCTTATTTATTAGAAAATTAAATTTCAGTCGTACACCAGAATTTAATTCGAAAATATTGCGTGTTTTGTATTCGGTATATCAGTTTCCAGGATTTCCTAACAATGGTTTCATTGTTTAAACAATGTATTCGGATTCGCTTTATTTTACATTTCTAAATAATCACACAGTCGAACAACTTTAAAACCGAAATATTTTTACGTCAATCATTTCGAAATGTGCTTATTTATTAGGAAATGAATTTTCAGCCAAGCACCGGAATTTAATTCGAAAATATTGCGTGTTTTGTATTCGGTATATCAGTTTAAAGGACTTCCTAACAATGGTTTCATTGTTTAAGCAATGTATTCGGTTTCACTTTATTTTTCATTTCTAAAAATTCACACAGGCGAACAACTTTAAAACCGAAATATTTGTACGTCAATCATTTCGAAATTTACATATTTATTAGGAAATTAATTTTCATACGTGCACCGGAAATTAATTCGAAAATATAGCGTGTTTTGTATCCGGTATATCAGTTTTCAGGATTTCTAACAATAGTTTCATTGTTTAAACAATGTATTACGTTTTACACAATTTATCTTTCTAAAAATTAAACAGGCCAACAACTTTAGAACCGATTAATTTTTACGTCATTCATTTCGAAATGTGCTTATTTAGTAGGAAATTAATCTTCAGCCGTGCACCAGAATTTAATTTGAAAATATTGCGTGTTTTGAATTCGGTATATCAGTTTTCAGTATTTCCTAACAATGGTTTCATTGTTTAAACAATGTATTACGTTTGCATTAATTTTACATTTCTAAAAATTCAAACAGGCCAACACCTTTAGAACCGATTAATTTTTACGTCATTCAATTGGAAATGTGCTTATTTATTAGGAAATGAATTTTCAGCCGTGCACCGGAATTTAATTCGAAAATATTGCGTGTTTTGTATTCGGTATATCAGTTTTTAGGATTTCCTAACAATGGTTTCATTGTTTAAATAATGTATTACGTTTACATTAATTTTACATTTCTAAAAATTCATACAGGCGAACCACATTGAAACCGAAATATTTTTACGTCAGTCATTTCGAAATGTGCTTATTTAGTAGGAAATTAATTTTCAACTGTGCACCGGAATTTAATTCGAAAATATTCCGTGTTTTGTATTCGGTATATCAGTTTTCAGGATTTTCTAACAATGGTTTCATTGTTTAAACAATGTATTCTGTTTTACTTTATATTACATTTCTAAAAATTTACACAGTCTTCGTGTTACACAACTTTAAAACCGAAATATTTTTTCGTCATTCATTTCGAAATGTGCTTATTTAGTAGGAAATTAATTTTCAGACGTGCACCAGAATTTAATTCGAAAATATTGCGTGTTTTGAATTCGGTATATCAGTTTTCAGGATTTCCTAACAATGGTTTCATTGTTTAAACAATGTATTACGTTTAAATTAATTTTACATTTCTAAAAATTCAAACAGGTCAACACCTTTAGAACCGATTAATTTTAACGTCATTCAATTGGAAATGTGCTTATTTATTAGGAAATTAATTTCCATACGGGCACCGGAAATTAATTCGAAAATATAGCGTGTTTTGTATTCGGTATATCAGTTTTCAGGATTTCCTAACAATGGTTTCATTGTTTAAACAATGTATTCGGTTTCACTTTATTTTACATTTCTAAAAATTCATACAGGCGAACAAGTTTAAAACCGAAATATTTTTACGTCAATCATTTCGAAATTTAGTTATTTATTAGGAAATGAATTTTCAGCCGTGCACCGGAATTTAATTCGAAAATATTGCGTGTTTTGTATTCGGTATAGCAGTTTCCAGGATTTCCTAACAATGGTTTCATTGTTTAAACAATGTATTCGGTTTCACTTTATTTTACATTTCTAAAAATTCACACAGGCGAAAAACTTTAAAACCGAAATTTTTTTACGTCATTCATTTCGAAATGTGCTTATTAAGTAGGAAATTAATTTTCAGCCGTGCACCGGAATTTAATTCGAAAATATTGCGTGTTTTGTATCCGGTACATCAGTTTTCAAGGTTTCCTAACAATGGTTTCATTGTTTAAACTATGTACTCGGTATTACTTTATTTTACACTACTAAAAATTCACACAGGGGGAACAACATTGAAACCGAAATATTTTTACGTCAATCATTTCGAAATGTGCTTATTTATTAGGAAATTAATTTTCAGACGTGCACCAGAATTTAATTCGAAAATATTGCGTGTTTTGAATTCGGTATATCACTTTTCAGGATTTCCTAACAATGGTTTCATTGTTTAAACAATGTATTAAGTTTACATTAATTTTACATTTCTAAAAATTCACACAGGCGAACAACTTTAAAACCGAAATATTTTTACGTCATTCATTTCGAAATGTGCTTATTTAGTAGGAAATTAATTTTCAGCCGTGCACCGGAAATTAATTCGAAAATATAGCGTGTTTTGTATTCGGTATATCAGTTTTTCCTAACAATGGTTTCATTGTTTAAACAATGTATTCTGTTTTACTTTATTTTACACTTCTAATATTTCACACAGGCGAACAACTTTAAAACCGAAATATTTTTACGTCATTCATTTCGAAATGTGCTTATTTATTAGGAAATTAATTTTCAACCGTGCACCGGAAATTAATTCGAAAATATTGCGTGTTTTGTATTCGGTAAATCATTTTCCAAGATTTCCTAACAATGGTTTCATTGTTTAGACAATGTATTACGATTACATTAATTTTACATTTCTAAAATTTCAAACAAGCCAACTCCTTTAGAACCTATTAATTTTTACGTCATTCATTTGGAAATGTGCTTATTTATTAGGAAAGTAATATTCAGTCGTGCACCGGAAATTGATTCGAAAATATAGTGTGTTTTGTATTCGGTATATCAGTTTTCAGGATTTCCTAACAAGGGTTTCATTGTTTAAACAATGTATTCGGTTTCACTTTATTTTACATTTTTAAAAATTCAAACAGGCCAACACCTTTAGAACCGATTAATTTTTACGTCATTCATTTCGAAATGTGCTTATTTATTAGGAAATTAATTTTCAGCCGCGCACCGGAAATTAATTTGAAAATATTGTGTGTTTTGTATTCGATATATCAGTTTCCAGGATTTCCTAACCATGGTTTCATTGTTTAAACAATGTATTCGGTTTCACTTTATTTTACACTTCTAAAAATTCACACCGGCGAACAACTTTAGAACCGATTAATTTTTATGTCAATCATTTGGAAATGTGCTTATTTATTAGGAAAGGAATTTTCAGTCGTGCACCGGAAATTGATTCGAAAATATAGCGTGTTTTGTATTCGGTATATCAGTTTTCAGGATTTCCTAACAAGGGTTTCATTGTTTAAACAATGTATTCGGTTTCACTTTATTTTACATTTTTAAAAATTCAAACAGGCCAACACCTTTAGAACCGATTAATTTTTACGTCATTCATTTCGAAATGTGCTTATTTATTAGGAAATGAATTTTCAGCCGTGCACCGGAATTTAATTCGAAAATATTGCGTGTTTTGTATTCGGTATATCAGTTTTTAGGATTTCCTAACAATGGTTTCATTGTTTAAACAATGTATTACGTTTACATTAATTTTACATTTCTAAAAATTCATACAGGCGAACAACATTGAAACCGAAATATTTTTACGTCAGTCATTTCGAAATGTGCTTATTTAGTAGGAAATTAATCTTCAGCCGTGCACCAGAATTTAATTCGAAAATATTGCGTGTTTTGAATTCGGTATATCAGTTTTTAGGATTTCCTAACAATGGTTTCATTGTTTAAACAATGTATTACGTTTACATTAATTTTACATTTCTAAAAATTCATACAGGCGAACAACATTGAAACCGAAATATTTTTACGTCAGTCATTTCGAAATGTGCTTATTTAGTAGGAAATTAATTTTCAGTCGTGCACCGGAAATTAATTCGAAAATATTGCGTGTTTTGTATTCGGTAAATCATTTTCCAAGATTTACTAACAATGGTTTCATTGTTTAGACAATGTATTACGATTACATTAATTTTACATTTCTAAAAATTCAAACAGGCCAACACATTTAGAACCGATTAATTTTTACGTCATTCATTTGGAAATGTGCTTATATATTAGGAAAAGAATATTCAGTCGTGCACCGGAAATTGATTCGAAAATATAGCGTGTTTTGTATTCGGTATATCAGTTTTCAGGATTTCCTAACAAGGGTTTCATTGTTTAAACAATGTATTCGGTTTCACTTTATTTTACACTTCTAAAAATTCACACAGGCGAACAACTTTAAAACCGAAATATTTTTACGTCAATCATTTCGAAATGTGCTTATTTATTAGGAAATTAATTTTCAGCCGTGCACCAGAATTTAATTCGAAAATATTGCGTGTTTTGTATTCGGTATATCAGTTTTTAGGATTTCCTAACAATGGTTTCATTGTTTAAGCAATGTATTCGGTTTCACTTTATTTTACATTTCTAAAAATTCACACAGGCGAACAACTTTAAAACCGAAATATTTGTACGTCATTCATTTCGAAATGTGCTTATTTATTAGGAAATTAATTTTCAACCGTGCACCGGAAATTAATTCGAAAATATTGCGTGTTTTGTATTCGGCAAATCATTTTCCAAGATTTACTAACAATGGTTTCATTGTTTAGACAATGTATTGCGATTACATTAATTTTACATTTCTAAAAATTCAAACAGGCCAACACGTTTAGAACCGATTAATTTTTACGTCATTCATTTGGAAATGTGCTTATTTATTAGGAAAGGAATATTCAGTCGTGCGCCGGAAATTGATTCGAAAATATAGCGTGTTTTGTATTCGGTATATCAGTTTTCAGGATTTCCTAACAAGGGTTTCATTGTTTAAACAAGGTATTCGGTTTCACTTTATTTTACACTTCTAAATTTAACGCAGGCGAACAACTTTAAAACCGAAATATTTGTACGTCAATCATTTCGAAATTTCCATATTTATTAGGAAATTAATTTTCATACGTGCACCGGAAATTAATTCGAAAATATAGCGTGTTTTGTATCCGGTATATCAGTTTTCAGGATTTCTAACAATAGTTTCATTGTTTAAACAATGTATTACGTTTTACACAATTTATATTTCTAAAAATTAAACAGGCCAACAACTTTAGAACCGATTAATTTTTACGTCATTCATTTCGAAATGTGCTTATTTAGTAGGAAATTAATCTTCAGCCGTGCACCAGAATTTAATTTGAAAATATTGCGTGTTTTGAATTCGGTATATCAGTTTTCAGTATTTCCTAACAATGGTTTCATTGTTTAAACAATGTATTACGTTTGCATTAATTTTACATTTCTAAAAATTCAAACAGGCCAACACCTTTAGAACCGATTAATTTTTACGTCATTCAATTGGAAATGTGCTTATTTATTAGGAAATGAATTTTCAGCCGTGCACCGAATTTAATTCGAAAATATTGCGTGTTTTGTATTCGGTATATCAGTTTTTAGGATTTCCTAACAATGGTTTCATTGTTTAAACAATGTATTACGTTTACATTAATTTTACATTTCTAAAAATTCATACAGGCGAACAACATTGAAACCGAAATATTTTTACGTCAGTCATTTCGAAATGTGCTTATTTAGTAGGAAATTAATTTTCAACTGTGCACCGGAATTTAATTCGAAAATATTCCGTGTTTTGTATTCGGTATATCAGTTTTCAGGATTTTCTAACAATGGTTTCATTGTTTAAACAATGTATTCTGTTTTACTTTATATTACATTTCTAAAAATTTACACAGTCTTCGTGTTACACAACTTTAAAACCGAAATATTTTTTCGTCATTCATTTCGAAATGTGCTTATTTAGTAGGAAATTAATCTTCAGCCGTGCACCAGAATTTAATTCGAAAATATTGCGTGTTTTGAATTTGGTATATCAGTTTTCAGGATTTCCTAACAATGGTTTCATTGTTTAAACAATGTATTACGTTTACATTAATTTTACATTTCTAAAAATTCAAACAAGTCAACACATTTAGAACCGATTAATTTTAACGTCATTCAATTGGAAATGTGCTTATTTATTAGGAAATTAATTTCCATACGGGCACCGGAAATTAATTCGAAAATATAGCGTGTTTTGTATTCGGTATATCAGTTTTCAGGATTTCCTAACAAGGGTTTCATTGTTTAAACAATGTATTCGGTTTCACTTTATTTTACATTTTTAAAAATTCAAACAGGCCAACACCTTTAGAACCGATTAATTTTTACGTCATTCATTTCGAAATGTGCTTATTTATTAGGAAATGAATTTTCAGCCGTGCACCGGAATTTAATTCGAAAATATTGCGTGTTTTGTATTCGGTATATCAGTTTTTAGGATTTCCTAACAATGGTTTCATTGTTTAAACAATGTATTACGTTTACATTAATTTTACATTTCTAAAAATTCATACAGGCGAACAACATTGAAACCGAAATATTTTTACGTCAGTCATTTCGAAATGTGCTTATTTAGTAGGAAATTAATCTTCAGCCGTGCACCAGAATTTAATTCGAAAATATTGCGTGTTTTGAATTCGGTATATCAGTTTTTAGGATTTCCTAACAATGGTTTCATTGTTTAAACAATGTATTACGTTTACATTAATTTTACATTTCTAAAAATTCATACAGGCGAACAACATTGAAACCGAAATATTTTTACGTCAGTCATTTCGAAATGTGCTTATTTAGTAGGAAATTAATTTTCAGTCGTGCACCGGAAATTAATTCGAAAATATTGCGTGTTTTGTATTCGGTAAATCATTTTCCAAGATTTACTAACAATGGTTTCATTGTTTAGACAATGTATTACGATTACATTAATTTTACATTTCTAAAAATTCAAACAGGCCAACACATTTAGAACCGATTAATTTTTACGTCATTCATTTGGAAATGTGCTTATATATTAGGAAAAGAATATTCAGTCGTGCACCGGAAATTGATTCGAAAATATAGCGTGTTTTGTATTCGGTATATCAGTTTTCAGGATTTCCTAACAAGGGTTTCATTGTTTAAACAATGTATTCGGTTTCACTTTATTTTACACTTCTAAAAATTCACACAGGCGAACAACTTTAAAACCGAAATATTTTTACGTCAATCATTTCGAAATGTGCTTATTTATTAGGAAATTAATTTTCAGCCGTGCACCAGAATTTAATTCGAAAATATTGCGTGTTTTGTATTCGGTATATCAGTTTTTAGGATTTCCTAACAATGGTTTCATTGTTTAAGCAATGTATTCGGTTTCACTTTATTTTACATTTCTAAAAATTCACACAGGCGAACAACTTTAAAACCGAAATATTTGTACGTCATTCATTTCGAAATGTGCTTATTTATTAGGAAATTAATTTTCAACCGTGCACCGGAAATTAATTCGAAAATATTGCGTGTTTTGTATTCGGCAAATCATTTTCCAAGATTTACTAACAATGGTTTCATTGTTTAGACAATGTATTGCGATTACATTAATTTTACATTTCTAAAAATTCAAACAGGCCAACACGTTTAGAACCGATTAATTTTTACGTCATTCATTTGGAAATGTGCTTATTTATTAGGAAAGGAATATTCAGTCGTGCGCCGGAAATTGATTCGAAAATATAGCGTGTTTTGTATTCGGTATATCAGTTTTCAGGATTTCCTAACAAGGGTTTCATTGTTTAAACAAGGTATTCGGTTTCACTTTATTTTACACTTCTAAATTTAACGCAGGCGAACAACTTTAAAACCGAAATATTTGTACGTCAATCATTTCGAAATTTACATATTTATTAGGAAATTAATTTTCATACGTGCACCGGAAATTAATTCGAAAATATAGCGTGTTTTGTATCCGGTATATCAGTTTTCAGGATTTCTAACAATAGTTTCATTGTTTAAACAATGTATTACGTTTTACACAATTTATATTTCTAAAAATTAAACAGGCCAACAACTTTAGAACCGATTAATTTTTACGTCATTCATTTCGAAATGTGCTTATTTAGTAGGAAATTAATCTTCAGCCGTGCACCAGAATTTAATTTGAAAATATTGCGTGTTTTGAATTCGGTATATCAGTTTTCAGTATTTCCTAACAATGGTTTCATTGTTTAAACAATGTATTACGTTTGCATTAATTTTACATTTCTAAAAATTCAAACAGGCCAACACCTTTAGAACCGATTAATTTTTACGTCATTCAATTGGAAATGTGCTTATTTATTAGGAAATGAATTTTCAGCCGTGCACCGGAATTTAATTCGAAAATATTGCGTGTTTTGTATTCGGTATATCAGTTTTTAGGATTTCCTAACAATGGTTTCATTGTTTAAACAATGTATTACGTTTACATTAATTTTACATTTCTAAAAATTCATACAGGCGAACAACATTGAAACCGAAATATTTTTACGTCAGTCATTTCGAAATGTGCTTATTTAGTAGGAAATTAATTTTCAACTGTGCACCGGAATTTAATTCGAAAATATTCCGTGTTTTGTATTCGGTATATCAGTTTTCAGGATTTTCTAACAATGGTTTCATTGTTTAAACAATGTATTCTGTTTTACTTTATATTACATTTCTAAAAATTTACACAGTCTTCGTGTTACACAACTTTAAAACCGAAATATTTTTTCGTCATTCATTTCGAAATGTGCTTATTTAGTAGGAAATTAATCTTCAGCCGTGCACCAGAATTTAATTCGAAAATATTGCGTGTTTTGAATTTGGTATATCAGTTTTCAGGATTTCCTAACAATGGTTTCATTGTTTAAACAATGTATTACGTTTACATTAATTTTACATTTCTAAAAATTCAAACAAGTCAACACATTTAGAACCGATTAATTTTAACGTCATTCAATTGGAAATGTGCTTATTTATTAGGAAATTAATTTCCATACGGGCACCGGAAATTAATTCGAAAATATAGCGTGTTTTGTATTCGGTATATCAGTTTCCAGGATTTCCTAACAATGGTTTCATTGTTTAAACAATGTATTCGGTTTCACTTTATTTTACATTTCTAAAAATTCACACAGGCGAAAAACTTTAAAACCGAAATTTTTTTACGTCATTCATTTCGAAATGTGCTTATTTAGTAGGAAATTAATTTTCAGCCGTGCACCGGAATTTAATTCGAAAATATTGCGTGTTTTGTATCCGGTACATCAGTTTTCAAGGTTTCCTAACAATTGTTTCATTGTTTAAACTATGTACTCGGTATTACTTTATTTTACACTACTAAAAATTCACACAGGGGGAACAACATTGAAACCGAAATATTTTTACGTCAATCATTTCGAAATGTGCTTATTTATTAGGAAATTAATTTTCAGACGTGCACCAGAATTTAATTCGAAAATATTGCGTGTTTTGAATTCGGTATATCACTTTTCAGGATTTCCTAACAATGGTTTCATTGTTTAAACAATGTATTAAGTTTACATTAATTTTACATTTCTAAAAATTCACACAGGCGAACAACATTAAAACCGAAATATTTTTACGTCATTCATTTCGAAATGTGCTTATTTAGTAGGAAATTAATTTTCAACCGTGCACCGGAAATTAATTCGAAAATATTGCGTGTTTTGTATTCGGTAAATCATTTTCCAAGATTTCCTAACAATGGTTTCATTGTTTAAGCAATGTATTACATTTTACACAATGTATATTTCTAAAAATTCAAACAGGTCAACACCTTTAGAACCGATTAATTTTAACGTCATTCAATTGGAAATGTGCTTATTTGTTAGGAAATTAATTTCCATACGGGTACCGGAAATTAATTCGAAAATATAGCGTGTTTTGTATTCGGTATATCAGTTTTCAGGATTTCCTAACAATGGTTTCTTTGTTTAAACAATGTATTCGGTTTCACTTTATTTTACATTTCTAAAAATTCATGCAGGCGAACAACTTTAAAACCGAAATATTTTTACGTCAATCATTTCGAAATTTACTTATTTATTAGGAAATGAATTTTCAGCCGTGCACCGGAATTTAATTCGAAAATATTGCGTGTTTTGTATTCGGTATATCAGTTTCCAGGATTTCCTAACAATGGTTTATTGTTTAAACAATGTATTACGTTTACATTAATTTTACATTTCTAAAAATTCAAACAGGCCAACACCTTTAGAACCGATTAATGTTTACGTCATTCAATTGGAAATGTGCTTATTTATTAGGAAATGAATTTTCAGCCGTGCGCCGGAATTTAATTCGAAAATATTGCGTGTTTTGTATTCGGTATATCAGTTTCCAGGGTTTCCTTACAATGGTTTCATTGTTTAAACAATGTATTCGGTTTCACTTTAATTTATATTTCTAAAAATTCACACAGGCGAACAACTTTAAAAACGAAATAATTTTACGTCATTCATTTCGAAATGTGCTTATTTATTAGGAAATTAATTTTCAACCGTGCACCGGAAATTAATTCGAAAATATTGCGTGTTTTGTATTCGGTAAATCATTTTCCAAGATTTCCTAACAATGGTTTCATTGTTTAAGCAATGTATTACATTTTACACAATTTATATTTCTAAAAATTCAAACAGGTCAACACCTTTAGAACCGATTAATTTTAACGTCATTCAATTGGAAATGTGCTTATTTATTAGGAAATGAATTTTCAGCCGTGCGCCGGAATTTAATTCGAAAATATTGCGTGTTTTGTATCCGGTACATCAGTCTTCAGGATTTCCTGACAATGTGCTTATTTAGTAGGAAATTAATTTTCAACCGTGCACCGGAATTTAATTCGAAAATACTGCGTGTTTTGTATCCGGTACATCAGTTTTCAGGATTTCCTGACAATGGTTTCATTGTTTAAACAATGTATTCGGTTTCACTTTATTTTATATTTCTAAAAATTCACACAGGCGAACAACTTTAAAACCGAAATATTTTTACGTAATTCATTTCGAAATGTTCTTATTTATTAGAAAATTAATTTTCAACCGTGCACTGGAATTTAATTCGAAAATATTGCGTGTTTTGTATCCGGTACATCAGTCTTCAGGATTTCCTGACAATGAGTTTATTTAGTAGGAAATTAATTTTCAACCGTGCACCGGAATTTAATTCGAAAATACTGCATGTTTTGTATCCGGTACATCAGTTTTCAGGATTTCCTGACAATGGTTTCATTGTTTAAACAATGTATTCGGTTTCACTTTATTTTATATTTCTAAAAATTCACACAGGCGAACAACTTTAAAACCGAAATATTTTTACGTAATTCATTTCGAAATGTTCTTATTTATTAGAAAATTAATTTTCAGCCGTACACCAGAATTTAATTCGAAAATATTGCGTGTTTTGTATTCGGTATATCAGTTTCCAGGATTTCCTAACAATGGTTTCATTGTTTAAACAATGTATTCGGTTTCAATTTATTTTATATTTCTAAAAATTCACACAGGCGAACAACTTTAAAACCGAAATATTTTTACGTCATTCATTTCGAAATGTGCTTATTTAGTAGGAAATTAATTTTCAACAGTGCACCGGAATTTAATTCGAAAATATAGCGTGTTTTGTATCCGGTACATCAGTTTTCAGGATTTCCTAACAATGGCTTCATTGTTTAAACAATATATTCTGTTTTATTTTATTTTACACTTCTAAAATTTCACACAGGCGAACAACTTTAAAACCGAAATATTTTTCCGTCAATCAATTCGAAATGGGCTTATTTATTAGGAAATGAATTTTCAGCCGTGCACCGGAATTTAATTCGAAAATATTGCGTGTTTTGTATTCCTTATATCAGTTTCCAGGATTTCCTAACAATGATTTCATTGTTTAAACAATGTATTCGGTTTCACTTTATTTTATATTTCTAAAAATTCGCACAGGCGAACAACTTTAAAACCGAAATATTTTTACGTAATTCATTTCGAAATGTTCTTATTTATTAGAAAATTAATTTTCAGCCGTACACCAGAATTTAATTCGAAAATATTGCGTGTTTTGTATTCGGTATATTAGTTTCCAGGATTTCCTAACAATGGTTTCATTGTTTAAACAATGTATTCGGTTTCACTTTATTTTACATTTTTAAAAATTCAAACAGGCCAACACCTTTAGAACCGATTAATTTTTACGTCATTCATTTCGAAATGTGCTTGTTTATAAGGAAATTAATTTTCAGCCGTGCACCGAAATTATTTTGAAAATATTGTCTGTTTTGTATTCGATATATCAGTTTCCAGGATTTCCTAACCATGGTTTCATTGTTTAAACAATGTATTCGGTTTTACTTTATTTTACATTTCGAAAAACTCACACACGCCAACAACTTTAAAATCGAAATATTTTTACGTCATTCATTTCGAAATGTGCTTATTTATTAGGAAATTAATCTTCAGCCGTGCACCAGAATTTAATTCGAAAATATTGCGTGTTTTGTATTCGGTAAATCAGTTTCCAAGATTTCCTAACAATGGTTTCATTGTTTAGACAATGTATTCGGTTTCACTTTATTTTACATTTCTAAAAATTCATGCAGGCGAACAACTTTAAAACCGAAATATTTTTACGTCAATCATTTCGAAATTTACTTTTTTATTAGGAAATGAATTTTTAGCCGTGCACCGGAATTTAATTCGAAAATATAGCATGTTTTGTATTCGGTATATCAGTTTTTATGATTTCCTAACAATGGTTTCATTGTTTAAACAATGTATTACTTTTTCATTAATTTTACATTTCTAAAAATTCCAACAGGACAACACCTTTAGAACCGATTAATTTTTACGTCATTGAATTGGAAATGTGCTTATTTATTAGGAAATGAATTTTCAGCCGTACACCAGAATTTAATTCGAAAATATTGCGTGTTTTGTATCCGGTATATCAGTTTTCAGGATTTTCTAACAATGGTTTCATTGTTTAAACAATGTATTCGGTTTCACTTTATTTTACATTTCTAAAAATTCACACAGGCGAACAACTTTAAAACCGAAATATTTTTACGTCATTCATTTCGAAATGCGCTTATTTAGTAGGAAATTAATTTTCAGCCGTGCACCGGAATTTAATTCGAAAATATTGTGTGTTTTGTATTCGATATATCAGTTTCCAGGATTTCCTAACCATGGTTTCATTGTTTAAACAATGTATTCGGTTTCACTTTATTTTACACTTCTAAAAATTCACACCGGCGAACAACATTAAAACCGAAATATTTTTACGTCAATCATTTCGAAATAGGATTTCCTAACAATGGTTTCATTGTTTAAGCAATGTATTACATTTTACACAATTTATATTTCTAAAAATTCAAACAGGTCAACACCTTTAGAACCGATTAATTTTAACGTCATTCAATTGGAAATGTGCTTATTTGTTAGGAAATTAATTTCCATACGGGTACCGGAAATTAATTCGAAAATATAGCGTGTTTTGTATTCGGTATATCAGTTTTCAGGGTTTCCTAACAATGGTTTCATTCTTTAAACAATGTATTCGGTTTCACTTTATTTTACATTTCTAAAAATTCATGCAGGCGAACAACTTTAAAACCGAAATATTTTTACGTCAATCATTTCGAAATTTACTTATTTATTAGGAAATGAATTTTCAGCCGTGCACCGGAATTTAATTCGAAAATATTGCGTGTTTTGTATTCGGTATATCAGTTTCCAGGGTTTCCTTACAATGGTTTCATTGTTTAAACAATGTATTCGGTTTCACTTTAATTTATATTTCTAAAAATTCACACAGGCGAACAACTTTAAAAACGAAATAATTTTACGTCATTCATTTCGAAATGTGCTTATTTAGTAGGAAATTAATTTTCAACCGTGCACCGGAATTTAATTCGAAAATATTGCGTGTTTTGTATCCGGTACATCAGTCTTCAGGATTTCCTGACAATGTGCTTATTTAGTAGGAAATTAATTTTCAACCGTGCACCGGAATTTAATTCGAAAATACTGCGTGTTTTGTATCCGGTACATCAGTTTTCAGGATTTCCTGACAATGGTTTCATTGTTTAAACAATGTATTCGGTTTCACTTTATTTTATATTTCTAAAAATTCACACAGGCGAACAATTTTAAAACCGAAATATTTTTACGTAATTCATTTCGAAATGTTCTTATTTATTAGAAAATTAATTTTCAACCGTGCACTGGAATTTAATTCGAAAATATTGCGTGTTTTGTATCCGGTACATCAGTCTTCAGGATTTCCTGACAATGAGCTTATTTAGTAGGAAATTAATTTTCAACCGTGCACCGGAATTTAATTCGAAAATACTGCGTGTTTTGTATCCGGTACATCAGTTTTCAGGATTTCCTGACAATGGTTTCATTGTTTAAACAATGTATTCGGTTTCACTTTATTTTATATTTCTAAAAATTCACACAGGCGAACAACTTTAAAACCGAAATATTTTTACGTAATTCATTTCGAAATGTTCTTATTTATTAGAAAATTAATTTTCAGCCGTACACCAGAATTTAATTCGAAAATATTGCGTGTTTTGTATTCGGTATTTCAGTTTCCCGGATTTCCTAACAATGGTTTCATTGTTTAAACAATGTATTCGGTTTCAATTTATTTTATATTTCTAAAAATTCACACAGGCGAACAACTTTAAAACCGAAATATTTTTACGTCATTCATTTCGAAATGTGCTTATTTAGTAGGAAATTAATTTTCAACCGTGCACCGGAATTTAATTCGAAAATATAGCGTGTTTTGTATCCGGTACATCAGTTTTCAGGATTTCCTAACAATGGCTTCATTGTTTAAACAATATATTCTGTTTTATTTTATTTTACACTTCTAAAATTTCACACAGGCGAACAACTTTAAAACCGAAATATTTTTACGTCAATCAATTCGAAATTTACTTATTTATTAGGAAATGAATTTTCAGCCGTGCACCGGAATTTAATTCGAAAATACTGCGTGTTTTGTATTCGGTATATCAGTTTCCAGGATTTCCTAACAATGGTTTTATTGTTTAAACAATGTATTACGTTTACATTAATTTTACATTTCTAAAAATTCAAACAGGCCAACACCTTTAGAACCGATTAATGTTTACGTCATTCAATTGGAAATGTGCTTATTTATTAGGAAATGAATTTTCAGCCGTGCGCCGGAATTTAATTCGAAAATATTGCGTGTTTTGTATTCGGTATATCAGTTTTCAGGGTTTCCTTACAATGGTTTCATTGTTTAAACAATGTATTCGGTTTCACTTTAATTTATATTTCTAAAAATTCACACAGGCGAACAACTTTAAAAACGAAATAATTTTACGTCATTCATTTCGAAATGTGCTTATTTAGTAGGAAATTAATTTTCAACCGTGCACCGGAATTTAATTCGAAAATATTGCGTGTTTTGTATCCGGTACATCAGTCTTCAGGATTTCCTGACAATGTGCTTATTTAGTAGGAAATTAATTTTCAACCGTGCACCGGAATTTAATTCGAAAATACTGCGTGTTTTGTATCCGGTACATCAGTTTTCAGGATTTCCTGACAATGGTTTCATTGTTTAAACAATGTATTCGGTTTCACTTTATTTTATATTTCTAAAAATTCACACAGGCGAACAACTTTAAAACCGAAATATTTTTACGTAATTCATTTCGAAATGTTCTTATTTATTAGAAAATTAATTTTCAACCGTGCACTGGAATTTAATTCGAAAATATTGCGTGTTTTGTATCCGGTACATCAGTCTTCAGGATTTCCTGACAATGAGCTTATTTAGTAGGAAATTAATTTTCAACCGTGCACCGGAATTTAATTCGAAAATACTGCGTGTTTTGTATCCGGTACATCAGTTTTCAGGATTTCCTGACAATGGTTTCATTGTTTAAACAATGTATTCGGTTTCACTTTATTTTATATTTCTAAAAATTCACACAGGCGAACAACTTTAAAACCGAAATATTTTTACGTAATTCATTTCGAAATGTTCTTATTTATTAGAAAATTAATTTTCAGCCGTACACCAGAATTTAATTCGAAAATATTGCGTGTTTTGTATTCGGTATATCAGTTTCCCGGATTTCCTAACAATGGTTTCATTGTTTAAACAATGTATTCGATTTCAATTTATTTTATATTTCTAAAAATTCACACAGGCGAACAACTTTAAAACCGAAATATTTTTACGTCATTCATTTCGAAATGTGCTTATTTAGTAGGAAATTAATTTTCAACCGTGCATCGGAATTTAATTCGAAAATATAGCGTGTTTTGTATCCGGTACATCAGTTTTCAGGATTTCCTAACAATGGCTTCATTGTTTAAACAATATATTCTGTTTTATTTTATTTTACACTTCTAAAATTTCACACAGGCGAACAACTTTAAAACCGAAATATTTTTACGTCAATCAATTCGAAATTTACTTATTTATTAGGAAATGAATTTTCAGCCGTGCACCGGAATTTAATTCGAAAATACTGCGTGTTTTGTATTCGGTATATCAGTTTCCAGGATTTCCTAACAATGGTTTTATTGTTTAAACAATGTATTACGTTTACATAAATTTTACATTTCTAAAAATTCAAACAGGCCAACACCTTTAGAACCGATTAATGTTTACGTCATTCAATTGGAAATGTGCTTATTTATTAGGAAATGAATTTTCAGCCGTGCGCCGGAATTTAATTCGAAAATATTGCGTGTTTTGTATTCGGTATATCAGTTTTCAGGGTTTCCTTACAATGGTTTCATTGTTTAAACAATGTATTCGGTTTCACTTTAATTTATATTTCTAAAAATTCACACAGGCGAACAACTTTAAAAACGAAATAATTTTACGTCATTCATTTCGAAATGTGCTTATTTAGTAGGAAATTAATTTTCAACCGTGCACCGGAATTTAATTCGAAAATATTGCGTGTTTTGTATCCGGTACATCAGTCTTCAGGATTTCCTGACAATGTGCTTATTTAGTAGGAAATTAATTTTCAACCGTGCACCGGAATTTAATTCGAAAATACTGCGTGTTTTGTATCCGGTACATCAGTTTTCAGGATTTCCTGACAATGGTTTCATTGTTTAAACAATGTATTCGGTTTCACTTTATTTTATATTTCTAAAAATTCACACAGGCGAACAACTTTAAAACCGAAATATTTTTACGTAATTCATTTCGAAATGTTCTTATTTATTAGAAAATTAATTTTCAACCGTGCACTGGAATTTAATTCGAAAATATTGCGTGTTTTGTATCCGGTACATCAGTCTTCAGGATTTCCTGACAATGAGCTTATTTAGTAGGAAATTAATTTTCAACCGTGCACCGGAATTTAATTCGAAAATACTGCGTGTTTTGTATCCGGTACATCAGTTTTCAGGATTTCCTGACAATGGTTTCATTGTTTAAACAATGTATTCGGTTTCACTTTATTTTATATTTCTAAAAATTCACACAGGCGAACAACTTTAAAACCGAAATATTTTTACGTAATTCATTTCGAAATGTTCTTATTTATTAGAAAATTAATTTTCAGCCGTACACCAGAATTTAATTCGAAAATATTGCGTGTTTTGTATTCGGTATATCAGTTTCCCAGATTTCCTAACAATGGTTTCATTGTTTAAACAATGTATTCGATTTCAATTTATTTTATATTTCTAAAAATTCACACAGGCGAACAACTTTAAAACCGAAATATTTTTACGTCATTCATTTCGAAATGTGCTTATTTAGTAGGAAATTAATTTTCAACCGTGCACCGGAATTTAATTCGAAAATATAGCGTGTTTTGTATCCGGTACATCAGTTTTCAGGATTTCCTAACAATGGCTTCATTGTTTAAACAATATATTCTGTTTTATTTTATTTTACACTTCTAAAATTTCACAGAGGCGAACAACTTTAAAACCGAAATATTTTTACGTCAATCAATTCGAAATGGGCTTATTTATTAGGAAATGAATTTTCAGCCGTGCACCGGAATTTAATTCGAAAATATTGCGTGTTTTGTATTCGTTATATCAGTTTCCAGGATTTCCTAACAATGGTTTCATTGTTTAAACAATGTATTCGGTTTCACTTTATTTTATATTTCTAAAAATTCGCACAGGCGAACAACTTTAAAACCGAAATATTTTTACGTAATTCATTTCGAAATGTTCTTATTTATTAGAAAATTAATATTCAGCCGTACACCAGAATTTAATTCGAAAATATTGCGTGTTTTGTATTCGGTATATTAGTTTCCAGGATTTCCTAACAATGGTTTCATTGTTTAAACAATGTATTCGGTTTCACTTTATTTTACATTTTTAAAAATTCAAACAGGCCAACACCTTTAGAACCGATTAATTTTTACGTCATTCATTTCGAAATGTGCTTGTTTATAAGGGAATTAATTTTCAGCCGTGCACCGAAATTATTTTGAAAATATTGTCTGTTTTGTATTCGATATATCAGTTTCCAGGATTTCCTAACCATGGTTTCATTGTTTAAAAAAAGTATTCGGTTTTACTTTATTTTACATTTCGAAAAACTCACACAGGCCAACAACTTTAAAATCGAAATATTTTTACGTCATTCATTTCGAAATGTGCTTATTTATTAGGAAATTAATCTTCAGCCGTGCACCAGAATTTAATTCGAAAATATTGCGTGTTTTGTATTCGGTAAATCAGTTTCCAAGATTTCCTAACAATGGTTTCATTGTTTAGACAATGTATTACGATTACATTAATTTTACATTTCTAAAAATTCAAACAGGCCAACACCTCTAGAACCGATTAATTTTTACGTCATTCATTTGGAAATGTGCTTATTTATTAGGAAAGGAATTTTCAGTCATGCACCGGAAATTGATTCGAAAATATAGTGTGTTTTGTATTCGGTATATCAGTTTTCAGGATTTCCTAACAAGGGTTTCATTGTTTAAACAATGTATTCGGTTTCACTTTATTTTACATTTTTAAAAATTCAAACAGGCCAGCACCTTTAGAACCGATTAATTTTTACGTCATTCTTTTCAAAATGTGCTTATTTATTAGGAAATTAATTTTCAGCCGTGCACCGGAAATTAATTTGAAAATATTGTGTGTTTTGTATTCGATATATCAGTTTCCAGGATTTCCTAACCATGGTTTCATTGTTTAAACAATGTATTCGGTTTCACTTTATTTTACACTTCTAAAAATTCACACCGGCGAACAACATTAAAACCGAAATATTTTTACGTCAATCATTTCGAAATAGGATTTCCTAACAATGGTTTCATTGTTTAAGCAATGTATTACATTTTACACAATTTATATTTCTAAAAATTCAAACAGGTCAACACCTTTAGAACCGATTAATTTTAACGTCATTCAATTGGAAATGTGCTTATTTGTTAGGAAATTAATTTCCATACGGGTACCGGAAATTAATTCGAAAATATAGCGTGTTTTGTATTCGGTATATCAGTTTTCAGGGTTTCCTAACAATGGTTTCATTGTTTAAACAATGTATTCGGTTTCACTTTATTTTACATTTCTAAAAATTCATGCAGGCGAACAACTTTAAAACCGAAATATTTTTACGTCAATCATTTCGAAATTTACTTATTTATTAGGAAATGAATTTTCAGCCGTGCACCGGAATTTAATTCGAAAATATTGCGTGTTTTGTACTCGGTATATCAGTTTCCAGGATTTCCTAACAATGGTTTTATTGTTTAAACAATGTATTACGTTTACATTAATTTTACATTTCTAAAAATTCAAACAGGCCAACACCTTTAGAACCGATTAATGTTTACGTCATTCAATTGGAAATGTGCTTATTTATTAGGAAATGAATTTTCAGCCGTGCGCCGGAATTTAATTCGAAAATATTGCGTGTTTTGTATTCGGTATATCAGTTTCCAGGGTTTCCTTACAATGGTTTCATTGTTTAAACAATGTATTCGGTTTCACTTTAATTTATATTTCTAAAAATTCACACAGGCGAACAACTTTAAAAACGAAATAATTTTACGTCATTCATTTCGAAATGTGCTTATTTAGTAGGAAATTAATTTTCAGCCGTACACCAGAATTTAATTCGAAAATATTGCGTGTTTTGTATTCGGTATTTCAGTTTCCCGGATTTCCTAACAATGGTTTCATTGTTTAAACAATGTATTCGGTTTCAATTTATTTTATATTTCTAAAAATTCACACAGGCGAACAACTTTAAAACCGAAATATTTTTACGTCATTCATTTCGAAATGTGCTTATTTAGTAGGAAATTAATTTTCAACCGTGCACCGGAATTTAATTCGAAAATATAGCGTGTTTTGTATCCGGTACATCAGTTTTCAGGATTTCCTAACAATGGCTTCATTGTTTAAACAATATATTCTGTTTTATTTTATTTTACACTTCTAAAATTTCACACAGGCGAACAACTTTAAAACCGAAATATTTTTACGTCAATCAATTCGAAATTTACTTATTTATTAGGAAATGAATTTTCAGCCGTGCACCGGAATTTACTTCGAAAATATTGCGTGTTTTGTATTCGGTATATCAGTTTCCAGGATTTCCTAACAATGGTTTTATTGTTTAAACAATGTATTACGTTTACATTAATTTTACATTTCTAAAAATTCAAACAGGCCAACACCTTTAGAACCGATTAATGTTTACGTCATTCAATTGGAAATGTGCTTATTTATTAGGAAATGAATTTTCAGCCGTGCGCCGGAATTTAATTCGAAAATATTGCGTGTTTTGTATTCGGTATATCAGTTTCCAGGGTTTCCTTACAATGGTTTCATTGTTTAAACAATGTATTCGGTTTCACTTTAATTTATATTTCTAAAAATTCACACAGGCGAACAACTTTAAAAACGAAATAATTTTACGTCATTCATTTCGAAATGTGCTTATTTAGTAGGAAATTAATTTTCAACCGTGCACCGGAATTTAATTCGAAAATATTGCGTGTTTTGTATCCGGTACATCAGTCTTCAGGATTTCCTGACAATGTGCTTATTTAGTAGGAAATTAATTTTCAACCGTGCACCGGAATTTAATTCGAAAATACTGCGTGTTTTGTATCCGGTACATCAGTTTTCAGGATTTCCTGACAATGGTTTCATTGTTTAAACAATGTATTCGGTTTCACTTTATTTTATATTTCTAAAAATTCACACAGGCGAACAACTTTAAAACCGAAATATTTTTACGTAATTCATTTCGAAATGTTCTTATTTATTAGAAAATTAATTTTCAACCGTGCACTGGAATTTAATTCGAAAATATTGCGTGTTTTGTATCCGGTACATCAGTCTTCAGGATTTCCTGACAATGAGCTTATTTAGTAGGAAATTAATTTTCAACCGTGCACCGGAATTTAATTCGAAAATACTGCGTGTTTTGTATCCGGTACATCAGTTTTCAGGATTTCCTGACAATGGTTTCATTGTTTAAACAATGTATTCGGTTTCACTTTATTTTATATTTCTAAAAATTCACACAGGCGAACAACTTTAAAACCGAAATATTTTTACGTAATTCATTTCGAAATGTTCTTATTTATTAGAAAATTAATTTTCAGCCGTACACCAGAATTTAATTCGAAAATATTGCGTGTTTTGTATTCGGTATATCAGTTTCCCGGATTTCCTAACAATGGTTTCATTGTTTAAACAATGTATTCGGTTTCAATTTATTTTATATTTCTAAAAATTCACACAGGCGAACAACTTTAAAACCGAAATATTTTTACGTCATTCATTTCGAAATGTGCTTATTTAGTAGGAAATTAATTTTCAACCGTGCACCGGAATTTAATTCGAAAATATAGCGTGTTTTGTATCCGGTACATCAGTTTTCAGGATTTCCTAACAATGGCTTCATTGTTTAAACAATATATTCTGTTTTATTTTATTTTACACTTCTAAAATTTCACACAGGCGAACAACTTTAAAACCGAAATATTTTTACGTCAATTAATTCGAAATGGGCTTATTTATTAGGAAATGAATTTTCAGCCGTGCACCGGAATTTAATTCGAAAATATTGCGTGTTTTGTATTCGTTATATCAGTTTCCAGGATTTCCTAACAATGGTTTCATTGTTTAAACAATGTATTCGGTTTCACTTTATTTTATATTTCTAAAAATTCGCACAGGCGAACAACTTTAAAACCGAAATATTTTTACGTCAATCATTTCGAAATAGGATTTCCTAACAATGGTTTCATTGTTTAAGCAATGTATTACATTTTACACAATTTATATTTCTAAAAATTCAAACAGGTCAACACCTTTAGAACCGATTAATTTTAACGTCATTCAATTGGAAATGTGCTTATTTGTTAGGAAATTAATTTCCATACAGGTACCGGAAATTAATTCGAAAATATAGCGTGTTTTGTATTCGGTATATCAGTTTTCAGGGTTTCCTAACAATGGTTTCATTGTTTAAACAATGTATTCGGTTTCACTTTATTTTACATTTCTAAAAATTCATGCAGGCGAACAACTTTAAAACCGAAATATTTTTACGTCAATCATTTCGAAATTTACTTATTTATTAGGAAATGAATTTTCAGCCGTGCACCGGAATTTAATTCGAAAATATTGCGTGTTTTGTATTCGGTATATCAGTTTCCAGGATTTCCTAACAATGGTTTTATTGTTTAAACAATGTATTACGTTTACATTAATTTTACATTTCTAAAAATTCAAACAGGCCAACACCTTTAGAACCGATTAATGTTTACGTCATTCAATTGGAAATGTGCTTATTTATTAGGAAATGAATTTTCAGCCGTGCGCCGGAATTTAATTCGAAAATATTGCGTGTTTTGTATTCGGTATATCAGTTTCCAGGGTTTCCTTACAATGGTTTCATTGTTTAAACAATGTATTCGGTTTCACTTTAATTTATATTTCTAAAAATTCACACAGGCGAACAACTTTAAAAACGAAATAATTTTACGTCATTCATTTCGAAATGTGCTTATTTAGTAGGAAATTAATTTTCAACCGTGCACTGGAATTTAATTCGAAAATATTGCGTGTTTTGTATCCGGTACATCAGTCTTCAGGATTTCCTGACAATGTGCTTATTTAGTAGGAAATTAATTTTCAACCGTGCACCGGAATTTAATTCGAAAATACTGCGTGTTTTGTATCCGGTACATCAGTTTTCAGGATTTCCTGACAATGGTTTCATTGTTTAAACAATGTATTCGGTTTCACTTTATTTTATATTTCTAAAAATTCACACAGGCGAACAACTTTAAAACCGAAATATTTTTACATAATTCATTTCGAAATGTTCTTATTTATTAGAAAATTAATTTTCAACCGTGCACTGGAATTTAATTCGAAAATATTGCGTGTTTTGTATCCGGTACATCAGTCTTCAGGATTTCCTGACAATGAGCTTATTTAGTAGGAAATTAATTTTCAACCGTGCACCGGAATTTAATTCGAAAATACTGCGTGTTTTGTATCCGGTACATCAGTTTTCAAGATTTCCTGACAATGGTTTCATTGTTTAAACAATGTATTCGGTTTCACTTTATTTTATATTTCTAAAAATTCACACAGGCGAACAACTTTAAAACCGAAATATTTTTACGTAATTCATTTCGAAATGTTCTTATTTATTAGAAAATTAATTTTCAGCCGTACACCAGAATTTAATTCGAAAATATTGCGTGTTTTGTATTCGGTATTTCAGTTTCCCGGATTTCCTAACAATGGTTTCATTGTTTAAACAATGTATTCGGTTTCAATTTATTTTATATTTCTAAAAATTCACACAGGCGAACAACTTTAAAACCGAAATATTTTTACGTCATTCATTTCGAAATGTGCTTATTTAGTAGGAAATTAATTTTCAACCGTGCACCGGAATTTAATTCGAAAATATAGCGTGTTTTGTATCCGGTACATCAGTTTTCAGGATTTCCTAACAATGGCTTCATTGTTTAAACAATATATTCTGTTTTATTTTATTTTACACTTCTAAAATTTCACACAGGCGAACAACTTTAAAACCGAAATATTTTTACGTCAATCAATTCGAAATTTACTTATTTATTAGGAAATGAATTTTCAGCCGTGCACCGGAATTTACTTCGAAAATATTGCGTGTTTTGTATTCGGTATATCAGTTTCCAGGATTTCCTAACAATGGTTTTATTGTTTAAACAATGTATTACGTTTACATTAATTTTACATTTCTAAAAATTCAAACAGGCCAACACCTTTAGAACCGATTAATGTTTACGTCATTCAATTGGAAATGTGCTTATTTATTAGGAAATGAATTTTCAGCCGTGCGCCGGAATTTAATTCGAAAATATTGCGTGTTTTGTATTCGGTATATCAGTTTCCAGGGTTTCCTTACAATGGTTTCATTGTTTAAACAATGTATTCGGTTTCACTTTAATTTATATTTCTAAAAATTCACACAGGCGAACAACTTTAAAAACGAAATAATTTTACGTCATTCATTTCGAAATGTGCTTATTTAGTAGGAAATTAATTTTCAACCGTGCACCGGAATTTAATTCGAAAATATTGCGTGTTTTGTATCCGGTACATCAGTCTTCAGGATTTCCTGACAATGTGCTTATTTAGTAGGAAATTAATTTTCAACCGTGCACCGGAATTTAATTCGAAAATACTGCGTGTTTTGTATCCGGTACATCAGTTTTCAGGATTTCCTGACAATGGTTTCATTGTTTAAACAATGTATTCGGTTTCACTTTATTTTATATTTCTAAAAATTCACACAGGCGAACAACTTTAAAACCGAAATATTTTTACGTAATTCATTTCGAAATGTTCTTATTTATTAGAAAATTAATTTTCAACCGTGCACTGGAATTTAATTCGAAAATATTGCGTGTTTTGTATCCGGTACATCAGTCTTCAGGATTTCCTGACAATGAGCTTATTTAGTAGGAAATTAATTTTCAACCGTGCACCGGAATTTAATTCGAAAATACTGCGTGTTTTGTATCCGGTACATCAGTTTTCAGGATTTCCTGACAATGGTTTCATTGTTTAAACAATGTATTCGGTTTCACTTTATTTTATATTTCTAAAAATTCACACAGGCGAACAACTTTAAAACCGAAATATTTTTACGTAATTCATTTCGAAATGTTCTTATTTATTAGAAAATTAATTTTCAGCCGTACACCAGAATTTAATTCGAAAATATTGCGTGTTTTGTATTCGGTATATCAGTTTCCCGGATTTCCTAACAATGGTTTCATTGTTTAAACAATGTATTCGGTTTCAATTTATTTTATATTTCTAAAAATTCACACAGGCGAACAACTTTAAAACCGAAATATTTTTACGTCATTCATTTCGAAATGTGCTTATTTAGTAGGAAATTAATTTTCAACCGACCACCGGAATTTAATTCGAAAATATAGCGTGTTTTGTATCCGGTACATCAGTTTTCAGGATTTCCTAACAATGGCTTCATTGTTTAAACAATATATTCTGTTTTATTTTATTTTACACTTCTAAAATTTCACACAGGCGAACAACTTTAAAACCGAAATATTTTTACGTCAATCAATTCGAAATGGGCTTATTTATTAGGAAATGAATTTTCAGCCGTGCACCGGAATTTAATTCGAAAATATTGCGTGTTTTGTATTCGTTATATCAGTTTCCAGGATTTCCTAACAATGGTTTCATTGTTTAAACAATGTATTCGGTTTCACTTTATTTTATATTTCTAAAAATTCGCACAGGCGAACAACTTTAAAACCGAAATATTTTTACGTAATTCATTTCGAAATGTTCTTATTTATTAGAAAATTAATTTTCAGCCGTACACCAGAATTTAATTCGAAAATATTGCGTGTTTTGTATTCGGTATATTAGTTTCCAGGATTTCCTAACAATGGTTTCATTGTTTAAACAATGTATTCGGTTTCACTTTATTTTACATTTTTAAAAATTCAAACAGGCCAACACCTTTAGAACCGATTAATTTTTACGTCATTCATTTCGAAATGTGCTTGTTTATAAGGGAATTAATTTTCAGCCGTGCACCGAAATTATTTTGAAAATATTGTCTGTTTTGTATTCGATATATCAGTTTCCAGGATTTCCTAACCATGGTTTCATTGTTTAAAAAAAGTATTCGGTTTTACTTTATTTTACATTTCGAAAAACTCACACAGGCCAACAACTTTAAAATCGAAATATTTTTACGTCATTCATTTCGAAATGTGCTTATTTATTAGGAAATTAATCTTCAGCCGTGCACCAGAATTTAATTCGAAAATATTGCGTGTTTTGTATTCGGTAAATCAGTTTCCAAGATTTCCTAACAATGGTTTCATTGTTTAGACAATGTATTACGATTACATTAATTTTACATTTCTAAAAATTCAAACAGGCCAACACCTCTAGAACCGATTAATTTTTACGTCATTCAATTGGAAATGTGCTTATTTATTAGGAAAGGAATTTTCAGTCATGCACCGGAAATTGATTCGAAAATATAGTGTGTTTTGTATTCGGTATATCAGTTTTCAGGATTTCCTAACAAGGGTTTCATTGTTTAAACAATGTATTCGGTTTCACTTTATTTTACATTTTTAAAAATTCAAACAGGCCAACACCTTTAGAACCGATTAATTTTTACGTCATTCTTTTCAAAATGTGCTTATTTATTAGGAAATTAATTTTCAGCCGTGCACCGGAAATTAATTTGAAAATATTGTGTGTTTTGTATTCGATATATCAGTTTCCAGGATTTCCTAACCATGGTTTCATTGTTTAAACAATGTATTCGGTTTCACTTTATTTTACATTTCTAAAAATTCATGCAGGCGAACAACTTTAAAACCGAAATATTTTTACGTCAATCATTTCGAAATTTACTTTTTTATTAGGAAATGAATTTTCAGCCGTGCACCGGAATTTAATTCGAAAATATAGCATGTTTTGTATTCAGTATATCAGTTTTTATGATTTCCTAACAATGGTTTCATTGTTTAAACAATGTATTACTTTTTCATTAATTTTACATTTCTAAAAATTCCAACAGGACAACACCTTTAGAACCGATTAATTTTTACGTCATTGAATTGGAAATGTGCTTATTTATTAGGAAATGAATTTTCAGCCATACACCAGAATTTAATTCGAAAATATTGCGTGTTTTGTATCCGGTATATCAGTTTTCAGGATTTTCTAACAATGGTTTCATTGTTTAAACAATATATTCTGTTTTATTTTATTTTACACTTCTAAAATTTCACACAGGCGAACAACTTTAAAACCGAAATATTTTTACGTCAATCAATTCGAAATGGGCTTATTTATTAGGAAATGAATTTTCAGCCGTGCACCGGAATTTAATTCGAAAATATTGCGTGTTTTGTATTCGTTATATCAGTTTCCAGGATTTCCTAACAATGGTTTCATTGTTTAAACAATGTATTCGGTTTCACTTTATTTTATATTTCTAAAAATTCGCACAGGCGAACAACTTTAAAACCGAAATATTTTTACGTAATTCATTTCGAAATGTTCTTATTTATTAGAAAATTAATTTTCAGCCGTACACCAGAATTTAATTCGAAAATATTGCGTGTTTTGTATTCGGTATATTAGTTTCCAGGATTTCCTAACAATGGTTTCATTGTTTAAACAATGTATTCGGTTTCACTTTATTTTACATTTTTAAAAATTCAAACAGGCCAACACCTTTAGAACCGATTAATTTTTACGTCATTCATTTCGAAATGTGCTTGTTTATAAGGGAATTAATTTTCAGCCGTGCACCGAAATTATTTTGAAAATATTGTCTGTTTTGTATTCGATATATCAGTTTCCAGGATTTCCTAACCATGGTTTCATTGTTTAAAAAAAGTATTCGGTTTTACTTTATTTTACATTTCGAAAAACTCACACAGGCCAACAACTTTAAAATCGAAATATTTTTACGTCATTCATTTCGAAATGTGCTTATTTATTAGGAAATTAATCTTCAGCCGTGCACCAGAATTTAATTCGAAAATATTGCGTGTTTTGTATTCGGTAAATCAGTTTCCAAGATTTCCTAACAATGGTTTCATTGTTTAGACAATGTATTACGATTACATTAATTTTACATTTCTAAAAATTCAAACAGGCCAACACCTCTAGAACCGATTAATTTTTACGTCATTCAATTGGAAATGTGCTTATTTATTAGGAAAGGAATTTTCAGTCATGCACCGGAAATTGATTCGAAAATATAGTGTGTTTTGTATTCGGTATATCAGTTTTCAGGATTTCCTAACAAGGGTTTCATTGTTTAAACAATGTATTCGGTTTCACTTTATTTTACATTTTTAAAAATTCAAACAGGCCAACACCTTTAGAACCGATTAATTTTTACGTCATTCTTTTCAAAATGTGCTTATTTATTAGGAAATTAATTTTCAGCCGTGCACCGGAAATTAATTTGAAAATATTGTGTGTTTTGTATTCGATATATCAGTTTCCAGGATTTCCTAACCATGGTTTCATTGTTTAAACAATGTATTCGGTTTCACTTTATTTTACATTTCTAAAAATTCATGCAGGCGAACAACTTTAAAACCGAAATATTTTTACGTCAATCATTTCGAAATTTACTTTTTTATTAGGAAATGAATTTTCAGCCGTGCACCGGAATTTAATTCGAAAATATAGCATGTTTTGTATTCAGTATATCAGTTTTTATGATTTCCTAACAATGGTTTCATTGTTTAAACAATGTATTACTTTTTCATTAATTTTACATTTCTAAAAATTCCAACAGGACAACACCTTTAGAACCGATTAATTTTTACGTCATTGAATTGGAAATGTGCTTATTTATTAGGAAATGAATTTTCAGCCATACACCAGAATTTAATTCGAAAATATTGCGTGTTTTGTATCCGGTATATCAGTTTTCAGGATTTTCTAACAATGGTTTCATTGTTTAAACAATGTATTCGGTTTCACTTTATTTTACATTTCTAAAAATTCACACAGGCGAACAACTTTAAAACCGAAATATTTTTACGTCATTCATTTCGAAATGCGCTTATTTAGTAGGAAATTAATTTTCAGCCGTGCACCGGAATTTAATTCGAAAATATTGCGTGTTTTGTATCCGGTATATATGTTTTCAGGATTTTCTAACAATGGTTTCTTTGTTTAAACAATGTACTCTGTTTTACTTTATTTTGCATTCCTAAAAATTTACACAGTCTTCGTTTTACACAACTTTAAAACCGAAATATTTTTTCGTCATTCATTTCGAAATGTGCTTATTTAGTAGGAAATTAATTTTCAACCGTGCACCGGAAATTAATTCGAAAATATTGCGTGTTTTGTATTCGGTAAATCATTTTCCAAGATTTCCTAACAATGGTTTCATTGTTTAGACAATGTATTACGATTACATTAATTTTACATTTCTAAAAATTCAAACAGGCCAACACATTTAGAACCTATTAATTTTTACGTCATTCATTTGGTAATGTGCTTATTTATTAGGAAAGTAATATTCAGTCGTGCACCGGAAATTGATTCGAAAATATAGTGTGTTTTGTATTCGGTATATCAGTTTTCAGGATTTCCTAACCATGGTTTCATTGTTTAAACAATGTATTCGGTTTCACTTTATTTTACACTTCTAAAAATTCACACCGGCGAACAACTTTAAAACCGAAATATTTTTACGTCAATCATTTCGAAATGTGCTTATTTATTAGGAAATTAATTTTCACCCGTGCACCAGATTTTAATTCGAAAATATTGCGTGTTTTGTATTCGGTATATCAGTTTTTAGGACTTCCTAAGAATGGTTTCATTGTTTAAGCAATGTATTACATTTTACACAATTTATATTTCTAAAAATTCAAACAGGTCAACACCTTTAGAAACGATTAATTTTAACGTCATTCAATTGGAAATGTGCTTATTTGTTAGGAAATTAATTTCCATAAGGGCACCGGAAATTAATTCGAAAATATAGCGTGTTTTGTATTCGGTATATCAGTTTTCAGGATTTCCTAACAATGGTTTCATTGTTTAAACAATGTATTCGGTTTCACTTTATTTTACATTTCTAAAAATTCATGCAGGCGAACAACTTTAAAACCGAAATATTTTTACGTCAATCATTTCGAAATTTACTTATTTATTAGGAAATGAATTTTCAGCCGTGCACCGGAATTTAATTCGAAAATATTGAGTGTTTTGTATTCGGTATATCAGTTTCCAGGATTTCCTAACAATGGTTTCATTGTTTAAACAATGTAATCGGTTTCACTTTATTTTACATTTCTAAAAATTCACACAGGCGAAAAACTTTAAAACCGAAATTTGTTTACTTCATTCATTTCGAAATGTGCTTATTTAGTAGGAAATTAATTTTCAGCCGTGCACCGGAAATTAATTCGAAAATATAGCATGTTTTGTATTCGGTATATCAGTTTTCAGGATTTCCTAACAATGGTTTCTTTGTTTAAACAATGTATTCTGTTTTATTTTATTTTACACTTCTAAATTTTTCCACAGGCCAACAACTTTAAAACCGAAATATTTTTACGTCATTCATTTCGAAATGTTCTTATTTATTAAGAAATTAATTTTCAGCCGTGCACCAGAATTTAATTCGAAAATATTGCGTATTTGGTATTCGGTATATCAGTTTTTAGGATTTCCTGACAATTGTTTAAACAATGTATTACGTTATTTTGTCATTATCAATGTATTATTAATTTTACATTTCTAAAAATTCAAACAGGCCAACACCTTTAGAACCGATTGATTTTTATGTCATTCAATTGGAAATGTGCTTATTTATTAGGAAATGAATTTTCAGCCGTGCGCCGGAATTTAATTCGAAAATATTGCGTGTTTTGTATTCGGTATATCAGTTTTCAGGATTTCCAAAGAAAGGTTTCATTGTTTAAACAATTTATTCGGTTTCACTTTATTTTACATTTCTAAAAATTCACACAGGCGAACAACTTTAAAACCGAAATATTTTTACGTCATTCATTTCGAAATTTTCTTATTTATTAGGAAATTAATTTTCAGCCGTGCACCAGAATTTAATTCGAAAATATTGCGTGTTTTGTATTCGGTATATCAGTTTTGAGGATTTCCTAACAATGGTTTTTTTGTTTAAACAATGTATTACGTTTACATTAATTTTACATTTCTAAAAATTCAAACAGGCCAACACCTTTAGAACCGATTAATGTTTACGTCATGCAATTGGAAATGTACTTATTTATTAGGAAATGAATTTTCAGTCGTGCGCCGGAATTTAATTCGAAAATATTGCGTGTTTTGTATTCGGTACATCAGTTTTCAGGATTTCCTGACAATGTGCTTATTTAGTAGGAAATTAATTTTCAACCGTGCACCGGAATTTAATTCGAAAATACTGCGTGTTTTGTATCCGGTACATCAGTTTTCAGGATTTCCAGACAATGGTTTCATTGTTTAAACAATGTATTCGGTTTCACTTTATTTTATATTTCTAAAAATTCACACAGGCGAACAACTTTAAAACCGAAATATTTTTACGTAATTCATTTCGAAATGTTCTTATTTATTAGAAAATTAATTTTCAACCGTGCACCGGAATTTAATTCAAAAATATTGCGTGTTTTGTATCCGGTACATCAGTCTTCAGGATTTCCTGACAATGTGCTTATTTAGTAGGAAATTAATTTTCAACCGTGCACCGGAATTTAATTCGAAAATACTGCGTGTTTTGTATCCGGTACATCAGTTTTCAGGATTTCCTGACAATGGTTTCATTGTTTAAACAATGTATTCGGTTTCACTTTATTTTATATTTCTAAAAATTCACACAGGCGAACAACTTTAAAACCGAAATATTTTTACGTAATTCATTTCGAAATGTTCTTATTTATTAGAAAATTAATTTTCAGCCGTACACCAGAATTTTATTCGAAAATATTGCGTGTTTTGTATTCGGTATATCAGTTTCCAGGATTTCCTAACAATGGTTTCATTGTTTAAACAATGTATTCGGTTTCACTTTATTTTGTATTTCTAAAAATTCACACAGGCGAACAACTTTAAAACCGAAATATTTTTACGTCATTCATTTCGAAATGTGCTTATTTAGTAGGAAATTAATTTTCAACCGTGCACCGGAATTTAATTCGAAAATATAGCGTGTTTTGTATCCGGTACATCAGTTTTCAGGATTTCCTAACAATGGCTTCATTGTTTAAACAATATATTCTGTTTTATTTTATTTTACACTTCTAAAATTTCACACAGGCGAACAACTTTAAAACCGAAATATTTTTACGTCAATCAATTCGAAATGTGCTTATTTATTAGGAAATGAATTTTCAGCCGTGCACCGGAATTTAATTCGAAAATATTGCGTGTTTTGTATTCCTTATATCAGTTTCCAGGATTTCCTAACAATAATTTCTATGTTTAAACAATGTATTCGGTTTCACTTTATTTTATATTTCTAAAAATTCGCACAGGCGAACAACTTTAAAACCGAAATATTTTTACGTAATTCATTTCGAAATGTTCTTATTTATTAGAAAATTAATTTTCAGCCGTACACTAGAATTTAATTCGAAAATATTGCGTGTTTTGTATTCGGTATATCAGTTTCCAGGATTTCCTAACAATGGTTTCATTGTTTAAACAATGTATTCGGTTTCACTTTATTTTATATTTCTAAAAATTCACACAGGCGAACAACTTTAAAAACGAAATATTTTTACGTCATTCATTTCGAAATGTGCTTATTTAGTAGGAAATTAATTTTCAACCGTGCACCGGAATTTAATTCGAAAATATAGCGTGTTTTGTATCCGGTACATCAGTTTTCAGGATTTCCTAACAATGGCTTCATTGTTTAAACAATATATTCTATTTCACTTTATTTTATATTTCTAAAAATTCACACAGGCGAACAACTTTAAAACCGAAATATTTTTACGTCAATCATTTCGAAATGTGCTTATTTATTAGGAAATTAATTTTCAGCCTTGCACCAGAATTTAATTCGAAAATATTGCGTGTTTTGTATTCGGTATATCAGTTTTCAGGATTTCCTAACCAACAGCTTCAGAACCGATTAATTTTTATGTCATACAATTGGAAATGTGCTTATTTATTAGGAAATGAATTTTCAGCCGTACACCGGAATTTAATTCGAAAATATTGCGTGTTTTGTATTCGGTATATCAGTTTTTAGGATTTCCTAACAATGGTTTTATTGTTTAAACAATGTATTACGTTTACATTAATTTTATATTTCTAAAAATTCAAACAGGCCAACACCTTTAGAACCGATTAATGTTTACGTCATGCAATTGGAAATGTGCTTATTTATTAGGAAATGAAATTTCAGTCGTGCGCCGGAATTTAATTCGAAAATATTGCGTGTTTTGTATTCGGTACATCAGTTTTCAGGATTTCCTGACAATGTGCTTATTTAGTAGGAAATTAATTTTCAACCGTGCACCGGAATTTAATTCGAAAATTTTGCGTGTTTTGTATTCGGTATATCAGTTTTCAGGATTTCCAAAGAAAGGTTTCATTGTTTAAACAATTTATTCGGTTTCACTTTATTTTACATTTCTAAAAATTCACACAGGCGAACAACTTTAAAACCGAAATATTTTTACGTCATTCATTTCGAAATTTTCTTATTTATTAGGAAATTAATTTTCAGCCGTGCACCAGAATTTAATTCGAAAATATTACGTGTTTTGTATTCGGTATATCAGTTTTTAGGATTTCCTAACAATGGTTTTTTTGTTTAAACAATGTATTACGTTTACATTAATTTTACATTTCTAAAAATTCAAACAGGCCAACACCTTTAGAACCGATTAATGTTTACGTCATGCAATTGGAAATGTGCTTATTTATTAGGAAATGAATTTTCAGTCGTGCGCCGGAATTTAATTCGAAAATATTGCGTGTTTTGTATTCGGTACATCAGTTTTCAGGATTTCCTGACAATGTGCTTATTTAGTAGGAAATTAATTTTCAACCGTGCACCGGAATTTAATTCGAAAATACTGCGTGTTTTGTATCCGGTACATCAGTTTTCAGGATTTCCAGACAATGGTTTCATTGTTTAAACAATGTATTCGGTTTCACTTTATTTTATATTTCTAAAAATTCACACAGGCGAACAACTTTAAAACCGAAATATTTTTACGTAATTCATTTCGAAATGTTCTTATTTATTAGAAAATTAATTTTCAACCGTGCACCGGAATTTAATTCGAAAATATTGCGTGTTTTGTATCCGGTACATCAGTCTTCAGGATTTCCTGACAATGTGCTTATTTAGTAGGAAATTAATTTTCAACCGTGCACCGGAATTTAATTCGAAAATACTGCGTGTTTTGTATCCGGTACATCAGTTTTCAGGATTTCCTGACAATGGTTTCATTGTTTAAACAATGTATTCGGTTTCACTTTATTTTATATTTCTAAAAATTCACACAGGCGAACAACTTTAAAACCGAAATATTTTTACGTCATTCATTTCGAAATGTGCTTATTTAGTAGGAAATTAATTTTCAACCGTGCACCGGAATTTAATTCGAAAATATAGCGTGTTTTGTATCCGGTACATCAGTTTTCAGGATTTCCTAACAATGGCTTCATTGTTTAAACAATATATTCTGTTTTATTTTATTTTACACTTCTAAAATTTCACACAGGCGAACAACTTTAAAACCGAAATATTTTTACGTCAATCAATTCGAAATGTGCTTATTTATTAGGAAATGAATTTTCAGCCGTGCACCGGAATTTAATTCGAAAATATTGCGTGTTTTGTATTCCTTATATCAGTTTCCAGGATTTCCTAACAATAATTTCTATGTTTAAACAATGTATTCGGTTTCACTTTATTTTATATTTCTAAAAATTCGCACAGGCGAACAACTTTAAAACCGAAATATTTTTACGTAATTCATTTCGAAATGTTCTTATTTATTAGAAAATTAATTTTCAGCCGTACACTAGAATTTAATTCGAAAATATTGCGTGTTTTGTATTCGGTATATCAGTTTCCAGGATTTCCTAACAATGGTTTCATTGTTTAAACAATGTATTCGGTTTCACTTTATTTTATATTTCTAAAAATTCACACAGGCGAACAACTTTAAAAACGAAATATTTTTACGTCATTCATTTCGAAATGTGCTTATTTAGTAGGAAATTAATTTTCAACCGTGCACCGGAATTTAATTCGAAAATATAGCGTGTTTTGTATCCGGTACATCAGTTTTCAGGATTTCCTAACAATGGCTTCATTGTTTAAACAATATATTCTATTTCACTTTATTTTATATTTCTAAAAATTCACACAGGCGAACAACTTTAAAACCGAAATATTTTTACGTCAATCATTTCGAAATGTGCTTATTTATTAGGAAATTAATTTTCAGCCTTGCACCAGAATTTAATTCGAAAATATTGCGTGTTTTGTATTCGGTATATCAGTTTTCAGGATTTCCTAACCAACAGCTTCAGAACCGATTAATTTTTATGTCATACAATTGGAAATGTGCTTATTTATTAGGAAATGAATTTTCAGCCGTACACCGGAATTTAATTCGAAAATATTGCGTGTTTTGTATTCGGTATATCAGTTTTTAGGATTTCCTAACAATGGTTTTATTGTTTAAACAATGTATTACGTTTACATTAATTTTATATTTCTAAAAATTCAAACAGGCCAACACCTTTAGAACCGATTAATGTTTACGTCATGCAATTGGAAATGTGCTTATTTATTAGGAAATGAAATTTCAGTCGTGCGCCGGAATTTAATTCGAAAATATTGCGTGTTTTGTATTCGGTACATCAGTTTTCAGGATTTCCTGACAATGTGCTTATTTAGTAGGAAATTAATTTTCAACCGTGCACCGGAATTTAATTCGAAAATTTTGCGTGTTTTGTATTCGGTATATCAGTTTTCAGGATTTCCAAAGAAAGGTTTCATTGTTTAAACAATTTATTCGGTTTCACTTTATTTTACATTTCTAAAAATTCACACAGGCGAACAACTTTAAAACCGAAATATTTTTACGTCATTCATTTCGAAATTTTCTTATTTATTAGGAAATTAATTTTCAGCCGTGCACCAGAATTTAATTCGAAAATATTGCGTGTTTTGTATTCGGTATATCAGTTTTTAGGATTTCCTAACAATGGTTTTTTTGTTTAAACAATGTATTACGTTTACATTAATTTTACATTTCTAAAAATTCAAACAGGCCAACACCTTTAGAACCGATTAATGTTTACGTCATGCAATTGGAAATGTGCTTATTTATTAGGAAATGAATTTTCAGTCGTGCGCCGGAATTTAATTCGAAAATATTGCGTGTTTTGTATTCGGTACATCAGTTTTCAGGATTTCCTGACAATGTGCTTATTTAGTAGGAAATTAATTTTCAACCGTGCACCGGAATTTAATTCGAAAATACTGCGTGTTTTGTATCCGGTACATCAGTTTTCAGGATTTCCAGACAATGGTTTCATTGTTTAAACAATGTATTCGGTTTCACTTTATTTTATATTTCTAAAAATTCACACAGGCGAACAACTTTAAAACCGAAATATTTTTACGTAATTCATTTCGAAATGTTCTTATTTATTAGAAAATTAATTTTCAACCGTGCACCGGAATTTAATTCGAAAATATTGCGTGTTTTGTATCCGGTACATCAGTCTTCAGGATTTCCTGACAATGTGCTTATTTAGTAGGAAATTAATTTTCAACCGTGCACCGGAATTTAATTCGAAAATACTGCGTGTTTTGTATCCGGTACATCAGTTTTCAGGATTTCCTGACAATGGTTTCATTGTTTAAACAATGTATTCGGTTTCACTTTATTTTATATTTCTAAAAATTCACACAGGCGAACAACTTTAAAACCGAAATATTTTTACGTAATTCATTTCGAAATGTTCTTATTTATTAGAAAATTAATTTTCAGCCGTACACCAGAATTTTATTCGAAAATATTGCGTGTTTTGTATTCGGTATATCAGTTTCCAGGATTTCCTAACAATGGTTTCATTGTTTAAACAATGTATTCGGTTTCACTTTATTTTATATTTCTAAAAATTCACACAGGCGAACAACTTTAAAACCGAAATATTTTTACGTCATTCATTTCGAAATGTGCTTATTTAGTAGGAAATTAATTTTCAACCGTGCACCGGAATTTAATTCGAAAATATAGCGTGTTTTGTATCCGGTACATCAGTTTTCAGGATTTCCTAACAATGGCTTCATTGTTTAAACAATATATTCTGTTTTATTTTATTTTACACTTCTAAAATTTCACACAGGCGAACAACTTTAAAACCGAAATATTTTTACGTCAATCAATTCGAAATGTGCTTATTTATTAGGAAATGAATTTTCAGCCGTGCACCGGAATTTAATTCGAAAATATTGCGTGTTTTGTATTCCTTATATCAGTTTCCAGGATTTCCTAACAATGGTTTCATTGTTTAAACAATGTATTCGGTTTCACTTTATTTTATATTTCTAAAAATTCGCACAGGCGAACAACTTTAAAACCGAAATATTTTTACGTAATTCATTTCGAAATGTTCTTATTTATTAGAAAATTAATTTTCAGCCGTACACCAGAATTTAATTCGAAAATATTGCGTGTTTTGTATTCGGTATATCAGTTTCCAGGATTTCCTAACAATGGTTTCATTGTTTAAACAATGTATTCGGTTTCACTTTATTTTATATTTCTAAAAATTCACACAGGCGAACAACTTTAAAAACGAAATATTTTTACGTCATTCATTTCGAAATGTGCTTATTTAGTAGGAAATTAATTTTCAACCGTGCACCGGAATTTAATTCGAAAATATAGCGTGTTTTGTATCCGGTACATCAGTTTTCAGGATTTCCTAACAATGGCTTCATTGTTTAAACAATATATTCTATTTCACTTTATTTTATATTTCTAAAAATTCACACAGGCGAACAACTTTAAAACCGAAATATTTTTACGTCAATCATTTCGAAATGTGCTTATTTATTAGGAAATTAATTTTCAGCCTTGCACCAGAATTTAATTCGAAAATATTGCGTGTTTTGTATTCGGTATATCAGTTTTCAGGATTTCCTAACCAACAGCTTCAGAACCGATTAATTTTTATGTCATACAATTGGAAATGTGCTTATTTATTAGGAAATGAATTTTCAGCCGTACACCGGAATTCAATTAGAAAATATTGCGTGTTTTGTATTCGGTATATCAGTTTTTAGGATTTCCTAACAATGGTTTTATTGTTTAAACAATGTATTACGTTTACATTAATTTTATATTTCTAAAAATTCAAACAGGCCAACACCTTTAGAACCGATTAATGTTTACGTCATGCAATTGGAAATGTGCTTATTTATTAGGAAATGAAATTTCAGTCGTGCGCCGGAATTTAATTCGAAAATATTGCGTGTTTTGTATTCGGTACATCAGTTTTCAGGATTTCCTGACAATGTGCTTATTTAGTAGGAAATTAATTTTCAACCGTGCACCGGAATTTAATTCGAAAATTTTGCGTGTTTTGTATTCGGTATATCAGTTTTCAGGATTTCCAAAGAAAGGTTTCATTGTTTAAACAATTTATTCGGTTTCACTTTATTTTACATTTCTAAAAATTCACACAGGCGAACAACTTTAAAACCGAAATATTTTTACGTCATTCATTTCGAAATTTTCTTATTTATTAGGAAATTAATTTTCAGCCGTGCACCAGAATTTAATTCGAAAATATTGCGTGTTTTGTATTCGGTATATCAGTTTTTAGGATTTCCTAACAATGGTTTTTTGTTTAAACAATGTATTACGTTTACATTAATTTTACATTTCTAAAAATTCAAACAGGCCAACACCTTTAGAACCGATTAATGTTTACGTCATGCAATTGGAAATGTGCTTATTTATTAGGAAATGAATTTTCAGTCGTGCGCCGGAATTTAATTCGAAAATATTGCGTGTTTTGTATTCGGTACATCAGTTTTCAGGATTTCCTGACAATGTGCTTATTTAGTAGGAAATTAATTTTCAACCGTGCACCGGAATTTAATTCGAAAATACTGCGTGTTTTGTATCCGGTACATCAGTTTTCAGGATTTCCAGACAATGGTTTCATTGTTTAAACAATGTATTCGGTTTCACTTTATTTTATATTTCTAAAAATTCACACAGGCGAACAACTTTAAAACCGAAATATTTTTACGTAATTCATTTCGAAATGTTCTTATTTATTAGAAAATTAATTTTCAACCGTGCACCGGAATTTAATTCGAAAATATTGCGTGTTTTGTATCCGGTACATCAGTCTTCAGGATTTCCTGACAATGTGCTTATTTAGTAGGAAATTAATTTTCAACCGTGCACCGGAATTTAATTCGAAAATACTGCGTGTTTTGTATCCGGTACATCAGTTTTCAGGATTTCCTGACAATGGTTTCATTGTTTAAACAATGTATTCGGTTTCACTTTATTTTATATTTCTAAAAATTCACACAGGCGAACAACTTTAAAACCGAAATATTTTTACGTAATTCATTTCGAAATGTTCTTATTTATTAGAAAATTAATTTTCAGCCGTACACCAGAATTTTATTCGAAAATATTGCGTGTTTTGTATTCGGTATATCAGTTTCCAGGATTTCCTAACAATGGTTTCATTGTTTAAACAATGTATTCGGTTTCACTTTATTTTATATTTCTAAAAATTCACACAGGCGAACAACTTTAAAACCGAAATATTTTTACGTCATTCATTTCGAAATGTGCTTATTTAGTAGGAAATTAATTTTCAACCGTGCACCGGAATTTAATTCGAAAATATAGCGTGTTTTGTATCCGGTACATCAGTTTTCAGGATTTGCTAACAATGGCTTCATTGTTTAAACAATATATTCTGTTTTATTTTATTTTACACTTCTAAAATTTCACACAGGCGAACAACTTTAAAACCGAAATATTTTTACGTCAATCAATTCGAAATGTGCTTATTTATTAGGAAATGAATTTTCAGCCGTGCACCGGAATTTAATTCGAAAATATTGCGTGTTTTGTATTCCTTATATCAGTTTCCAGGATTTCCTAACAATGGTTTCATTGTTTAAACAATGTATTCGGTTTCACTTTATTTTATATTTCTAAAAATTCGCACAGGCGAACAACTTTAAAACCGAAATATTTTTACGTAATTCATTTCGAAATGTTCTTATTTATTAGAAAATTAATTTTCAGCCGTACACCAGAATTTAATTCGAAAATATTGCGTGTTTTGTATTCGGTATATCAGTTTCCAGGATTTCCTAACAATGGTTTCATTGTTTAAACAATGTATTCGGTTTCACTTTATTTTATATTTCTAAAAATTCACACAGGCGAACAACTTTAAAAACGAAATATTTTTACGTCATTCATTTCGAAATGTGCTTATTTAGTAGGAAATTAATTTTCAACCGTGCACCGGAATTTAATTCGAAAATATAGCGTGTTTTGTATCCGGTACATCAGTTTTCAGGATTTCCTAACAATGGCTTCATTGTTTAAACAATATATTCTATTTCACTTTATTTTATATTTCTAAAAATTCACACAGGCGAACAACATTAAAACCGAAATATTTTTACGTCAATCATTTCGAAATGTGCTTATTTATTAGGAAATTAATTTTCAGCCTTACACCAGAATTTAATTCGAAAATATTGCGTGTTTTGTATTCGGTATATCAGTTTTCAGGATTTCCTAACCAACAGCTTCAGAACCGATTAATTTTTATGTCATACAATTGGAAATGTGCTTATTTATTAGGAAATGAATTTTCAGCCGTACACCGGAATTTAATTCGAAAATATTGCGTGTTTTGTATTCGGTATATCAGTTTTTAGGATTTCCTAACAATGGTTTTATTGTTTAAACAATGTATTACTTTTACATTAATTTTATATTTCTAAAAATTCAAACAGGCCAACACCTTTAGAACCGATTAATGTTTACGTCATGCAATTGGAAATGTGCTTATTTATTAGGAAATGAAATTTCAGTCGTGCGCCGGAATTTAATTCGAAAATATTGCGTGTTTTGTATTCGGTACATCAGTTTTCAGGATTTCCTGACAATGTGCTTATTTAGTAGGAAATTAATTTTCAACCGTGCACCGGAATTTAATTCGAAAATACTGCGTGTTTTGTATCCGGAACATCAGTTTTCAGGATTTCCAGACAATGGTTTCATTGTTTAAACAATGTATTCGGTTTCACTTTATTTTATATTTCTAAAAATTCACACAGGCGAACAACTTTAAAACCGAAATATTTTTACGTAATTCATTTCGAAATGTTCTTATTTATTAGAAAATTAATTTTCAACCGTGCACCGGAATTTAATTCGAAAATATTGCGTGTTTTGTATCCGGTACATCAGTCTTCAGGATTTCCTCACAATCTGCTTATTTATTAGGAAATTAATTTTCAGCCTTGCACCAGAATTTAATTCGAAAATATTGCGTGTTTTGTATTCGGTATATCAGTTTTCAGGTTTTCCTAACCAACAGCTTTAGAACCGATTAATTTTTATGTCATACAATTGGAAATGTGCTTATTTATTAGGAAATGAATTTTCAGCCGTACAGCGGAATTTAATTCGAAAATATTGCGTGTTTTGTATTCGGTATATCAGTTTCCAGGATTTCCTAAGAAGGGTTTCATCAAAGCGATATAAATAAACGTCTTATCTTAAATGGGAGAAATAACCGCAAGATTAAAAGCGAGGTCACATCAATCAAGGTCATGCGCCACATAGCGGATGGAGTGTGAACTACAGGAACTACCTAACTGTTTTCTTACTCACACCACTAAAATTGTAAAGTTTTTGCCATCTTGATTAATAACTGAAGTACCTTTGATAATGCGAAGAAAATTTCGTGATGTCAAGTGCATCTGGATGCCCCTCTCGCCACGCCATTATTTTGTAATAAATGTGGCAAACAAAATTCATTCCCATCAGTGAATAATGATTTAGAAAATACGCGCTACACTAAAAGCCCGCGTATATGAATTATCACTCCGTCCACAAGGTGGCGCAACTTTGTTAATTTACACCTGATTCCAGCATTAAGTTTGTTCGCTTACTTATAACGCTTTGGTTTCATTGTATAAACAATGTATTCGGTTTCACTTTATTTTATATTTCTAAAAATTCACACAGGCCAACAACTTTAAAACCGAAATATTTTTACGTCATTCATTTCGAAATGTACTTATTTATTAGGAAATTAATTTTCAACCGTGCACGGGAATTTAATTCGAAAATATTGCGTGTTTTCTATCCGGTACATCAGTTTTCAGGATTTCCTAACAATGGTTTAATTGTTTAAACAATGTAATCTGTTTTACTTTATTTTACACTTCTAAAATTTCACACAGGCGAACAACTTTAAAACCAAAATTTGTTTACGTCATTCATTTCGAAATGTGCTTATTTAGTAGGAAATTAATTTTCAGCCGTGCACTGGAAATTAATTCGAAAATATAGCATGTTTTGTATTCGGTATATCAGTTTTCAGGATTTCCTAACAATGGTTTCTTTTTTTAAACAATGTATTCTGTTTTGTTTTATTTTATTTTACACTTCTAAATTTTCCCACAGGCGAACAACTTTAAAACCGAAATATTTTTACGTCATTCATTTCGAAATTTTCTTATTTATTAGGAAATTAATTTTCAGCCGTGCACCAGAATTTAATTCGAAAATATTGCGTGTTTTGTATTCGGTATATCAGTTTTTAGGATTTCCTAACAATGGTTTTATTGTTTAAACAATGTATTACGTTTACATTAATTTTACATTTCTAAAAATTCAAACAGGCCAACACCTTTAGAACCGATTAATGTTTACGTCATTCAATTGGAAATGTGCTTATTTATTAGGAAATGAATTTTCAGCCGTGCACCGGAATTTAATTCGAAAATTTTGCGTGTTTTGTATTCGGTATATCAGTTTTCAGGATTTCCAAAGAAAGGTTTCATTGTTTAAACAATTTATTCGGTTTCACTTTATTTTACATTTCTAAAAATTCACACAGGCGAACAACTTTAAAACCGAAATATTTTTACGTCATTCATTTCGAAATTTTCTTATTTATTAGGAAATTAATTTTCAACCGTGCACCGGAATTTAATTCGAAAATATAGCGTGTTTTGTATCCGGTACATCAGTTTTCAGGATTTCCTAACAATATCTTCATTGCTTAAACAATATATTCTATTTCACTTTATTTTATATTTCTAAAAATTCACACAGGCGAACAACTTTAAAACCGAAATATTTTTACGTCAATCATTTCGAAATGTGCTTATTTATTAGGAAATTAATTTTCAGCCTTGCACCAGAATTTAATTCGAAAATATTGCGTGTTTTGTATTCGGTATATCAGTTTTCAGGATTTCCTAACCAACAGCTTTAGAACCGATTAATTTTTATGTCATACAATTGGAAATGTGTTTATTTATTAGGAAATGAATTTTCAGCCGTACACCGGAATTTAATTCGAAAATATTGCGTGTTTTGTATTCGGTATATCAGTTTTTAGGATTTCCTAACAATGGTTTTATTGTTTAAACAATGTATTACGTTTACATTAATTTTACATTTCTAAAAATTCAAACAGGCCAACACTTTAGAACCGATTAATGTTTACGTCATGCAATTGGAAATGTGCTTATTTATTAGGAAATGAATTTTCAGTCGTGCGCCGGAATTTAATTCGAAAATATTGCGTGTTTTATATTCGGTACATCAGTTTTCAGGATTTCCTGACAATGTGCTTATTTAGTAGGAAATTAATTTTCAACCGTGCACCGGAATTTAATTCGAAAATACTGCGTGTTTTGTATCCGGTACATCAGTTTTCAGGATTTCCAGACAACGGTTTCATTGTTTAAACAATGTATTCGGTTTCACTTTATTTTATATTTCTAAAAATTCACACAGGCGAACAACTTTAAAACCGAAATATTTTTACGTAGTTCATTTCGAAATGTTCTTATTTATTAGAAAATTAATTTTCAACCGTGCACCGGAATTTAATTCGAAAATATTGCGTGTTTTGTATCCGGTACATCAGTCTTCAGGATTTCCTGACAATGTACTTATTTAGTAGGAAATTAATTTTCAACCGTGCACCGGAATTTAATTCGAAAATACTGCGTGTTTTGTATCCGGTACATCAGTTTTCAGGATTTCCTAACAATGGCTTCATTGTTTAAACAATATATTCTATTTCACTTTATTTTATATTTCTAAAAATTCACACAGGCGAACAACTTTAAAACCGAAATATTTTTACGTCAATCATTTCGAAATGTGCTTATTTATTAGGAAATTAATTTTCAGCCTTGCACCAGAATTTAATTCGAAAATATTGCGTGTTTTGTATTCGGTATATCAGTTTTCAGGATTTCCTAACCAACAGCTTTAGAACCGATTAATTTTTATGTCATACAATTGGAAATGTGCTTATTTATTAGGAAATGAATTTTCAGCCGTACAGCGGAATTTAATTCGAAAATATTGCGTGTTTTGTATTCGGTATATCAGTTTCCAGGATTTCCTAACAATGGTTTCATCAAAGCGATATAAATAAACGTCTTATCTTAAATGGGAGAAATAACCGCAAGATTAAAAGCGAGGTCACATCAATCAAGGTCATGCGCCACATAGCGGATGGAGTGTGAACTACAGGAACTACCTAACTGTTTTCTTACTCACACCACTAAAATTGTAAAGTTTTTGCCATCTTGATTAATAACTAAAGTACCTTTGATAATGCGAAGAAAATTTCGTGATGTCAAGTGCATCTGGATGCCCCTCTCGCCACGCCATTATTTTGTAATAAATGTGGCAAACAAAATTCATTTCCATCAGTGAATAATGATTTAGAAAATACGCGCTACACTAAAAGCCCGCGTATATGAATTATCACTCCGTCCACAAGGTGGCGCAACTTTGTTAATTTACACCTGATTCCAGCATTAAGTTTGTTCGCTTACTTATAACGCTTTGGTTTCATTGTATAAACAATGTATTCGGTTTCACTTTATTTTATATTTCCAAAAATTCACACAGGCCAACAACTTTAAAACCGAAATATTTTTACGTCATTCATTTCGAAATGTACTTATTTATTAGGAAATTAATTTTCAGCCGTGCACCAGAATTTAATTCGAAAATATTGCGTATTTGGTATTCGGTATATCAGTTTTAGGATTTCCTGACAATGGTTTCATTGTTTAAACAATGTATTACGTTTACATTAATTTTACATTTCTAAAAATTCAAACAGGCCAACACCTTTAGAACCGATTGATTTTTATGTCATTCAATTGGAAATGTGCTTATTTATTAGGAAATGAATTTTCAGCCGTGCGCCGGAATTTAATTCGAAAATATTGCGTGTTTTGTATTCGGTATATCAGTTTCCAGGATTTTCTAACAATGGTTTCATTGTTGAAAGAATGTATTCGGTTTCGCTTTATTTTAAATTTCTAAATAATCACACAGTCGAACAACTTTAAAACCGAAATATTTTTACGTCTATCATTTCGAAATGTGCTTATTTATTAGGAAATGAATTTTCAGCCGTGCACCGGAATTTAATTCGCAAATTTTGCGTGTTTTGTATTCGGTATATCAGTTTTCAGGATTTCCAAAGAAAGGTTTCATTGATTAAACAATTTATTCGGTTTCACTTTATTTTACATTTCTAAAAATTCACACAGGCGAACAACTTTGAAACCGAAATATTTTTACGTCATTCATTTCGAAATTTTCTTATTTATTAGGAAATTAATTTTCAGCCGTGCACCAGAATTTAATTCGAAAATATTGCGTGTTTTGTATTCGGTATATCAGTTTTTAGGATTTCCTAACAATGGTTTTATTGTTTAAACAATGTATTACGTTTACATTAATTTTACATTTCTAAAAATTCAAACAGGCCAACACCTTTAGAACCGATTAATGTTTACGTCATTCAATTGGAAATGTGCTTATTTATTAGGAAATGAATTTTCAGTCGTGCGCCGGAATTTAATTCGAAAATATTGCGTGTTTTGTATTCGGTACATCAGTTTTCAGGATTTCCTGACAATGTGCTTATTTAGTAGGAAATAATTTTCAACCGCGCACCGGAATTTAATTCGAAAATACTGCGTGTTTTGTATCCGGTACATCAGTTTTCAGGATTTCCAGACAATGGTTTCATTGTTTAAACAATGTATTCGGTTTCACTTTTTTTTATATTTCTAAAAATTCACACAGGCGAACAACTTTAAAACCGAAATATTTTTACGTAATTCATTTCGAAATGTTCTTATTTATTAGAAAATTAATTTTCAACCGTGCACCGGAATTTAATTCGAAAATATTGCGTGTTTTGTATTCGGTATGTCAGTTTCCAGGATTTCCTAACAATGGTTTCATTGTTTAAACAATGTATTCGGTTTCACTTTATTTTATATTTCTAAAAATTCACACAGGCGAACAACTTTAAAACCGAAATATTTTTACGTCATTCATTTCGAAATGTGCTTATTTAGTAGGAAATTAATTTTCAACAGTGCACCGGAATTTAATTCGAAAATATAGCGTGTTTTGTATCCGGTACATCAGTTTTCAGGATTTCCTAACAATGGTTTCATTGTTTAAACAATATATTCTGTTTTATTTTATTTTACACTTCTAAAATTTCACACAGGCGAACAACTTTAAAACCGAAATATTTTTACGTCAATCAATTCGAAATGTGCTTATTTATTAGGAAATGAATTTTCAGCCGTGCACCGGAATTTAATTCGAAAATATTGCGTGTTTTGTATTCCTTATATCAGTTTCCAGGATTTCCTAACAATGGTTTCATTGTTTAAACAATGTATTCGGTTTCACTTTATTTTATATTTCTAAAAATTCGCACAGGCGAACAACTTTAAAACCGAAATATTTTTACGTAATTCATTTCGAAATGTTCTTATTTATTAGAAAATTAATTTTCAGCCGTACACCAGAATTTAATTCGAAAATATTGCGTGTTTTGTATTCGGTATATCAGTTTCCAGGATTTTCTAACAATGGTTTCATCAAAGCGATATAAATAATCGTCTTATCTTAAATGGGAGAAATAACCGCAAGATTAAAAGCGAGGTCACATCAATCAAGGTCATGCGCCACATCGCGGATGGAGTGTGAACTACAGGAACTACCTAACTGTTTTCTTACTCACACCACTAAAATTGTAAAGTTTTTGCCATCTTGATTAATAACTGAAGTACCTCTGATAATGCGAAGAAAATTTCGTGATGTCAAGTGCATCTGGATGCCCCTCTTGCCACGCCATTATTTTGCAATAAATGTGGCAAACAAAATTCATTTAAATCAATGAATAATGATTTAGAAAATACGCGCTACACTAAAAGCCCGCGTATATGAATTATCACTCCGTCCACAAGGTGGCGCAACTTTGTTAATTTACACCTGATTCCAGCATTAAGTTTGTTCGCTTACTTATAACGCTTTGGTTTCATTGTATAAACAATGTATTCGGTTTCACTTTATTTTATATTTCTAAAAATTCACACAGGCCAACAACTTTAAAACCGAAATATTTTTACGTCAGTCATTTCGAAATGTACTTATTTATTAGGAAATTAATTTTAAACCGTGCACTGGAATTTAATTCGAAAATATTGCGTGTTTTCTATCCGGTAAATCAGTTTTCAGGATTTCCTAACAATGGTTTAATTGTTTAAACAATGTAATCTGTTTTACTTTATTTTACACTTCTAAAATTTCACACAGGCGAACAACTTTAAAACCGAAATATTTTTACATCATTCATTTCGAAATGTTCTTATTTATTAGAAAATTAATTTTCAGCCGTACACCAGAATTTAATTCAAAAATATTGCGTGTTTTGTATTCGGTATATCAGTTTTTAGGATTTCCTAACACTGGTTTCATTGTTTAAACAATGTATTACGTTTACATTAATTTTACATTTCTAAAAATTCAAACAGTCCAACACCTTTAGAACCGATTAATTTTTACGTAATTCAATTGGAAATGTGGTTATTTATTAGGAAATGAATTTTCAGCCGTGCACCGGAATTTAATTCGAAAATATTGCGTGTTTTGTATTCCTTATATCAGTTTCCAGGATTTCCTAACAATGTTTTCATTGTTTAAACAATGTATTCGGTTTCACTTTATTTTATATTTCTAAAAATTCACACAGGCGAACAACTTTAAAACCGAAATATTTTTACGTCATTCATTTCGAAATGTGCTTATTTAGTAGGAAATTAATTTTCAAACGTGCACCGGAATTTAATTCGAAAATATAGCGTGTCTTGTATCCGGTACATCAGTTTTCAGGATTTCCTAACAATGGCTTCATTGTTTAAACAATATATTCTGTTTTATTTTATTTTACACTTCTAAAATTTCACACAGGCGAACAACTTTAAAACCGAAATATTTTTACGTCATTCATTTCGAAATGTTCATATTTATTAGAAAATTAATTTTAGGCAGTACACCAGAATTTAATTCGAAAATATTGCGTGTTTGGTACTCGGTGTATCAGTTTTTAGGATTTCCTAACAATGGTTTCATTGTTTAAACAATGTATTACGTTTACATTAATTTTACATTTCTAAAAATTCAAACAGGCCAACACCTTTAGAACCGATTAATTTTTACGTCATTCAATTGGAAATGTGCTTATTTATTAGGAAATGAATTTTCAGTCGTGCGCCGGAATTTAATTCGAAAATATTGCGTGTTTTGTATCCGGTACATCAGTTTTCAGGATTTCCTAACAATGGTTTCATTGTTTAAACAATGTATTCGGTTTCACTTTATATTATATTTCTAAAAATTCACACAGGCGAACAACTTTAAAACCGAAATATTTTTACGTAATTCATTTCGAAATGTTCTTATTTATTAGAAAATTAAATTTCAGCCGTACACCAGAATTTAATTCGAAAATATTGCGTGTTTTGTATTCGGTATATCAGTTTCCAGGATTTCCTAACAATGGTTTCATTGTTTAAACAATGTATTCGGATTCGCTTTATTTTACATTTCTAAATAATCACACAGTCGAACAACTTTAAAACCGAAATATTTTTACGTCAATCATTTCGAAATGTGCTTATTTATTAGGAAATGAATTTTCAGCCGTGCACCGGAATTTAATTCGAAAATATTGCGTGTTTTGTATTCGGTATATCAGTTTAAAGGACTTCCTAACAATGGTTTCATTGTTTAAACAATGTATTCGGTTTCGCTTTATTTTACATTTCTAAATAATCACACAGTCGAACAACTTTAAAACCAAAATATTTTTACGTCAATCATTTCGAAATGTGCTTATTTATTAGGAAATGAATTTTCAGCCGTGCACCGGAATTTAATTCGAAAATATTGCATGTTTTGTATTCGGTATATCAGTTTCCAGGATTTCCTAACGATGGTTTCATTGTTTAAAAAATGTATTCGGTTTCACTTTATTTTACATTTCTAAAAATTCACACAGGGGAACAACATTGAAACCGAAATATTTTTACATCAATCATTTCGAAATGTGCTTAGTTATTAGGAAATTAATTTTCAGCCGTACACCAGAATTTAATTCGAAAATATTGCGTGTTTTGTATTCGGTATATCAGCTTTTAGGATTTCCCAACAGTGGTTTTATTGTTTAAACAATGTATTCGGTTTCATTTTATTTTATATTTCTAAAAATTCACACAGGCGAACAACTTTAAATCCGAAATATTTTTACGTCATTCATTTCGAAATGTTCATATTTATTAGAAAATTAATTTTAGGCAGTACACCAGAATTTAATTCGAAAATATTGCTTGTTTGGTACTCGGTATATCAGTTTTTAGGATTTCCTAACAATCGTTTCATTGTTTAAACAATGTATTACGTTTACATTAATTTTACATTTCTAAAAATTCAATCAGGCCAACACCTTTAGAACCGATTAATTTTTACGTCATTCAATTGGAAATGTGCTTATTTATTAGGAAATGAATTTTCAGCCGTACACCAGAATTTAATACGAAAATATTGCGTGTTTTGTATCCGGTATATCAGTTTTCAGGGTTCTCTAATTATGGTTTCATTGTTTAAACAATGTATTCGGTTTCACTTTATTTTACATTTCTAAAAATTCATGCAGGCGAACAACTTTAAAACCGAAATATTTTTACGTCAATCATTTTGAAATTTACTTTTTTATTAGGAAATGAATTTTCAGCCGTGCACCGGAATTTAATTCGAAAATATAGCATGTTATGTATTCGGTATATCAGTTTTTATGATTTCCTAACAATGGTTTCATTGTTTAAACAATGTATTACTTTTTCATTAATTTTACATTTCTAAAAATTCAAACAGGACAACACCTTTAGAACCGATTAATTTTTACGTCATTGAATTGGAAATGTGCTTATTTATTAGGAAATGAATTTTCAGCCGTACACCAGAATTTAATTCGAAAATATTGCGTGTTTTGTATCCGGTATATCAGTTTTCAGGATTTCCTAACAATGGTTTCATTGGTGAAACAATGTATTCGGTTTCGCTTTATTTTAAATTTCTAAATAATCACACAGTCGAACAACTTTAAAACCGAAATATTTTTACGTCTATCATTTCGAAATGTGCTTATTTATTAGGAAATGAATTTTCAGCCGTGTGCACCGGAATTTAATTAGAAAATTTTGCGTGTTTTTTATTCGGTATATCAGTTTTCAGGATTTCCAAAGAAAGGTTTCATTGTTTAAACAATTTATTCGGTTTCACTTTATTTTACATTTCTAAAAATTCACACAGGCGAACAACTTTAAAACCGAAATAGTTTTACGTCATTCATTTCGAAATTTTCTTATTTATTAGGAAATTAATTTTCAGCCGTGCACCAGAATTTAATTGGAAAATATTGCGTGTTTTGTATTCGGTATATCAGTTTTTAGGATTTCCTAACAATGGTTTTATTGTTTAAACAATGTATTACGTTTACATTAATTTTACATTTCTAAAAATTCAAACAGGCCAACACCTTTAGAACCGATTAATGTTTACGTCATTCAATTGGAAATGTGCTTATTTATTAGGAAATGAATTTTCAGTCGTGCGCCGGAATTTAATTCGAAAATATTGCGTGTTTTGTATTCGGTACATCAGTTTTCAGGATTTCCTGACAATGTGCTTATTTAGTAGGAAATTAATTTTCAACCGTGCACCGGAATTTAATTCGAAAATACTGCGTGTTTTATATCCGGTTTATCAGTGTTCAGGATTTCCAGAGAATGGTTTCATTGTTTAAACAATGTATTCGGTTTCACTTTATTTTATATTTCTAAAAATTCACACAGGCGAACAACTTTAAAACCGAAATATTTTTACGTAATTCATTTCGAAATGTTCATATTTATTAGAAAATTAATTTTCAACCGTGCACCGGAATTTAATTCGAAAATATTGCGTGTTTTGTATCCGGTACATCAGTCTTCAGGATTTCCTGACAATGTGCTTATTTAGTAGGAAATTAATTTTCAACCGTGCACCGGAATTTAATTCGAAAATACAGCGTGTTTTGTATCCGGTAAATCAGTTTTCAGGATTTCCTAACAATGGCTTCATTGTTTAAACAATATATTCTGTTTTATTTTATTTTACACTTCTAAAATTTCACACAGGCGAACAACTTTAAAACCGAAATATTTTTACGTCAATCAATTCGAAATGTGCTTATTTATTAGGAAATGAATTTTCAGCCGTGCACCGGAATTTAATTCGAAAATATTGCGTGTTTTGTATTCCTTATATCAGTTTCCAGGATTTCCTAACAATGGTTTCATTGTTTAAACAATGTATTCGGTTTCACTTTATTTTATATTTCTAAAAATTCGCACAGGCGAACAACTTTAAAACCGAAATATTTTTACGTACTTCATTTCGAAATGTTCTTATTTATTAGAAAATTAATTTTCAGCCGTACACCAGAATTTAATTCGAAAATATTGCGTGTTTTGTATTCGGTATATCAGTTTCCAGGATTTCCTAACAATGGTTTCATTGTTTAAACAATGTATTCGGTTTCACTTTATTTTATATTTCTAAAAATTCACACAGGCGAACAACTTTAAAACGAAATATTTTTACGTCGTTCATTTCGAAATGTGCTTATTTAGTAGGAAATTAATTTTCAACCGTGCACCGGAATTTAATTCGAAAATATAGCGTGTTTTGTATCCGGTACATCAGTTTTCAGGATTTCCTAACAATGGCTTCATTGTTTAAACAATATATTCTATTTCACTTTATTTTATATTTCTAAAAATTCACACAGGCGAACAACTTTAAAACCGAAATATTTTTACGTCAATCATTTCGAAATGTGCTTATTTATTAGGAAATTAATTTTCAGCCTTGCACCAGAATTTAATTCGAAAATATTGCGTGTTTTGTATTCGGTATATCAGTTTTCAGGATTTCCTAACGAATAGCTTTAGAACCGATTAATTTTTATGTCATACAATTGGAAATGTGCTTATTTATTAGGAAATGAACTTTCTGCCGTACACCGGAATTTAATTCGAAAATATTGCGTGTTTTGTATTCGGTATATCAGTTTCCAGGATTTCCTAACAATGGTTTCATCAAAGCGATATAAATAAACGTCTTATCTTAAATGGGAGAAATAACCGCAAGATTAAAAGCGAGGTCACTTCAATCAAGGTCATGCGCCACATATCGGATGGAGTGTGAACTACAGGAACTACCTAACTGTTTTCTTACTGACACCACTAAAATTGTAAAGTTTTTGCCATCTTGATTAATAACTGAAGTACCTTTGATAATGCGAAGAAAATTTCGTGATGTCAAGTGCATCTGGATGCCCCTCTCGCCACGCCATTATTTTGCAATAAATGTGGCAAACAAAATTCATTTCCATCAGGGAATAATGGTTTAGAAAATACGCGCTACACTAAAAGTCCGCGTATATGAATTATCACTCCGTCCACAAGGTGGCGCAACTTTGTTAATTTACACCTGATTCCAGCATTAAGTTTGTTCGCTTACTTATAACGCTTTGGTTTCATTGTATAAACAATGTATTCGATTTCACTTTATTTTATATTTCTAAAAATTCACACAGGGCAACAACTTTAAAACCGAAATATTTTTACGTCATTCATTTCGAAATATACTTATTTATTAGGAAATTAATTTTCAACCGTGCACTGGAATTTAATTCGAAAATATTGCGTGTTTTCTATCCGGTACATCAGTTTTCAGGATTTCCTAACAATGGCTTAATTGTTTAAACAATGTAATCTATTTTACTTTATTTTACACTTCTAAAATTTCACACAGGCGAACAACTTTAAAACCGAAATATTTTTACATCATTCATTTCGAAATGTTCTTATTTATTAGAAAATTAATTTTCAGCCGTACACCAGAATTTAATTCGAAAATATTGCGTGTTTTGTATTCGGTATATCAGTTTTTAGGATTTCCTAACACTGGTTTCATTGTTTAAACAATGTATTACGTTTACATTAATTTTACATTTCTAAAAATTCGAACAGGGCAGCACCTTTAGAACCGATTAATTTTTACGTCATTCAATTGGAAATGTGCTTATTTATTAGGAAATGAATTTTCAGCCGTGCGCCGGAATTTAATTCGAAAATATTGCGTGTTTTGTATTCGGTATATCAGTTTCCAGGATTTCCTAACAATGGTTTCATTGTTTAAACAATGTATTCGGTTTCGCTTTATTTTACATTTCTAAATAATCACACAGTCGAACAACTTTAAAACCGAAAGATTTTTACGTCTATCATTTCGAAATGTGCTTATGTATTAGGAAATGAATTTTCAGCCGTGCACCGGAATTTAATTCGAAAATATTGCGTGTTTTGTATTCGGTATATCAGTTTTTAGGATTTCCTAACAATGGTTTCATTGTTTAAACAATGTATTACGTTTACATTAATTTTACATTTCTAAAAATTCGAACAGGGCAACACCTTTAGAACCGATTAATTTTTACGTAATTCAATTGGAAATGTGCTTATTTATTAGGAAATGAATTTTCAGCCGTGCACCGGAATTTAATTCGAAAATATTGCGTGTTTTGTATTCCTTATATAAGTTTCCAGTATTTCCTAACAATGTTTTCATTGTTTAAACAATGTATTCGATTTCACTTTATTTTATATTTCTAAAAATTCACTCAGGCGAACAACTTTAAAACCGAAATATTTTTACGTCATTCATTTCGAAATGTGCTTATTTAGTAGGAAATTAATTTTCAACCGTGCACCGGAATTTAATTCGAAAATATAGCGTGTCTTGTATCCGGTACATCAGTTTTCAGGCTTTCCTAACAATGGCTTCATTGTTTAAACAATATATTCTGTTTTATTTTATTTTACACTTCTAAAATTTCACACAGGCGAACAACTTTAAAACCGAAATATTTTTACGTCATTCATTTCGAAATGTTCATATTTATTAGAAAATTAATTTTAGGCAGTACACCAGAATTTAATTCGAAAATATTGCGCGTTTGGTACTCGGTATATCAGTTTTTAGGATTTCCTAACAATGGTTTCATTGTTTAAACAATGTATTACGTTTACATTAATTTTACATTTCTAAAAATTCAAACAGGCCAACACCTTTAGAACCGATTAATTTTTACGTCATTCAATTGGAAATGTGCTTATTTATTAGGAAATGAATTTTCAGCCGTGCACCGGAATTTAATTCGAAAATATTGCGTGTTTTGTATTCCTTATATAAGTTTCCAGTATTTCCTAACAATGGTTTCATTGTTTAAACAATGGATTCGGTTTCACTATATTTTATATTTCTAAAAATTCACACTGGTGAACAACTTTAAAACCGAAATATTTTTACGTCATTCATTTCGAAATGTGCTTATTTAGTAGGAAATTAATTTTCAACCGTGCACCGGAATTGAATTCGAAAATATTGCGTGTTTTGTATCCGGTACATCAGTTTTCAGGATTTCCTAACAATGGTTTCATTGTTTAAACAATGTATTCGGTTTCACTTTATATTATATTTCTAAAAATTCACACAGGCGAACAACTTTAAAACCGAAATATTTTTACGTAATTCATTTCGAAATGTTCTTATTTATTAGAAAATTAAATTTCAGCCGTACACCAGAATTTAATTCGAAAATATTGCGTGTTTTGTATTCGGTATATCAGTTTCTAGGATTTCCTAACAATGGTTTCATTGTTTAAACAATGTATTCGGATTCGCTTTATTTTACATTTCTAAATATTCACACAGTCGAACAACTTTAAAACCGAAATATGTTTACGTCAATCATTTCGAAATGTGCTTATTTATTAGGAAATGAATTTTCAGCCGTGCACCGGAATTTAATTCGAAAATATTGCGTGTTTTGTATTCGGTATATCAGTTTCCAGGACTTCCTAACAATGGTTTCATTGTTTAAACAATGTATTCGGTTACGCTTTATTTTACATTTCTAAATAATCACACAGTCGAACAACTTTAAAACCAAAATATTTTTACGTCAATCATTTCGAAATGTGCTTATTTATTAGGAAATGAATTTTCAGCCGTGCACCGGAATTTAATTCGAAAATATTGCATGTTTTGTATTCGGTATATCAGCTTTTAGGATTTCCCAACAATGGTTTCATTGTTTAAACAATGTATTCGGTTTCATTTTATTTTATATTTCTAAAAATTCACACAGGCGAACAAATTTAAATCCAAAATATTTTTACGTCATTCATTTCGAAATGTTCATATTTATTAGAAAATTAATTTTAGGCAGTACACCAGAATTTAATTCGAAAATATTGCTTGTTTGGTACTAGGTATATCAGTTTTTAGGATTTCCTAACAATGGTTTCATTGTTTAAACAATGTATTACGTTTACATTAATTTTACATTTCTAAAAATTCAATCAGGCCAACACCTTTAGAACCGATTAATTTTTACGTCATTCAATTGGAAATGTGCTTATTTATTAGGAAATGAATTTTCAGTCGTGCGCCGGAATTTAATTCGAAAACATTGCGTGTTTTGTATTCGGTATATCAGTTTCCAGGGTTTCCTAACAATGGTTTCATTGTTTAAACAATGTATTCGGTTTCACTTTATTTTATATTTCTAAAAATTCACACAGGTGAACAACTTTAAAACCGAAATATTTTTCGTCATTCATTTCGAAATGTGCTTATTTAGTAGGAAATTAATTTTCAACCGTGCACCGGAAATTAATTCGAAAATATTGCGTGTTTTCTATCCGGTACATCAGTTTTCAAGGTTTCCTAACAATGTTTCATTGTTTAAACAATGTATTCGGTTTTACTTTATTTTACACTACTAAAAATTCACACAGGGGAACAACATTGAAACCGAAATATTTTTACATCAATCATTTCGAAATGTGCTTAGTTATTAGGAAATTAATTTTCAGCCGTACACCAGAATTTAATTCGAAAATATTGCGTGTTTTGTATTCGGTATATCAGCTTTTAGGATTTCCTAACAATGGTTTCATTGTTTAAACAATGTATTCGGTTTCACTTTATTTTATATTTCTAAAATTTCACACAGGCGAACAACTTTAAAACCGAAATATTTTTACGTAATTCATTTCGAAATGTTCTTATTTATTAGAAAATTAATTTTCAGCCGTACACCAGAATTTAATTCGAAAATATTGCGTGTTTTGTATTCGGTATATCAGTTTCCAGGATTTCCTAACAATGGTTTCATCGTTTAAACAATGTATTCGGATTCGCTTTATTTTATATTTCTAAATAATCACACAGTCGAACAAATTTAAAACCGAAATATTTTTACGTCAATCATTTCGAAATGTGCTTATTTATTAGGAAATGAATTTTCAGCCGTGCACCGGAATTTAATTCGAAAATATTGCGTGTTTTGTATTCGGTATATCAGTTTCCAGGATTTCCTAACAATGGTTTCATTGTTTAAACAATGTATTCGGTTTCACTTTATTTTACATTTCTAAAAATACACGCAGGCGAACAACTTTAAAACCGAAATTTTTTTACGTCATTCACTTCGAAATGTGCTTATTTAGTAGGAAATTAATTTTCAGCCGTGCACCGGAATTTAATTCGAAAATATTGCGTGTTTTGTATCCGGTACATCAGTTTTCAAGGTTTCCTAACAATGTTTCATTGTTTAAACAATGTATTCGGTTTTACTTTATTTTACACTACTAAAAATTCACACAGGGGAACAACATTGAAAACGAAATATTTTTACATCAATCATTTCGAAATGTGCTTAGTTATTAGGAAATTAATTTTCAGCCGTGCACCAGAATTTAATTCGAAAATATTGCGTGTTTTGTATTTTGTATATCAGTTTCCAGGATTTCTTAAAAATGGTTTCATTGTTTAAACAATGTATTCGGTTTCACTTTATTTTATATTTCTAAATATTCACACAGGTGAACAATTTTAAAACCGAAATATTTTTACGTCAATCATTTCGAAATGTGCTTATTTATTAGGAAATTAATTTTTAGACGTGCACCAGAAATTAATTCGAAAATATTGCGTGTTTTGTATTCGGTATATCAGTTTTCAGGATTTCCTAACCAAAAGCTTTAGAACCGATTAATTTTTACATCATTCAATTGGAAATGTGCTTATTTATTAGGAAATGAATTTTCAGCCGTGCGCCAGAATTTAATTCGAAAATATTGCGTGTTTTGTATTCGGTATATCACTTTCCAGGATTTCCTAACAATGGTTTCATTGTTTAAACAATGTATTCGGTTTCACTTTATTTTATATTTCTAAAAATTCCCACAGGCGAACAATTTTAAAACCGAAATATTTTTACGTCAATCATTTCGAAATGTGCTTATTTATTGGGAAATTAATTTTCAGCCGTGCACCAGAATTTAATTCGAAAATATTGCGTGTTTTGTATTCGGTATATCAGTTTTCAGGATTTCCTAACCAACAGCTTTAGAACCGATTAATTTTTACGTCATTCATTTCGAAATGTTCTTATTTATTAGAAATTAATTTTCAGCCGTGCACCAGAATTTAATTCGAAAATATTGCGTGTTTTGTATTCGGTATATCAGTTTTTAGGATTTCCTAACAATGGTTTCATTGTTTAAACAATGTATTAGGTTTACATTAATTTTACATTTCTAAAAATTCAAACAGTCCAACACGTTTAGAACCGATGAATTTTTACTTCATTCAATTGGAAATGTGCTTATTTATTAGGAAATGAATTTTCAGCCGTGCGCCAGAATTTAATTCGAAAATATTGCGTGTTTTGAATTCGGTATATCAGTTTCCAGGATTTCCTAACAATGGTTTCATTTTTTAAACAATGTATTCGGTTTCGCTTTATTTTACATTTCTAAATAATCACACAGTCGAACAACATTAAAATCGAAATATTTTTACGTCAATCAATTCGAAATGTGCTTATTTATTAGGAAATGAATTTTCAGCCGTGCACCGGAATTTAATTCGAAAATATTGCGTGTTTTGTATTCCTTATATCAGTTTCCAGGATTTCCTAACAATGTTTTCATTGTTTAAACAATGTATTCGGTTTCACTTTATTTTATATTTCTAAAAATGCACACAGGCGAACAACTTTAAAACCGAAATATTTTTACGTCATTCATTTCGAAATGTGCTTATTTAGTAGGAAATTAATTTTCAACCGTGCACCGGAATTTAATTAGAAAATATAGCGTGTCTTGTATCCGGTACATCAGTTTTCAGGATTTCCTAACAATGGCTTCATTGTTTAAACAATATATTCTGTTTTATTTTATTTTACACTTCTAAAATTTCACACAGGCGAACAACTTTAAAACCGAAATATTTTTACGTCATTCATTTCGAAATGTTCATATTTATTAGAAAATTAATTTTAGGCAGTACACCAGAATTTAATTCGAAAATATTGCGTGTTTCGTACTCGGTATATCAGTTTTTAGGATTTCCTAACAATGGTTTCATTGTTTAAACAATGTATTACGTTTACATTAATTTTACATTTCTAAAAATTCAAACAGGCCAACACCTTTAGAACCGATTAATTTTTACGTCATTCAGTTGGAAATGTGCTTATTTATTAGGAAATGAATTTTCAGTCGTGCGCCGGAATTTAATTCGAAAATATTGCGTGTTTTGTATTCGGTACATCAGTTTTCAGGATTTCCTAACAAGGGTTTCATTGTTTAAACAATGTATTCGGTTTCACTTTATATTATATTTCTAAAAATTCACACAGGCGAACAACTTTAAAACCGAAATATTTTTACGTAATTCATTTCGAAATGTTCTTATTTATTAGAAAACTAAATTTCAGCCGTACACCAGAATTTAATTCGAAAATATTGCGTGTTTTGTATTCGGTATATCAGTTTCCAGGATTTCCTAACAATGGTTTCTTTGTTTAAACAATGTATTCGGATTCGCTTTATTTTACATTTCTAAATAATCACACAGTCGAACAACTTTAAAACCGAAATATTTTTACGTCAATCATTTCGAAATGTGCTTTTTTATTAGGAAATGAATTTTCAGCCGTGCACCGGAATTTAATTCGAAAATATTGCGTGTTTTGTATTCCGTATATCAGTTTCCAGGATTTCCTAACAATGGTTTCATTGTTTAAACAATGTATTCGGTTTCGCTTTATTTTACATTTCTAAATAATCACACAATGGAACAACTTTAAAACCAAAATATTTTTACGTCAATCATTTCGAAAGGTGCTTATTTATTAGGAAATGAATTTTCAGCCGTGCACCGGAATTTAATTCGAAAATATTGCATGTTTTGTATTCGGTATATCAGTTTCCAGGATTTCCTAACGATGGTTTCATTGTTTAAAAAATGTATTCGGTTTCACATTATTTTACATTTCTAAAAATGCACACAGGCGAACAACTTTAAAACCGAAATTTTTTTACGTCATTCACTTCGAAATGTGCTTATTTAGTAGGAAATTAATTTTCAGCCATGCACCGGAATTTAATTCGAAAATATTGCGTGTTTTGTATCCGGTACATCAGTTTTCAAGGTTTCCTAACAATGTTTCATTGTTTAAACAATATATTCGGTTTTACTTTATTTTACACTACTAAAAATTCACACAGGGGAACAACATTGAAACCGAAGTATTTTTACATAAATCATTTCGAAATGTGCTTAGTTATTAGGAAATTAATTTTCAGCCGTACACCAGAATTTAATTCGAAAATATTGCGTGTTTTGTATCCGGTATATCAGTTTTCAGGATTTTCTAACAATGGTTTCTTTGTTTAAACAATGTACTCTGTTTTACTTTATTTTGCATTCCTAAAAATTTACACAGTCTTCGTTTTACACAACTTTAAAACCGAAATATTTTTTCGTCATTCATTTCGAAATGTGCTTATTTAGTAGGAAATTAAACTTCAGCCGTGCACCAGAATTTAATTCGAAAATATTGAGTGTTTTGAATTCGGTATATCACTTTTCAGGATTTCCTAACAATGGTTTCATTGTTTAAACAATGTATTAAGTTTACATTAATTTTACATTTCTAAAAATTCACACAGGCGAACAACTTTAAAACCGAAATATTTTTACGTCATTCATTTCGAAATGTGCTTATTTAGTAGGAAATTAATTTTCAGCCGTGCACCGGAAATTAATTCGAAAATATAGCGAGTTTTGTATTCGGTATATCAGTTTTTCCTAACAATGGTTTCATTGTTTAAACAATGTATTCTGTTTTACTTTATTTTACACTTCTAATATTTCACACAGGCGAACAACTTTAAAACCGAAATATTTTTACGTCATTCATTTCGAAATGTGCTTATTTATTAGGAAATTAATTTTCAACCGTGCACCGGAAATTAATTCGAAAATATTGCGTGTTTTGTATTCAGTAAATCATTTTCCAAGATTTCCTAACAATGGTTTCATTGTTTAGACAATGTATTACGATTACATTAATTTTACATTTCTAAAATTTCAAACAAGCCAACTCCTTTAGAACCTATTAATTTTTACGTCATTCATTTGGAAATGTGCTTATTTATTAGGAAAGTAATATTCAGTCGTGCACCGGAAATTGATTCGAAAATATAGTGTGTTTTGTATTCGGTATATCAGTTTTCAGGATTTCCTAACAAGGGTTTCATTGTTTAAACAATGTATTCGGTTTCACTTTATTTTACATTTTTAAAAATTCAAACAGGCCAACACCTTTAGAACCGATTAATTTTAACGTCATTCAATTGGAAATGTGCTTATTTGTTAGGAAATTAATTTCCATACGGGCACCGGAAATTAATTCGAAAATATAGCGTGTTTTGTATTCGGTATATCAGTTTTCAGGATTTCCTAACAATGGTTTCATTGTTTAAACAATGTATTCGGTTTCACTTTATTTTACATTTCTAAAAATTCATGCAGGCGAACAACTTTAAAACCGAAATATTTTTTCGTCATTCATTTCGAAATTTACTTATTTATTAGGAAATGAATTTTCAGCCGTGCACCGGAATTTAATTCGAAAATATTGCGTGTTTTGTATTCGATATATCAGTTTCCAGGATTTCCTAACAATGGTTTTATTGTTTAAACAATGTATTACGTTTACATTAATTTTACATTTCTAAAAATTCAAACAGTCCAACACGTTTAGAACCGATGAATTTTTACTTCATTCAATTGGAAATGTGCTTATTTATTAGGAAATGAATTTTCAGCCGTGCGCCAGAATTTAATTCGAAAATATTGCGTGTTTTGAATTCGGTATATCAGTTTCCAGGATTTCCTAACAATGGTTTCATTTTTTAAACAATGTATTCGGTTTCGCTTTATTTTACATTTCTAAATAATCACACAGTCGAACAACATTAAAATCGAAATATTTTTACGTCAATCAATTCGAAATGTGCTTATTTATTAGGAAATGAATTTTCAGCCGTGCACCGGAATTTAATTCGAAAATATTGCGTGTTTTGTATTCCTTATATCAGTTTCCAGGATTTCCTAACAATGTTTTCATTGTTTAAACAATGTATTCGGTTTCACTTTATTTTATATTTCTAAAAATGCACACAGGCGAACAACTTTAAAACCGAAATATTTTTACGTCATTCATTTCGAAATGTGCTTATTTAGTAGGAAATTAATTTTCAACCGTGCACCGGAATTTAATTAGAAAATATAGCGTGTCTTGTATCCGGTACATCAGTTTTCAGGATTTCCTAACAATGGCTTCATTGTTTAAACAATATATTCTGTTTTATTTTATTTTACACTTCTAAAATTTCACACAGGCGAACAACTTTAAAACCGAAATATTTTTACGTCATTCATTTCGAAATGTTCATATTTATTAGAAAATTAATTTTAGGCAGTACACCAGAATTTAATTCGAAAATATTGCGTGTTTCGTACTCGGTATATCAGTTTTTAGGATTTCCTAACAATGGTTTCATTGTTTAAACAATGTATTACGTTTACATTAATTTTACATTTCTAAAAATTCAAACAGGCCAACACCTTTAGAACCGATTAATTTTTACGTCATTCAGTTGGAAATGTGCTTATTTATTAGGAAATGAATTTTCAGTCGTGCGCCGGAATTTAATTCGAAAATATTGCGTGTTTTGTATTCGGTACATCAGTTTTCAGGATTTCCTAACAAGGGTTTCATTGTTTAAACAATGTATTCGGTTTCACTTTATATTATATTTCTAAAAATTCACACAGGCGAACAACTTTAAAACCGAAATATTTTTACGTAATTCATTTCGAAATGTTCTTATTTATTAGAAAACTAAATTTCAGCCGTACACCAGAATTTAATTCGAAAATATTGCGTGTTTTGTATTCGGTATATCAGTTTCCAGGATTTCCTAACAATGGTTTCTTTGTTTAAACAATGTATTCGGATTCGCTTTATTTTACATTTCTAAATAATCACACAGTCGAACAACTTTAAAACCGAAATATTTTTACGTCAATCATTTCGAAATGTGCTTTTTTATTAGGAAATGAATTTTCAGCCGTGCACCGGAATTTAATTCGAAAATATTGCGTGTTTTGTATTCCGTATATCAGTTTCCAGGATTTCCTAACAATGGTTTCATTGTTTAAACAATGTATTCGGTTTCGCTTTATTTTACATTTCTAAATAATCACACAATGGAACAACTTTAAAACCAAAATATTTTTACGTCAATCATTTCGAAAGGTGCTTATTTATTAGGAAATGAATTTTCAGCCGTGCACCGGAATTTAATTCGAAAATATTGCATGTTTTGTATTCGGTATATCAGTTTCCAGGATTTCCTAACGATGGTTTCATTGTTTAAAAAATGTATTCGGTTTCACATTATTTTACATTTCTAAAAATGCACACAGGCGAACAACTTTAAAACCGAAATTTTTTTACGTCATTCACTTCGAAATGTGCTTATTTAGTAGGAAATTAATTTTCAGCCATGCACCGGAATTTAATTCGAAAATATTGCGTGTTTTGTATCCGGTACATCAGTTTTCAAGGTTTCCTAACAATGTTTCATTGTTTAAACAATATATTCGGTTTTACTTTATTTTACACTACTAAAAATTCACACAGGGGAACAACATTGAAACCGAAGTATTTTTACATAAATCATTTCGAAATGTGCTTAGTTATTAGGAAATTAATTTTCAGCCGTACACCAGAATTTAATTCGAAAATATTGCGTGTTTTGTATCCGGTATATCAGTTTTCAGGATTTTCTAACAATGGTTTCTTTGTTTAAACAATGTACTCTGTTTTACTTTATTTTGCATTCCTAAAAATTTACACAGTCTTCGTTTTACACAACTTTAAAACCGAAATATTTTTTCGTCATTCATTTCGAAATGTGCTTATTTAGTAGGAAATTAAACTTCAGCCGTGCACCAGAATTTAATTCGAAAATATTGAGTGTTTTGAATTCGGTATATCACTTTTCAGGATTTCCTAACAATGGTTTCATTGTTTAAACAATGTATTAAGTTTACATTAATTTTACATTTCTAAAAATTCACACAGGCGAACAACTTTAAAACCGAAATATTTTTACGTCATTCATTTCGAAATGTGCTTATTTAGTAGGAAATTAATTTTCAGCCGTGCACCGGAAATTAATTCGAAAATATAGCGAGTTTTGTATTCGGTATATCAGTTTTTCCTAACAATGGTTTCATTGTTTAAACAATGTATTCTGTTTTACTTTATTTTACACTTCTAATATTTCACACAGGCGAACAACTTTAAAACCGAAATATTTTTACGTCATTCATTTCGAAATGTGCTTATTTATTAGGAAATTAATTTTCAACCGTGCACCGGAAATTAATTCGAAAATATTGCGTGTTTTGTATTCAGTAAATCATTTTCCAAGATTTCCTAACAATGGTTTCATTGTTTAGACAATGTATTACGATTACATTAATTTTACATTTCTAAAATTTCAAACAAGCCAACTCCTTTAGAACCTATTAATTTTTACGTCATTCATTTGGAAATGTGCTTATTTATTAGGAAAGTAATATTCAGTCGTGCACCGGAAATTGATTCGAAAATATAGTGTGTTTTGTATTCGGTATATCAGTTTTCAGGATTTCCTAACAAGGGTTTCATTGTTTAAACAATGTATTCGGTTTCACTTTATTTTACATTTTTAAAAATTCAAACAGGCCAACACCTTTAGAACCGATTAATTTTAACGTCATTCAATTGGAAATGTGCTTATTTGTTAGGAAATTAATTTCCATACGGGCACCGGAAATTAATTCGAAAATATAGCGTGTTTTGTATTCGGTATATCAGTTTTCAGGATTTCCTAACAATGGTTTCATTGTTTAAACAATGTATTCGGTTTCACTTTATTTTACATTTCTAAAAATTCATGCAGGCGAACAACTTTAAAACCGAAATATTTTTTCGTCATTCATTTCGAAATTTACTTATTTATTAGGAAATGAATTTTCAGCCGTGCACCGGAATTTAATTCGAAAATATTGCGTGTTTTGTATTCGATATATCAGTTTCCAGGATTTCCTAACAATGGTTTTATTGTTTAAACAATGTATTACGTTTACATTAATTTTACATTTCTAAAAATTCAAACAGGCCAACACCTTTAGAACCGATTAATGTTTACGTCATTCAATTGGAAATGTGCTTATTTATTAGGAAATGAATTTTCAGCCGTGCGCCGGAATTTAATTCGAAAATATTGCGTGTTTTGTATTCGGTATATCAGTTTCCAGGGTTTCCTTACAATGGTTTCATTGTTTAAACAATGTATTCGGTTTCACTTTAATTTATATTTCTAACAATTCACACAGGCGAACAACTTTAAAAACGAAATAATTTTACGTCATTCATTTCGAAATGTGCTTATTTAGTAGGAAATTAATTTTCAACCGTGCACCGGAATTTAATTCGAAAATATTGCGTGTTTTGTATCCGGTACATCAGTCTTCAGGATTTCCTGACAATGGGCTTATTTAGTAGGAAATTAATTTTCAACCGTGCACCGGAATTTAATTCGAAAATACTGCGTGTTTTGTATCCGGTACATCAGTTTTCAGGATTTCCTGACAATGGTTTCATTGTTTAAACAATGTATTCGGTTTCACTTTATTTTATATTTCTAAAAATTCACACAGGCGAACAACTTTAAAACCGAAATATTTTTACGTAATTCTTTTCGAAATGTTCTTATTTATTAGAAAATTAATTTTCAACCGTGCACCGGAATTTAATTCGAAAATATTGCGTGTTTTGTATCCGGTACATCAGTCTTCAGGATTTCCTGACAATGAGCTTATTTAGTAGGAAATTAATTTTCAACCGTGCACCGGAATTTAATTCGAAAATATTGCGTGTTTTGTATCCGGTACATCAGTCTTCAGGATTTCCTGACAATGAGCTTATTTAGTAGGAAATTAATTTTCAACCGTGCACCGGAATTTAATTCGAAAATACTGCGTGTTTTGTATCCGGTACATCAGTCTTCAGGATTTCCTGACAATGGGCTTATTTAGTAGGAAATTAATTTTCAACCGTGCACCGGAATTTAATTCGAAAATATTGCGTGTTTTGTATCCGGTACATCAGTCTTCAGGATTTCCTGACAATGAGCTTATTTAGTAGGAAATTAATTTTCAACCGTGCACCGGAATTTAATTCGAAAATATTGCGTGTTTTGTATCCGGTACATCAGTCTTCAGGATTTCCTGACAATGAGCTTATTTAGTAGGAAATTAATTTTCAACCGTGCACCGGAATTTAATTCGAAAATACTGCGTGTTTTGTATCCGGTACATCAGTCTTCAGGATTTCCTGACAATGGGCTTATTTAGTAGGAAATTAATTTTCAACCGTGCACCGGAATTTAATTCGAAAATACTGCGTGTTTTGTATCCGGTACATCAGTTTTCAGGATTTCCTAACAATGGTTTCATTGTTTAAACAATGTATTCGGTTTCACTTTATTTTACATTTCTAAAAATTCATGCAGGCGAACAACTTTAAAACCGAAATATTTTTACGTAATTCATTTCGAAATGTTCTTATTTATTAGAAAATTAATTTTCAGCCGTACACCGGAATTTAATTCGAAAATATTGCGTGTTTTGTATTCCTTATATCAGTTTCCAGGATTTCCTAACAATGGTTTCATTGTTAAAACAATGTATTCGGTTTCACTTTATTTTATATTTCTAAAAATTCGCACAGGCGAACAACTTTAAAACCGAAATATTTTTACGTAATTCATTTCGAAATGTTCTTATTTATTAGAAAATTAATTTTCAGCCGTACACCAGAATTTAATTCGAAAATATTGCGTGTTTTGTATTCGGTATATTAGTTTCCAGGATTTCCTAACAATGGTTTCATTGTTTAAACAATGTATTCGGTTTCATTTTATTTTACATTTTTAAAAATTCAAACAGGCCAACACCTTTAGAACCGATTAATTTTTACGTCATTCATTTCGAAATGTGCTTGTTTATAAGGAAATTAATTTTCAGCCGTGCACCGAAATTATTTTGAAAATATTGTCTGTTTTGTATTCGATATATCAGTTTCCAGGATTTCCTAACCATGGTTTCATTGTTTAAACAATGTATTCGGTTTTACTTTATTTTACATTTCGAAAAACTCACACAGGCCAACACTTTAAAATCGAAATATTTTTACGTCATTCATTTCGAAATGTGCTTATTTATTAGGAAATTAATCTTCAGCCGTGCACCAGAATTTAATTCGAAAATATTGCGTGTTTTGTATTCGGTAAATCAGTTTCCAAGATTTCCTAACAATGGTTTCATTGTTTAGACAATGTATTACGATTACATTAATTTTACATTTCTAAAAATTCAAACCGGCCAACACCTCTAGAACCGATTAATTTTTACGTCATTCATTTGGAAATGTGCTTATTTATTAGGAAAGGAATTTTCAGTCGTGCACCGGAAATTGATTCGAAAATATAGTGTGTTTTGTATTCGGTATATCAGTTTTCAGGATTTCCTAACAAGGGTTTCATTGTTTAAACAATGTATTCGGTTTCACTTTATTTTACATTTTTAAAAATTCAAACAGGCCAACACCTTTAGAACCGATTAATTTTTACGTCATTCATTTCAAAATGTGCTTATTTATTAGGAAATTAATTTTCAGCCGTGCACCGGAAATTAATTTGAAAATATTGCGTGTTTTGTATTCGATATATCAGTTTCCAGGATTTCCTAACCATGGTTTCATTGTTTAAACAATGTATTCGGTTTCACTTTATTTTACATTTCTAAAAATTCATGCAGGCGAACAACTTTAAAACCGAAATATTTTTACGTCAATCATTTCGAAATTTACTTTTTTATTAGGAAATGAATTTTCAGCCGTGCACCGGAATTTAATTCGAAAATATAGCATGTTTTGTATTCGGTATATCAGTTTTTATGATTTCCTAACAATGGTTTCATTGTTTAAACAATGTATTACTTTTTCATTAATTTTACATTTCTAAAAATTCAAACAGGACAACACCTTTAGAACCGATTAATTTTTACGTCATTGAATTGGAAATGTGCTTATTTATTAGGAAATGAATTTTCAGCCGTACACCAGAATTTAATTCGAAAATATTGCATGTTTTGTATCCGGTATATCAGTTTTCAGGATTTTCTAACAATGGTTTCATTGTTTAAACAATGTATTCGGTTTCACTTTATTTTACATTTCTAAAAATTCACACAGGCGAACAACTTTAAAACCGAAATATTTTTACGTCATTCATTTCGAAATGCGCTTATTTAGTAGGAAATTAATTTTCAGCCGTGCACCGGAATTTAATTCGAAAATATTGCGTGTTTTGTATCCGGTATATATGTTTTCAGGATTTTCTAACAATGGTTTCTTTGTTTAAACAATGTACTCTGTTTTACTTTATTTTGCATTCCTAAAAATTTACACAGTCTTCGTTTTACACAACTTTAAAACCGAAATATTTTTTCGTCATTCATTTCGAAATGTGCTTATTTAGTAGGAAATTAAACTTCAGCCGTGCACCAGAATTTAATTCGAAAATATTGAGTGTTTTGAATTCGGTATATCACTTTTCAGGATTTCCTAACAATGGATTATTGTTTAAACAATGTATTAAGTTTACATTAATTTTACATTTCTAAAATTTCAAACAAGCCAACTCCTTTAGAACCGATTAATTTTTACTTCATTCATTTCGAAATGTGCTTATTTATAAGGAAATTAATTTTCGGCCGTGCACCGGAAATTATTTTGAAAATATTGTCTGTTTTGTATTCGATATATCAGTTTCCAGGATTTCCTAACCATGGTTTCATTGTTTAAACAATGTATTCGGTTTTACTTTATTTTACATTTCGAAAAACTCACACAGGCCAACAACTTTAAAATCGAAATATTTTTACGTCATTCATTTCGAAATGTGCTTATTTATTAGGAAAATAATTTTCAACCGTGCACCGGAAATTAATTCGAAAATATTGCGTGTTTTGTATTCGGTAAATCATTTTCCAAGATTTCCTAACAATGGTTTCATTGTTTAGACAATGTATTACGATTACATTAATTTTACATTTCTAAAAATTCAAACAGGCCAACACATTTAGAACCTATTAATTTTTACGTCATTCATTTGGAAATGTGCTTATTTATTAGGAAAGTAATATTCAGTCGTGCACCGGAAATTGATTCGAAAATATAGTGTGTTTTGTATTCGGTATATCAGTTTTCAGGATTTCCTAACCATGGTTTCATTGTTTAAACAATGTATTCGGTTTCACTTTATTTTACACTTCTAAAAATTCACACCGGCGAACAACTTTAAAACCGAAATATTTTTACGTCAATCATTTCGAAATGTGCTTATTTATTAGGAAATTAATTTTCACCCGTGCACCAGAATTTAATTCGAAAATATTGCGTGTTTTGTATTCGGTATATCAGTTTTTAGGATTTCCTAACAATGGTTTCATTGTTTAAGCAATGTATTACATTTTACACAATTTATATTTCTAAAAATTCAAACAGGTCAACACCTTTAGAAACGATTAATTTTAACGTCATTCAATTGGAAATGTGCTTATTTGTTAGGAAATTAATTTCCATAAGGGCACCGGAAATTAATTCGAAAATATAGCGTGTTTTGTATTCGGTATATCAGTTTTCAGGATTTCCTAACAATGGTTTCATTGTTTAAACAATGTATTCGGTTTCACTTTATTTTACATTTCTAAAAATTCATGCAGGCGAACAACTTTAAAACCGAAATATTTTTACGTCAATCATTTCGAAATTTACTTATTTATTAGGAAATGAATTTTCAGCCGTGCACCGGAATTTAATTCGAAAATATTGAGTGTTTTGTATTCGGTATATCAGTTTCCAGGATTTCCTAACAATGGTTTCATTGTTTAAACAATGTATTCGGTTTCACTTTATTTTACATTTCTAAAAATTCACATAGGCGAAAAACTTTAAAACCGAAATTTGTTTACGTCATTCATTTCGAAATGTGCTTATTTAGTAGGAAATTAATTTTCAGCCGTGCACCGGAAATTAATTCGAAAATATAGCATGTTTTGTATTCGGTATATCAGTTTTCAGGATTTCCTAACAATGGTTTCTTTGTTTAAACAATGTATTCTGTTTTATTTTATTTTACACTTCTAAATTTTCCCACAGGCCAACAACTTTAAAACCGAAATATTTTTACGTCATTCATTTCGGAATGTTCTTATTTATTAAGAAATTAATTTTCAGCCGTGCACCAGAATTTAATTCGAAAATATTGCGTATTTGGTATTCGGTATATCAGTTTTTAGGATTTCCTGACAATTGTTTAAACAATGTATTACGTTTACATTAATTTTACATTTCTAAAAATTCAAACAGGCCAACACCTTTAGAACCGATTGATTTTTATGTCATTCAATTGGAAATGTGCTTATTTATTAGGAAATGAATTTTCAGCCGTGCGCCGGAATTTAATTCGAAAATATTGCGTGTTTTGTATTCGGTATATCAGTTTCCAGGATTTCCTAACAATGGTTTCATTGTTGAAACAATGTATTCGGTTTCGCTTTATTTTAAATTTTTAAATAATCACACAGTCGAACAACTTTAAAACCGAAATATTTTTACGTCTATCATTTCGAAATGTGCTTATTTATTAGGAAATGAATTTTCAGCCGTGCACCGGAACTTAATTCGAAAATTTTGCGTGTTTTGTATTCGGTATATCAGTTTTCAGGATTTCCAAAGAAAGGTTTCATTTTTTAAACAATTTATTCGGTTTCACTTTATTTTACATTTCTAAAAATTCACACAGGCGAACAACTTTAAAACCGAAATATTTTTACGTCATTCATTTCGAAATTTTCTTATTTATTAGGAAATTAATTTTCAGCCGTGCACCAGAATTTAATTCGAAAATATTGCGTGTTTTGTATTCGGTATATCAGTTTTTAGGATTTCCTAACAATGGTTTTTTTGTTTAAACAATGTATTACGTTTACATTAATTTTACATTTCTAAAAATTCAAACAGGCCAACACCTTTAGAACCGATTAATGTTTACGTCATGCAATTGGAAATGTGCTTATTTATTAGGAAATGAATTTTCAGTCGTGCGCCGGAATTTAATTCGAAAATATTGCGTGTTTTGTATTCGGTACATCAGTTTTCAGGATTTCCAGACAATGGTTTCATTGTTTAAACAATGTATTCGGTTTCACTTTATTTTATATTTCTAAAAATTCACACAGGCGAACAACTTTAAAACCGAAATATTTTTACGTAATTCATTTCGAAATGTTCTTATTTATTAGAAAATTAATTTTCAACCGTGCACCGGAATTTAATTCGAAATTATGGCGTGTTTTGTATCCGGTACATCAGTCTTCAGGATTTCCTGACAATGTGCTTATTTAGTAGGAAATTAATTTTCAACCGTGCACCGGAATTTAATTCGAAAATACTGCGTGTTTTGTATCCGGTACATCAGTTTTCAGGATTTCCTGACAATGGTTTCATTGTTTAAACAATGTATTCGGTTTCACTTTATTTTATATTTCTAAAAATTCACACAGGCGAACAACTTTAAAACCGAAATATTTTTACGTAATTCATTTCGAAATGTTCTTATTTATTAGAAAATTAATTTTCAGCCGTACACCAGAATTTTATTCGAAAATATTGCGCGTTTTGTATTCGGTATATCAGTTTCCAGGATTTCCTAACAATGGTTTCATTGTTTAAACAATGTATTCGGTTTCACTTTATTTTATATTTCTAAAAATTCACACAGGCGAACAACTTTAAAAACGAAATATTTTTACGTCATTCATTTCGAAATGTGCTTATTTAGTAGGAAATTAATTTTCAACCGTGCACCGGAATTTAATTCGAAAATATAGCGGGTTTTGTATCCGGTACATCAGTTTTCAGGATTTCCTAACAATGGCTTCATTGTTTAAACAATATATTCTGTTTTATTTTATTTTACACTTCTAAAATTTCACACAGGCGAACAACATTAAAACCGAAATATTTTTACGTCAATCAATTCGAAATGTGCTTATTTATTAGGAAATGAATTTTCAGCCGTGCACCGGAAGTTAATTCGAAAATATTGCGTGTTTTGTATTCCTTATATCAGTTTCCAGGATTTCCTAACAATGGTTTCATTGTTTAAACAATGTATTCGGTTTCACTTTATTTTATATTTCTAAAAATTCGCACAGGCGAACAACTTTAAAACCGAAATATTTTTACGTAATTCATTTCGAAATGTTCTTATTTATTAGAAAATTAATTTTCAGCCATGCACCAGAATTTAATTCGAAAATATTGCGTGTTTTGTATTCGGTATATCAGTTTTCAGGATTTCCTAACAATGGCTTCATTGTTTAAACAATATATTCTGTTTTATTTTATTTTACACTTCTAAAATTTCACACAGGCGAACAACTTTAAAACCGAAATATTTTTACGTCAATCATTTCGAAATGTGCTTATTTATTAGGAAATTAATTTTCAGCCTTGCACCAGAATTTAATTCGAAAATATTGCGTGTTTTGTATTCGGTATATCAGTTTTCAGGATTTCCTAACCAACAGCATTAGAACCGATAAATTTTTATGTCATACAATTGGAAATGTGCTTATTTATTAGGAAATGAATTTTCAGCCGTACACCGGAATTTAATTCGAAAATATTGCGTGTTTTTTATTCGGTACATCAGTTTTCAGGATTTCCTGACAATGTGCTTATTTAGTAGGAAATTAATTTTCAACCGTGCACCGGAATTTAATTCGAAAATACTGCGTGTTTTGTATCCGGAACATCAGTTTTCAGGATTTCCAGACAATGGTTTCATTGTTTAAACAATGTATTCGGTTTCACTTTATTTTATATTTCTAAAAATTCACACAGGCGAACAACTTTAAAACCGAAATATTTTTACGTAATTCATTTCGAAATGTTCTTATTTATAAGAAAATTAATTTTCAACCGTGCACCGGAATTTAATTCGAAAATATTGCGTGTTTTGTATCCGGTACATCAGTCTTCAGGATTTCCTGACAATGTGCTTATTTAGTAGGAAATTAATTTTCAACCGTGCACCGGAATTTAATTCGAAAATACTGCGTGTTTTGTATCCGGTACATCAGTTTTCAGGATTTCCTAACAATGGCTTCATTGTTTAAACAATATATTCTATTTCACTTTATTTTATATTTCTAAAAATTCACACAGGCGAACAACTTTAAAACCGAAATATTTTTACGTCAATCATTTCGAAATGTGCTTATTTATTAGGAAATTAATTTTCAGCCTTGCACCAGAATTTAATTCGAAAATATTGCGTGTTTTGTATTCGGTATATCAGTTTTCAGGATTTCCTAACAATGGTTTCATCAAAGCGATATAAATAAACGTCTTATCTTAAATGGGAGAAATAACCGCAAGATTAAAAGCGAGGTCACATCAATCAAGGTCATGCGCCACATAGCGGATGGAGTGTGAACTACAGGAACTACCTAACTGTTTTCTTACTCACACCACTAAAATTGTAAAGTTTTTGCCATCTTGATTAATAACTGAAGTACCTTTGATAATGCGAAGAAAATTTCGTGATGTCAAGTGCATCTGGATGCCCCTCTCGCCACGCCATTATTTTGTAATAAATGTGGCAAACAAAATTCATTCCCATCAGTGAATAATGATTTAGAAAATACGCGCTACACTAAAAGCCCGCGTATATGAATTATCACTCCGTCCACAAGGTGGCGCAACTTTGTTAATTTACACCTGATTCCAGCATTAAGTTTGTTCGCTTACTTATAACGCTTTGGTTTCATTGTATAAACAATGTATTCGGTTTCACTTTATTTTATATTTCTAAAAATTCACACAGGCCAACAACTTTAAAACCGAAATATTTTTACGTCATTCATTTCGAAATGTACTTATTTATTAGGAAATTAATTTTCAACCGTGCACTGGAATTAAATTCGAAAATATTGCGTGTTTTCTATCCGGTACATCAGTTTTCAGGATTTCCTAACAATGGTTTAATTGTTTAAACAATGTAATCTGTTTTACTTTATTTTACACTTCTAAAATTTCACACAGGCGAACAACTTTAAAACCGAAATTTGTTTACGTCATTCATTTCGAAATGTGCTTATTTAGTAGGAAATTAATTTTCAGCCGTGCACCGGAAATTAATTCGAAAATATAGCATGTTTTGTATTCGGTATATCAGTTTTCAGGATTTCCTAACAATGGTTTCTTTGTTTAAACAATGTATTCTGTTTTATTTTATTTTACACTTCTAAATTTTCCCACAGGCGAACAACTTTAAAACCGAAATATTTTTACGTCATTCATTTCGAAATGTTCTTATTTATTAAGAAATTAATTTTCAGCCGTGCACCAGAATTTAATTCGAAAATATTGCGTGTTTTGTATTCGGTATATCAGTTTTAGGATTTCCTGACAATGGTTTCATTGTTTAAACAATGTATTACGTTTACATTAATTTTACATTTCTAAAAATTCAAACAGGCCAACACCTTTAGAACCGATTGATTTTTATGTCATTCAATTGGAAATGTGCTTATTTATTAGGAAATGAATTTTCAGCCGTGCGCCAGAATTTAATTCGAAAATATTGCGTGTTTTGTATTCGGTATATCAGTTTCCAGGATTTCCTAACAATGGTTTCATTGTTGAAACAATGTATTCGGTTTCGCTTTATTTTAAATTTCTAAATAATCACACAGTCGAACAACTTTAAAACCGAAATATTTTTACGTCTATCATTTTGAAATGTGCTTATTTATTAGGAAATGAATTTTCAGCCGTGCACCGGAATTTAATTCGAAAATTTTGCGTGTTTTGTATTCGGTATATCTGTTTTCAGGATTTCCAAAGAAAGGTTTCATTGTTTAAACAATTTATTCGGTTTCACTTTAATTTTACATTTCTAAAAATTCACACAGGCGAACAACTTTAAAACCGAAATATTTTTACGTCATTCATTTCGAAATTTTCTTATTTATTAGGAAATTAATTTTCAGCCGTGCACCAGAATTTAATTCGAAAATATTGCGTGTTTTGTATTCGGTATATCAGTTTTTAGGATTTCCTAACAATGGTTTTATTGTTTAAACAATGTATTACGTTTACATTATTTTTACATTTCTAAAAATTCAAACAGGCCAACACCTTTAGAACCGATTAATGTTTACGTCATTCAATTGGAAATGTGCTTATTTATTAGGAAATGAATTTTCAGCCGTGCACCGGAATTTAATTCGAAAATTTTGCGTGTTTTGTATTCGGTATATCAGTTTTCAGGATTTCCAAAGAAAGGTTTCATTGTTTAAACAATTTATTCGGTTTCACTTTATTTTACATTTCTAACAATTCACACAGGCGAACAACTTTAAAACCGAAATATTTTTACGTCATTCATTTCGAAATTTTCTTATTTATTAGGAAATTAATTTTCAACCGTGCACCGGAATTTAATTCGAAAATATAGCGTGTTTTGTATCCGGTACATCAGTTTTCAGGATTTCCTAACAATGGCTTCATTGTTTAAACAATATATTCTATTTCACTTTATTTTATATTTCTAAAAATTCACACAGGCGAACAACTTTAAAACCGAAATATTTTTACGTCAATCATTTCGAAATTTTCTTATTTATTAGGAAATTAATTTTCAGCCGTGCACCAGAATTTAATTCGAAAATATTGCGTGTTTTGTATTCGGTATATCAGTTTTTAGGATTTCCTAACAATGGTTTTTTTGTTTAAACAATGTACTACGTTTACATTAATTTTACATTTCTAAAAATTCAAACAGGCCAACACCTTTAGAACCGATTAATGTTTACGTCATGCAATTGGAAATGTGCTTATTTATTAGGAAATGAATTTTCAGTCGTGCGCCGGAATTTAATTCGAAAATATTGCGTGTTTTGTATTCGGTACATCAGTTTTCAGGATTTCCAGACAATGGTTTCATTGTTTAAACAATGTATTCGGTTTCACTTTATTTTATATTTCTAAAAATTCACACAGGCGAACAACTTTAAAACCGAAATATTTTTACGTAATTCATTTCGAAATGTTCTTATTTATTAGAAAATTAATTTTCAACCGTGCACCGGAATTTAATTCGAAAATATGGCGTGTTTTGTATCCGGTACATCAGTCTTCAGGATTTCCTGACAATGTGCTTATTTAGTAGGAAATTAATTTTCAACCGTGCACCGGAATTTAATTCGAAAATACTGCGTGTTTTGTATCCGGTACATCAGTTTTCAGGATTTCCTGACAATGGTTTCATTGTTTAAACAATGTATTCGGTTTATCTTTATTTTATATTTCTAAAAATTCACACAGGCGAACAACTTTAAAACCGAAATATTTTTACGTAATTCATTTCGAAATGTTCTTATTTATTAGAAAATTAATTTTCAGCCGTACACCAGAATTTTATTCGAAAATATTGCGTGTTTTGTATTCGGTATATCAGTTTCCAGGATTTCCTAACAATGGTTTCATTGTTTAAACAATGTATTCGGTTTCACTTTATTTTATATTTCTAAAAATTCACACAGGCGAACAACTTTAAAAACGAAATATTTTTACGTCATTCATTTCGAAATGTGCTTATTTAGTAGGAAATTAATTTTCAACCGTGCACCGGAATTTAATTCGAAAATATAGCGTGTTTTGTATCCGGTACATCAGTTTTCAGGATTTCCTAACAATGGCTTCATTGTTTAAACAATATATTCTGTTTTATTTTATTTTACACTTCTAAAATTTCACACAGGCGAACAACTTTAAAACCGAAATATTTTTACGTCAATCAATTCGAAATGTGCTTATTTATTAGGAAATGAATTTTCAGCCGTGCACCGGAATTTAATTCGAAAATATTGCGTGTTTTGTATTCCTTATATCAGTTTCCAGGATTTCCTAACAATGGTTTCATTGTTTAAACAATGTATTCGGTTTCACTTTATTTTATATTTCTAAAAATTCGCACAGGCGAACAACTTTAAAACCGAAATATTTTTACGTAATTCATTTCGAAATGTTCTTATTTATTAGAAAATTAATTTTCAGCCGTACACCAGAATTTAATTCGAAAATATTGCGTGTTTTGTATTCGGTATATCAGTTTCCAGGATTTCCTAACAATGGTTTCATTGTTTAAACAATGTATTCGGTTTCACTTTATTTTATATTTCTAAAAATTCACACAGGCGAACAACTTTAAAAACGAAATATTTTTACGTCATTCATTTCGAAATGTGCTTATTTAGTAGGAAATTAATTTTCAACCGTGCACCGGAATTTAATTCGAAAATATAGCGTGTTTTGTATCCGGTACATCAGTTTTCAGGATTTCCTAACAATGGCTTCATTGTTTAAACAATATATTCTATTTCACTTTATTTTATATTTCTAAAAATTCACACAGGCGAACAACTTTAAAACCGAAATATTTTTACGTCAATCATTTCGAAATGTGCTTATTTATTAGGAAATTAATTTTCAGTCTTGCACCAGAATTTAATTCGAAAATATTGCGTGTTTTGTATTCGGTATATCAGTTTTCAGGATTTCCTAACCAACAGCATTAGAACCGATAAATTTTTATGTCATACAATTGGAAATGTGCTTATTTATTAGGAAATGAATTTTCAGCCGTACACCGGAATTTAATTCGAAAATATTGCGTGTTTTGTATTCGGTATATCAGTTTTTAGGATTTCCTAACAATGGTTTTATTGTTTAAACAATGTATTACGTTTACATTAATTTTACATTTCTAAAAATTCAAACAGGCCAACATCTTTAGAACCGATTAATGTTTACGTCATGCAATTGGAAATGTGCTTATTTATTAGGAAATGAAATTTCAGTCGTGCGCCGGAATTTAATTCGAAAATATTGCGTGTTTTGTATTCGGTATATCAGTTTCCAGGATTTCCTAACAATGGTTTCATTGTTGAAACAATGTATTCGGTTTCGCTTTATTTTAAATTTCTAAATAATCACACAGTCGAACAACTTTAAAACCGAAATATTTTTACGTCTATCATTTTGAAATGTGCTTATTTATTAGGAAATGAATTTTCAGCCGTGCACCGGAATTTAATTCGAAAATTTTGCGTGTTTTGTATTCGGTATATCTGTTTTCAGGATTTCCAAAGAAAGGTTTCATTGTTTAAACAATTTATTCGGTTTCACTTTAATTTTACATTTCTAAAAATTCACACAGGCGAACAACTTTAAAACCGAAATATTTTTACGTCATTCATTTCGAAATTTTCTTATTTATTAGGAAATTAATTTTCAGCCGTGCACCAGAATTTAATTCGAAAATATTGCGTGTTTTGTATTCGGTATATCAGTTTTTAGGATTTCCTAACAATGGTTTTATTGTTTAAACAATGTATTACGTTTACATTATTTTTACATTTCTAAAAATTCAAACAGGCCAACACCTTTAGAACCGATTAATGTTTACGTCATTCAATTGGAAATGTGCTTATTTATTAGGAAATGAATTTTCAGCCGTGCACCGGAATTTAATTCGAAAATTTTGCGTGTTTTGTATTCGGTATATCAGTTTTCAGGATTTCCAAAGAAAGGTTTCATTGTTTAAACAATTTATTCGGTTTCACTTTATTTTACATTTCTAACAATTCACACAGGCGAACAACTTTAAAACCGAAATATTTTTACGTCATTCATTTCGAAATTTTCTTATTTATTAGGAAATTAATTTTCAACCGTGCACCGGAATTTAATTCGAAAATATAGCGTGTTTTGTATCCGGTACATCAGTTTTCAGGATTTCCTAACAATGGCTTCATTGTTTAAACAATATATTCTATTTCACTTTATTTTATATTTCTAAAAATTCACACAGGCGAACAACTTTAAAACCGAAATATTTTTACGTCAATCATTTCGAAATTTTCTTATTTATTAGGAAATTAATTTTCAGCCGTGCACCAGAATTTAATTCGAAAATATTGCGTGTTTTGTATTCGGTATATCAGTTTTTAGGATTTCCTAACAATGGTTTTTTTGTTTAAACAATGTACTACGTTTACATTAATTTTACATTTCTAAAAATTCAAACAGGCCAACACCTTTAGAACCGATTAATGTTTACGTCATGCAATTGGAAATGTGCTTATTTATTAGGAAATGAATTTTCAGTCGTGCGCCGGAATTTAATTCGAAAATATTGCGTGTTTTGTATTCGGTACATCAGTTTTCAGGATTTCCAGACAATGGTTTCATTGTTTAAACAATGTATTCGGTTTCACTTTATTTTATATTTCTAAAAATTCACACAGGCGAACAACTTTAAAACCGAAATATTTTTACGTAATTCATTTCGAAATGTTCTTATTTATTAGAAAATTAATTTTCAACCGTGCACCGGAATTTAATTCGAAAATATGGCGTGTTTTGTATCCGGTACATCAGTCTTCAGGATTTCCTGACAATGTGCTTATTTAGTAGGAAATTAATTTTCAACCGTGCACCGGAATTTAATTCGAAAATACTGCGTGTTTTGTATCCGGTACATCAGTTTTCAGGATTTCCTGACAATGGTTTCATTGTTTAAACAATGTATTCGGTTTATCTTTATTTTATATTTCTAAAAATTCACACAGGCGAACAACTTTAAAACCGAAATATTTTTACGTAATTCATTTCGAAATGTTCTTATTTATTAGAAAATTAATTTTCAGCCGTACACCAGAATTTTATTCGAAAATATTGCGTGTTTTGTATTCGGTATATCAGTTTCCAGGATTTCCTAACAATGGTTTCATTGTTTAAACAATGTATTCGGTTTCACTTTATTTTATATTTCTAAAAATTCACACAGGCGAACAACTTTAAAAACGAAATATTTTTACGTCATTCATTTCGAAATGTGCTTATTTAGTAGGAAATTAATTTTCAACCGTGCACCGGAATTTAATTCGAAAATATAGCGTGTTTTGTATCCGGTACATCAGTTTTCAGGATTTCCTAACAATGGCTTCATTGTTTAAACAATATATTCTGTTTTATTTTATTTTACACTTCTAAAATTTCACACAGGCGAACAACTTTAAAACCGAAATATTTTTACGTCAATCAATTCGAAATGTGCTTATTTATTAGGAAATGAATTTTCAGCCGTGCACCGGAATTTAATTCGAAAATATTGCGTGTTTTGTATTCCTTATATCAGTTTCCAGGATTTCCTAACAATGGTTTCATTGTTTAAACAATGTATTCGGTTTCACTTTATTTTATATTTCTAAAAATTCGCACAGGCGAACAACTTTAAAACCGAAATATTTTTACGTAATTCATTTCGAAATGTTCTTATTTATTAGAAAATTAATTTTCAGCCGTACACCAGAATTTAATTCGAAAATATTGCGTGTTTTGTATTCGGTATATCAGTTTCCAGGATTTCCTAACAATGGTTTCATTGTTTAAACAATGTATTCGGTTTCACTTTATTTTATATTTCTAAAAATTCACACAGGCGAACAACTTTAAAAACGAAATATTTTTACGTCATTCATTTCGAAATGTGCTTATTTAGTAGGAAATTAATTTTCAACCGTGCACCGGAATTTAATTCGAAAATATAGCGTGTTTTGTATCCGGTACATCAGTTTTCAGGATTTCCTAACAATGGCTTCATTGTTTAAACAATATATTCTATTTCACTTTATTTTATATTTCTAAAAATTCACACAGGCGAACAACTTTAAAACCGAAATATTTTTACGTCAATCATTTCGAAATGTGCTTATTTATTAGGAAATTAATTTTCAGCCTTGCACCAGAATTTAATTCGAAAATATTGCGTGTTTTGTATTCGGTATATCAGTTTTCAGGATTTCCTAACCAACAGCATTAGAACCGATAAATTTTTATGTCATACAATTGGAAATGTGCTTATTTATTAGGAAATGAATTTTCAGCCGTACACCGGAATTTAATTCGAAAATATTGCGTGTTTTGTATTCGGTATATCAGTTTTTAGGATTTCCTAACAATGGTTTTATTGTTTAAACAATGTATTACGTTTACATTAATTTTACATTTCTAAAAATTCAAACAGGCCAACATCTTTAGAACCGATTAATGTTTACGTCATGCAATTGGAAATGTGCTTATTTATTAGGAAATGAAATTTCAGTCGTGCGCCGGAATTTAATTCGAAAATATTGCGTGTTTTTTATTCGGTACATCAGTTTTCAGGATTTCCTGACAATGTGCTTATTTAGTAGGAAATTAATTTTCAACCGTGCACCGGAATTTAATTCGAAAATACTGCGTGTTTTGTATCCGGAACATCAGTTTTCAGGATTTCCAGACAATGGTTTCATTGTTTAAACAATGTATTCGGTTTCACTTTATTTTATATTTCTAAAAATTCACACAGGCGAACAACTTTAAAACCGAAATATTTTTACGTAATTCATTTCGAAATGTTCTTATTTATAAGAAAATTAATTTTCAACCGTGCACCGGAATTTAATTCGAAAATATTGCGTGTTTTGTATCCGGTACATCAGTCTTCAGGATTTCCTGACAATGTGCTTATTTAGTAGGAAATTAATTTTCAACCGTGCACCGGAATTTAATTCGAAAATACTGCGTGTTTTGTATCCGGTACATCAGTTTTCAGGATTTCCTAACAATGGCTTCATTGTTTAAACAATATATTCTATTTCACTTTATTTTATATTTCTAAAAATTCACACAGGCGAACAACTTTAAAACCGAAATATTTTTACGTCAATCATTTCGAAATGTGCTTATTTATTAGGAAATTAATTTTCAGCCTTGCACCAGAATTTAATTCGAAAATATTGCGTGTTTTGTATTCGGTATATCAGTTTTCAGGATTTCCTAACCAACAGCTTTAGAACCGATTAATTTTTATGTCATACAATTGGAAATGTGCTTATTTATTAGGAAATGAATTTTCAGCCGTACAGCGGAATTTAATTCGAAAATATTGCGTGTTTTGTATTCGGTATATCAGTTTCCAGGATTTCCTAACAATGGTTTCATCAAAGCGATATAAATAAACGTCTTATCTTAAATGGGAGAAATAACCGCAAGATTAAAAGCGAGGTCACATCAATCAAGGTCATGCGCCACATAGCGGATGGAGTGTGAACTACAGGAACTACCTAACTGTTTTCTTACTCACACCACTAAAATTGTAAAGTTTTTGCCATCTTGATTAATAACTGAAGTACCTTTGATAATGCGAAGAAAATTTCGTGATGTCAAGTGCATCTGGATGCCCCTCTCGCCACGCCATTATTTTGTAATAAATGTGGCAAACAAAATTCATTCCCATCAGTGAATAATGATTTAGAAAATACGCGCTACACTAAAAGCCCGCGTATATGAATTATCACTCCGTCCACAAGGTGGCGCAACTTTGTTAATTTACACCTGATTCCAGCATTAAGTTTGTTCGCTTACTTATAACGCTTTGGTTTCATTGTATAAACAATGTATTCGGTTTCACTTTATTTTATATTTCTAAAAATTCACACAGGCCAACAACTTTAAAACCGAAATATTTTTACGTCATTCATTTCGAAATGTACTTATTTATTAGGAAATTAATTTTCAACCGCGCACTGGAATTAAATTCGAAAATATTGCGTGTTTTCTATCCGGTACATCAGTTTTCAGGATTTCCTAAGAATGGTTTAATTGTTTAAACAATGTAATCTGTTTTACTTTATTTTACACTTCTAAAATTTCACACAGGCGAACAACTTTAAAACCGAAATTTGTTTACGTCATTCATTTCGAAATGTGCTTATTTAGTAGGAAATTAATTTTCAGCCGTGCACCGGAAATTAATTCGAAAATATAGCATGTTTTGTATTCGGTATATCAGTTTTCAGGATTTCCTAACAATGGTTTCTTTGTTTAAACAATGTATTCTGTTTTATTTTATTTTACACTTCTAAATTTTCCCACAGGCGAACAACTTTAAAACCGAAATATTTTTACGTCATTCATTTCGAAATGTTCTTATTTATTAAGAAATTAATTTTCAGCCGTGCACCAGAATTTAATTCGAAAATGTTGCGTGTTTTGTATTCGGTATATCAGTTTTAGGATTTCCTGACAATGGTTTCATTGTTTAAACAATGTATTACGTTTACATTAATTTTACATTTCTAAAAATTCAAACAGGCCAACACCTTTAGAACCGATTGATTTTTATGTCATTCAATTGGAAATGTGCTTATTTATTAGGAAATGAATTTTCAGCCGTGCGCCAGAATTTAATTCGAAAATATTGCGTGTTTTGTATTCGGTATATCAGTTTCCATGATTTCCTAACAATGGTTTCATTGTTGAAACAATGTATTCGGTTTCGCTTTATTTTAAATTTCTAAATAATCACACAGTCGAACAACTTTAAAACCGAAATATTTTTACGTCTATCATTTCGAAATGTGCTTATTTATTAGGAAATGAATTTTCAGCCGTGCACCGGAATTTAATTCGAAAATTTTGCGTGTTTTGTATTCGGTATATCTGTTTTCAGGATTTCCAAAGAAAGGTTTCATTGTTTAAACAATTTATTCGGTTTCACTTTAATTTTACATTTCTAAAAATTCACACAGGCGAACAACTTTAAAACCGAAATATTTTTACGTCATTCATTTCGAAATTTTCTTATTTATTAGGAAATTAATTTTCAGCCGTGCACCAGAATTTAATTCGAAAATATTGCGTGTTTTGTATTCGGTATATCAGTTTTTAGGATTTCCTAACAATGGTTTTATTGTTTAAACAATGTATTACGTTTACATTATTTTTACATTTCTAAAAATTCAAAGAGGCCAACACCTTTAGAACCGATTAATGTTTACGTCATTCAATTGGAAATGTGCTTATTTATTAAGAAATGAATTTTCAGCCGTGCACCGGAATTTAATTCGAAAATTTTGCGTGTTTTGTATTCGGTATATCTGTTTTCAGGATTTCCAAAGAAAGGTTTCATTGTTTAAACAATTTATTCGGTTTCACTTTAATTTTACATTTCTAAAAATTCACACAGGCGAACAACTTTAAAACCGAAATATTTTTACGTCAATCATTTCGAAATGTGCTTATTTATTAGGAAATTAATTTTCAGCCTTGCACCAGAATTTAATTCGAAAATATTGCGTGTTTTGTATTCGGTATATCAGTTTTCAGGATTTCCTAACCAACAGCTTTAGAACCGATTAATTTTTATGTCATACAATTGGAAATGTGCTTATTTATTAGGAAATGAATTTTCAGCCGTACACCGGAATTTAATTCGAAAATATTGCGTGTTTTGTATTCGGTATATCAGTTTTTAGGATTTCCTAACAATGGTTTTATGGTTTAAACAATGTATTACGTTTACATTAATTTTACATTTCTAAAAATTCAAACAGGCCAACACCTTTAGAACCGATTAATGTTTACGTCATGCAATTGGAAATGTGCTTATTTATTAGGAAATGAATTTTCAGTCGTGCGCCGGAATTTAATTCGAAAATATTGCGTGTTTTGTATTCGGTACATCAGTTTTCAGGATTTCCTGACAATGTGCTTATTTAGTAGGAAATTAATTTTCAACCGTGCACCGGAATTTAATTCGAAAATACTGCGTGTTTTGTATCCGGTACATCAGTTTTCAGGATTTCCAGACAACGGTTTCATTGTTTAAACAATGTATTCGGTTTCACTTTATTTTATATTTCTAAAAATTCACACAGGCGAACAACTTTAAAACCGAAATATTTTTACGTAATTCATTTCGAAATGTTCTTATTTATAAGAAAATTAATTTTCAACCGTGCACCGGAATTTAATTCGAAAATATTGCGTGTTTTGTATCCGGTACATCAGTCTTCAGGATTTCCTGACAATGTGCTTATTTAGTAGGAAATTAATTTTCAACCGTGCACCGGAATTTAATTCGAAAATACTGCGTGTTTTGTATCCGGTACATCAGTTTTCAGGATTTCCTAACAATGGCTTCATTGTTTAAACAATATATTCTATTTCACTTTATTTTATATTTCTAAAAATTCACACAGGCGAACAACTTTAAAACCGAAATATTTTTACGTCAATCATTTCGAAATGTGCTTATTTATTAGGAAATTAATTTTCAGCCTTGCACCAGAATTTAATTCGAAAATATTGCGTGTTTTGTATTCGGTATATCAGTTTTCAGGATTTCCTAACCAACAGCTTTAGAACCGATTAATTTTTATGTCATACAATTGGATATGTGCTTATTTATTAGGAAATGAATTTTCAGCCGTACAGCGGAATTTAATTCGAAAATATTGCGTGTTTTGTATTCGGTATATCAGTTTCCAGGATTTCCTAACAATGGTTTCATCAAAGCGATATAAATAAACGTCTTATCTTAAATGGGAGAAATAACCGCAAGATTAAAAGCGAGGTCACATCAATCAAGGTCATGCGCCACATAGCGGATGGAGTGTGAACTACAGGAACTACCTAACTGTTTTCTTACTCACACCACTAAAATTGTAAAGTTTTTGCCATCTTGATTAATAACTGAAGTACCTTTGATAATGCGAAGAAAATTTCGTGATGTCAAGTGCATCTGGATGCCCCTCTCGCCACGCCATTATTTTGTAATAAATGTGGCAAACAAAATTCCTTTCCATCAGTGAATAATGATTTAGAAAATACGCGCTACACTAAAAGCCCGCGTATATGAATTATCACTCCGTCCACAAGGTGGCGCAACTTTGTTAATTTACACCTGATTCCAGCATTAAGTTTGTTCGCTTACTTATAACGCTTTGGTTTCATTGTATAAACAATGTATTCGGTTTCACTTTATTTTATATTTCTAAAAATTCACACAGGCCAACAACTTTAAAACCGAAATATTTTTACGTCATTCATTTCGAAATGTACTTATTTATTAGGAAATTAATTTTCAACCGTGCACTGGAATTAAATTCGAAAATATTGCGTGTTTTCTATCCGGTACATCAGTTTTCAGGATTTTCTAACAATGGTTTAATTGTTTAAACAATGTAATCTGTTTTACTTTATTTTACACTTCTAAAATTTCACACAGGCGAACAACTTTAAAACCGAAATATTTTTACGTCATTCATTTCGAAATGTTCTTATTTATTAATAAATTAATTTTCAGCCGTGCACCAGAATTTAATTAGAAAATATTGCGTATTTGGTATTCGGTATATCAGTTTTAGGATTTCCTGACAATGGTTTCATTGTTTAAACAATGTATTACGTTTACATTAATTTTACATTTCTAAAATTTCAAACAGGCCAACACCTTTAGAACCGATTGATTTTTATGTCATTCAATTGGAAATGTGCTTATTTATTAGGAAATGAATTTTCAGCCGTGCGCCGGAATTTAATTCGAAAATATTGCGTGTTTTGTATTCGGTATATCAGTTTCCAGGATTTCCTAACAATGGTTTCATTGTTGAAACAATGTATTCGGTTTCGCTTTATTTTAAATTTCTAAATAATCACACAGTCGAACAACTTTAAAACCGAAATATTTTTACGTCTATCATTTCGAAATGTGCTTATTTATTAGGAAATGAATTTTCAGCCGTGCACCGGAATTTAATTCGAAAATTTTGCGTGTTTTGTATTCGGTATATCAGTTTTCAGGATTTCCAAAGAAAGGTTTCATTGTTTAAACAATTTATTCGGTTTCACTTTATTTTACATTTCTAAAAATTCACACAGGCGAACAACTTTAAAACCGAAATATTTTTACGTCATTCATTTCGAAATTTTCTTATTTATTAGGAAATTAATTTTCAGCCGTGCACCAGAATTTAATTCGAAAATATTGCGTGTTTTGTATTCGGTATATCAGTTTTTAGGATTTCCTAACAATGGTTTTTTTGTTTAAACAATGTACTACGTTTACATTAATTTTACATTTCTAAAAATTCAAACAGGCCAACACCTTTAGAACCGATTAATGTTTACGTCATGCAATTGGAAATGTGCTTATTTATTAGGAAATGAATTTTCAGCCGTGCGCCGGAATTTAATTCGAAAATATTGCGTGTTTTGTATTCGGTACATCAGTTTTCAGGATTTCCAGACAATGGTTTCATTGTTTAAACAATGTATTCGGTTTCACTTTATTTTATATTTCTAAAAATTCACACAGGCGAACAACTTTAAAACCGAAATATTTTTACGTAATTCATTTCGAAATGTTCTTATTTATTAGAAAATTAATTTTCAACCGTGCACCGGAATTTAATTCGAAAATATGGCGTGTTTTGTATCCGGTACATCAGTCTTCAGGATTTCCTGACAATGTGCTTATTTAGTAGGAAATTAATTTTCAACCGTGCACCGGAATTTAATTCGAAAATACTGCGTGTTTTGTATCCGGTACATCAGTTTTCAGGATTTCCTGACAATGGTTTCATTGTTTAAACAATGTATTCGGTTTATCTTTATTTTATATTTCTAAAAATTCACACAGGCGAACAACTTTAAAACCGAAATATTTTTACGTAATTCATTTCGAAATGTTCTTATTTATTAGAAAATTAATTTTCAGCCGTACACCAGAATTTTATTCGAAAATATTGCGTGTTTTGTATTCGGTATATCAGTTTCCAGGATTTCCTAACAATGGTTTCATTGTTTAAACAATGTATTCGGTTTCACTTTATTTTATATTTCTAAAAATTCACACAGGCGAACAACTTTAAAAACGAAATATTTTTACGTCATTCATTTCGAAATGTGCTTATTTAGTAGGAAATTAATTTTCAACCGTGCACCGGAATTTAATTCGAAAATATAGCGTGTTTTGTATCCGGTACATCAGTTTTCAGGATTTCCTAACAATGGCTTCATTGTTTAAACAATATATTCTGTTTTATTTTATTTTACACTTCTAAAATTTCACACAGGCGAACAACTTTAAAACCGAAATATTTTTACGTCAATCAATTCGAAATGTGCTTATTTATTAGGAAATGAATTTTCAGCCGTGCACCGGAATTTAATTCGAAAATATTGCGTGTTTTGTATTCCTTATATCAGTTTCCAGGATTTCCTAACAATGGTTTCATTGTTTAAACAATGTATTCGGTTTCACTTTATTTTATATTTCTAAAAATTCGCACAGGCGAACAACTTTAAAACCGAAATATTTTTACGTAATTCATTTCGAAATGTTCTTATTTATTAGAAAATTAATTTTCAGCCGTACACCAGAATTTAATTCGAAAATATTGCGTGTTTTGTATTCGGTATATCAGTTTCCAGGATTTCCTAACAATGGTTTCATTGTTTAAACAATGTATTCGGTTTCACTTTATTTTATATTTCTAAAAATTCACACAGGCGAACAACTTTAAAAACGAAATATTTTTACGTCATTCATTTCGAAATGTGCTTATTTAGTAGGAAATTAATTTTCAACCGTGCACCGGAATTTAATTCGAAAATATAGCGTGTTTTGTATCCGGTACATCAGTTTTCAGGATTTCCTAACAATGGCTTCATTGTTTAAACAATATATTCTATTTCACTTTATTTTATATTTCTAAAAATTCACACAGGCGAACAACTTTAAAACCGAAATATTTTTACGTCAATCATTTCGAAATGTGCTTATTTATTAGGAAATTAATTTTCAGCCTTGCACCAGAATTTAATTCGAAAATATTGCGTGTTTTGTATTCGGTATATCAGTTTTCAGGATTTCCTAACCAACAGCATTAGAACCGATAAATTTTTATGTCATACAATTGGAAATGTGCTTATTTATTAGGAAATGAATTTTCAGCCGTACACCGGAATTTAATTCGAAAATATTGCGTGTTTTGTATTCGGTATATCAGTTTTTAGGATTTCCTAACAATGGTTTTATTGTTTAAACAATGTATTACGTTTACATTAATTTTACATTTCTAAAAATTCAAACAGGCCAACATCTTTAGAACCGATTAATGTTTACGTCATGCAATTGGAAATGTGCTTATTTATTAGGAAATGAAATTTCAGTCGTGCGCCGGAATTTAATTCGAAAATATTGCGTGTTTTGTATTCGGTATATCAGTTTCCAGGATTTCCTAACAATGGTTTCATTGTTGAAACAATGTATTCGGTTTCGCTTTATTTTAAATTTCTAAATAATCACACAGTCGAACAACTTTAAAACCGAAATATTTTTACGTCTATCATTTTGAAATGTGCTTATTTATTAGGAAATGAATTTTCAGCCGTGCACCGGAATTTAATTCGAAAATTTTGCGTGTTTTGTATTCGGTATATCTGTTTTCAGGATTTCCAAAGAAAGGTTTCATTGTTTAAACAATTTATTCGGTTTCACTTTAATTTTACATTTCTAAAAATTCACACAGGCGAACAACTTTAAAACCGAAATATTTTTACGTCATTCATTTCGAAATTTTCTTATTTATTAGGAAATTAATTTTCAGCCGTGCACCAGAATTTAATTCGAAAATATTGCGTGTTTTGTATTCGGTATATCAGTTTTTAGGATTTCCTAACAATGGTTTTATTGTTTAAACAATGTATTACGTTTACATTATTTTTACATTTCTAAAAATTCAAACAGGCCAACACCTTTAGAACCGATTAATGTTTACGTCATTCAATTGGAAATGTGCTTATTTATTAGGAAATGAATTTTCAGCCGTGCACCGGAATTTAATTCGAAAATTTTGCGTGTTTTGTATTCGGTATATCAGTTTTCAGGATTTCCAAAGAAAGGTTTCATTGTTTAAACAATTTATTCGGTTTCACTTTATTTTACATTTCTAACAATTCACACAGGCGAACAACTTTAAAACCGAAATATTTTTACGTCATTCATTTCGAAATTTTCTTATTTATTAGGAAATTAATTTTCAACCGTGCACCGGAATTTAATTCGAAAATATAGCGTGTTTTGTATCCGGTACATCAGTTTTCAGGATTTCCTAACAATGGCTTCATTGTTTAAACAATATATTCTATTTCACTTTATTTTATATTTCTAAAAATTCACACAGGCGAACAACTTTAAAACCGAAATATTTTTACGTCAATCATTTCGAAATTTTCTTATTTATTAGGAAATTAATTTTCAGCCGTGCACCAGAATTTAATTCGAAAATATTGCGTGTTTTGTATTCGGTATATCAGTTTTTAGGATTTCCTAACAATGGTTTTTTTGTTTAAACAATGTACTACGTTTACATTAATTTTACATTTCTAAAAATTCAAACAGGCCAACACCTTTAGAACCGATTAATGTTTACGTCATGCAATTGGAAATGTGCTTATTTATTAGGAAATGAATTTTCAGTCGTGCGCCGGAATTTAATTCGAAAATATTGCGTGTTTTGTATTCGGTACATCAGTTTTCAGGATTTCCAGACAATGGTTTCATTGTTTAAACAATGTATTCGGTTTCACTTTATTTTATATTTCTAAAAATTCACACAGGCGAACAACTTTAAAACCGAAATATTTTTACGTAATTCATTTCGAAATGTTCTTATTTATTAGAAAATTAATTTTCAACCGTGCACCGGAATTTAATTCGAAAATATGGCGTGTTTTGTATCCGGTACATCAGTCTTCAGGATTTCCTGACAATGTGCTTATTTAGTAGGAAATTAATTTTCAACCGTGCACCGGAATTTAATTCGAAAATACTGCGTGTTTTGTATCCGGTACATCAGTTTTCAGGATTTCCTGACAATGGTTTCATTGTTTAAACAATGTATTCGGTTTATCTTTATTTTATATTTCTAAAAATTCACACAGGCGAACAACTTTAAAACCGAAATATTTTTACGTAATTCATTTCGAAATGTTCTTATTTATTAGAAAATTAATTTTCAGCCGTACACCAGAATTTTATTCGAAAATATTGCGTGTTTTGTATTCGGTATATCAGTTTCCAGGATTTCCTAACAATGGTTTCATTGTTTAAACAATGTATTCGGTTTCACTTTATTTTATATTTCTAAAAATTCGCACAGGCGAACAACTTTAAAACCGAAATATTTTTACGTAATTCATTTCGAAATGTTCTTATTTATTAGAAAATTAATTTTCAACCGTGCACCGGAATTTAATTCGAAAATATGGCGTGTTTTGTATCCGGTACATCAGTCTTCAGGATTTCCTGACAATGTGCTTATTTAGTAGGAAATTAATTTTCAACCGTGCACCGGAATTTAATTCGAAAATACTGCGTGTTTTGTATCCGGTACATCAGTTTTCAGGATTTCCTGACAATGGTTTCATTGTTTAAACAATGTATTCGGTTTATCTTTATTTTATATTTCTAAAAATTCACACAGGCGAACAACTTTAAAACCGAAATATTTTTACGTAATTCATTTCGAAATGTTCTTATTTATTAGGAAATGAATTTTCAGCCGTGCACCGGAATTTAATTCGAAAATATTGCGTGTTTTGTATTCCTTATATCAGTTTCCAGGATTTCCTAACAATGGTTTCATTGTTTAAACAATGTATTCGGTTTCACTTTATTTTATATTTCTAAAAATTCGCACAGGCGAACAACTTTAAAACCGAAATATTTTTACGTAATTCATTTCGAAATGTTCTTATTTATTAGAAAATTAATTTTCAGCCGTACACCAGAATTTAATTCGAAAATATTGCGTGTTTTGTATTCGGTATATCAGTTTCCAGGATTTCCTAACAATGGTTTCATTGTTTAAACAATGTATTCGGTTTCACTTTATTTTATATTTCTAAAAATTCACACAGGCGAACAACTTTAAAAACGAAATATTTTTACGTCATTCATTTCGAAATGTGCTTATTTAGTAGGAAATTAATTTTCAACCGTGCACCGGAATTTAATTCGAAAATATAGCGTGTTTTGTATCCGGTACATCAGTTTTCAGGATTTCCTAACAATGGCTTCATTGTTTAAACAATATATTCTATTTCACTTTATTTTATATTTCTAAAAATTCACACAGGCGAACAACTTTAAAACCGAAATATTTTTACGTCAATCATTTCGAAATGTGCTTATTTATTAGGAAATTAATTTTCAGCCTTGCACCAGAATTTAATTCGAAAATATTGCGTGTTTTGTATTCGGTATATCAGTTTTCAGGATTTCCTAACCAACAGCATTAGAACCGATAAATTTTTATGTCATACAATTGGAAATGTGCTTATTTATTAGGAAATGAATTTTCAGCCGTACACCGGAATTTAATTCGAAAATATTGCGTGTTTTGTATTCGGTATATCAGTTTTTAGGATTTCCTAACAATGGTTTTATTGTTTAAACAATGTATTACGTTTACATTAATTTTACATTTCTAAAAATTCAAACAGGCCAACATCTTTAGAACCGATTAATGTTTACGTCATGCAATTGGAAATGTGCTTATTTATTAGGAAATGAAATTTCAGTCGTGCGCCGGAATTTAATTCGAAAATATTGCGTGTTTTTTATTCGGTACATCAGTTTTCAGGATTTCCTGACAATGTGCTTATTTAGTAGGAAATTAATTTTCAACCGTGCACCGGAATTTAATTCGAAAATACTGCGTGTTTTGTATCTGGAACATCAGTTTTCAGGATTTCCAGACAATGGTTTCATTGTTTAAACAATGTATTCGGTTTCACTTTATTTTATATTTCTAAAAATTCACACAGGCGAACAACTTTAAAACCGAAATATTTTTACGTAATTCATTTCGAAATGTTCTTATTTATAAGAAAATTAATTTTCAACCGTGCACCGGAATTTAATTCGAAAATATTGCGTGTTTTGTATCCGGTACATCAGTCTTCAGGATTTCCTGACAATGTGCTTATTTAGTAGGAAATTAATTTTCAACCGTGCACCGGAATTTAATTCGAAAATACTGCGTGTTTTGTATCCGGTACATCAGTTTTCAGGATTTCCTAACAATGGCTTCATTGTTTAAACAATATATTCTATTTCACTTTATTTTATATTTCTAAAAATTCACACAGGCGAACAACTTTAAAACCGAAATATTTTTACGTCAATCATTTCGAAATGTGCTTATTTATTAGGAAATTAATTTTCAGCCTTGCACCAGAATTTAATTCGAAAATATTGCGTGTTTTGTATTCGGTATATCAGTTTTCAGGATTTCCTAACCAACAGCTTTAGAACCGATTAATTTTTATGTCATACAATTGGAAATGTGCTTATTTATTAGGAAATGAATTTTCAGCCGTACAGCGGAATTTAATTCGAAAATATTGCGTGTTTTGTATTCGGTATATCAGTTTCCAGGATTTCCTAACAATGGTTTCATCAAAGCGATATAAATAAACGTCTTATCTTAAATGGGAGAAATAACCGCAAGATTAAAAGCGAGGTCACATCAATCAAGGTCATGCGCCACATAGCGGATGGAGTGTGAACTACAGGAACTACCTAACTGTTTTCTTACTCACACCACTAAAATTGTAAAGTTTTTGCCATCTTGATTAATAACTGAAGTACCTTTGATAATGCGAAGAAAATTTCGTGATGTCAAGTGCATCTGGATGCCCCTCTCGCCACGCCATTATTTTGTAATAAATGTGGCAAACAAAATTCATTCCCATCAGTGAATAATGATTTAGAAAATACGCGCTACACTAAAAGCCCGCGTATATGAATTATCACTCCGTCCACAAGGTGGCGCAACTTTGTTAATTTACACCTGATTCCAGCATTAAGTTTGTTCGCTTACTTATAACGCTTTGGTTTCATTGTATAAACAATGTATTCGGTTTCACTTTATTTTATATTTCTAAAAATTCACACAGGCCAACAACTTTAAAACCGAAATATTTTTACGTCATTCATTTCGAAATGTACTTATTTATTAGGAAATTAATTTTCAACCGCGCACTGGAATTAAATTCGAAAATATTGCGTGTTTTCTATCCGGTACATCAGTTTTCAGGATTTCCTAAGAATGGTTTAATTGTTTAAACAATGTAATCTGTTTTACTTTATTTTACACTTCTAAAATTTCACACAGGCGAACAACTTTAAAACCGAAATTTGTTTACGTCATTCATTTCGAAATGTGCTTATTTAGTAGGAAATTAATTTTCAGCCGTGCACCGGAAATTAATTCGAAAATATAGCATGTTTTGTATTCGGTATATCAGTTTTCAGGATTTCCTAACAATGGTTTCTTTGTTTAAACAATGTATTCTGTTTTATTTTATTTTACACTTCTAAATTTTCCCACAGGCGAACAACTTTAAAACCGAAATATTTTTACGTCATTCATTTCGAAATGTTCTTATTTATTAAGAAATTAATTTTCAGCCGTGCACCAGAATTTAATTCGAAAATATTGCGTGTTTTGTATTCGGTATATCAGTTTTAGGATTTCCTGACAATGGTTTCATTGTTTAAACAATGTATTACGTTTACATTAATTTTACATTTCTAAAAATTCAAACAGGCCAACACCTTTAGAACCGATTGATTTTTATGTCATTCAATTGGAAATGTGCTTATTTATTAGGAAATGAATTTTCAGCCGTGCGCCAGAATTTAATTCGAAAATATTGCGTGTTTTGTATTCGGTATATCAGTTTCCATGATTTCCTAACAATGGTTTCATTGTTGAAACAATGTATTCGGTTTCGCTTTATTTTAAATTTCTAAATAATCACACAGTCGAACAACTTTAAAACCGAAATATTTTTACGTCTATCATTTCGAAATGTGCTTATTTATTAGGAAATGAATTTTCAGCCGTGCACCGGAATTTAATTCGAAAATTTTGCGTGTTTTGTATTCGGTATATCTGTTTTCAGGATTTCCAAAGAAAGGTTTCATTGTTTAAACAATTTATTCGGTTTCACTTTAATTTTACATTTCTAAAAATTCACACAGGCGAACAACTTTAAAACCGAAATATTTTTACGTCATTCATTTCGAAATTTTCTTATTTATTAGGAAATTAATTTTCAGCCGTGCACCAGAATTTAATTCGAAAATATTGCGTGTTTTGTATTCGGTATATCAGTTTTTAGGATTTCCTAACAATGGTTTTATTGTTTAAACAATGTATTACGTTTACATTATTTTTACATTTCTAAAAATTCAAAGAGGCCAACACCTTTAGAACCGATTAATGTTTACGTCATTCAATTGGAAATGTGCTTATTTATTAAGAAATGAATTTTCAGCCGTGCACCGGAATTTAATTCGAAAATTTTGCGTGTTTTGTATTCGGTATATCTGTTTTCAGGATTTCCAAAGAAAGGTTTCATTGTTTAAACAATTTATTCGGTTTCACTTTAATTTTACATTTCTAAAAATTCACACAGGCGAACAACTTTAAAACCGAAATATTTTTACGTCAATCATTTCGAAATGTGCTTATTTATTAGGAAATTAATTTTCAGCCTTGCACCAGAATTTAATTCGAAAATATTGCGTGTTTTGTATTCGGTATATCAGTTTTCAGGATTTCCTAACCAACAGCTTTAGAACCGATTAATTTTTATGTCATACAATTGGAAATGTGCTTATTTATTAGGAAATGAATTTTCAGCCGTACACCGGAATTTAATTCGAAAATATTGCGTGTTTTGTATTCGGTATATCAGTTTTTAGGATTTCCTAACAATGGTTTTATGGTTTAAACAATGTATTACGTTTACATTAATTTTACATTTCTAAAAATTCAAACAGGCCAACACCTTTAGAACCGATTAATGTTTACGTCATGCAATTGGAAATGTGCTTATTTATTAGGAAATGAATTTTCAGTCGTGCGCCGGAATTTAATTCGAAAATATTGCGTGTTTTGTATTCGGTACATCAGTTTTCAGGATTTCCTGACAATGTGCTTATTTAGTAGGAAATTAATTTTCAACCGTGCACCGGAATTTAATTCGAAAATACTGCGTGTTTTGTATCCGGTACATCAGTTTTCAGGATTTCCTAACAATGGCTTCATTGTTTAAACAATATATTCTATTTCACTTTATTTTATATTTCTAAAAATTCACACAGGCGAACAACTTTAAAACCGAAATATTTTTACGTCAATCATTTCGAAATGTGCTTATTTATTAGGAAATTAATTTTCAGCCTTGCACCAGAATTTAATTCGAAAATATTGCGTGTTTTGTATTCGGTATATCAGTTTTCAGGATTTCCTAACCAACAGCTTTAGAACCGATTAATTTTTATGTCATACAATTGGATATGTGCTTATTTATTAGGAAATGAATTTTCAGCCGTACAGCGGAATTTAATTCGAAAATATTGCGTGTTTTGTATTCGGTATATCAGTTTCCAGGATTTCCTAACAATGGTTTCATCAAAGCGATATAAATAAACGTCTTATCTTAAATGGGAGAAATAACCGCAAGATTAAAAGCGAGGTCACATCAATCAAGGTCATGCGCCACATAGCGGATGGAGTGTGAACTACAGGAACTACCTAACTGTTTTCTTACTCACACCACTAAAATTGTAAAGTTTTTGCCATCTTGATTAATAACTGAAGTACCTTTGATAATGCGAAGAAAATTTCGTGATGTCAAGTGCATCTGGATGCCCCTCTCGCCACGCCATTATTTTGTAATAAATGTGGCAAACAAAATTCCTTTCCATCAGTGAATAATGATTTAGAAAATACGCGCTACACTAAAAGCCCGCGTATATGAATTATCACTCCGTCCACAAGGTGGCGCAACTTTGTTAATTTACACCTGATTCCAGCATTAAGTTTGTTCGCTTACTTATAACGCTTTGGTTTCATTGTATAAACAATGTATTCGGTTTCACTTTATTTTATATTTCTAAAAATTCACACAGGCCAACAACTTTAAAACCGAAATATTTTTACGTCATTCATTTCGAAATGTACTTATTTATTAGGAAATTAATTTTCAACCGTGCACTGGAATTAAATTCGAAAATATTGCGTGTTTTCTATCCGGTACATCAGTTTTCAGGATTTCCTAACAATGGTTTAATTGTTTAAACAATGTAATCTGTTTTACTTTATTTTACACTTCTAAAATTTCACACAGGCGAACAACTTTAAAACCGAAATATTTTTACGTCATTCATTTCGAAATGTTCTTATTTATTAATAAATTAATTTTCAGCCGTGCACCAGAATTTAATTCGAAAATATTGCGTATTTGGTATTCGGTATATCAGTTTTAGGATTTCCTGACAATGGTTTCATTGTTTAAACAATGTATTACGTTTACATTAATTTTACATTTCTAAAATTTCAAACAGGCCAACACCTTTAGAACCGATTGATTTTTATGTCATTCAATTGGAAATGTGCTTATTTATTAGGAAATGAATTTTCAGCCGTGCGCCGGAATTTAATTCGAAAATATTGCGTGTTTTGTATTCGGTATATCAGTTTCCAGGATTTCCTAACAATGGTTTCATTGTTGAAACAATGTATTCGGTTTCGCTTTATTTTAAATTTCTAAATAATCACACAGTCGAACAACTTTAAAACCGAAATATTTTTACGTCTATCATTTCGAAATGTGCTTATTTATTAGGAAATGAATTTTCAGCCGTGCACCGGAATTTAATTCGAAAATTTTGCGTGTTTTGTATTCGGTATATCAGTTTTCAGGATTTCCAAAGAAAGGTTTCATTGTTTAAACAATTTATTCGGTTTCACTTTATTTTACATTTCTAAAAATTCACACAGGCGAACAACTTTAAAACCGAAATATTTTTACGTCATTCATTTCGAAATTTTCTTATTTATTAGGAAATTAATTTTCAGCCGTGCACCAGAATTTAATTCGAAAATATTGCGTGTTTTGTATTCGGTATATCAGTTTTTAGGATTTCCTAACAATGGTTTTATTGTTTAAAAAATGTATTACGTTTACATTAATTTTACATTTCTAAAAATTCAAACAGGCCAACACCTTTAGAACCGATTAATGTTTACGTCATTCAATTGGAAATGTGCTTATTTATTAGGAAATGAATTTTCAGCCGTGCGCCGGAATTTAATTCGAAAATATTGCGTGTTTTGTATTCGGTATATCAGTTTTCAGGATTTCCAGACAATGGTTTCATTGTTTAAACAATGTATTCGGTTTCACTTTATTTTATATTTCTAAAAATTCACACAGGCGAACAACTTTAAAACCGAAATATTTTTACGTAATTCATTTCGAAATGTTCTTATTTATTAGAAAATTAATTTTCAACCGTGCACCGGAATTTAATTCGAAAATATTGCGTGTTTTGTATCCGGTACATCAGTCTTCAGGATTTCCTGACAATGTGCTTATTTAGTAGGAAATTAATTTTCAACCGTGCACCGGAATTTAATTCGAAAATACTGCGTGTTTTGTATCCGGTACATCAGTTTTCAGGATTTCCTGACAATGGTTTCATTGTTTAAACAATGTATTCGGTTTCACTTTATTTTATATTTCTAAAAATTCACACAGGCGAACAACTTTAAAATACGCGCTACACTAAAAGCCCGCGTATATGAATTATCACTCCGTCCACAAGGTGGCGCAACTTTGTTAATTTACACCTGATTCCAGCATTAAGTTTGTTCGCTTACTTATAACGCTTTGGTTTAATTGTTTAAACAATGTAATCTGTTTTAATTTATTTTACACTTCTAAAATTTCACACAGGCGAACAACTTTAAAACCGAAATATTTTTACATCATTCATTTCGAAATGTTCTTATTTATTAGAAAATTAATTTTCAGCCGTACACCAGAATTTAATTCGAAAATATTGCGTGTTTTGTATTCGGTATATCAGTTTTTAGGATTTCCTAACAATGGTTTTATTGTTTAAACAATGTATTACGTTTACATTATTTTTACATTTCTAAAAATTCAAACAGGCCAAAACCTTTAGAACCGATTAATGTTTACGTCATTCAATTGGAAATGTGCTTATTTATTAGGAAATGAATTTTCAGCCGTGCACCGGAATTTAATTCGAAAATTTTGCGTGTTTTGTATTCGGTATATCAGTTTTCAGGATTTCCAAAGAAAGGTTTCATTGTTTAAACAATATATTCTATTTCACTTTATTTTATATTTCTAAAAATTCACACAGGCGAACAACTTTAAAACCGAAATATTTTTACTTAATTCATTTCGAAATGTTCTTATTTATTAGAAAATTAAATTTCAGCCGTACACCAGAATTTAATTCGAAAATATTGCGTGTTTTGTATTCGGTATATCAGTTTCCAGGATTTCCTAACAATGGTTTCATTGTTTAAACAATGTATTACGTTTACATTAATTTTACATTTCTAAAAATTCAATCAGGCCAACACCTTTAGAACCGATTAATTTTTACGTCATTCAATTGGAAATGTGCTTATTTATTAGGAAATGAATTTTCAGCCGTACACCAGAATTTAATCCGAAAATATTGCGTGTTTTGTATCCGGTATATCAGTTTTCAGGATTTTCTAACAATGGTTTCATTGTTTAAACAATGTATTCGGTTTCGCTTTATTTTACATTTCTAAATAATCACACAGTCGAACAACTTTAAAACCAAAATATTTTTACGTCAATCATTTCGAAATGTGCTTATTTATTAGGAAATGAATTTTCAGCCGTGCACCGGAATTTAATTCGAAAATACTGCATGTTTTGTATTCGGTATATCAGTTTCCAGGATTTCCTAACGATGGTTTCATTGTTTAAAAAATGTATTCGGTTTCACTTTATTTTACATTTCTAAAAATGCACGCAGGCGAACAACTTTAAAACCGAAATTTTTTTACGCCATTCACTTCGAAATGTGCTTATTTAGTAGGAAATTAATTTTCAGCCGTGCACCGGAATTTAATTCGAAAATATTGCATGTTTTGTATCCGGTACATCAGTTTTCAAGGTTTCCTAACAATGTTTCATTGTTTAAACAATGTATTCGGTTTTACTTTATTTTACACTACTAAAAATTCACACAGGGGAACAACATTGAAACCGAAATATTTTTACATCAATCATTTCGAAATGTGCTTAGTTATTAGGAAATTAATTTTCAGCCGTACACCAGAATTTAATTCGAAAATATTGCGTGTTTTGTATTCGGTATATCAGCTTTTAGGATTTCCCAACAATGGTTTCATTGTTTAAACAATGTATTCGGTTTCATTTTATTTTATATTTCTAAAAATTCACACAGGCGAACAACTTTAAATCCGAAATATTTTTACGTCATTTATTTCGAAATGTTCATATTTATTAGAAAATTAATTTTAGGCAGTACACCAGAATTAAATTCGAAAATATTGCTTGTTTGGTACTCGGTATATCAGTTTTTAGGATTTCCTAACAATGGTTTCATTGTTTAAACAATGTATTACGTTTACATTAATTTTACATTTCTAAAAATTCAATCAGGCCAACACCTTTAGAACCGATTAATTTTTACGTCATTCAATTGGAAATGTGCTTATTTATTAGGAAATGAATTTTCAGCCGTACACCAGAATTTAATCCGAAAATATTGCGTGTTTTGTATCCGGTATATCAGTTTTCAAGATTTTCTAACTATGGTTTCATTGTTTAAACAATGTATTCGGTTTCACTTTATTTTACATTTCTAAAAATTCATGCAGGCGAACAACTTTAAAACCGAAATATTTTTACGTCAATCATTTCGAAATTTACTTTTTTATTAGGAAATGAATTTTCAGCCGTGCACCGGAATTTAATTCGAAAATATAGCATGGTTTGTATTCGGTATATCAGTTTTTATGATTTCCTAACAATGGTTTCATTTTTAAACAATGTATTACTTTTTCATTAATTTTACATTTCTAAAAATTCAATCAGGCCAACACCTTTAGAACCGATTAATTTTTACGTCATTCAATTGGAAATGTGCTTATTTATTAGGAAATGAATTTTCAGCCGTACACCAGAATTTAATCCGAAAATATTGCGTGTTTTGTATCCGGTATATCAGTTTTCAGGATTTTCTAACTATGGTTTCATTGTTTAAACAATGTTTTCGGTTTCACTTTATTTTACATTTCTAAAAATTCACACAGGCGAACAACTTTAAAACCGAAATATTTTTACGTCATTCATTTCGAAATGCGCTTATTTAGTAGGAAATTAATTTTCAGCCGTGCACCGGAATTTAATTCGAAAATATTGCGTGTTTTGTATCCGGTATATCAGTTTTCAGGATTTTCTAACAATGTTTTCTTTGTTTAAACAATGTACTCTCTTTTACTTTATTTTGCATTCCTAAAAATTTACACAGTCTTCGTTTTACACAACTTTAAAACCGAAATATTTTTTCGTCATTCATTTCGAAAAGTGCTTATTTAGTAGGAAATTAAACTTCAGCCGTGCACCAGAATTTAATTCGAAAATATTAAGTGTTTTGAATTCGGTATATCACTTTTCAGGATTTCCTAACAATGGATTATTGTTTAAACAATGTATTAAGTTTACATTAATTTTACATTTCTAAAATTTCAAACAAGCCAACTCCTTTAGAACCGATTAATTTTTACTTCATTCATTTCGAAATGTGCTTATTTATAAGAAAATTAATTTTCAGCCGTGCACCGGAAATTATTTTGAAAATATTGTGTGTTTTGTATTCGGTAAATCATTTTCCAAGATTTCCTAACAATGGTTTCATTGTTTAGACAATGTATTACATTTTACACAATTTATATTTCTAAAAATTCAAACAGGTCAACACCTTTAGAACCGATTAATTTTAACGTCATTCAATTGGAAATGTGCTTATTTGTTAGGAAATTAATTTCCATACGGGCACCGGAAATTAATTCGAAAATATAGCGTGTTTTGTATTCCGTATATCAGTTTTCAGGATTTCCTAACAATGGTTTCATTGTTTAAACAATGTATTCGGTTTCACTTTATTTTACATTTCTAAAAATTCATGCAGGCGAACAACATTAAAACCGAAATATTTTTACGTCAATCATTTCGAAATTTACTTATTTATTAGGAAATGAATTTTCAGCCGTGCACCGGAATTTAATTCGAAAATATTGAGTGTTTTGTATTCGGTATATCAGTTTCCAGGATTTCCTAACAATGGTTTCATTGTTTAAACAATGTATTCGGTTTCACTTTATTTTACATTTCTAAAAATTCACACAGGCGAAAATCTTTAAAACCGAAATTTGTTTACGTCATTCATTTCGAAATGTGCTTATTTAGTAGGAAATTAATTTTCAACCGTGCGCCGGAAATTAATTCGAAAATATAGCATGTTTTGTATTCGGTATATCAGTTTTCAGGATTTCCTAACAATGGTTTCTTTGTTTAAACAATGTATTCTGTTTTATTTTATTTTACACTTCTAAATTTTCCCACAGGCGAACAACTTTAAAACCGAAATATTTTTACGTCATTCATTTCGAAATGTTCTTATTTATTAAGAAATTAATTTTCAGCCGTGCACCAGAATTTAATTCGAAAATATTGCGTATTTGGTATTCGGTATATCAGTTTTTAGGATTTCCTGACAATGGTTTCATTGTTTAAACAATGTATTACGTTTACATTAATTTTACATTTCTAAAAATTCAAACAGGCCAACACCTTTAGAACCGATTAATTTTTATGTCATTCAATTGGAAATGTGCTTATTTATTAGGAAATGAATTTTCAGCCGTGCGCCGGAAATTAATTCGAAAATATTGCGTGTTTTGTATTCGGTATATCAGTTTCCAGGATTTCCTAACAATGGTTTCATTGTTGAAACAATGTATTCGGTTTCGCTTTATTTTAAATTTCTAAATAATCACACAGTCGAACAACTTTAAAACCGAAATATTTTTACGTCTATCATTTCGAAATGTGCTTATTTATTAGGAAATGAATTTTCAGCCGTGCACCGGAATTTAATTCGAAAATTTTGCGTGTTTTGTATTCGGTATATCAGTTTTCAGGATTTCCAAAGAAAGGTTTCATTGTTTAAACAATTTATTCGGTTTCACTTTATTTTACATTTCTAAAAATTCACACAGGCGAACAACTTTAAAACCGAAATATTTTTACGTCATTCATTTCGAAATTTTCCTATTTATTAGGAAATTAATTTTCAGCCGTGCACCAGAATTTAATTGGAAAATATTGCGTGTTTTGTATTCGGTATATCAGTTTTTAGGATTTCCTAACAATGGTTTTATTGTTTAAACAATGTATTACGTTTACATTAATTTTACATTTCTAAAAATTCAAACAGGCCAACACCTTTAGAACCGATTAATGTTTACGTCATTCAATTGGAAATGTGCTTATTTATTAGGAAATTAATTTTCAGTCGTGCGCCGGAATTTAATTCGAAAATATTGCGTGTTTTGTATTCGGTACATCAGTTTTCAGGATTTCCTGACAATGTGCTTATTTAGTAGGAAATTAATTTTCAACCGTGCACCGGAATTTAATTCGAAAATACTGCGTGTTTTATATCCGGTACATCAGTCTTCAGGATTTCCAGAGAATGGTTTCATTGTTTAAACAATGTATTCGGTTTAACTTTATTTTATATTTCTAAAAATTCACACAGGCGAACAACTTTAAAACCGAAATATTTTTACGTAATTCATTTCGAAATGTTCATATTTATTAGAAAATTAATTTTCAACCGTGCACCGGAATTTAATTCGAAAATATTGCGTGTTTTGTATCCGGTACATCAGTTTTCAGGATTTCCTAACAATGGCTTCATTGTTTAAACAATATATTCTGTTTTATTTTATTTTACACTTCTAAAATTTCTCACAGGCGAACAACTTTTAAACCGAAATATTTTTACGTCAATCAATTCGAAATGTGCTTATTTATTAGGAAATTAATTTTCAGCCTTGCACCAGAATTTAATTCGAAAATATTGCGTGTTTTGTATTCGGTATATCAGTTTTCAGGATTTCCTAACCAACAGCTTTAGAACCGATTAATTTTTATGTCATACAATTGGAAATGTGCTTATTTATTAGGAAATGAATTTTCAGCCGTACACCGGAATTTAATTCGAAAATATTGCGTGTTTTGTATTCGGTATATCAGTTTCCAGGATTTCCTAACAATGGTTTCATCAAAGCGATATAAATAAACGTCTTATCCTAAATGGGAGAAATAACCGCAAGATTAAAAGCGAGGTCACTTCAATCAAGGTCATGCGCCACATAGCGGATGGAGTGTGAACTACAGGAACTACCTAACTGTTTTCTTACTCACACCACTAAAATTGTAAAATTTTTGCCATCTTGATTAATAACTGAAGTACCTTTGATAATGCGAAGAAAATTTCGTGATGTCAAGTGCATCTGGATGCCCCTCTCGCCACGCAATTATTTTGCAATAAATGTGGCAAACAAAATTCATTTCCATCAGTGAATAATGATTTAGAAAATACGCGCTACACTAAAAGTCCGCGTATATGAATTATCACTCCGTCCACAAGGTGGCGCAACTTTGTTAATTTACACCTGATTCCAGCATTAAGTTTGTTCGCTTACTTATAACGCTTTGGTTTCATTGTATAAACAATGTATTCGGTTTCACTTTATTTTACATTTCTAAAAATTCACACAGGCGAACAACTTTAAAACCGAAATATTTTTACGTCATTCATTTCGAAATTTTCCTATTTATTAGGAAATTAATTTTCAGAAGTGCACCAGAATTTAATTGGAAAATATTGCGTGTTTTGTATTCGGTATATCAGTTTTTAGGATTTCCTAACAATGGTTTTATTGTTTAAACAATGTATTACGTTTAGATTAATTTTACATTTCTAAAAATTCAAACAGGCCAACACCTTTAGAACCGATTAATGTTTACGTCATTCAATTGGAAATGTGCTTATTTATTAGGAAATGAATTTTCAGTCGTGCGCCGGAATTTAATTCGAAAATATTGCGTGTTTTGTATTCGGTACATCAGTTTTCAGGATTTCCTGACAATGTGCTTATTTAGTAGGAAATTAATTTTCAACCGTGCACCGGAATTTAATTCGAAAATACTGCGTGTTTTATATCCGGTACATCAGTCTTCAGGATTTCCAGAGAATGGTTTCATTGTTTAAACAATGTATTCGGTTTAACTTTATTTTATATTTCTAAAAATTCACACAGGCGAACAACTTTAAAACCGAAATATTTTTACGTAATTCATTTCGAAATGTTCATATTTATTAGAAAATTAATTTTCAACCGTGCACCGGAATTTAATTCGAAAATATTGCGTGTTTTGTATCCGGTACATCAGTCTTCAGGATTTCCTGACAATGTGCTTATTTAGTAGGAAATTAATTTTCAACCGTGCGCCGGAAATTAATTCGAAAATATAGCATGTTTTGTATTCGGTATATCAGTTTTCAGGATTTCCTAACAATGGTTTCTTTGTTTAAACAATGTATTCTGTTTTATTTTATTTTACACTTCTAAATTTTCCCACAGGCGAACAACTTTAAAACCGAAATATTTTTACGTCATTCATTTCGAAATGCGCTTATTTAGTAGGAAATTAATTTTCAGCCGTGCACCGGAATTTAATTCGAAAATATTGCGTGTTTTGTATCCGGTATATCAGTTTTCAGGATTTTCTAACAATGTTTTCTTTGTTTAAACAATGTACTCTCTTTTACTTTATTTTGCATTCCTAAAAATTTACACAGTCTTCGTTTTACACAACTTTAAAACCGAAATATTTTTTCGTCATTCATTTCGAAAAGTGCTTATTTAGTAGGAAATTAAACTTCAGCCGTGCACCAGAATTTAATTCGAAAATATTGAGTGTTTTGAATTCGGTATATCACTTTTCAGGATTTCCTAACAATGGATTATTGTTTAAACAATGTATTAAGTTTACATTAATTTTACATTTCTAAAATTTCAAACAAGCCAACTCCTTTAGAACCGATTAATTTTTACTTCATTCATTTCGAAATGTGCTTATTTATAAGAAAATTAATTTTCAGCCGTGCACCGGAAATTATTTTGAAAATATTGTGTGTTTTGTATTCGGTAAATCATTTTCCAAGATTTCCTAACAATGGTTTCATTGTTTAGACAATGTATTACATTTTACACAATTTATATTTCTAAAAATTCAAACAGGTCAACACCTTTAGAACCGATTAATTTTAACGTCATTCAATTGGAAATGTGCTTATTTGTTAGGAAATTAATTTCCATACGGGCACCGGAAATTAATTCGAAAATATAGCGTGTTTTTTATTCCGTATATCAGTTTTCAGGATTTCCTAACAATGGTTTCATTGTTTAAACAATGTATTCGGTTTCACTTTATTTTACATTTCTAAAAATTCATGCAGGCGAACAACATTAAAACCGAAATATTTTTACGTCAATCATTTCGAAATTTACTTATTTATTAGGAAATGAATTTTCAGCCGTGCACCGGAATTTAATTCGAAAATATTGAGTGTTTTGTATTCGGTATATCAGTTTCCAGGATTTCCTAACAATGGTTTCATTGTTTAAACAATGTATTCGGTTTCACTTTATTTTACATTTCTAAAAATTCACACAGGCGAAAATCTTTAAAACCGAAATTTGTTTACGTCATTCATTTCGAAATGTGCTTATTTAGTAGGAAATTAATTTTCAACCGTGCGCCGGAAATTAATTCGAAAATATAGCATGTTTTGTATTCGGTATATCAGTTTTCAGGATTTCCTAACAATGGTTTCTTTGTTTAAACAATGTATTCTGTTTTATTTTATTTTACACTTCTAAATTTTCCCACAGGCGAACAACTTTAAAACCGAAATATTTTTACGTCATTCATTTCGAAATGTTCTTATTTATTAAGAAATTAATTTTCAGCCGTGCACCAGAATTTAATTCGAAAATATTGCGTATTTGGTATTCGGTATATCAGTTTTTAGGATTTCCTGACAATGGTTTCATTGTTTAAACAATGTATTACGTTTACATTAATTTTACATTTCTAAAAATTCAAACAGGCCAACACATTTAGAACCGATTAATTTTTATGTCATTCAATTGGAAATGTGCTTATTTATTAGGAAATGAATTTTCAGCCGTGCGCCGGAAATTAATTCGAAAATATTGCGTGTTTTGTATTCGGTATATCAGTTTCCAGGATTTCCTAACAATGGTTTCATTGTTGAAACAATGTATTCGGTTTCGCTTTATTTTAAATTTCTAAATAATCACACAGTCGAACAACTTTAAAACCGAAATATTTTTACGTCTATCATTTCGAAATGTGCTTATTTATTAGGAAATGAATTTTCAGCCGTGCACCGGAATTTAATTCGAAAATTTTGCGTGTTTTGTATTCGGTATATCAGTTTTCAGGATTTCCAAAGAAAGGTTTCATTGTTTAAACAATTTATTCGGTTTCACTTTATTTTACATTTCTAAAAATTCACACAGGCGAACAACTTTAAAACCGAAATATTTTTACGTCATTCATTTCGAAATTTTCCTATTTATTAGGAAATTAATTTTCAGCCGTGCACCAGAATTTAATTGGAAAATATTGCGTGTTTTGTATTCGGTATATCAGTTTTTAGGATTTCCTAACAATGGTTTTATTGTTTAAACAATGTATTACGTTTACATTAATTTTACATTTCTAAAAATTCAAACAGGCCAACACCTTTAGAACCGATTAATGTTTACGTCATTCAATTGGAAATGTGCTTATTTATTAGGAAATGAATTTTCAGTCGTGCGCCGGAATTTAATTCGAAAATATTGCGTGTTTTGTATTCGGTACATCAGTTTTCAGGATTTCCTGACAATGTGCTTATTTAGTAGGAAATTAATTTTCAACCGTGCACCGGAATTTAATTCGAAAATACTGCGTGTTTTATATCCGGTACATCAGTCTTCAGGATTTCCAGAGAATGGTTTCATTGTTTAAACAATGTATTCGGTTTAACTTTATTTTATATTTCTAAAAATTCACACAGGCGAACAACTTTAAAACCGAAATATTTTTACGTAATTCATTTCGAAATGTTCATATTTATTAGAAAATTAATTTTCAACCGTGCACCGGAATTTAATTCGAAAATATTGCGTGTTTTGTATCCGGTACATCAGTTTTCAGGATTTCCTAACAATGGCTTCATTGTTTAAACAATATATTCTGTTTTATTTTATTTTACACTTCTAAAATTTCACACAGGCGAACAACTTTAAAACCGAAATATTTTTACGTCAATCAATTCGAAATGTGCTTATTTATTAGGAAATTAATTTTCAGCCTTGCACCAGAATTTAATTCGAAAATATTGCGTGTTTTGTATTCGGTATATCAGTTTTCAGGATTTCCTAACCAACAGCTTTAGAACCGATTAATTTTTATGTCATACAATTGGAAATGTGCTTATTTATTAGGAAATGAATTTTCAGCCGTACACCGGAATTTAATTCGAAAATATTGCGTGTTTTGTATTCGGTATATCAGTTTCCAGGATTTCCTAACAATGGTTTCATCAAAGCGATATAAATAAACGTCTTATCCTAAATGGGAGAAATAACCGCAAGATTAAAAGCGAGGTCACTTCAATCAAGGTCATGCGCCACATAGCGGATGGAGTGTGAACTACAGGAACTACCTAACTGTTTTCTTACTCACACCACTAAAATTGTAAAATTTTTGCCATCTTGATTAATAACTGAAGTACCTTTGATAATGCGAAGAAAATTTCGTGATGTCAAGTGCATCTGGATGCCCCTCTCGCCACGCAATTATTTTGCAATAAATGTGGCAAACAAAATTCATTTCCATCAGTAAATAATGATTTAGAAAATACGCGCTACACTAAAAGTCCGCGTATATGAATTATCACTCCGTCCACAAGGTGGCGCAACTTTGTTAATTTACACCTGATTCCAGCATTAAGTTTGTTCGCTTACTTATAACGCTTTGGTTTCATTGTATAAACAATGTATTCGGTTTCACTTTATTTTACATTTCTAAAAATTCACACAGGCGAACAACTTTAAAACCGAAATATTTTTACGTCATTCATTTCGAAATTTTCCTATTTATTAGGAAATTAATTTTCAGCCGTGCACCAGAATTTAATTGGAAAATATTGCGTGTTTTGTATTCGGTATATCAGTTTTTAGGATTTCCTAACAATGGTTTTATTGTTTAAACAATGTATTACGTTTACATTAATTTTACATTTCTAAAAATTCAAACAGGCCAACACCTTTAGAACCGATTAATGTTTACGTCATTCAATTGGAAATGTGCTTATTTATTAGGAAATGAATTTTCAGTCGTGCGCCGGAATTTAATTCGAAAATATTGCGTGTTTTGTATTCGGTACATCAGTTTTCAGGATTTCCTGACAATGTGCTTATTTAGTAGGAAATTAATTTTCAACCGTGCACCGGAATTTAATTCGAAAATACTGCGTGTTTTATATCCGGTACATCAGTCTTCAGGATTTCCAGAGAATGGTTTCATTGTTTAAACAATGTATTCGGTTTAACTTTATTTTATATTTCTAAAAATTCACACAGGCGAACAACTTTAAAACCGAAATATTTTTACGTAATTCATTTCGAAATGTTCATATTTATTAGAAAATTAATTTTCAACCGTGCACCGGAATTTAATTCGAAAATATTGCGTGTTTTGTATCCGGTACATCAGTCTTCAGGATTTCCTGACAATGTGCTTATTTAGTAGGAAATTAATTTTCAACCGTGCGCCGGAAATTAATTCGAAAATATAGCATGTTTTGTATTCGGTATATCAGTTTTCAGGATTTCCTAACAATGGTTTCTTTGTTTAAACAATGTATTCTGTTTTATTTTATTTTACACTTCTAAATTTTCCCACAGGCGAACAACTTTAAAACCGAAATATTTTTACGTCATTCATTTCGAAATGTTCTTATTTATTAAGAAATTAATTTTCAGCCGTGCACCAGAATTTAATTCGAAAATATTGCGTATTTGGTATTCGGTATATCAGTTTTCAGGATTTCCTAACAATGGCTTCATTGTTTAAACAATATATTCTGTTTTATTTTATTTTACACTTCTAAAATTTCACACAGGCGAACAACTTTAAAACCGAAATATTTTTACGTCAATCAATTCGAAATGTGCTTATTTATTAGGAAATGAATTTTCAGCCGTGCACCGGAATTTAATTCGAAAATATTGCGTGTTTTGTATTCCTTATATCAGTTTCCAGGATTTCCTAACAATGGTTTCATTGTTTAAACAATGTATTCGGTTTCACTTTATTTTATATTTCTAAAAATTCGCACAGGCGAACAACTTTAAAACCGAAATATTTTTACGTACTTCATTTCGAAATGTTCTTATTTATTAGAAAGTTAATTTTCAGCCGTACACCAGAATTTAATTCGAAAATATTGCGTGTTTTGTATTCGGTATATCAGTTTCCAGGATTTCCTAACAATGGTTTCATTGTTTAAACAGTGTAGTCGGTTTCACTTTATTTTATATTTCTAAAAATTCACACAGGCGAACAACTTTAAAAACGAAATATTTTTACGTCATTCATTTCGAAATGTGCTTATTTAGTAGGAAATTAATTTTCAACCGTGCACCGGAATTTAATTCGAAAATATAGCGTGTTTTGTATCCGGTACATCAGTTTTCAGGATTTCCTAACAATGGCTTCATTGTTTAAACAATATATTCTATTTCACTTTATTTTATGTTTCTAAAAATTCACACAGGCGAACAACTTTAAAACCGAAATATTTTTACGTCAATCATTTCGAAATGTGCTTATTTATTAGGAAATTAATTTTCAGCCTTGCACCAGAATTTAATTCGAAAATATTGCGTGTTTTGTATTCGGTATATCAGTTTTCAGGATTTCCTAACCAACAGCTTTAGAACCGATTAATTTTTATGTCATACAATTGGAAATGTGCTTATTTATTAGGAAATGAATTTTCAGCCGTACACCGGAATTTAATTCGAAAATATTGCGTGTTTTGTATTCGGTATATCAGTTTCCAGGATTTCCTAACAATGGTTTCATCAAAGCGATATAAATAAACGTCTTATCCTAAATGGGAGAAATAACCGCAAGATTAAAAGCGAGGTCACTTCAATCAAGGTCATGCGCCACATAGCGGATGGAGTGTGAACTACAGGAACTACCTAACTGTTTTCTTACTCACACCACTAAAATTGTAAAATTTTTGCCATCTTGATTAATAACTGAAGTACCTTTGATAATGCGAAGAAAATTTCCTGATGTCAAGTGCATCTGGATGCCCCTCTCGCCACGCCATTATTTTGCAATAAATGTGGCAAACAAAATTCATTTCCATCAGTGAATAATGATTTAGAAAATACGCGCTACACTAAAAGTCCGCGTATATGAATTATCACTCCGTCCACAAGGTGGCGCAACTTTGTTAATTTACACCTGATTCCAGCATTAAGTTTGTTCGCTTACTTATAACGCTTTGGTTTCATTGTATAAACAATGTATTCGGTTTCACTTTATTTTATATTTCTAAAAATTCACACAGGGTAACAACTTTAAAACCGAAATATTTTTACGTCATTCATTTCGAAATGTACTTATTTATTAGGAAATTAATTTTCAACCGTGCACTGGAATTTAATTCGAAAATATTGCGTGTTTTGTATTCCTTATATCAGTTTCCAGGATTTCCTAACAATGGTTTCATTGTTTAAACAATGTATTCGGTTTCACTTTATTTTATATTTCTAAAAATTCGCACAGGCGAACAACTTTAAAACCGAAATATTTTTACGTACTTCATTTCGAAATGTTCTTATTTATTAGAAAGTTAATTTTCAGCCGTACACCAGAATTTAATTCGAAAATATTGCGTGTTTTGTATTCGGTATATCAGTTTCCAGGATTTCCTAACAATGGTTTCATTGTTTAAACAGTGTAGTCGGTTTCACTTTATTTTATATTTCTAAAAATTCACACAGGCGAACAACTTTAAAAACGAAATATTTTTACGTCATTCATTTCGAAATGTGCTTATTTAGTAGGAAATTAATTTTCAACCGTGCACCGGAATTTAATTCGAAAATATAGCGTGTTTTGTATCCGGTACATCAGTTTTCAGGATTTCCTAACAATGGCTTCATTGTTTAAACAATATATTCTATTTCACTTTATTTTATGTTTCTAAAAATTCACACAGGCGAACAACTTTAAAACCGAAATATTTTTACGTCAATCATTTCGAAATGTGCTTATTTATTAGGAAATTAATTTTCAGCCTTGCACCAGAATTTAATTCGAAAATATTGCGTGTTTTGTATTCGGTATATCAGTTTTCAGGATTTCCTAACCAACAGCTTTAGAACCGATTAATTTTTATGTCATACAATTGGAAATGTGCTTATTTATTAGGAAATGAATTTTCAGCCGTACACCGGAATTTAATTCGAAAATATTGCGTGTTTTGTATTCGGTATATCAGTTTCCAGGATTTCCTAACAATGGTTTCATCAAAGCGATATAAATAAACGTCTTATCCTAAATGGGAGAAATAACCGCAAGATTAAAAGCGAGGTCACTTCAATCAAGGTCATGCGCCACATAGCGGATGGAGTGTGAACTACAGGAACTACCTAACTGTTTTCTTACTCACACCACTAAAATTGTAAAATTTTTGCCATCTTGATTAATAACTGAAGTACCTTTGATAATGCGAAGAAAATTTCCTGATGTCAAGTGCATCTGGATGCCCCTCTCGCCACGCCATTATTTTGCAATAAATGTGGCAAACAAAATTCATTTCCATCAGTGAATAATGATTTAGAAAATACGCGCTACACTAAAAGTCCGCGTATATGAATTATCACTCCGTCCACAAGGTGGCGCAACTTTGTTAATTTACACCTGATTCCAGCATTAAGTTTGTTCGCTTACTTATAACGCTTTGGTTTCATTGTATAAACAATGTATTCGGTTTCACTTTATTTTATATTTCTAAAAATTCACACAGGGTAACAACTTTAAAACCGAAATATTTTTACGTCATTCATTTCGAAATGTACTTATTTATTAGGAAATTAATTTTCAACCGTGCACTGGAATTTAATTCGAAAATATTGCGTGTTTTCTATCCGGTACATCAGTTTTCAGGATTTCCTAACAATGGTTTAATTGTTTAAACAATGTAATGTGTTTTATTTTATTTTACACTTCTAAAATTTCACACAGGCGAACAACTTTAAAACCGAAATATTTTTACATCATTCATTTCGAAATGTTCTTATTTATTAGAAAATTAATTTTCAGCCGTACACCAGAATTTAATTCGAAAATATTGCGTGTTTTGTATTCGGTATATCAGTTTTTAGGATTTCCTAACACTGGTTTCATTGTTTAAACAATGTATTACGTTTACATTAATTTTACATTTCTAAAAATTCGAACAGGGCAATACCTTTAGAACCGATTAATTTTTACGTCATTCAATTGGAAATGTGCTTATTTGTTAGGAAATGAATTTTCAGCCGTGCGCCGGAATTTAATTCGAAAATATTGCGTGTTTTGTATTCGGTATATCAGTTTCCAGGATTTCCTAACAATGGTTTCATTGTTTAAACAATGTATTCGGTTTCGCTTTATTTTACATTTCTAAATAATCACACAGTCGAACAACTTTAAAACCGAAAGATTTTTACGTCTATCATTTCGAAATGTGCTTATGTATTAGGAAATGAATTTTCAGCCGTGCACCGGAATTTAATTCGAAAATATTGCGTGTTTTGTATTCGGTATATTAGTTTTTAGGATTTCCTAACAATGGTTTCATTGTTTAAACAATGTATTACGTTTACATTAATTTTACATTTCTAAAAATTCAAACAGTCCAACACCTTTAGAACCGATTAATTTTTACGTAATTCAATTGGAAATGTGCTTATTTATTAGGAAATGAATTTTCAGCCGTGCACCGGAATTTAATTCGAAAATATTGCGTGTTTTGTATTCCTTATATAAGTTTCCAGGATTTCCTAACAATGTTTTCATTGTTTAAACAATGTATTCGGTTTCACTTTATTTTATATTTCTAAAAATTCACACAGGCGAACAACTTTAAAACCGAAATATTTTTACGTCATTCATTTCGAAATGTGCTTATTTAGTAGGAAATTAATTTTCAACCGTGCACCGGAATTTAATTCGAAAATATAGCGTGTCTTGTATCCGGTACATCAGTTTTCAGGCTTTCCTAACAATGGCTTCATTGTTTAAACAATATATTCTGTTTTATTTTATTTTACACTTCTAAAATTTCACACAGGCGAACAACTTTAAAACCGAAATATTTTTACGTCATTCATTTCGAAATGTTCATATTTATTAGAAAATTAATTTTAGGCAGTACACCAGAATTTAATTCGAAAATATTGCGCGTTTGGTACTCGGTATATCAGTTTTTAGTATTTCCTAACAATGGTTTCATTGTTTAAACAATGTATTACGTTTACATTAATTTTACATTTCTAAAAATTCAAACAGGCCAACACCTTTAGAACCGATTAATTTTTACGTCATTCAATTGGAAATGTGCTTATTTATTAGGAAATGAATTTTCAGTCGTGCGCCGGAATTTAATTCGAAAATATTGCGTGTTTTGTATTCGGTATATCAGTTTCCAGGGTTTCCTAACAATGGTTTCATTGTTTAAACAATGGATTCGGTTTCACTATATTTTATATTTCTAAAAATTCACACAGGTGAACAACTTTAAACCGAAATATTTTTACGTCATTCATTTCGAAATGTGCTTATTTAGTAGGAAATTAATTTTCAACCGTGCACCGGAATTGAATTCGAAAATATTGCGTGTTTTGTATCCGGTACATCAGTTTTCAGGATTTCCTAACAATGGTTTCATTGTTTAAACAATGTATTCGGTTTCACTTTATATTATATTTCTAAAAATTCACACAGGCGAACAACTTTAAAACCGAAATATTTTTACGTAATTCATTTCGAAATGTTCTTATTTATTAGAAAATTAAATTTCAGCCGTACACCAGAATTTAATTCGAAAATATTGCGTGTTTTGTATTCGGTATATCAGTTTCCAGGATTTCCTAACAATGGTTTCATTGTTTAAACAATGTATTCGCATTCGCTTTATTTTACATTTCTAAATATTCACACAGTCGAACAACTTTAAAACCGAAATATTTTTACGTCAATCATTTCGAAATGTGCTTATTTATTAGGAAATGAATTTTCAGCCGTGCACCGGAATTTAATTCGAAAATATTGCGTGTTTTGTATTCGGTATATCAGTTTCCAGGACTTCCTAACAATGGTTTCATTGTTTAAACAATGTATTCGGTTTCGCTTTATTTTACATTTCTAAATAATCATACAGTCGAACAACTTTAAAACCAAAATATTTTTACGTCAATCATTTCGAAATGTGCTTATTTATTAGGAAATGAATTTTCAGCCGTGCACCGAAATTTAATTCGAAAATATTGCATGTTTTGTATTCGGTATATCAGCGTTTAGGATTTCCCAACAATGGTTTCATTGTTTAAACAATGTATTCAGTTTCATTTTATTTTATATTTCTAAAATTTCACACAGGCGAACAACTTTAAAACCGAAATATTTTTACGTAATTCATTTCGAAATGTTCTTATTTATTAGAAAATTAATTTTCAGCCGTACACCAGAATTTAATTCGAAAATATTGCGTGTTTTGTATTCGGTATATCAGTTTCCAGGATTTCCTAACAATGGTTTCATTGTTTAAACAATGTATTCGGATTCGCTTTATTTTACATTTCTAAATATTCACACAGTCGAACAACTTTAAAACCGAAATATTTTTACGTCAATCATTTCGAAATGTGCTTATTTATTAGGAAATGAATTTTCAGCCGTGCACCGGAATTTAATTCGAAAATATTGCGTGTTTTGTATTCGGTATACCAGTTTCCAGGACTTCCTAACAATGGTTTCATTGTTTAAACAATGTATTCGGTTTCGCTTTATTTTACATTTCTAAATAATCACACAGTCGAACAACTTTAAAACCAAAATATTTTTACGTAAATCATTTCGAAATGTGCTTATTTATTAGGAAATGAATTTTCAGCCGTGCACCGGAATTTAATTCGAAAATATTGCATGTTTTGTATTCGGTATATCAGCTTTTAGGATTTCCCAACAATGGTTTCATTGTTTAAACAATGTATTCGGTTTCATTTTATTTTATATTTCTAAAAATTCACACAGGCGAACAACTTTAAATCCGAAATATTTTTACGTCATTCATTTCGAAATGTTCATATTTATTAGAAAATTAATTTTAGGCAGTACACCAGAATTTAATTCGAAAATATTGCTTGTTTGGTACTCGGTATATCAGTTTTTAGGATTTCCTAACAATGGTTTCATTGTTTAAACAATGTATTACGTTTACATTAATTTTACATTTCTAAAAATTCAATCAGGCCAACACCTTTAGAACCGATTAATTTTTACGTCATTCAATTGGAAATGTGCTTATTTATTAGGAAATGAATTTTCAGTCGTGCGCCGGAATTTAATTCGAAAATATTGCGTGTTTTGTATTCGGTATATCAGTTTCCAGGGTTTCCTAACAATGGTTTCATTGTTTAAACAATGTATTCGGTTTCACTTTATTTTATATTTCTAAAAATTCACACAGGTGAACAACTTTAGAACCGAAATATTTTTCGTCATTCATTTCGAAATGTGCTTATTTAGTAGGAAATTAATTTTCAACCGTGCACCGGAAATTAATTCGAAAATATTGCGTGTTTTCTATCCGGTACATCAGTTTTCAAGGTTTCCTAACAATGTTTCATTGTTTAAACAATGTATTCGGTTTTACTTTATTTTACACTACTAAAAATTCACACAGGGGAACAACATTGAAACCGAAATATTTTTTCATCAATCATTTCGAAATATGCTTAGTTATTAGGAAATTAATTTTCAGCCGTACACCAGAATTTAATTCGAAAATATTGCGTGTTTTGTATTCGGTATATCAGCTTTTAGGATTTCCTAACAATGGTTTCATTGTTTAAACAATGTATTCGGTTTCACTTTATTTTATATTTCTAAAATTTCACACAGGCGAACAACTTTAAAACCGAAATATTTTTACGTAATTCATTTCGAAATGTTCTTATTTATTAGAAAATTAATTTTCAGCCGTACACCAGAATTTAATTCGAAAATATTGCGTGTTTTGTATTCGGTATATCAGTTTCCAGGATTTCCTAACAATGGTTTCATCGTTTAAACAATGTATTCGGATTCGCTTTATTTTACATTTCTAAATAATCACACAGTCGAACAACTTTAAAACCGAAATATTTTTACGTCAATCATTTCGAAATGTGCTTATTTATTAGGAAATGAATTTTCAGCCGTGCACCGGAATTTAATTCGAAAATATTGCGTGTTTTGTATTCGGTATATCAGTTTCCAGTATTTCCTAACAATGGTTTCATTGTTTAAACAATGTATTCGGTTTCACTTTATTTTAAATTTCTAAAAATACACGCAGGCGAACAACTTTAAAACCGAAATTTTTTTACGTCATTCACTTCGAAATGTGCTTATTTAGTAGGAAATTAATTTTCAGCCGTGCACCGGAATTTAATTCGAAAATATTGCGTGTTTTGTATCCGGTACATCAGTTTTCAAGGTTTCCTAACAATGTTTCATTGTTTAAACAATGTATTCGGTTTTACTTTATTTTACACTACAAAAAATTCACACAGGGGAACAACATTGAAACCGAAATATTTTTACATCAATCATTTCGAAATGTGCTTAGTTATTAGGAAATTAATTTTCAGCCGTGCACCAGAATTTAATTCGAAAATATTGCGTGTTTTGTATTTTGTATATCAGCTTTTAGGATTTCCTAACAATGGTTTCATTGTTTAAACAATGTAAAACTTTTTCATTAATTTTGCATTTCTAAAAATTCAAACAGGATAACACGTTTAGAACTGATTAATTTTTACGTCATTCAATTGGAAATGTGCTTATTTATTAGGAAATGCATTTTCAGCCGTGCGCCAGAATTTAATTCGAAAATATTGCGTGTTTTGTATTCGGTATATCAGTTTCCAGGATTTCTTAAAAATGGTTTCATTGTTTAAACAATGTATTCGGTTTCACTTTATTTTATATTTCTAAATATTCACACAGGCGAACAATTTTAAAACCGAAATATTTTTACGTCAATCATTTCGAAATGTGCTTATTTATTAGGAAATTAATTTTTAACCGTGCACCGGAATTTAATTCGAAAATATAGCGTGTCTTGTATCCGGTACATCAGTTTTCAGGATTTCCTAACAATGGCTTCATTGTTTAAACAATGTATTCGGTTTCACTTTATTTTACATTTCTAAAAATGCACGCAGGCGAACAACTTTAAAACCGAAATATTTTTACGTAATTCATTTCGAAATGCTCTTATTTATTAGAAAATTAATTTTCAGCCGTACACCAGAATTTAATTCGAAAATATTGCGAGTTTTGTATTCGGTATATCAGTTTCCAGGATTTCCTAACAATGGTTTCCTTGTTTAAACAATGTATTCGGATTCGCTTTATTTTACATTTCTAAATAATCACACAGTAGAACAACTTTAAAACCGAAAAATTTTTACGTCAATCATTTCGAAATGTGCTTATTTATTAGGAAATGAATTTTCAGCCGTGCACCGGAATTTAATTCGAAAATATTGCATGTTTTGTATTCGGTATATCAGTTTCCAGGATTTCCTAACAATGTTTTCATTGTTTAAACAATGTATTCGGTTTCGCTTTATTTTACATTTCTAAATAATCACACAGTCGAACAACTTTAAAACCAAAATATTTTTACGTCAATCATTTCGAAATGTGCTTATTTATTAGGAAATGAATTTTCAGCCGTGCACCGGAATTTAATTCGAAAATATTGCATGTTTTGTATTCGGTATATCAGTTTCCAGGATTTCCTAACGATGGTTTCATTGTTTAAACAATGTATTCGGTTTCACTTTATTTTACATTTCTAAAAATGCACGCAGGCGAACAACTTTAAAACCGAAATTTTTTTACGTCATTCACTTCGAAATGTGCTTATTTAGTAGGAAATTAATTTTCAGCCATGAACCGGAATTTAATTCGAAAATATTGCGTGTTTTGTATCCGGTACATCAGTTTTCAAGGTTTCCTAACAATGTTTCATTGTTTAAACAATGTATTCGGTTTTACTTTATTTTACACTACTAAAAATTCACACAGGGGAACAACATTGAAACCGAAATATTTTTACATCAATCATTTCGAAATGTGCTTAGTTATTAGGAAATTAATTTTCAGCCGTACACGAGAATTTAATTCGAAAATATTGCGTGTTTTGTATTCTGTATATCAGTTTTTAGGATTTCCTAACAATGGTTTTATTGTTTAAACAATGTATTACGTTTACATTAATTTTACATTTCTAAAAATTCAAACAGGCCAACACCTTTAGAACCGATTAATGTTTACGTCATTCAATTGGAAATGTGCTTATTTATTAGGAAATGAATTTTCAGCCGTGCGCCGGAATTTAATTCGAAAATATTGCGTGTTTTGTATTCGGTATATCAATTTCCAGGGTTTCCTTACAATGGTTTCATTGTTTAAACAATGTATTCGGTTTCACTTTAATTTATATTTCTAAAAATTCACACAGGCGAACAACTTTAAAACCGAAATATTTTTACGTCATTCATTTCGAAATGTGCTTATTTAGTAGGAAATTAATTTTCAACCGTGCACCGGAATTTAATTCGAAAATATTGCGTGTTTTGTATCCGGTACATCAGTCTGCAGGATTTCCTGACAATGTGCTTATTTAGTAGGAAATTAATTTTCAACCGTGCACCGGAATTTAATTCGAAAATACTGCGTGTTTTGTATCCGGTACATCAGTTTTCAGGATTTCCAGACAATGGTTTCATTGTTTAAACAATGTATTCGGTTTCACTTTATTTTATATTTCTAAAAATTCACACAGGCGAACAACTTTAAAACCGAAATATTTTTACGTAATTCATTTCGAAATGTTCTTATTTATTAGAAAATTAATTTTCAACCGTGCACCGGAATTTAATTCGAAAATATTGCGTGTTTTGTATCCGGTACATCAGTCTTCAGGATTTCCTGACAATGTGCTTATTTAGTAGGAAATTAATTTTCAACCGTGCACCGGAATTTAATTCGAAAATACTGCGTGTTTTGTATCCGGTACATCAGTTTTCAGTATTTCCTGACAATGGTTTCATTGTTTAAACAATGTATTCGGTTTCACTTTATTTTATATTTCGAAAAATTCACACAGGCGAACAACTTTAAAACCGTAATATTTTTACGTAATTCATTTCGAAATGTTCTTATTTATTAGAAAATTAATTTTCAGCCGTACACCAGAATTTAATTCGAAAATATTGCGTGTTTTGTATTCGGTATATCAGTTTCCAGGATTTCCTAACAATGGTTTCATTGTTTAAACAATGTATTCGGTTTCACTTTATTTTATATTTCTAAAAATTCACACAGGCGAACAACTTTAAAACCGAAATATTTTTACGTCATTCATTTCGAAATGTGCTTATTTAGTAGGAAATTAATTTTCAACCGTGCACCGGAATTTAATTCGAAAATATAGCGTGTTTTGTATCCGGTATATCAGTTTTCAGGATTTTCTAACAATGGCTTCATTGTTTAAACAATATATTCTGTTTTATTTTATTTTACACTTCTAAAATTTCACACAGGCGAACAACTTTAAAACCGAAATATTTTTACGTCAATCAATTCGAAATGTGCTTATTTATTAGGAAATGAATTTTCAGCCGTGCACCGGAATTTAATTCGAAAATATTGCGTGTTTTGTATTCCTTATATCAGTTTCCAGGATTTCCTAACAATGGTTTCATTGTTTAAACAATGTATTCGGTTTCACTTTATTTTATATTTCTAAAAATTCGTACAGGCGAACAACTTTAAAAACGAAATATTTTTACGTCATTCATTTCGAAATGTGCTTATTTAGTAGGAAATTAATTTTCAACCGTGCACCGGAATTTAATTCGAAAATATAGCGTGTTTTTATCCGGTACATCAGTTTTCAGGATTTCCTAACAATGGCTTCATTGTTTAAACAATATATTCTGTTTCACTTTATTTTATATTTCTAAAAATTCACACAGGCGAACAACTTTAAAACCGAAATATTTTTACGTCAATCATTTCGAAATGTGCTTATTTATTAGGAAATTAATTTTCAGCCTTCCACCAGAATTTAATTCGAAAATATTGGGTGTTTTGTATTCGGTATATAAGTTTCCAGGATTTCCTAACAATGGTTTCATCAAAGCGATATAAATAAACGTCTTATCTTAAATGGGAGAAATAACCGCAAGATTAAAAGCCAGGTCACATCAATCAAGGTCATGCGCCACATAGCGGATGGAGTGTGAACTACAGGAACTACCTAACTGTTTTCTTACTCACACCACTAAAATTGTAATGTTTTTGCCATCTTGATTAATAACTGAAGTACCTTTGATAATGTGAAGAAAATTTCGTGATGTCAAGTGCATCTGGATGCCCCTCTCGCCACGCCATTATTTTGCAATAAATGTGGCAAACAAAATTCATTTCCAACAGTGAATAATTATTTAGAAAATACGCGCTACACTAAAAGCCCGCTTATATGAATTATCACTCCGTCCACAAGGTGGCGCAACTTTGTTAATTTACACCTGATTCCAGCATTAAGTTTGTTCGCTTACTTATAACGCTTTGGTTTCATTGTATAAACAATGTATTCGGTTTCACTTTATTTTATATTTCTAAAAATTCACACAGGCCAACAACTTTAAAACCGAAATATTTTTACGTCATTCATTTCGAAATGTACTTATTTATTAGGAAATTAATTTTCAACCGTGCACTGGAATTTAATTCGAAAATATTGCGTGTTTTGTATCCGGTACATCAGTTTTCAGGATTTCCTAACAATGGTTTAATTGTTTAAACAATGTAATCTGTTTTACTTTATTTTACACTTCTAAAATTTCACACAGGCGAACAACTTTAAAACCGAAATATTTTTACATCATTCATTTCGAAATGTTCTTATTTATTAGAAAATTAATTTTCAGCCGTACACCAGAATTTAATTCGAAAATATTGCGTGTTTTGTATTCGGTATATCAGTTTTTAGGATTTCCTAACACTGGTTTCATTGTTTAAACAATGTATTACGTTTACATTAATTTTACATTTCTAAAAATTCGAACAGGCCAACACCATTAGAACCGATTAATTTTTTACGTCATTCAATTGGAAATGTGCTTATTTATTAGGAAGTGAATTTTCAGCCGTGCGCCGGAATTTAATTCGAAAATATTGCGTGTTTTGTATTCGGTATATCAGTTTCCAGGATTTCCTAACAATGGTTTCATTGTTTAAACAATGTATTCGGTTTCGCTTTATTTTATATTTCTAAATAATCACACAGTCGAACAACTTTAAAACCGAAAGATTTTTACGTCTATCATTTCGAAATGTGCTTATTTATTAGGAAATGAATTTTCAGCCGTGCACCGGAATTTAATTCGAAAATATTGCGTGTTTTGTATTCGGTATATCAGTTTTTAGGATTTCCTAACAATGGTTTCATTGTTTAAACAATGTATTACGTTTACATTAATTTTACATTTCTAAAAATTCAAACAGTCCAACACCTTTAGAACCGATTAATTTTTACGTCATTCAATTGGAAATGTGCTTATTTATTAGGAAATGAATTTTCAGCCGTGCGCCAGAATTTAATTCGAAAATATTGCGTGTTTTGTATTCGGTATATCAGTTTCCAGGATTTCCTAACAATGTTTTCATTGTTTAAACAATGTATTCGGTTTCACTTTATTTTATATTTCTAAAAATTCACACAGGCGAACAACTTTAAAACCGAAATATTTTTATGTCATTCATTTCGAAATGTGCTTATTTAGTAGGAAATTAATTTTCAACCGTGCACCAGAATTTATTTCGAAAATATAGCGTGTTTTGTATCCGGTACATCAGTTTTCAGGATTTCCTAACAATGGCTTCATTGTTTAAACAATATATTCTGTTTTATTTTATTTTACACTTTTAAAATTTCAACCAGGCGAACAACTTTAAAACCGAAATATTTTTACGTCATTCATTTCGAAATGTTCTTATTTATTAGAAAATTAATTTTCAGCCGTACACCAGAATTTAATTCGAAAATATTGCGTGTTTGGTACTCGGTATATCAGTTTTTAGGATTTCCTAACAATGGTTTCATTGTTTAACCAATGTATTATGTTTACATTAATTTTCCATTTCTAAAAATTCAAACAGGCCAACACCTTTAGAACCGATTAATATTTACGTCATTCAATTGGAAATGTGCTTATTTATTAGGAAATGAATTTTCAGTCGTGCGCCGGAATTTAATTCGAAAATATTGCGTGTTTTGTATTCGGTATATCAGTTTCCAGGATTTCCTAACAATGGTTTCCTTGTTTAAACAATGTATTCGGATTCGCTTTATTTTACATTTCTAAATAATCACACAGTCGAACAACTTTAAAACCGAAAAATTTTTACGTCAATCATTTCGAAATGTGCTTATTTATTAGGAAATGAATTTTCAGCCGTGCACCGGAATTTAATTCGAAAATATTGCGTGTTTTGTATTCGGTATATCAGTTTCCAGGATTTCCTAACAATGGTTTCATTGTTTAAACAATGTATTCGGTTTCGCTTTATTTTACATTTCTAAATAATCACACAGTCGAACAACTTTAAAACCAAAATATTTTTACGTCAATCATTTCGAAATGTGCTTATTTATTAGGAAATGAATTTTCAGCCGTGCACCGGAATTTAATTCGAAAATATTGCATGTTTTGTATTCGGTATATCAGTTTCCAGGATTGCCTAACGATGGTTTCATTGTTTAAACAATGTATTCGGTTTCACTTTATTTTACATTTCTAAAAATGCACGCAGGCGAACAACTTTAAAACCGAAATTTTTTTACGTCATTCACTTCGAAATGTGCTTATTTAGTAGGAAATTAATTTTCAGCCATGCACCGGAATTTAATTCGAAAATATTGCGTGTTTTGTATCCGGTACATCAGTTTTCAAAGTTTCCTAACAATGTTTCATTGTTTAAACAATGTATTCGGTTTTACTTTATTTTACACTACTAAAAATTCACACAGGGGAACAACATTGAAACCGAAATATTTTTACATCAATCATTTCGAAATGTGCTTAGTTATTAGGAAATTAATTTTCAGCCGTACACGAGAATTTAATTCGAAAATATTGCGTGTTTTGTATTCTGTATATCAGTTTTTAGGATTTCCTAACAATGGTTTTATTGTTTAAACAATGTATTACGTTTACATTAATTTTACATTTCTAAAAATTCAAACAGGCCAACACCTTTAGAACCGATTAATGTTTACGTCATTCAATTGGAAATGTGCTTATTTATTAGGAAATGAATTTTCAGCCGTGCGCCGGAATTTAATTCGAAAATATTGCGTGTTTTGTATTCGGTATATCAATTTCCAGGGTTTCCTTACAATGGTTTCATTGTTTAAACAATGTATTCGGTTTCACTTTAATTTATATTTCTAAAAATTCACACAGGCGAACAACTTTAAAACCGAAATATTTTTACGTCATTCATTTCGAAATGTGCTTATTTAGTAGGAAATTAATTTTCAACCGTGCACCGGAATTTAATTCGAAAATATTGCCTGTTTTGTATTCGGTATATCAGTTTTTAGGATTTCCTAACAATGGTTTCATTGTTTAAACAATGTATTACGTTTACATTAATTTTACATTTCTAAAAATTCAAACAGTCCAACACCTTTAGAACCGATTAATTTTTACGTCATTCAATTGGAAATGTGCTGATTTATTAGGAAATGAATTTTCAGCCGTGCGCCAGAATTTAATTCGAAAATATTGCGTGTTTTGAATTCGGTATATCAGTTTCCAGGATTTCCTAACAATGTTTTCATTGTTTAAACAATGTATTCGGTTTCACTTTATTTTATATTTCTAAAAATTCACACAGGCGAACAACTTTAAAACCGAAATATTTTTACGTCATTCATTTCGAAATGTGCTTATTTAGTAGGAAATTAATTTTCAACCGTGCACCGGAATTTAATTCGAAAATATAGCGTGTTTTGTATCCGGTACATCAGTTTTCAGGATTTCCTAACAATGGCATCATTGTTTAAACAATATATTCTGTTTTATTTTATTTTACACTTTTAAAATTTCACACAGGCGAACAACTTTAAAACCGAAATATTTTTACGTCATTCATTTCGAAATGTTCTTATTTATTAGAAAATTAATTTTCAGCCGTACACCAGAATTTAATTCGAAAATATTGCGTGTTTGGTACTCGGTATATCAGTTTTTAGGATTTCCTAACAATGGTTTCATTGTTTAACCAATGTATTACGTTTACATTAATTTTCCATTTCTAAAAATTCAAACAGGCCAACACCTTTAGAACCGATTAATTTTTACGTCATTCAATTGGAAATGTGCTTATTTATTAGGAAATGAATTTTCAGTCGTGCGCCGGAATTTAATTCGAAAATATTGCGTGTTTTGTATTCGGTATATCAGTTTCCAGGGTTTCCTAACAATGGTTTCATTGTTTAAACAATGGATTCGGTTTCACTATATTTTATATTTCTAAAAATTCACACAGTTGAACAACTTTAAATCCGAAATATTTTTACGTCATTCATTTCGAAATGTGCTTATTTAGTAGGAAATTAATTTTCAACCGTGCACCGGAATTTAATTCGAAAATATTGCGTGTTTTGTATCCGGTACATCAGTTTTCAGGATTTCCTAACAATGGCTTCATTGTTTAAACAATATATTCTATTTCACTTTATTTTATATTTCTAAAAATTCACACAGGCGAACAACTTTAAAACCGAAATATTTTTACGTCAATCATTTCGAAATGTGCTTATTTATTAGGAAATTAATTTTCAGCCTTCCACCAGAATTTAATTCGAAAATATTGCGTGTTTTGTATTCGGTATATCAGTTTTCAGGATTTCCTAACCAACAGCTTTAGAACCGATTAATTTTTATGTCATACAATTGGAAATGTGCTTATTTATTAGGAAATGAATTTTCAGCCGTACACCGGAATTTAATTCGAAAATATTGCGTGTTTTGTATTCGGTATATCAGTTTCCAGGATTTCCTAACAATGGTTTCATCAAAGCGATATAAATAAACGTCTTATCTTAAATGGGAGAAATAACCGCAAGATTAAAAGCGAGGTCACTTCAATCAAGGTCATGCGCCACATAGCGGATGGAGTGTGAACTACAGGAACTACCTAACTGTATTCTTACTCACACCACTAAAATTGTAAAGTTTTTGCCATCTTGATTAATAACTGAAGTACCTTTGATAATGTGAAGAAAATTTCGTGATGTCAAGTGCATCTGGATGCCCCTCTCGCCACGCCATTATTTTGCAATAAATGTGGCAAACAAAATTCATTTCCATCAGTGAATAATTATTTAGAAAATACGCGCTACACTAAAAGCCCGCTTATATGAATTATCACTCCGTCCACAAGGTGGCGCAACTTTGTTAATTTACACCTGATTCCAGCATTAAGTTTGTTCGCTTACTTATAACGCTTTGGTTTCATTGTATAAACAATGTATTCGGTTTCACTTTATTTTATATTTCTAAAAATTCACACAGGCCAACAACTTTAAAACCGAAATATTTTTACGTCATTCATTTCGAAATGTACTTATTTATTTGGAAATTAATTTTCAACCGTGCACTGGAATTTAATTCGAAAATATTGCGTGTTTTGTATCCGGTACATCAGTTTTCAGGATTTCCTAACAATGGTTTAATTGTTTAAACAATGTAATCTGTTTTACTTTATTTTACACTTCTAAAATTTCACACAGGCGAACAACTTTAAAACCGAAATATTTTTACATCATTCATTTCGAAATGTTCTTATTTATTAGAAAATTAATTTTCAGCCGTACACCAGAATTTAATTCGAAAATATTACGTGTTTTGTATTCGGTATATCAGTTTTTAGGATTTCCTAACAATGGTTTCATTGTTTAAACAATGTATTCGGTTTCGCTTTATTTTACATTTCTAAATAATCACACAGTCGAACAACTTTAAAACCGAAAGATTTTTACGTCTATCATTTCGAAATGTGCTTATTTATTAGGAAATGAATTTTCAGCCGTGCACCGGAATTTAATTCGAAAATATTGCGTGTTTTGTATTCGGTATATCAGTTTTTAGGATTTCCTAACAATGGTTTCATTGTTTAAACAATGTATTACGTTTACATTAATTTTACATTTCTAAAAATTCAAACAGTCCAACACCTTTAGAACCGATTAATTTTTACGTCATTCAATTGGAAATGTGCTTATTTATTAGGAAATGAATTTTCAGCCGTGCGCCAGAATTTAATTCGAAAATATTGCGTGTTTTGTATTCGGTATATCAGTTTCCAGGATTTCCTAACAATGTTTTCATTGTTTAAACAATGTATTCGGTTTCACTTTATTTTATATTTCTAAAAATTCACACAGGCGAACAACTTTAAAACCGAAATATTTTTATGTCATTCATTTCGAAATGTGCTTATTTAGTAGGAAATTAATTTTCAACCGTGCACCAGAATTTATTTCGAAAATATAGCGTGTTTTGTATCCGGTACATCAGTTTTCAGGATTTCCTAACAATGGCTTCATTGTTTAAACAATATATTCTGTTTTATTTTATTTTACACTTTTAAAATTTCAACCAGGCGAACAACTTTAAAACCGAAATATTTTTACGTCATTCATTTCGAAATGTTCTTATTTATTAGAAAATTAATTTTCAGCCGTACACCAGAATTTAATTCGAAAATATTGCGTGTTTGGTACTCGGTATATCAGTTTTTAGGATTTCCTAACAATGGTTTCATTGTTTAACCAATGTATTATGTTTACATTAATTTTCCATTTCTAAAAATTCAAACAGGCCAACACCTTTAGAACCGATTAATATTTACGTCATTCAATTGGAAATGTGCTTATTTATTAGGAAATGAATTTTCAGTCGTGCGCCGGAATTTAATTCGAAAATATTGCGTGTTTTGTATTCGGTATATCAGTTTCCAGGATTTCCTAACAATGGTTTCATTGTTTAAACAATGTATTCGGTTTCGCTTTATTTTACATTTCTAAATAATCACACAGTCGAACAACTTTAAAACCGAAAAATTTTTACGTCAATCATTTCGAAATGTGCTTATTTATTAGGAAATGAATTTTCAGCCGTGCACCGGAATTTAATTCGAAAATATTGCGTGTTTTGTATTCGGTATATCAGTTTCCAGGATTTCCTAACAATGGTTTCATTGTTTAAACAATGTATTCGGTTTCGCTTTATTTTACATTTCTAAATAATCACACAGTCGAACAACTTTAAAACCAAAATATTTTTACGTCAATCATTTCGAAATGTGCTTATTTATTAGGAAATGAATTTTCAGCCGTGCACCGGAATTTAATTCGAAAATATTGCATGTTTTGTATTCGGTATATCAGTTTCCAGGATTGCCTAACGATGGTTTCATTGTTTAAACAATGTATTCGGTTTCACTTTATTTTACATTTCTAAAAATGCACGCAGGCGAACAACTTTAAAACCGAAATTTTTTTACGTCATTCACTTCGAAATGTGCTTATTTAGTAGGAAATTAATTTTCAGCCATGCACCGGAATTTAATTCGAAAATATTGCGTGTTTTGTATCCGGTACATCAGTTTTCAAGGTTTCCTAACAATGTTTCATTGTTTAAACAATGTATTCGGTTTTACTTTATTTTACACTACTAAAAATTCACACAGGGGAACAACATTGAAACCGAAATATTTTTACATCAATCATTTCGAAATGTGCTTAGTTATTAGGAAATTAATTTTCAGCCGTACACGAGAATTTAATTCGAAAATATTGCGTGTTTTGTATTCTGTATATCAGTTTTTAGGATTTCCTAACAATGGTTTTATTGTTTAAACAATGTATTACGTTTACATTAATTTTACATTTCTAAAAATTCAAACAGGCCAACACCTTTAGAACCGATTAATGTTTACGTCATTCAATTGGAAATGTGCTTATTTATTAGGAAATGAATTTTCAGCCGTGCGCCAGAATTTAATTCGAAAATATTGCGTGTTTTGAATTCGGTATATCAGTTTCCAGGATTTCCTAACAATGTTTTCATTGTTTAAACAATGTATTCGGTTTCACTTTATTTTATATTTCTAAAAATTCACACAGGCGAACAACTTTAAAACCGAAATATTTTTACGTCATTCATTTCGAAATGTGCTTATTTAGTAGGAAATTAATTTTCAACCGTGCACCGGAATTTAATTCGAAAATATAGCGTGTTTTGTATCCGGTACATCAGTTTTCAGGATTTCCTAACAATGGCATCATTGTTTAAACAATATATTCTGTTTTATTTTATTTTACACTTTTAAAATTTCACACAGGCGAACAACTTTAAAACCGAAATATTTTTACGTCATTCATTTCGAAATGTTCTTATTTATTAGAAAATTAATTTTCAGCCGTACACCAGAATTTAATTCGAAAATATTGCGTGTTTGGTACTCGGTATATCAGTTTTTAGGATTTCCTAACAATGGTTTCATTGTTTAACCAATGTATTACGTTTACATTAATTTTCCATTTCTAAAAATTCAAACAGGCCAACACCTTTAGAACCGATTAATTTTTACGTCATTCAATTGGAAATGTGCTTATTTATTAGGAAATGAATTTTCAGTCGTGCGCCGGAATTTAATTCGAAAATATTGCGTGTTTTGTATTCGGTATATCAGTTTCCAGGGTTTCCTAACAATGGTTTCATTGTTTAAACAATGGATTCGGTTTCACTATATTTTATATTTCTAAAAATTCACACAGTTGAACAACTTTAAATCCGAAATATTTTTACGTCATTCATTTCGAAATGTGCTTATTTAGTAGGAAATTAATTTTCAACCGTGCACCGGAATTTAATTCGAAAATATTGCGTGTTTTGTATCCGGTACATCAGTTTTCAGGATTTCCTAACAATGGCTTCATTGTTTAAACAATATATTCTATTTCACTTTATTTTATATTTCTAAAAATTCACACAGGCGAACAACTTTAAAACCGAAATATTTTTACGTCAATCATTTCGAAATGTGCTTATTTATTAGGAAATTAATTTTCAGCCTTCCACCAGAATTTAATTCGAAAATATTGCGTGTTTTGTATTCGGTATATCAGTTTTCAGGATTTCCTAACCAACAGCTTTAGAACCGATTAATTTTTATGTCATACAATTGGAAATGTGCTTATTTATTAGGAAATGAATTTTCAGCCGTACACCGGAATTTAATTCGAAAATATTGCGTGTTTTGTATTCGGTATATCAGTTTCCAGGATTTCCTAACAATGGTTTCATCAAAGCGATATAAATAAACGTCTTATCTTAAATGGGAGAAATAACCGCAAGATTAAAAGCGAGGTCACTTCAATCAAGGTCATGCGCCACATAGCGGATGGAGTGTGAACTACAGGAACTACCTAACTGTATTCTTACTCACACCACTAAAATTGTAAAGTTTTTGCCATCTTGATTAATAACTGAAGTACCTTTGATAATGTGAAGAAAATTTCGTGATGTCAAGTGCATCTGGATGCCCCTCTCGCCACGCCATTATTTTGCAATAAATGTGGCAAACAAAATTCATTTCCATCAGTGAATAATTATTTAGAAAATACGCGCTACACTAAAAGCCCGCTTATATGAATTATCACTCCGTCCACAAGGTGGCGCAACTTTGTTAATTTACACCTGATTCCAGCATTAAGTTTGTTCGCTTACTTATAACGCTTTGGTTTCATTGTATAAACAATGTATTCGGTTTCACTTTATTTTATATTTCTAAAAATTCACACAGGCCAACAACTTTAAAACCGAAATATTTTTACGTCATTCATTTCGAAATGTACTTATTTATTTGGAAATTAATTTTCAACCGTGCACTGGAATTTAATTCGAAAATATTGCGTGTTTTGTATCCGGTACATCAGTTTTCAGGATTTCCTAACAATGGTTTAATTGTTTAAACAATGTAATCTGTTTTACTTTATTTTACACTTCTAAAATTTCACACAGGCGAACAACTTTAAAACCGAAATATTTTTACATCATTCATTTCGAAATGTTCTTATTTATTAGAAAATTAATTTTCAGCCGTACACCAGAATTTAATTCGAAAATATTACGTGTTTTGTATTCGGTATATCAGTTTTTAGGATTTCCTAACAATGGTTTCATTGTTTAAACAATGTATTCGGTTTCGCTTTATTTTACATTTCTAAATAATCACACAGTCGAACAACTTTAAAACCGAAAGATTTTTACGTCTATCATTTCGAAATGTGCTTATTTATTAGGAAATGAATTTTCAGCCGTGCACCGGAATTTAATTCGAAAATATTGCGTGTTTTGTATTCGGTATATCAGTTTTTAGGATTTCCTAACAATGGTTTCATTGTTTAAACAATGTATTACGTTTACATTAATTTTACATTTCTAAAAATTCAAACAGTCCAACACCTTTAGAACCGATTAATTTTTACGTCATTCAATTGGAAATGTGCTTATTTATTAGGAAATGAATTTTCAGCCGTGCGCCAGAATTTAATTCGAAAATATTGCGTGTTTTGAATTCGGTATATCAGTTTCCAGGATTTCCTAACAATGTTTTCATTGTTTAAACAATGTATTCGGTTTCACTTTATTTTATATTTCTAAAAATTCACACAGGCGAACAACTTTAAAACCGAAATATTTTTACGTCATTCATTTCGAAATGTGCTTATTTAGTAGGAAATTAATTTTCAACCGTGCACCGGAATTTAATTCGAAAATATAGCGTGTTTTGTATCCGGTACATCAGTTTTCAGGATTTCCTAACAATGGTTTAATTGTTTAAACAATGTAATCTGTTTTACTTTATTTTACACTTCTAAAATTTCACACAGGCGAACAACTTTAAAACCGAAATATTTTTACGTCATTCATTTCGAAATGTTCTTATTTATTAGAAAATTAATTTTCAGCCGTACACCAGAATTTAATTCGAAAATATTGCGTGTTTGGTACTCGGTATATCAGTTTTTAGGATTTCCTAACAATGGTTTCATTGTTTAACCAATGTATTACGTTTACATTAATTTTCCATTTCTAAAAATTCAAACAGGCCAACACCTTTAGAACCGATTAATTTTTACGTCATTCAATTGGAAATGTGCTTATTTATTAGGAAATGAATTTTCAGTCGTGCGCCGGAATTTAATTCGAAAATATTGCGTGTTTTGTATTCGGTATATCAGTTTCCAGGGTTTCCTAACAATGGTTTCATTGTTTAAACAATGGATTCGGTTTCACTATATTTTATATTTCTAAAAATTCACACAGTTGAACAACTTTAAATCCGAAATATTTTTACGTCATTCATTTCGAAATGTGCTTATTTAGTAGGAAATTAATTTTCAACCGTGCACCGGAATTTAATTCGAAAATATTGCGTGTTTTGTATCCGGTACATCAGTTTTCAGGATTTCCTAACAATGGCTTCATTGTTTAAACAATATATTCTATTTCACTTTATTTTATATTTCTAAAAATTCACACAGGCGAACAACTTTAAAACCGAAATATTTTTACGTCAATCATTTCGAAATGTGCTTATTTATTAGGAAATTAATTTTCAGCCTTCCACCAGAATTTAATTCGAAAATACTGCGTGTTTTGTATTCGGTATATCAGTTTTCAGGATTTCCTAACCAACAGCTTTAGAACCGATTAATTTTTATGTCATACAATTGGAAATGTGCTTATTTATTAGGAAATGAATTTTCAGCCGTACACCGGAATTTAATTCGAAAATATTGCGTGTTTTGTATTCGGTATATCAGTTTCCAGGATTTCCTAATAATGGTTTCATCAAAGCGATATAAATAAACGTCTTATCTTAAATGGGAGAAATAACCGCAAGATTAAAAGCGAGGTCACTTCAATCAAGGTCATGCGCCACATAGCGGATGGAGTGTGAACTACAGGAACTACCTAACTGTTTTCTTACTCACACCACTAAAATTGTAAAGTTTTTGCCATCTTGATTAATAACTGAAGTACCTTTGATAATGTGAAGAAAATTTCGTGATGTCAAGTGCATCTGGATGCCCCTCTCGCCACGCCATTACTTTGCAATAAATGTGGCAAACAAAATTCATTTCCATCAGTGAATAATTATTTAGAAAATACGCGCTACACTAAAAGCCCGCTTATATGAATTATCACTCCGTCCACAAGGTGGCGCAACTTTGTTAATTTACACCTGATTCCAGCATTAAGTTTGTTCGCTTACTTATAACGCTTTGGTTTCATTGTATAAACAATGTATTCGGTTTCACTTTATTTTATATTTCTAAAAATTCACACAGGCCAACAACTTTAAAACCGAAATATTTTTACGTCATTCATTTCGAAATGTACTTATTTATTTGGAAATTAATTTTCAACCGTGCACTGGAATTTAATTCGAAAATATTGCGTGTTTTGTATCCGGTACATCAGTTTTCAGGATTTCCTAACAATGGTTTAATTGTTTAAACAATGTAATCTGTTTTACTTTATTTTACACTTCTAAAATTTCGCACAGGCGAACAACTTTAAAACCGAAATATTTTTACATCATTCATTTCGAAATGTTCTTATTTATTAGAAAATTAATTTTCAGCCGTACACCAGAATTTAATTCGAAAATATTACGTGTTTTGTATTCGGTATATCAGTTTTTAGGATTTCCTAACACTGGTTTCATTGTTTAAACAATGTATTACGTTTACATTAATTTTACATTTCTAAAAATTCGAACAGGCCAACACCTTTAGAACCGATTAATTTTTTACGTCATTCAATTGGAAATGTGCTTATTTATTAGGAAGTGAATTTTCAGCCGTGCGCCGGAATTTAATTCGAAAATATTGCGTGTTTTGTATTCGGTATATCAGTTTCCAGGATTTCCTAACAATGGTTTCATTGTTTAAACAATGTATTCGGTTTCGCTTTATTTTACATTTCTAAATAATCACACAGTCGAACAACTTTAAAACCGAAAGATTTTTACGTCTATCATTTCGAAATGTGCTTATTTATTAGGAAATGAATTTTCAGCCGTGCACCGGAATTTAATTCGAAAATATTGCGTGTTTTGTATTCGGTATATCAGTTTTTAGGATTTCCTAACAATGGTTTCATTGTTTAAACAATGTATTACGTTTACATTAATTTTACATTTCTAAAAATTCAAACAGTCCAACACCTTTAGAACCGATTAATTTTTACGTCATTCAATTGGAAATGTGCTTATTTATTAGGAAATGAATTTTCAGCCGTGCGCCAGAATTTAATTCGAAAATATTGCGTGTTTTGAATTCGGTATATCAGTTTCCAGGATTTCCTAACAATGTTTTCATTGTTTAAACAATGTATTCGGTTTCACTTTATTTTATATTTCTAAAAATTCACACAGGCGAACAACTTTAAAACCGAAATATTTTTACGTCATTCATTTCGAAATGTGCTTATTTAGTAGGAAATTAATTTTCAACCGTGCACCGGAATTTAATTCGAAAATATAGCGTGTTTTGTATCCGGTACATCAGTTTTCAGGATTTCCTAACAATGGCATCATTGTTTAAACAATATATTCTGTTTTATTTTATTTTACACTTTTAAAATTTCACACAGGCGAACAACTTTAAAACCGAAATATTTTTACGTCATTCATTTCGAAATGTTCTTATTTATTAGAAAATTAATTTTCAGCCGTACACCAGAATTTAATTCGAAAATATTGCGTGTTTGGTACTCGGTATATCAGTTTTTAGGATTTCCTAACAATGGTTTCATTGTTTAACCAATGTATTACGTTTACATTAATTTTCCATTTCTAAAAATTCAAACAGGCCAACACCTTTAGAACCGATTAATTTTTACGTCATTCAATTGGAAATGTGCTTATTTATTAGGAAATGAATTTTCAGTCGTGCGCCGGAATTTAATTCGAAAATATTGCGTGTTTTGTATTCGGTATATCAGTTTCCAGGGTTTCCTAACAATGGTTTCATTGTTTAAACAATGGATTCGGTTTCACTATATTTTATATTTCTAAAAATTCACACAGGTGAACAACTTTAAAACCGAAATATTTTTACGTCATTCATTTCAAAATGTGCTTATTTAGTAGGAAATTAATTTTCAACCGTGCACCGGAATTTAATTCGAAAATATTGCGTGTTTTGTATCCGGTACATCAGTTTTCAGGATTTCCTAACAATGGCTTCATTGTTTAAACAATATATTCTATTTCACTTTATTTTATATTTCTAAAAATTCACACAGGCGAACAACTTTAAAACCGAAATATTTTTACGTCAATCATTTCGAAATGTGCTTATTTATTAGGAAATTAATTTTCAGCCTTCCACCAGAATTTAATTCGAAAATATTGCGTGTTTTGTATTCGGTATATCAGTTTTCAGGATTTCCTAACCAACAGCTTTAGAACCGATTAATTTTTATGTCATACAATTGGAAATGTGCTTATTTATTAGGAAATGAATTTTCAGCCGTACACCGGAATTTAATTCGAAAATATTGCGTGTTTTGTATTCGGTATATCAGTTTCCAGGATTTCCTAACAATGGTTTCATCAAAGCGATATAAATAAACGTCTTATCTTAAATGGGAGAAATAACCGCAAGATTAAAAGCGAGGTCACATCAATCAAGGTCATGCGCCACATAGCGGATGGAGTGTGAACTACAGGAACTACCTAACTGTTTTCTTACTCACACCACTAAAATTGTAAAGTTTTTGCCATCTTGATTAATAACTGAAGTACCTTTGATAACGTGAAGAAAATTTCGTGATGTCAAGTGCATCTGGATGCCCCTCTCGCCACGCCATTATTTTGCAATAAATGTGGCAAACAAAATTCATTTCCATCAGTGAATAATTATTTAGAAAATACGCGCTACACTTAAAGCCCGCTTATATGAATTATCACTCCGTCCACAAGGTGGCGCAACTTTGTTAATTTACACCTGATTCCAGCATTAAGTTTGTTCGCTTACTTATAACGCTTTGGTTTCATTGTATAAACAATGTATTCGGCTTCACTTTATTTTATATTTCTAAAAATTCACACAGGCCAACAACTTTAAAACCGAAATATTTTTACGTCATTCATTTCGAAATGTACTTATTTATCAGGAAATTAATTTTCAACCGTGCACTGGAATTTAATTCGAAAATATTGCGTGTTTTGTATCCGGTACATCAGTTTTCAGGATCTCCTAACAATGGTTTAATTGTTTAAACAATGTAATCTGTTTTACTTTATTTTACACTTCTAAAATTTCACACAGGCGAACAACTTTAAAACCGAAATATTTTTACATCATTCATTTCGAAATGTTCTTATTTATTAGAAAATTAATTTTCAGCCGTACACCAGAATTTAATTCGAAAATATTACGTGTTTTGTATTCGGTATATCAGTTTTTAGGATTTTCTAACACTGGTTTCATTGTTTAAACAATGTATTACGTTTACATTAATTTTACATTTCTAAAAATTCGAACAGGCCAACACCTTTAGAACCGATTAATTTTTTACGTCATTCAATTGGAAATGTGCTTATTTATTAGGAAGTGAATTTTCAGCCGTGCGCCGGAATTTAATTCGAAAATATTGCGTGTTTTGTATTCGGTATATCAGTTTCCAGGATTTCCTAACAATGGTTTCATTGTTTAAACAATGTATTCGGTTTCGCTTTATTTTACATTTCTAAATAATCACACAGTCGAACAACTTTAAAACCGAAAGATTTTTACGTCTATCATTTCGAAATGTGCTTATTTATTAGGAAATGAATTTTCAGCCGTGCACCGGAATTTAATTCGAAAATATTGCGTGTTTTGTATTCGGTATATCAGTTTTTAGGATTTCCTAACAATGGTTTCATTGTTTAAACAATGTATTACGTTTACATTAATTTGACATTTCTAAAAATTCAAACAGTCCAACACCTTTAGAACCGATTAATTTTTACGTCATTCAATTGGAAATGTGCTTATTTATTAGGAAATGAATTTTCAGCCGTACACGAGAATTTAATTCGAAAATATTGCGTGTTTTGTATTCTGTATATCAGTTTCCAGGATTTCCTAACAATGGTTTCATTGTTTAAACAATGTATTCGGTTTCGCTTTATTTTACATTTCTAAATAATCACACAGTCGAACAACTTTAAAACCGAAATTTTTTTACGTCATTCACTTCGAAATGTGCTTATTTAGTAGGAAATTAATTTTCAGCCATGCACCGGAATTTAATTCGAAAATATTGCGTGTTTTGTATCCGGTACATCAGTTTTCAAGGTTTCCTAACAATGTTTCATTGTTTAAACAATGTATTCGGTTTTACTTTATTTTACACTACTAAAAATTCACACAGGGGAACAACATTGAAACCGAAATATTTTTACATCAATCATTTCGAAATGTGCTTAGTTATTAGGAAATTAATTTTCAGCCGTACACGAGAATTTAATTCGAAAATATTGCGTGTTTTGTATTCTGTATATCAGTTTTTAGGATTTCCTAACAATGGATTTATTGTTTAAACAATGTATTACGTTTACATTAATTTTACATTTCTAAAAATTCAAACAGGCCAACACCTTTAGAACCGATTAATGTTTACGTCATTCAATTGGAAATGTGCTTATTTATTAGGAAATGAATTTTCAGCCGTGCGCCGGAATTTAATTCGAAAATATTGCGTGTTTTGTATTCGGTATATCAATTTCCAGGGTTTCCTTACAATGGTTTCATTGTTTAAACAATGTATTCGGTTTCACTTTAATTTATATTTCTAAAAATTCACACAGGCGAACAACTTTAAAACCGAAATATTTTTACGTCATTCATTTCGAAATGTGCTTATTTAGTAGGAAATTAATTTTCAACCTTCACCGGAATTTAATTCGAAAATATTGCGTGTTTTGTATCCGGTACATCAGTCTGCAGGATTTCCTGACAATGTGCTTATTTAGTAGGAAATTAATTTTCAACCGTGCACCGGAATTTAATTCGAAAATACTGCGTGTTTTGTATCCGGTACATCAGTTTTCAGGATTTCCAGACAATGGTTTCATTGTTTAAACAATGTATTCGGTTTCACTTTATTTTATATTTCTAAAAATTCACACAGGCGAACAACTTTAAAACCGAAATATTTTTACGTAATTCATTTCGAAATGTTCTTATTTATTAGAAAATTAATTTTCAACCGTGCACCGGAATTTAATTCGAAAATATTGCGTGTTTTGTATCCGGTACATCAGTCTTCAGGATTTCCTGACAATGTGCTTATTTAGTAGGAAATTAATTTTCAACCGTGCACCGGAATTTAATTCGAAAATACTGCGTGTTTTGTATCCGGTACATCAGTTTTCAGGATTTCCTGACAATGGCTTCATTGTTTAAACAATGTATTCGGTTTCACTTTATTTTATATTTCTAAAAATTCACACAGGCGAACAACTTTAAAACCGTAATATTTTTACGTAATTCATTTCGAAATGTTCTTATTTATTAGAAAATTAATTTTCAACCGTGCACCGGAATTTAATTCGAAAATATAGCGTGTTTTGTATCCGGTACATCAGTTTTCAGGATTTCCTAACAATGGCTTCATTGTTTAAACAATATATTCTGTTTTATTTTATTTTACACTTCTAAAATTTCACACAGGCGAACAACTTTAAAACCGAAATATTTTTACGTCAATCAATTCGAAATGTGCCTATTTATTAGGAAATGAATTTTCAGCCGTGCACCGGAATTTAATTCGAAAATATTGCGTGTTTTGTATTCCTTATATCAGTTTCCAGGATTTCCTAACAATGGTTTCATTGTTTAAACAATGTATTCGGTTTCACTTTATTTTATATTTCTAAAAATTCGCACAGGCGAACAACTTTAAAAACGAAATATTTTTACGTCATTCATTTCGAAATGTGCTTATTTAGTAGGAAATTAATTTTCAACCGTGCACCGGAATTTAATTCGAAAATATAGCGTGTTTTTATCCGGTACATCAGTTTTCAGGATTTCCTAACAATGGCTTCATTGTTTAAACAATATATTCTATTTCAGTTTATTTTATATTTCTAAAAATTCACACAGGCGAACAACTTTAAAACCGAAATATTTTTACGTCAATCATTTCGAAATGTGCTTATTTATTAGGAAATTAATTTTCAGCCTTCCACCAGAATTTAATTCGAAAATATTGCGTGTTTTGTATTCGGTATATCAGTTTTCAGGATTTCCTAACCAACAGCTTTAGAACCGATTAATTTTTATGTCATACAATTGGAAATGTGCTTATTTATTAGGAAATGAATTTTCAGCCGTACACCGGAATTTAATTCGAAAATATTGCGTGTTTTGTATTCGGTATATCAGTTTCCAGGATTTCCTAACAATGGTTTCATCAAAGCGATATAAAAAAACGTCTTATCTTAAATGGGAGAAATAACCGCAAGATTAAAAGCGAGGTCACATCAATCAAGGTCATGCGCCACATAGCGGATGGAGTGTGAACTACAGGAACTACCAAACTGTTTTCTTACTCACACCACTAAAATTGTAAAGTTTTTGCCATCTTGATTAATAACTGAAGTACCTTTGATAATGTGAAGAAAATTTCGTGATGTCAAGTGCATCTGGATGCCCCTCTCGCCACGCCATTATTTTGCAATAAATGTGGCAAACAAAATTCATTTCCATCAGTGAATAATTATTTAGAAAATACGCGCTACTCTAAAAGCCCGCTTATATGAATTATCACTCCGTCCACAAGGTGGCGCAACTTTGTTAATTTACACCTGATTCCAGCATTAAGTTTGTTCGCTTACTTATAACGCTTTGGTTTCATTGTATAAACAATGTATTCGGTTTCACTTTATTTTATATTTCTAAAAATTCACACAGGCCAACAACTTTAAAACCGAAATATTTTTACGTCATTCATTTCGAAATGTACTTATTTATTAGGAAATTAATTTTCAACCGTGCACTGGAATTTAATTCGAAAATATTGCGTGTTTTGTATCCGGTACATCAGTTTTCAGGATTTCCTAACAATGGTTTAATTGTTTAAACAATGTAATCTGTTTTACTTTATTTTACACTTCTAAAATTTCACACAGGCGAACAACTTTAAAACCGAAATATTTTTACATCATTCATTTCGAAATGTTCTTATTTATTAGAAAATTAATTTTCAGCCGTACACCAGAATTTAATTCGAAAATATTGCGTGTTTTGTATTCGGTATATCAGTTTTTAGGATTTCCTAACACTGGTTTCATTGTTTAAACAATGTATTACGTTTACATTAATTTTACATTTCTAAAAATTCGAACAGGCCAACACCTTTAGAACCGATTAATTTTTTACGTCATTCAATTGGAAATGTGCTTATTTATTAGGAAGTGAATTTTCAGCCGTGCGCCGGAATTTAATTCGAAAATATTGCGTGTTTTGTATTCGGTATATCAGTTTCCAGGATTTCCTAACAATGGTTTCATCAAAGCGATATAAAAAAACGTCTTATCTTAAATGGGAGAAATAACCGCAAGATTAAAAGCGAGGTCACATCAATCAAGGTCATGCGCCACATAGCGGATGGAGTGTGAACTACAGGAACTACCAAACTGTTTTCTTACTCACACCACTAAAATTGTAAAGTTTTTGCCATCTTGATTAATAACTGAAGTACCTTTGATAATGTGAAGAAAATTTCGTGATGTCAAGTGCATCTGGATGCCCCTCTCGCCACGCCATTATTTTGCAATAAATGTGGCAAACAAAATTCATTTCCATCAGTGAATAATTATTTAGAAAATACGCGCTACTCTAAAAGCCCGCTTATATGAATTATCACTCCGTCCACAAGGTGGCGCAACTTTGTTAATTTACACCTGATTCCAGCATTAAGTTTGTTCGCTTACTTATAACGCTTTGGTTTCATTGTATAAACAATGTATTCGGTTTCACTTTATTTTATATTTCTAAAAATTCACACAGGCCAACAACTTTAAAACCGAAATATTTTTACGTCATTCATTTCGAAATGTACTTATTTATTAGGAAATTAATTTTCAACCGTGCACTGGAATTTAATTCGAAAATATTGCGTGTTTTGTATCCGGTACATCAGTTTTCAGGATTTCCTAACAATGGTTTAATTGTTTAAACAATGTAATCTGTTTTATTTTATTTTACACTTCTAAAATTTCACACAGGCGAACAACTTTAAAACCGAAATATTTTTACATCATTCATTTCGAAATGTTCTTATTTATTAGAAAATTAATTTTCAGCCGTACACCAGAATTTAATTCGAAAATATTGCGTGTTTTGTATTCGGTATATCAGTTTTTAGGATTTCCTAACACTGGTTTCATTGTTTAAACAATGTATTACGTTTACATTAATTTTACATTTCTAAAAATTCGAACAGGCCAACACCTTTAGAACCGATTAATTTTTTACGTCATTCAATTGGAAATGTGCTTATTTATTAGGAAGTGAATTTTCAGCCGTGCGCCGGAATTTAATTCGAAAATATTGCGTGTTTTGTATTCGGTATATCAGTTTCCAGGATTTCCTAACAATGGTTTCATCAAAGCGATATAAAAAAACGTCTTATCTTAAATGGGAGAAATAACCGCAAGATTAAAAGCGAGGGCACATCAATCAAGGTCATGCGCCACATAGCGGATGGAGTGTGAACTACAGGAACTACCAAACTGTTTTCTTACTCACACCACTAAAATTGTAAAGTTTTTGCCATCTTGATTAATAACTGAAGTACCTTTGATAATGTGAAGAAAATTTCGTGATGTCAAGTGCATCTGGATGCCCCTCTCGCCACGCCATTATTTTGCAATAAATGTGGCAAACAAAATTCATTTCCATCAGTGAATAATTATTTAGAAAATACGCGCTACTCTAAAAGCCCGCTTATATGAATTATCACTCCGTCCACAAGGTGGCGCAACTTTGTTAATTTACACCTGATTCCAGCATTAAGTTTGTTCGCTTACTTATAACGCTTTGGTTTCATTGTATAAACAATGTATTCGGTTTCACTTTATTTTATATTTCTAAAAATTCACACAGGCCAACAACTTTAAAACCGAAATATTTTTACGTCATTCATTTCGAAATGTACTTATTTATTAGGAAATTAATTTTCAACCGTGCACTGGAATTTAATTCGAAAATATTGCGTGTTTTGTATCCGGTACATCAGTTTTCAGGATTTCCTAACAATGGTTTAATTGTTTAAACAATGTAATCTGTTTTACTTTATTTTACACTTCTAAAATTTCACACAGGCGAACAACTTTAAAACCGAAATATTTTTACATCATTCATTTCGAAATGTTCTTATTTATTAGAAAATTAATTTTCAGCCGTACACCAGAATTTAATTCGAAAATATTGCGTGTTTTGTATTCGGTATATCAGTTTTTAGGATTTCCTAACACTGGTTTCATTGTTTAAACAATGTATTACGTTTACATTAATTTTACATTTCTAAAAATTCGAACAGGCCAACACCTTTAGAACCGATTAATTTTTTACGTCATTCAATTGGAAATGTGCTTATTTATTAGGAAGTGAATTTTCAGCCGTGCGCCGGAATTTAATTCGAAAATATTGCGTGTTTTGTATTGGGTATATCAGTTTCCAGGATTTCCTAACAATGGTTTCATTGTTTAAACAATGTATTCGGTTTCGCTTTATTTTACATTTCTAAATAATCACACAGTCGAACAACTTTAAAACCGAAAGATTTTTACGTCTATCATTTCGAAATGTGCTTATTTATTAGGAAATGAATTTTCAGCCGTGCACCGGAATTTAATTCGAAAATATTGCGTGTTTTGTATTCGGTATATCAGTTTTTAGGATTTCCTAACAATGGTTTCATTGTTTAAACAATGTATTACGTTTACATTAATTTTACATTTCTAAAAATTCAAACAGTCCAACACCTTTAGAACCGATTAATTTTTACGTCATTCAATTGGAAATGTGCTGATTTATTAGGAAATGAATTTTCAGCCGTGCGCCAGAATTTAATTCGAAAATATTGCGTGTTTTGAATTCGGTATATCAGTTTCCAGGATTTCCTAACAATGTTTTCATTGTTTAAACAATGTATTCGGTTTCACTTTATTTTATATTTCTAAAAATTCACACAGGCGAACAACTTTAAAACCGAAATATTTTTACGTCATTCATTTCGAAATGTGCTTATTTAGTAGGAAATTAATTTTCAACCGTGCACCGGAATTTAATTCGAAAATATAGCGTGTTTTGTATCCGGTACATCAGTTTTCAGGATTTCCTAACAATGGCATCATTGTTTAAACAATATATTCTGTTTTATTTTATTTTACACTTTTAAAATTTCACACAGGCGAACAACATTAAAACCGAAATATTTTTACGTCATTCATTTCGAAATGTGCTTATTTATTAGGAAATTAATTTTCAGCCTTCCACCAGAATTTAATTCGAAAATATTGCGTGTTTTGTATTCGGTATATCAGTTTCCAGGGTTTCCTAACAATGGTTTCATTGTTTAAACAATGGATTCGGTTTCACTATATTTTATATTTCTAAAAATTCACACAGGTGAACAACTTTAAAACCGAAATATTTTTACGTCATTCATTTCGAAATGTGCTTATTTAGTAGGAAATTAATTTTCAACCGTGCAGCGGAATTTAATTCGAAAATATTGCGTGTTTTGTATCCGGTACATCAGTTTTCAGGATTTCCTAACAATGGCTTCATTGTTTAAACAATATATTCTATTTCACTTTATTTTATATTTCTAAAAATTCACACAGGCGAACAACTTTAAAACCGAAATATTTTTACGTCAATCATTTCGAAATGTGCTTATTTATTAGGAAATTAATTTTCAGCCTTCCACCAGAATTTAATTCGAAAATATTGCGTGTTTTGTATTCGGTATATCAGTTTTCAGGATTTCCTAACCAACAGCTTTAGAACCGATTAATTTTTATGTCATACAATTGGAAATGTGCTTATTTATTAGGAAATGAATTTTCAGCCGTACACCGGAATTTAATTCGAAAATATTCCGTGTTTTGTATTCGGTATATCAGTTTCCAGGATTTCCTAACAATGGTTTCATCAAAGCGATATAAATAAACGTCTTATCTTAAATGGGAGAAATAACCGCAAGATTAAAAGCGAGGTCACATCAATCAAGGTCATGCGCCACATAGCGGATGGAGTGTGAACTACAGGAACTACCTAACTGTTTTCTTACTCACACCACTAAAATTGTAAAGTTTTTGCCATCTTGATTAATAACTGAAGTACCTTTGATAACGTGAAGAAAATTTCGTGATGTCAAGTGCATCTGGATGCCCCTCTCGCCACGCCATTATTTTGCAATAAATGTGGCAAACAAAATTCATTTCCATCAGTGAATAATTATTTAGAAAATACGCGCTACACTAAAAGCCCGCTTATATGAATTATCACTCCGTCCACAAGGTGGCGCAACTTTGTTAATTTACACCTGATTCCAGCATTAAGTTTGTTCGCTTACTTATAACGCTTTGGTTTCATTGTATAAACAATGTATTCGGTTTCACTTTATTTTATATTTCTAAAAATTCACACAGGCCAACAACTTTAAAACCGAAATATTTTTACGTCATTCATTTCGAAATGTACTTATTTATTAGGAAATTAATTTTCAACCGTGCACTGGAATTTAATTCGAAAATATTGCGTGTTTTGTATCCGGTACATCAGTTTTCAGGATTTCCTAACAATGGTTTAATTGTTTAAACAATGTAATCTGTTTTACTTTATTTTACACTTCTAAAATTTCACACAGGCGAACAACTTTAAAACCGAAATATTTTTACATCATTCATTTCGAAATGTTCTTATTTATTAGAAAATTAATTTTCAGCCGTACACCAGAATTTAATTCGAAAATATTACGTGTTTTGTATTCGGTATATCAGTTTTTAGGATTTTCTAACACTGGTTTCATTGTTTAAACAATGTATTACGTTTACATTAATTTTACATTTCTAAAAATTCGAACAGGCCAACACCTTTAGAACCGATTAATTTTTTACGTCATTCAATTGGAAATGTGCTTATTTATTAGGAAGTGAATTTTCAGCCGTGCGCCGGAATTTAATTCGAAAATATTGCGTGTTTTGTATTCGGTATATCAGTTTCCAGGGTTTCCTAACAATGGTTTCATTGTTTAAACAATGGATTCGGTTTCACTATATTTTATATTTCTAAAAATTCACACAGGTGAACAACTTTAAAACCGAAATATTTTTACGTCATTCATTTCGAAATGTGCTTATTTAGTAGGAAATTAATTTTCAACCGTGCACCGGAATTTAATTCGAAAATATTGCGTGTTTTGTATCCGGTACATCAGTTTTCAGGATTTCCTAACAATGGCTTCATTGTTTAAACAATATATTCTATTTCACTTTATTTTATATTTCTAAAAATTCACACAGGCGAACAACTTTAAAACCGAAATATTTTTACGTCAATCATTTCGAAATGTGCTTATTTATTAGGAAATTAATTTTCAGCCTTCCACCAGAATTTAATTCGAAAATATTGCGTGTTTTGTATTCGGTATATCAGTTTTCAGGATTTCCTAACCAACAGCTTTAGAACCGATTAATTTTTATGTCATACAATTGGAAATGTGCTTATTTATTAGGAAATGAATTTTCAGCCGTACACCGGAATTTAATTCGAAAATATTCCGTGTTTTGTATTCGGTATATCAGTTTCCAGGATTTCCTAACAATGGTTTCATCAAAGCGATATAAATAAACGTCTTATCTTAAATGGGAGAAATAACCGCAAGATTAAAAGCGAGGTCACATCAATCAAGGTCATGCGCCACATAGCGGATGGAGTGTGAACTACAGGAACTACCTAACTGTTTTCTTACTCACACCACTAAAATTGTAAAGTTTTTGCCATCTTGATTAATAACTGAAGTACCTTTGATAACGTGAAGAAAATTTCGTGATGTCAAGTGCATCTGGATGCCCCTCTCGCCACGCCATTATTTTGCAATAAATGTGGCAAACAAAATTCATTTCCATCAGTGAATAATTATTTAGAAAATACGCGCTACACTAAAAGCCCGCTTATATGAATTATCACTCCGTCCACAAGGTGGCGCAACTTTGTTAATTTACACCTGATTCCAGCATTAAGTTTGTTCGCTTACTTATAACGCTTTGGTTTCATTGTATAAACAATGTATTCGGTTTCACTTTATTTTATATTTCTAAAAATTCACACAGGCCAACAACTTTAAAACCGAAATATTTTTACGTCATTCATTTCGAAATGTACTTATTTATCAGGAAATTAATTTTCAACCGTGCACTGGAATTTAATTCGAAAATATTGCGTGTTTTGTATCCGGTACATCAGTTTTCAGGATTTCCTAACAATGGTTTAATTGTTTAAACAATGTAATCTGTTTTACTTTATTTTACACTTCTAAAATTTCACACAGGCGAACAACTTTAAAACCGAAATATTTTTACATCATTCATTTCGAAATGTTCTTATTTATTAGAAAATTAATTTTCAGCCGTACACCAGAATTTAATTCGAAAATATTACGTGTTTTGTATTCGGTATATCAGTTTTTAGGATTTTCTAACACTGGTTTCATTGTTTAAACAATGTATTACGTTTACATTAATTTTACATTTCTAAAAATTCGAACAGGCCAACACCTTTAGAACCGATTAATTTTTTACGTCATTCAATTGGAAATGTGCTTATTTATTAGGAAGTGAATTTTCAGCCGTGCGCCGGAATTTAATTCGAAAATATTGCGTGTTTTGTATTCGGTATATCAGTTTCCAGGATTTCCTAACAATGGTTTCATTGTTTAAACAATGTATTCGGTTTCGCTTTATTTTACATTTCTAAATAATCACACAGTCGAACAACTTTAAAACCGAAAGATTTTTACGTCTATCATTTCGAAATGTGCTTATTTATTAGGAAATGAATTTTCAGCCGTGCACCGGAATTTAATTCGAAAATATTGCGTGTTTTGTATTCGGTATATCAGTTTTTAGGATTTCCTAACAATGGTTTCATTGTTTAAACAATGTATTACGTTTACATTAATTTTACATTTCTAAAAATTCAAACAGTCCAACACCTTTAGAACCGATTAATTTTTACGTCATTCAATTGGAAATGTGCTTATTTATTAGGAAATGAATTTTCAGCCGTGCGCCAGAATTTAATTCGAAAATATTGCGTGTTTTGAATTCGGTATATCAGTTTACAGGATTTCCTAACAATGTTTTCATTGTTTAAACAATGTATTCGGTTTCACTTTATTTTATATTTCTAAAAATTCACACAGGCGAACAACTTTAAAACCGAAATATTTTTACGTCATTCATTTCGAAATGTGCTTATTTAGTAGGAAATTAATTTTCAACCGTGCACCGGAATTTAATTCGAAAATATAGCGTGTTTTGTATCCGGTACATCAGTTTTCAGGATTTCCTAACAATGGCATCATTGTTTAAACAATATATTCTGTTTTATTTTATTTTACACTTTTAAAATTTCACACAGGCGAACAACTTTAAAACCGAAATATTTTTACGTCATTCATTTCGAAATGTTCTTATTTATTAGAAAATTAATTTTCAGCCGTACACCAGAATTTAATTCGAAAATATTGCGTGTTTGGTACTCGGTATATCAGTTTTTAGGATTTCCTAACAATGGTTTCATTGTTTAACCAATGTATTACGTTTACATTAATTTTCCATTTCTAAAAATTCAAACAGGCCAACACCTTTAGAACCGATTAATTTTTACGTCATTCAATTGGAAATGTGCTTATTTATTAGGAAATGAATTTTCAGTCGTGCGCCGGAATTTAATTCGAAAATATTGCGTGTTTTGTATTCGGTATATCAGTTTCCAGGGTTTCCTAACAATGGTTTCATTGTTTAAACAATGGATTCGGTTTCACTATATTTTATATTTCTAAAAATTCACACAGGTGAACAACTTTAAAACCGAAATATTTTTACGTCATTCATTTCGAAATGTGCTTATTTAGTAGGAAATTAATTTTCAACCGTGCACCGGAATTTAATTCGAAAATATTGCGTGTTTTGTATCCGGTACATCAGTTTTCAGGATTTCCTAACAATGGCTTCATTGTTTAAACAATATATTCTATTTCACTTTATTTTATATTTCTAAAAATTCACACAGGCGAACAACTTTAAAACCGAAATATTTTTACGTCAATCATTTCGAAATGTGCTTATTTATTAGGAAATTAATTTTCAGCATTCCACCAGAATTTAATTCGAAAATATTGCGTGTTTTGTATTCGGTATATCAGTTTTCAGGATTTCCTAACCAACAGCTTTAGAACCGATTAATTTTTATGTCATACAATTGGAAATGTGCTTATTTATTAGGAAAACAATTTTCAGCCGTACACCGGAATTTAATTAGAAAATATTGCGTGTTTTGTATTCGGTATATCAGTTTCCAGGATTTCCTAACAATGGTTTCATCAAAGCGATATAAATAAACGTCTTATCTTAAATGGGAGAAATAACCGCAAGATTAAAAGCGAGGTCACATCAATCAAGGTCATGCGCCACATAGCGGATGGAGTGTGAACTACAGGAACTACCTAACTGTTTTCTTACTCACACCACTAAAATTGTAAAGTTTTTGCCATCTTGATTAATAACTGAAGTACCTTTGATAACGTGAAGAAAATTTCGTGATGTCAAGTGCATCTGGATGCCCCTCTCGCCACGCCATTATTTTGCAATAAATGTGGCAAACAAAATTCATTTCCATCAGTGAATAATTATTTAGAAAATACGCGCTACACTAAAAGCCCGCTTATATGAATTATCACTCCGTCCACAAGGTGGCGCAACTTTGTTAATTTACACCTGATTCCAGCATTAAGTTTGTTCGCTTACTTATAACGCTTTGGTTTCATTGTATAAACAATGTATTCGGTTTCACTTTATTTTATATTTCTAAAAATTCACACAGGCCAACAACTTTAAAACCGAAATATTTTTACGTCATTCATTTCGAAATGTACTTATTTATTAGGAAATTAATTTTCAACCGTGCACTGGAATTTAATTCGAAAATATTGCGTGTTTTGTATCCGGAACATCAGTTTTCAGGATTTCCTAACAATGGTTTAATTGTTTAAACAATGTAATCTGTTTTACTTTATTTTACACTTCTAAAATTTCACACAGGCGAACAACTTTAAAACCGAAATATTTTTACATCATTCATTTCGAAATGTTCTTATTTATTAGAAAATTAATTTTCAGCCGTACACCAGAATTTAATTCGAAAATATTACGTGTTTTGTATTCGGTATATCAGTTTTTAGGATTTTCTAACACTGGTTTCATTGTTTAAACAATGTATTACGTTTACATTAATTTTACATTTCTAAAAATTCGAACAGGCCAACACCTTTAGAACCGATTAATTTTTTACGTCATTCAATTGGAAATGTGCTTATTTATTAGGAAGTGAATTTTCAGCCGTGCGCCGGAATTTAATTCGAAAATATTGCGTGTTTTGTATTCGGTATATCAGTTTCCAGGGTTTCCTAACAATGGTTTCATTGTTTAAACAATGGATTCGGTTTCACTATATTTTATATTTCTAAAAATTCACACAGGTGAACAACTTTAAAACCGAAATATTTTTACGTCATTCATTTCGAAATGTGCTTATTTAGTAGGAAATTAATTTTCAACCGTGCACCGGAATTTAATTCGAAAATATTGCGTGTTTTGTATCCGGTACATCAGTTTTCAGGATTTCCTAACAATGGCTTCATTGTTTAAACAATATATTCTATTTCACTTTATTTTATATTTCTAAAAATTCACACAGGCGAACAACTTTAAAACCGAAATATTTTTACGTCAATCATTTCGAAATGTGCTTATTTATTAGGAAATTAATTTTCAGCCTTCCACCAGAATTTAATTCGAAAATATTGCGTGTTTTGTATTCGGTATATCAGTTTTCAGGATTTCCTAACCAACAGCTTTAGAACCGATTAATTTTTATGTCATACAATTGGAAATGTGCTTATTTATTAGGAAATGAATTTTCAGCCGTACACCGGAATTTAATTCGAAAATATTCCGTGTTTTGTATTCGGTATATCAGTTTCCAGGATTTCCTAACAATGGTTTCATCAAAGCGATATAAATAAACGTCTTATCTTAAATGGGAGAAATAACCGCAAGATTAAAAGCGAGGTCACATCAATCAAGGTCATGCGCCACATAGCGGATGGAGTGTGAACTACAGGAACTACCTAACTGTTTTCTTACTCACACCACTAAAATTGTAAAGTTTTTGCCATCTTGATTAATAACTGAAGTACCTTTGATAACGTGAAGAAAATTTCGTGATATCAAGTGCATCTGGATGCCCCTCTCGCCACGCCATTATTTTGCAATAAATGTGGCAAACAAAATTCATTTCCATCAGTGAATAATTATTTAGAAAATACGCGCTACACTAAAAGCCCGCTTATATGAATTATCACTCCGTCCACAAGGTGGCGCAACTTTGTTAATTTACACCTGATTCCAGCATTAAGTTTGTTCGCTTACTTATAACGCTTTGGTTTCATTGTATAAACAATGTATTCGGTTTCACTTTATTTTATATTTCTAAAAATTCACACAGGCCAACAACTTTAAAACCGAAATATTTTTACGTCATTCATTTCGAAATGTACTTATTTATCAGGAAATTATTTTTCAACCGTGCACTGGAATTTAATTCGAAAATATTGCGTGTTTTGTATCCGGTACATCAGTTTTCAGGATTTCCTAACAATGGTTTAATTGTTTAAACAATGTAATCTGTTTTACTTTATTTTACACTTCTAAAATTTCACACAGGCGAACAACTTTAAAACAGAAATATTTTTACATCATTCATTTCGAAATGTTCTTATTTATTAGAAAATTAATTTTCAGCCGTACACCAGAATTTAATTCGAAAATATTACGTGTTTTGTATTCGGTATATCAGTTTTTAGGATTTCCTAACACTGGTTTCATTGTTTAAACAATGTATTACGTTTACATTAATTTTACATTTCTAAAAATTCGAACAGGCCAACACCTTTAGAACCGATTAATTTTTTACGTCATTCAATTGGAAATGTGCTTATTTATTAGGAAGTGAATTTTCAGCCGTGCGCCGGAATTTAATTCGAAAATATTGCGTGTTTTGTATTCGGTATATCAGTTTCCAGGATTTCCTAACAATGGTTTCATTGTTTAAACAATGTATTCGGTTTCGCTTTATTTTACATTTCTAAATAATCACACAGTCGAACAACTTTAAAACCGAAAGATTTTTACGTCTATCATTTCGAAATGTGCTTATTTATTAGGAAATGAATTTTCAGCCGTGCACCGGAATTTAATTCGAAAATATTGCGTGTTTTGTATTCGGTATATCAGTTTTTAGGATTTCCTAACAATGGTTTCATTGTTTAAACAATGTATTACGTTTACATTAATTTTACATTTCTAAAAATTCAAACAGTCCAACACCTTTAGAACCGATTAATTTTTACGTCATTCAATTGGAAATGTGCTTATTTATTAGGAAATGAATTTTCAGCCGTGCGCCAGAATTTAATTCGAAAATATTGCGTGTTTTGAATTCGGTATATCAGTTTACAGGATTTCCTAACAATGTTTTCATTGTTTAAACAATGTATTCGGTTTCACTTTATTTTATATTTCTAAAAATTCACACAGGCGAACAACTTTAAAACCGAAATATTTTTACGTCATTCATTTCGAAATGTGCTTATTTAGTAGGAAATTAATTTTCAACCGTGCACCGGAATTTAATTCGAAAATATAGCGTGTTTTGTATCCGGTACATCAGTTTTCAGGATTTCCTAACAATGGCATCATTGTTTAAACAATATATTCTGTTTTATTTTATTTTACACTTTTAAAATTTCACACAGGCGAACAACTTTAAAACCGAAATATTTTTACGTCAATCATTTCGAAATGTGCTTATTTATTAGGAAATTAATTTTCAGCCTTCCACCAGAATTTAATTCGAAAATATTGCGTGTTTTGTATTCGGTATATCAGTTTTCAGGATTTCCTAACCAACAGCTTTAGAACCGATTAATTTTTATGTCATACAATTGGAAATGTTCTTATTTATTAGGAAATGAATTTTCAGCCGTACACCGGAATTTAATTAGAAAATATTGCGTGTTTTGTATTCGGTATATCAGTTTCCAGGATTTCCTAACAATGGTTTCATCAAAGCGATATAAATAAACGTCTTATCTTAAATGGGAGAAATAACCGCAAGATTAAAAGCGAGGTCACATCAATCAAGGTCATGCGCCACATAGCGGATGGAGTGTGAACTACAGGAACTACCTAACTGTTTTCTTACTCACACCACTAAAATTGTAAAGTTTTTGCCATCTTGATTAATAACTGAAGTACCTTTGATAAAGTGAAGAAAATTTCGTGATGTCAAGTGCATCTGGTTGCCCCTCTCGCCACGCCATTATTTTGCAATAAATGTGGCAAACAAAATTCATTTCCATCAGTGAATAATTATTTAGAAAATACGCGCTACACCAAAAGCCCGCTTATATGAATTATCACTCCGTCCACAAGGTGGCGCAACTTTGTTAATTTACACCTGATTCCAGCATTAAGTTTGTTCGCTTACTTATAACGCTTTGGTTTCATTGTATAAACAATGTATTCGGTTTCACTTTATTTTATATTTCTAAAAATTCACACAGGTCAACAACTTTAAAACCGAAATATTTTTACGTCATTCATTTCGAAATGTACTTATTTATTAGGAAATTAATTTTCAACCGTGCACTGGAATTTAATTCGAAAATATTGCGTGTTTTGTATCCGGTACATCAGTTTTCAGGATTTCCTAACAATGGTTTAATTGTTTAAACAATGTGTTTTACTTTATTTTACACTTCTAAAATTTCACACAGGCGAACAACTTTAAAACCGAAATATTTTTACATCATTCATTTCGAAATGTTCTTATTTATTAGAAAATTAATATTCAGCCGTACACCAGAATTTAATTCGAAAATATTGCGTGTTTTGTATTCGGTATATCAGTTTTTAGGATTTCCTAACACTGGTTTCATTGTTTAAACAATGTATTACGTTTACATTAATTTTACATTTCTAAAAATTCGAACAGGCCAACACCTTTAGAACCGATTAATTTTTTACGTCATTCAATTGGAAATGTGCTTATTTATTAGGAAGTGAATTTTCAGCCGTGCGCCGGAATTTAATTCGAAAATATTGCGTGTTTTGTATTCGGTATATCAGTTTCCAGGATTTCCTAACAATGGTTTCATTGTTTAAACAATGTATTCGGTTTCGCTTTATTTTACATTTCTAAATAATCACACAGTCGAACAACTTTAAAACCGAAAGATTTTTACGTCTATCATTTCGAAATGTGCTTATTTATTAGGAAATGAATTTTCAGCCGTGCACCGGAATTTAATTCGAAAATATTGCGTGTTTTGTATTCGGTATATCAGTTTTTAGGATTTCCTAACAATGGTTTCATTGTTTAAACAATGTATTACGTTTACATTAATTTTACATTTCTAAAAATTCAAACAGTCCAACACCTTTAGAACCGATTAATTTTTACGTCATTCAATTGGAAATGTGCTTATTTATTAGGAAATGAATTTTCAGCCGTGCGCCAGAATTTAATTCGAAAATATTGCGTGTTTTGAATTCGGTATATCAGTTTCCAGGATTTCCTAACAATGTTTTCATTGTTTAAACAATGTATTCGGTTTCACTTTATTTTATATTTCTAAAAATTCACACAGGCGAACAACTTTAAAACCGAAATATTTTTACGTCATTCATTTCGAAATGTGCTTATTTAGTAGGAAATTAATTTTCAACCGTGCACCGGAATTTAATTCGAAAATATAGCGTGTTTTGTATCCGGTACATCAGTTTTCAGGATTTCCTAACAATGGCATCATTGTTTAAACAATATATTCTGTTTTATTTTATTTTACACTTTTAAAATTTCACACAGGCGAACAACTTTAAAACCGAAATATTTTTACGTCATTCATTTCGAAATGTTCTTATTTATTAGAAAATTAATTTTCAGCCGTACACCAGAATTTAATTCGAAAATATTGCGTGTTTGGTACTCGGTATATCAGTTTTTAGGATTTCCTAACAATGGTTTCATTGTTTAACCAAAGTATTACGTTTACATTAATTTTCCATTTCTAAAAATTCAAACAGGCCAACACCTTTAGAACCGATTAATTTTTACGTCATTCAATTGGAAATGTGCTTATTTATTAGGAAATGAATTTTCAGTCGTGCGCCGGAATTTAATTCGAAAATATTGCGTGTTTTGTATTCGGTATATCAGTTTCCAGGGTTTCCTAACAATGGTTTCATTGTTTAAACAATGGATTCGGTTTCACTATATTTTATATTTCTAAAAATTCACACAGGTGAACAACTTTAAAACCGAAATATTTTTACGTCATTCATTTCGAAATGTGCTTATTTAGTAGGAAATTAATTTTCAACCGTGCACCGGAATTTAATTCGAAAATATTGCGTGTTTTGTATCCGGTACATCAGTTTTCAGGATTTCCTAACAATGGTTTCATTGTTTAAACAATGTATTCGGTTTCACTTTATATTATATTTCTAAAAATTCACACAGGCGAACAACTTTAAAACCGAAATATTTTTACGTAATTCATTTCGAAATGTTCTTATTTATTATAAAATTTAATTTCAGCCGTACACCAGAATTTAATTCGAAAATATTGCGTGTTTTGTATTCGGTATATCAGTTTCCAGGATTTCCTAACAATGGTTTCATTGTTTAAACAATGTATTCGGATTCGCTTTATTTTACATTTCTAAATGATCACACAGTCGAACAACTTTAAAACCGAAATATTTTTACGTCAATCATTTCGAAATGTGCTTATATATTAGGAAATGAATTTTCAGCCGTGCACCGGAATTTAATTCGAAAATATTGCGTGTTTTGTATTCGGTATATCAGTTTCCAGGACTTCCTAACAATGGTTTCATTGTTTAAACAATGTATTCGGTTTCGCTTTATTTTACATTTCTAAATAATCACACAGTCGAACAACTTTAAAACCAAAATATTTTTACGTCAATCATTTCGAAATGTGCTTATTTATTAGGAAATGAATTTTCAGCCGTGCACCGGAATTTAATTCGAAAATATTGCATGTTTTGTATTCGGTATATCAGTTTCCAGGATTTCCTAAGGATGGTTTCATTGTTTAAAAAATGTATTCGGTTTCACTTTATTTTACATTTCTAAAAATGCACGCAGGCGCACAACTTTAAAACCGAAATTTTTTTACGTCATTCACTTCGAAATGTGCTTATTTAGTAGGAAATTAATTTTCAGCCGTACACCAGAATTTAATTCGAAAATATTGCGTGTTTTGTATTCGGTATATCAGTTTCCACGATTTCCTAACAATGGTTTCATTGTTTAAACAATGTATTCGGATTCGCTTTATTTTACATTTCTAAATAATCACACAGTCGAACAACTTTAAAACCGAAATATTTTTACGTCAATCATTTCGGAATGTGCTTATTTATTAGGAAATGAATTTTCAGCCTTGCACCGGAATTTAATTCGAAAATATTGCGTGTTTTGTATTCGGTATATCAGTTTCCAGGATTTCCTAACAATGGTTTCATTGTTTAAACAATGTATTCGGTTTCACTTTATTTTACATTTCTAAAAATACACGCAGGCGAACAACTTTAAAACGGAAATTTTTTTACGTCATTCACTTCGAAATGTGCTTATTTAGTAGGAAATTAATTTTCAGCCGTGCACCGGAGTTTAATTCGAAAATATTGCGTGTTTTGTATCCGGTACATCAGTTTTCAAGGTTTCCTAACAATGTTTCATTGTTTAAACAATGTATTCGGTTTTACTTTATTTTACACTACTAAAAATTCACACAGGGGAACAACATTGAAACCGAAATATTTTTACATCAATCATTTCGAAATGTGCTTAGTTATTAGGAAATTAATTTTCAGCCGTGCACCAGAATTTAATTCGAAAATATTGCGTGTTTTGTATTTTGTATATCAGCTTTTAGGATTTCCTAACAATGGTTTCATTTTTTAAACAATGTATTCGGTTTCACTTTATTTTACATTTCTAAAAATACACGCAGGCGAACAGTTTTAAAACCGAAATTTTTTTACGTCATTCACTTCGAAATGTGCTTATTTAGTAGGAAATTAATTTTCAGCCGTGCACCGGAGTTTAATTTGAAAATATTGCGTGTTTTGTATCCGGTACATCAGTTTTCAAGGTTTCCTGACAATGTTTCATTGTTTAAACAATGTATTCGGTTTTACTTTATTTTACACTACTAAAAATTCACACAGGGGAACAACATTGAAACCGAAATATTTTTACATCAATCATTTCGAAATGTGCTTAGTTATTAGGAAATTAATTTTCAACCGTGCACCAGAATTTAATTCGAAAATATTGCGTGTTTTGTATTTTGTATATCGGCTTTTAGGATTTCCTAACAATGGTTTCATTGTTTAAACAATGTAAAACGTTTTCATTAATTTTACATTTCTAAAAATTCAAACAGGACAACACGTTTAGAACCGATTAATTTTTACGTCATTCAATTGGAAATGTGCTTATTTATTAGGAAATGCATTTTCAGCCGTGCGCCAGAATTTAGTTCGAAAATATTGCGTGTTTTGTATTCGGTATGTCAGTTTCCAGGATTTCTTAAAAATGGTTTCATTGTTTAAACAATGTATTCGGTTTCACTTTATTTTATATTTCTAAAAATTCTCACAGGCGAACAATTTTAAAACCGAAATATTTTTACGTCAATCATTTCGAAATGTGCTTATTTATTAGGAAATTAATTTTTAGACGTGCACCAGAAATTAATTCGAAAATATTGCGTGTTTTGTATTCGGTATATCACTTTTCAGGATTTCCTAACCAACAGCTTTAGAACCGATTAATTTTTACGTCATTCATTTCGAAATGTTCTTATTTATTAGAAATTAATTTTCAGCCGTGCACCAGAATTTAATTCGAAGATATTGCGTGTTTTATATTCGGTATATCAGTTTCCAGGATTTCCTAACAATGGTTTCATTGTTTAAACAATGTATTCGGTTTCACTTTATTTTATATTTCTAAAATTTCACACAGGCGAACAACTTTAAAACCGAAATATTTTTACATCATTCATTTCGAAATGTGCTTATATATTAGGAAATGAATTTTCAGCCGTGCACCGCAATTTAATTCGAAAATATTGCGTGTTTTGTATTCGGTATATCAGTTTCCAGGACTTCCTAACAATGGTTTCATTGTTTAAACAATGTATTCGGTTTCGCTTTATTTTACATTTCTAAATAATCACACAGTCGAACAACTTTAAAACCAAAATATTTTTACGTCAATCATTTCGAAATGTGCTTATTTATTAGGAAATGAATTTTCAGCCGTGCACCGGAATTTAATTCGAAAATATTGCATGTTTTGTATTCGGTATATCAGTTTCCAGGATTTCCTAACGATGGTTTCATTGTTTAAAAAATGTATTCGGTTTCACTTTATTTTACATTTCTAAAAATGCACGCAGGCGAACAACTTTAAAACCGAAATTTTTTTACGTCATTCACTTCGAAATGTGCTTATTTAGTAGGAAATTAATTTTCAGCCATGCACCGGAATTTAATTCGAAAATATTGCGTGTTTTGTATCCGGTACATCAGTTTTCAAGGTTTCCTAACAATGTTTCATTGTTTAAACAATGTATTCTGTTTCACTTTATTTTACATTTCTAAAAATGCACGCAGGCGCACAACTTTAAAACCGAAATTTTTTTATGTCTTTCACTTCGAAATGTGCTTATATAGTAGGAAATTAATTTTCAGCCGTACACCAGAATTTAATTCGAAAATATTGCGTGTTTTGTATTCGGTATATCAGCTTTTAGGATTTCCCAACAATGGTTTCATTGTTTAAACAATGTATTCGGTTTCATTTTATTTTATATTTCTAAAAATTCACACAGGCGAATAACTTTAAATCCGAAATATTTTTACGTAATTCTTTTCGAAATGTTCTTATTTATTAGAAAATTAATTTTCAGCCGTACACCAGAATTTAATTCGAAAATATTGCGTGTTTTGTATTCGGTATATCAGTTTCCACGATTTCCTAACAATGGTTTCATTGTTTAAACAATGTATTCGGATTCGCTTTATTTTAAATTTCTAAATAATCACACAGTCGAACAACTTTAAAACCGAAATATTTTTACGTCAATCATTTCGGAATGTGCTTATTTATTAGGAAATGAATTTTCAGCCGTGCACCGGAATTTAATTCGAAAATATTGCGTGTTTTGTATTCGGTATATCAGTTTCCAGGATTTCCTAACAATGGTTTCATTGTTTAAACAATGTATTACGTTTACATTAATTTTACATTTCTAAAAATTCAATCAGGCCAACATCTTTAGAACCGATTAATTTTTACGTAATTCATTTCGAAATGTTCTTATTTATTAGAAAATTATTTTTCAGCCGTACACCAGAATTTAATTCGAAAATATTGCGTGTTTTGTATTCGGTATATCAGTTTCCAGGATTTCCTAACAATGGTTTCATTGTTTAAACAATGTATTCGGTTTCACTTTATTTTACATTTCTAAAAATACACGCAAGCGAACAACTTTAAAACCGAAATTTTTTTACGTCATTCACTTCGAAATGTGCTTATTTAGTAGGAAATTAATTTTCAGCCGTGCACCGGAGTTTAATTCGAAAATATTGCGTGTTTTCTATCCGGTACATCAGTTTTCAAGGTTTCCTAACAATGTTTCATTGTTTAAACAATGTATTCGGTTTTACTTTATTTTACACTACTAAAAATTCACACAGGGGAACAACATTGAAACCGAAATATTTTTACATCAATCATTTCGAAATGTGCTTAGTTATTAGGAAATTAATTTTCAGCCGTGCACCAGAATTTAATTCGAAAATATTGCGTGTTTTGTATTTTGTATATCAGCTTTTAGGATTTCCTAACAATGGTTTCATTGTTTAAACAATGTAAAATTTTTCATTAATTTTACATTTCTAAAAATTCAAACAGGACAACACGTTTAGAACCGATTAATTTTTACGTCATTCAATTGGAAATGTGCTTATTTATTAGGAAATGCATTTTCAGCCGTGCGCCAGAAATTAATTCGAAAATATTGCGTGTTTTGTATTCGGTATATCAGTTTCCAGGATTTCTTAAAAATGGTTTCATTGTTTAAACAATGTATTCGGTTTCACTTTATTTTATATTTCTAAAAATTCACACAGGCGAACAACTTTAAAACCGAAATAATTTTACGTCAATCATTTCGAAATGTGCTTATTTATTAGGAAATTAATTTTTAGACGTGCACCAGAAATTAATTCGAAAATATTGCGTGTTTTGTATTCGGTATATCAGTTTTCAGGATTTCCTAACCAACAGCTTTATAACCGATTAATTTTTACATCATTCAATTGGAAATGTGCTTTTTTATTAGGAAATGAATTTTCAGCCGTGCGCCAGAATTTAATTCGAAAATATTGCGTGTTTTGTATTCGGTATATCAGTTTCCAGGATTTCCTAACAATGGTTTCATTGTTTAAACAATGTATTCGGTTTCACTTTATTTTATATTTCTAAAAATTCCCACAGGCGAACAATTTTAAAACCGAAATATTTTTACGTCAATCATTTCGAAATGTGCTTATTTATTGGGAAATTAATTTTCAGCCGTGCACCAGAATTTAATTCGAAAATATTGCGTGTTTTGTATTCGGTATATCAGTTTTCAGGATTTCCTAACCAACAGCTTTAGAACCGATTAATTTTTACGTCATTCATTTCGAAATGTTCTTATTTATTAGAAATTAATTTTCAGCCGTGCACCAGAATTTTATTCGAAAATATTGCGTGTTTTATATTCGGTATATCAGTTTCCAGGATTTCCTAACAATGGTTTCATTGTTTAAACAATGTGTTCGGTTTCACTTTATTTTATATTTCTAAAATTTCACACAGGCGAACAACTTTAAAACCGAAATATTTTTACATCATTCATTTCGAAATGTGCTTATATATTAGGAAATGAATTTTCAGCCGTGCACCGGAATTTAATTCGAAAATATTGCGTGTTTTGTATTCGGTATATCAGTTTCCAGGACTTCCTAGCAATGGTTTCATTGTTTAAACAATGTATTCGGTTTCGCCTTATTTTACATTTCTAAATAATCACACAGTCGAACAACTTTAAAACCAAAATATTTTTACGTCAATCATTTCGAAATGTGCTTATTTATTAGGAAATGAATTTTCAGCCGTGCACCGGAATTTAATTCGAAAATATTGCGTGTTTTGTATCCGGTACATCAGTTTTCAAGGTTTCCTAACAATGTTTCATTGTTTAAACAATGTATTCGGTTTTACTTTATTTTACACTACTAAAAATGCACACAGGGGAACAACATTGAAACCGAAATATTTTTACATCAATCATTTCGAAATGTGCTTAGTTATTAGGAAATGAATTTTCAGCCGTGCACCGGAATTTAATTCGAAAATATTGCGTGTTTTATATTCGGTATATCAGTTTCCAGGATTTCCTAACAATGGTTTCATTGTTTAAACAATGTATTCGGTTTAACTTTATTTTATATTTCTAAAATTTCACACAGGCGAACAACTTTAAAACCGAAATATTTTTACATCATTCATTTCGAAATGTGCTTATATATTAGGAAATGAATTTTCAGACGTGCACCGGAATTTAATTCGAAAATATTGCGTGTTTTGTATTCGGTATATCAGTTTCCAGGGCTTCCTAACAATGGTTTCATTGTTTAAACAATGTATTCGGTTTCGCTTTATTTTACATTTCTAAATAATCACACAGCCGAACAACTTTAAAACCAAAATATTTTTACGTCAATCATTTCGAAATGTGCTTATATATTAGGAAATGAATTTTCAGACGTGCACCGGAATTTAATTCGAAAATATTGCGTGTTTTGTATTCGGTATATCAGTTTCCAGGATTTCCTAACAATGGTTTCATTCTTTAAACAATGTATTACGTTTACATTAATTTTACATTTCTAAAAATTCAATCAGGCCAACACCTTTAGAACCGATTAATTTTTACGTAATTCATTTCGAAATGTTCTTATTTATTAGAAAATTATTTTTCAGCCGTACACCAGAATTTAATTCGAAAATATTGCGTGTTTTGTATTCGGTATATCAGCTTTTAGGATTTCCCAACAATGGTTTCATTGTTTAAACAATGTATTCGGTTTCATTTTATTTTATATTTCTAAAAATTCACACAGGCGAACAACTTTAAATCCGAAATATTTTTACGTAATTCTTTTCGAAATGTTCTTATTTATTAGAAAATTAATTTTCAGCCGTACACCAGAGTTTAATTCGAAAATATTGCGTGTTTTGTATTCGGTATATCAGTTTCCAGGATTTCCTAACAATGGTTTCATTGTTTAAACAATGTATTCGGATTCGCTTTATTTTACATTTCTAAATAATCACACAGTCGAACAACTTTAAAACCGAAATATTTTTACGTCAATCATTTCGGAATGTGCTTATTTATTAGGAAATGAATTTTCAGCCGTGCACCGGAATTTAATTCGAAAATATTGCGTGTTTTGTATTCGGTATATCAGTTTCCAGGATTTCCTAACAATGGTTTCATTGTTTAAACAATGTATTACGTTTACATTAATTTTACATTTCTAAAAATTCAATCAGGCCAACACCTTTAGAACCGATTAATTTTTACGTAATTCATTTCGAAATGTTCTTATTTATTAGAAAATTAATTTTCAGCCGTACACCAGAATTTAATTCGAAAATATTGCGTGTTTTGTATTCGGTATATCAGCTTTTAGGATTTCCCAACAATGGTTTCATTGTTTAAACAATGTATTCGGTTTCATTTTATTTTATATTTCTAAAAATTCACACAGGCGAACAACTTTAAATCCGAAATATTTTTACGTAATTCTTTTCGAAATGTTCTTATTTATTAGAAAATTAATTTTCAGCCGTACACCAGAGTTTAATTCGAAAATATTGCGTGTTTTGTATTCGGTATATCAGTTTCCAGGATTTCCTAACAATGGTTTCATTGTTTAAACAATGTATTCGGATTCGCTTTATTTTACATTTCTAAATAATCACACAGTCGAACAACTTTAAAACCGAAATATTTTTACGTCAATCATTTCGGAATGTGCTTATTTATTAGGAAATGAATTTTCAGCCGTGCACCGGAATTTAATTCGAAAATATTGCGTGTTTTGTATTCGGTATATCAGTTTCCAGGATTTCCTAACAATGGTTTCATTGTTTAAACAATGTATTACGTTTACATTAATTTTACATTTCTAAAAATTCAATCAGGCCAACACCTTTAGAACCGATTAATTTTTACGTAATTCATTTCGAAATGTTCTTATTTATTAGAAAATTATTTTTCAGCCGTACACCGGAGTTTAATTCGAAAATATTGCGTGTTTTCTATCCGGTACATCAGTTTTCAAGGTTTCCTAACAATGTTTCATTGTTTAAACAATGTATTCGGTTTTACTTTATTTTACACTACTAAAAATTCACACAGGGGAACAACATTGAAACCGAAATATTTTTACATCAATCATTTCGAAATGTGCTTAGTTATTAGGAAATTAATTTTCAGCCGTGCACCAGAATTTAATTCGAAAATATTGCGTGTTTTGTATTTTGTATATCAGCTTTTAGGATTTCCTAACAATGGTTTCATTGTTTAAACAATGTAAAATTTTTCATTAATTTTACATTTCTAAAAATTCAAACAGGACAACACGTTTAGAACCGATTAATTTTTACGTCATTCAATTGGAAATGTGCTTATTTATTAGGAAATGCATTTTCAGCCGTGCGCCAGAAATTAATTCGAAAATATTGCGTGTTTTGTATTCGGTATATCAGTTTCCAGGATTTCTTAAAAATGGTTTCATTGTTTAAACAATGTATTCGGTTTCACTTTATTTTATATTTCTAAAAATTCACACAGGCGAACAATTTTAAAACCGAAATATTTTTACGTCAATCATTTCGAAATGTGCTTATTTATTAGGAAATTAATTTTTAGACGTGCACCAGAAATTAATTCGAAAATATTGCGTGTTTTGTATTCGGTATATCAGTTTTCAGGATTTCCTAACCAACAGCTTTAGAACCGATTAATTTTTACATCATTCAATTGGAAATGTGCTTTTTTATTAGGAAATGAATTTTCAGCCGTGCGCCAGAATTTAATTCGAAAATATTGCGTGTTTTGTATTCGGTATATCAGTTTCCAGGATTTCCTAACAATGGTTTCATTGTTTAAACAATGTATTCGGTTTCACTTTATTTTATATTTCTAAAAATTCCCACAGGCGAACAATTTTAAAACCGAAATATTTTTACGTCAATCATTTCGAAATGTGCTTATTTATTAGGAAATGAATTTTCAGCCGTGCACCGGAATTTAATTCGAAAATATTGCGTGTTTTGTATCCGGTACATCAGTTTTCAAGGTTTCCTAACAATGTTTCATTGTTTAAACAATGTATTCGGTTTTACTTTATTTTACACTACTAAAAATGCACACAGGGGAACAACATTGAAACCGAAATATTTTTACATCAATCATTTCGAAATGTGCTTAGTTATTAGGAAATGAATTTTCAGCCGTGCACCGGAATTTAATTCGAAAATATTGCGTGTTTTATATTCGGTATATCAGTTTCCAGGATTTCCTAACAATGGTTTCATTGTTTAAACAATGTATTCGGTTTAACTTTATTTTATATTTCTAAAATTTCACACAGGCGAACAACTTTAAAACCGAAATATTTTTACATCATTCATTTCGAAATGTGCTTATATATTAGGAAATGAATTTTCAGACGTGCACCGGAATTTAATTCGAAAATATTGCGTGTTTTGTATTCGGTATATCAGTTTCCAGGGCTTCCTAACAATGGTTTCATTGTTTAAACAATGTATTCGGTTTCGCTTTATTTTACATTTCTAAATAATCACACAGCCGAACAACTTTAAAACCAAAATATTTTTACGTCAATCATTTCGAAATGTGCTTATATATTAGGAAATGAATTTTCAGACGTGCACCGGAATTTAATTCGAAAATATTGCGTGTTTTGTATTCGGTATATCAGTTTCCAGGATTTCCTAACAATGGTTTCATTCTTTAAACAATGTATTACGTTTACATTAATTTTACATTTCTAAAAATTCAATCAGGCCAACACCTTTAGAACCGATTAATTTTTACGTAATTCATTTCGAAATGTTCTTATTTATTAGAAAATTATTTTTCAGCCGTACACCAGAATTTAATTCGAAAATATTGCGTGTTTTGTATTCGGTATATCAGCTTTTAGGATTTCCCAACAATGGTTTCATTGTTTAAACAATGTATTCGGTTTCATTTTATTTTATATTTCTAAAAATTCACACAGGCGAACAACTTTAAATCCGAAATATTTTTACGTAATTCTTTTCGAAATGTTCTTATTTATTAGAAAATTAATTTTCAGCCGTACACCAGAGTTTAATTCGAAAATATTGCGTGTTTTGTATTCGGTATATCAGTTTCCAGGATTTCCTAACAATGGTTTCATTGTTTAAACAATGTATTCGGATTCGCTTTATTTTACATTTCTAAATAATCACACAGTCGAACAACTTTAAAACCGAAATATTTTTACGTCAATCATTTCGGAATGTGCTTATTTATTAGGAAATGAATTTTCAGCCGTGCACCGGAATTTAATTCGAAAATATTGCGTGTTTTGTATTCGGTATATCAGTTTCCAGGATTTCCTAACAATGGTTTCATTGTTTAAACAATGTATTACGTTTACATTAATTTTACATTTCTAAAAATTCAATCAGGCCAACACCTTTAGAACCGATTAATTTTTACGTAATTCATTTCGAAATGTTCTTATTTATTAGAAAATTAATTTTCAGCCGTACACCAGAATTTAATTCGAAAATATTGCGTGTTTTGTATTCGGTATATCAGCTTTTAGGATTTCCCAACAATGGTTTCATTGTTTAAACAATGTATTCGGTTTCATTTTATTTTATATTTCTAAAAATTCACACAGGCGAACAACTTTAAATCCGAAATATTTTTACGTAATTCTTTTCGAAATGTTCTTATTTATTAGAAAATTAATTTTCAGCCGTACACCAGAGTTTAATTCGAAAATATTGCGTGTTTTGTATTCGGTATATCAGTTTCCAGGATTTCCTAACAATGGTTTCATTGTTTAAACAATGTATTCGGATTCGCTTTATTTTACATTTCTAAATAATCACACAGTCGAACAACTTTAAAACCGAAATATTTTTACGTCAATCATTTCGGAATGTGCTTATTTATTAGGAAATGAATTTTCAGCCGTGCACCGGAATTTAATTCGAAAATATTGCGTGTTTTGTATTCGGTATATCAGTTTCCAGGATTTCCTAACAATGGTTTCATTGTTTAAACAATGTATTACGTTTACATTAATTTTACATTTCTAAAAATTCAATCAGGCCAACACCTTTAGAACCGATTAATTTTTACGTAATTCATTTCGAAATGTTCTTATTTATTAGAAAATTATTTTTCAGCCGTACACCGGAGTTTAATTCGAAAATATTGCGTGTTTTCTATCCGGTACATCAGTTTTCAAGGTTTCCTAACAATGTTTCATTGTTTAAACAATGTATTCGGTTTTACTTTATTTTACACTACTAAAAATTCACACAGGGGAACAACATTGAAACCGAAATATTTTTACATCAATCATTTCGAAATGTGCTTAGTTATTAGGAAATTAATTTTCAGCCGTGCACCAGAATTTAATTCGAAAATATTGCGTGTTTTGTATTTTGTATATCAGCTTTTAGGATTTCCTAACAATGGTTTCATTGTTTAAACAATGTAAAATTTTTCATTAATTTTACATTTCTAAAAATTCAAACAGGACAACACGTTTAGAACCGATTAATTTTTACGTCATTCAATTGGAAATGTGCTTATTTATTAGGAAATGCATTTTCAGCCGTGCGCCAGAAATTAATTCGAAAATATTGCGTGTTTTGTATTCGGTATATCAGTTTCCAGGATTTCTTAAAAATGGTTTCATTGTTTAAACAATGTATTCGGTTTCACTTTATTTTATATTTCTAAAAATTCACACAGGCGAACAATTTTAAAACCGAAATATTTTTACGTCAATCATTTCGAAATGTGCTTATTTATTAGGAAATTAATTTTTAGACGTGCACCAGAAATTAATTCGAAAATATTGCGTGTTTTGTATTCGGTATATCAGTTTTCAGGATTTCCTAACCAACAGCTTTAGAACCGATTAATTTTTACATCATTCAATTGGAAATGTGCTTTTTTATTAGGAAATGAATTTTCAGCCGTGCGCCAGAATTTAATTCGAAAATATTGCGTGTTTTGTATTCGGTATATCAGTTTCCAGGATTTCCTAACAATGGTTTCATTGTTTAAACAATGTATTCGGTTTCACTTTATTTTATATTTCTAAAAATTCCCACAGGCGAACAATTTTAAAACCGAAATATTTTTACGTCAATCATTTCGAAATGTGCTTATTTATTGGGAAATTAATTTTCAGCCGTGCACCAGAATTTAATTCGAAAATATTGCGTGTTTTGTATTCGGTATATCAGTTTTCAGGATTTCCTAACCAACAGCTTTAGAACCGATTAATTTTTACGTCATTCATTTCGAAATGTTCTTATTTATTAGAAATTAATTTTCAGCCGTGCACCAGAATTTAATTCGAAAATATTGCGTGTTTTATATTCGGTATATCAGTTTCCAGGATTTCCTAACAATGGTTTCATTGTTTAAACAATGTGTTCGGTTTCACTTTATTTTATATTTCTAAAATTTCACACAGGCGAACAACTTTAAAACCGAAATATTTTTACATCATTCATTTCGAAATGTGCTTATATATTAGGAAATGAATTTTCAGCCGTGCACCGGAATTTAATTCGAAAATATTGCGTGTTTTGTATTCGGTATATCAGTTTCCAGGACTTCCTAGCAATGGTTTCATTGTTTAAACAATGTATTCGGTTTCGCTTTATTTTACATTTCTAAATAATCACACAGTCGAACAACTTTAAAACCAAAATATTTTTACGTCAATCATTTCGAAATGTGCTTATTTATTAGGAAATGAATTTTCAGCCGTGCACCGGAATTTAATTCGAAAATATTGCATGTTTTGTATTCGGTATATCAGTTTCCAGGATTTCCTAACGATGGTTTCATTGTTTAAAAAATGTATTCGGTTTCACTTTATTTTACATTTCTAAAAATGCACGCAGGCGAACAACTTTAAAACCGAAATTTTTTTACGTCATTCACTTCGAATTGTGCTTATTTAGTAGGAAATTAATTTTCAGCCATGCACCGGAATTTAATTCGAAAATATTGCGTGTTTTGTATCCGGTACATCAGTTTTCAAGGTTTCCTAACAATGTTTCATTGTTTAAACAATGTATTCGGTTTTACTTTATTTTACACTACTAAAAATGCACACAGGGGAACAACATTGAAACCGAAATATTTTTACATCAATCATTTCGAAATGTGCTTAGTTATTAGGAAATGAATTTTCAGCCGTGCACCGGAATTTAATTCGAAAATATTGCGTGTTTTATATTCGGTATATCAGTTTCCAGGATTTCCTAACAATGGTTTCATTGTTTAAACAATGTATTCGGTTTAACTTTATTTTATATTTCTAAAATTTCACACAGGCGAACAACTTTAAAACCGAAATATTTTTACATCATTCATTTCGAAATGTGCTTATATATTAGGAAATGAATTTTCAGACGTGCACCGGAATTTAATTCGAAAATATTGCGTGTTTTGTATTCGGTATATCAGTTTCCAGGACTTCCTAACAATGGTTTCATTGTTTAAACAATGTATTCGGTTTCGCTTTATTTTACATTTCTAAATAATCACACAGTCGAACAACTTTAAAACCAAAATATTTTTACGTCAATCATTTCGAAATGTGCTTATTTATTAGGAAATGAATTTTCAGCCGTGCACCGGAATTTAATTCGAAAATATTGCATGTTTTGTATTCGGTATATCAGTTTCCAGGATTTCCTAACGATGGTTTCATTGTTTAAAAAATGTATTCGGTTTCACTTTATTTTACATTTCTAAAAATGCACGCAGGCGCACAACTTTAAAACCGAAATTTTTTTACGTCATTCACTTCGAAATGTGCTTATTTAGTAGGAAATTAATTTTCAGCCGTACACCAGAATTTAATTCGAAAATATTGCGTGTTTTGTATTCGGTATATCAGCTTTTAGGATTTCCCAACAATGGTTTCATTGTTTAAACAATGTATTCGGTTTCATTTTATTTTATATTTCTAAAAATTCACACAGGCGAACAACTTTAAATCCGAAATATTTTTACGTAATTCTTTTCGAAATGTTCTTATTTATTAGAAAATTAATTTTCAGCCGTACACCAGAGTTTAATTCGAAAATATTGCGTGTTTTGTATTCGGTATATCAGTTTCCAGGATTTCCTAACAATGGTTTCATTGTTTAAACAATGTATTCGGATTCGCTTTATTTTACATTTCTAAATAATCACACAGTCGAACAACTTTAAAACCGAAATATTTTTACGTCAATCATTTCGGAATGTGCTTATTTATTAGGAAATGAATTTTCAGCCGTGCACCGGAATTTAATTCGAAAATATTGCGTGTTTTGTATTCGGTATATCAGTTTCCAGGATTTCCTAACAATGGTTTCATTGTTTAAACAATGTATTACGTTTACATTAATTTTACATTTCTAAAAATTCAATCAGGCCAACACCTTTAGAACCGATTAATTTTTACGTAATTCATTTCGAAATGTTCTTATTTATTAGAAAATTAATTTTCAGCCGTACACCAGAATTTAATTCGAAAATATTGCGTGTTTTGTATTCGGTATATCAGCTTTTAGGATTTCCCAACAATGGTTTCATTGTTTAAACAATGTATTCGGTTTCATTTTATTTTATATTTCTAAAAATTCACACAGGCGAACAACTTTAAATCCGAAATATTTTTACGTAATTCTTTTCGAAATGTTCTTATTTATTAGAAAATTAATTTTCAGCCGTACACCAGAGTTTAATTCGAAAATATTGCGTGTTTTGTATTCGGTATATCAGTTTCCAGGATTTCCTAACAATGGTTTCATTGTTTAAACAATGTATTCGGATTCGCTTTATTTTACATTTCAAAATAATCACACAGTCGAACAACTTTAAAACCAAAGTATTTTTACGTCAATCATTTCGAAATGTGCTTATTTATTAGGAAATGAATTTTCAGCCGTGCACCGGAATTTAATTCGAAACTATTGCGTGTTTTGTATTCGGTATATCAGTTTCCAGGATTTCCTAACAATGGTTTCATTGTTTAAACAATGTATTCGGTTTCACTTTATTTTACATTTCTAAAAATACACGCAGGCGAACAACTTTAAAACCGAAATTTTTTTACGTCATTCACTTCGAAATGTGCTTATTTAGTAGGAAATTAATTTTCAGCCGTGCACCGGAGATTAATTCGAAAATATTGCGTGTTTTGTATCCGGTACATCAGTTTTCAAGGTTTCCTAACAATGTTTCATTGTTTAAACAATGTATTCGATTTTACTTTATTTTACACTACTAAAAATTCACACAGGGGAACAACATTGAAACCGAAATATTTTTACATCAATCATTTCGAAATATGCTTAGTTATTAGGAAATTAATTTTCCGCCTCGCACCAGAATTTAATTCGAAAATATTGCGTGTTTTGTATTTTGTATATCAGCTTTTAGGATTTCCTAACAATGGTTTCATTGTTTAAACAATGTATTCGGTTTCACTTTATTTTATATTTCTAAAAATTCACACAGGCGAACAATTTTAAAACCGAAATATTTTTACGTCAATCATTTCGAAATGTGCTTATTTATTAGGAAATTAATTTTTAAACGTGCACCAGAATTTAATTCGAAAATATTGCGTGTTTTGTATTCGGTATATCAGTTTCCAGGATTTCTTAAAAATGGTTTCATTGTTTAAACAATGTATTCGGTTTCACTTTATTTTATATTTCTAAAAATTCCCACAGGCGAACAATTTTAAAACCGAAATATTTTTACGTCAATCATTTCGAAATGTGCTTATTTATTGGGAAATTAATTTTCAGCCGTGCACCAGAATTTAATTCGAAAATATTGCGTGTTTTGTATTCGGTATATCAGTTTTCAGGATTTCCTAACCAACAGCTTTAGAACCGATTAATTTTTACGTCATTCATTTCGAAATGTTCTTATTTATTAGAAATTAATTTTCGGCCGTGCACCAGAATTTAATTCGAAAATATTGCGTGTTTTATATTCGGTATATCAGTTTCCAGGATTTCCTAACAATGGTTTCATTGTTTAAACAATGTATTCGGTTTCACTTTATTTTATATTTCTAAAATTTCACACAGGCGAACAACTTTAAAACCGAAATATTTTTACATCATTCATTTCGAAATGTTCTTATATATTAGAAAATTAATTTTCAGCCGTACACCAGAATTTAATTCGAAGAAATTGCGTGTTTTGTATTCGGTATATCAGTTTCCAGGATTTCCTAACAATGGTTTCATTGTTTAAACAATGTATTACGTTTACATTAATTTTACATTTCTAAAAATTCAATCAGGCCAACACCTTTAGAACCGATTAATTTTTACGTAATTCATTTGGAAATGTTCTTATTTATTAGAAAATTATTTTTCAGCCGTACACCAGAATTTAATTCGAAAATATTGCGTGTTTTGTATTCGGTATATCAGCTTTTAGGATTTCCCAACAATGGTTTCATTGTTTAAACAATGTATTCGGTTTCATTTTATTTTATATTTCTAAAAATTCACACAGGCGAATAACTTTAAATCCGAAATATTTTTACGTAATTCTTTTCGAAATGTTCTTATTTATTAGAAAATTAATTTTCAGCCGTACACCAGAATTTAATTCGAAAATATTGCGTGTTTTCTATCCGGTACATCAGTTTCCACGATTTCCTAACAATGGTTTCATTGTTTAAACAATGTATTCGGATTCGCTTTATTTTACATTTCTAAATAATCACACAGTCGAACAACTTTAAAACCGAAATATTTTTACGTCAATCATTTCGGAATGTGCTTATTTATTAGGAAATGAATTTTCAGCCGTGCACCGGAATTTAATTCGAAAATATTGCGTGTTTTGTATTCGGTATATCAGTTTCCAGGATTTCCTAACAATGGTTTCATTGTTTAAACAATGTATTACGTTTACATTAATTTTACATTTCTAAAAATTCAATCAGGCCAACACCTTTAGAACCGATTAATTTTTACGTAATTCATTTCGAAATGTTCTTATTTATTAGAAAATTATTTTTCAGCCGTACACCAGAATTTAATTCGAAAATATTGCGTGTTTTGTATTCGGTATATCAGTTTCCAGGATTTCCTAACAATGGTTTCATTGTTTAAACAATGTATTCGGTTTCACTTTATTTTACATTTCTAAAAATACACGCAAGCGAACAACTTTAAAACCGAAATTTTTTTACGTCATTCACTTCGAAATGTGCTTATTTAGTAGGAAATTAATTTTCAGCCGTGCACCGGAGTTTAATTCGAAAATATTGCGTGTTTTCTATCCGGTACATCAGTTTTCAAGGTTTCCTAACAATGTTTCATTGTTTAAACAATGTATTCGGTTTTACTTTATTTTACACTACTAAAAATTCACACAGGGGAACAACATTGAAACCGAAATATTTTTACATCAATCATTTCGAAATGTGCTTAGTTATTAGGAAATTAATTTTCAGCCGTGCACCAGAATTTAATTCGAAAATATTGCGTGTTTTGTATTTTGTATATCAGCTTTTAGGATTTCCTAACAATGGTTTCATTGTTTAAACAATGTAAAATTTTTCATTAATTTTACATTTCTAAAAATTCAAACAGGACAACACGTTTAGAACCGATTAATTTTTACGTCATTCAATTGGAAATGTGCTTATTTATTAGGAAATGCATTTTCAGCCGTGCGCCAGAATTTAATTCGAAAATATTGCGTGTTTTGTATTCGGTATATCAGTTTCCAGGATTTCTTAAAAATGGTTTCATTGTTTAAACAATGTATTCGGTTTCACTTTATTTTATATTTCTAAAAATTCACACAGGCGAACAATTTTAAAACCGAAATATTTTTACGTCAATCATTTCGAAATGTGCTTATTTATTAGGAAATTAATTTTTAGACGTGCACCAGAAATTAATTCGAAAATATTGCGTGTTTTGTATTCGGTATATCAGTTTTCAGGATTTCCTAACCAACAGCTTTAGAACCGATTAATTTTTACATCATTCAATTGGAAATGTGCTTTTTTATTAGGAAATGAATTTTCAGCCGTGCGCCAGAATTTAATTCGAAAATATTGCGTGTTTTGTATTCGGTATATCAGTTTCCAGGATTTCCTAACAATGGTTTCATTGTTTAAACAATGTATTCGGTTTCACTTTATTTTATATTTCTAAAAATTCCCACAGGCGAACAATTTTAAAACCGAAATATTTTTACGTCAATCATTTCGAAATGTGCTTATTTATTGGGAAATTAATTTTCAGCCGTGCACCAGAATTTAATTCGAAAATATTGCGTGTTTTGTATTCGGTATATCAGTTTTCAGGATTTCCTAACCAACAGCTTTAGAACCGATTAATTTTTACGTCATTCATTTCGAAATGTTCTTATTTATTAGAAATTAATTTTCAGCCGTGCACCAGAATTTAATTCGAAAATATTGCGTGTTTTATATTCGGTATATCAGTTTCCAGGATTTCCTAACAATGGTTTCATTGTTTAAACAATGTGTTCGGTTTCACTTTATTTTACATTTCTAAAAATTCAATCAGGCCAACACCTTTAGAACCGATTAATTTTTACGTAATTCATTTCGAAATGTTCTTATTTATTAGAAAATTAATTTTCAGCCGTACACCAGAATTTAATTCGAAAATATTGCGTGTTTTGTATTCGGTATATCAGCTTTTAGGATTTCCCAACAATGGTTTCATTGTTTAAACAATGTATTCGGTTTCATTTTATTTTATATTTCTAAAAATTCACACAGGCGAACAACTTTAAATCCGAAATATTTTTACGTAATTCTTTTCGAAATGTTCTTATTTATTAGAAAATTAATTTTCAGCCGTACACCAGAGTTTAATTCGAAAATATTGCGTGTTTTGTATTCGGTATATCAGTTTCCAGGATTTCCTAACAATGGTTTCATTGTTTAAACAATGTATTCGGATTCGCTTTATTTTACATTTCAAAATAATCACACAGTCGAACAACTTTAAAACCAAAATATTTTTACGTCAATCATTTCGAAATGTGCTTATTTATTAGGAAATGAATTTTCAGCCGTGCACTGGAATTTAATTCGAAACTATTGCGTGTTTTGTATTCGGTATATCAGTTTCCAGGATTTCCTAACAATGGTTTCATTGTTTAAACAATGTATTCGGTTTCACTTTATTTTACATTTCTAAAAATACACGCAGGCGAACAACTTTAAAACCGAAATTTTTTTACGTCATTCACTTCGAAATGTGCTTATTTAGTAGGAAATTAATTTTCAGCCGTGCACCGGAGATTAATTCGAAAATATTGCGTGTTTTGTATCCGGTACATCAGTTTTCAAGGTTTCATAACAATGTTTCTTTGTTTAAACAATGTATTCGGTTTTACTTTATTTTACACTACTAAAAATTCACACAGGGGAACAACATTGAAACCGAAATATTTTTACATCAATCATTTCGAAATGTGCTTAGTTATTCGGAAATTAATTTTCCGCCGTGCACCAGAATTTAATTCGAAAATATTGCGTGTTTTGTATTTTGTATATCAGCTTTTAGGATTTCCTAACAATGGTTTCATTGTTTAAACAATGTATTCGGTTTCACTTTATTTTATATTTCTAAAAATTCACACAGGCGAACAATTTTAAAACCGAAATATTTTTACGTCAATCATTTCGAAATGTGCTTATTTATTAGGAAATTAATTTTTAAACGTGCACCAGAATTTAATTCGAAAATATTGCGTGTTTTGTATTCGGTATATCAGTTTCCAGGATTTCTTAAAAATGGTTTCATTGTTTAAACAATGTATTCGGTTTCACTTTATTTTATATTTCTAAAAATTCCCACAGGCGAACAATTTTAAAACCGAAATATTTTTACGTCAATCATTTCGAAATGTGCTTATTTATTGGGAAATTAATTTTCAGCCGTGCACCAGAATTTAATTCGAAAATATTGCGTGTTTTGTATTCGGTATATCAGTTTTCAGGATTTCCTAACCAACAGCTTTAGAACCGATTAATTTTTACGTCATTCATTTCGAAATGTTCTTATTTATTAGAAATTAATTTTCGGCCGTGCACCAGAATTTAATTCGAAAATATTGCGTGTTTTATATTCGGTATATCAGTTTCCAGGATTTCCTAACAATGGTTTCATTGTTTAAACAATGTATTCGGTTTCACTTTATTTTATATTTCTAAAATTTCACACAGGCGAACAACTTTAAAACCGAAATATTTTTACATCATTCATTTCGAAATGTTCTTATTTATTAGAAAATTAATTTTCAGCCGTACACCAGAATTTAATTCGAAAATATTGCGTGTTTTGTATTCGGTATATCAGTTTTTAGGATTTCCTAACACTGGTTTCATTGTTTAAACAATGTATTACGTTTACATTAATTTTACATTTCTAAAAATTCGAACAGGCCAACACCTTTAGAACCGATTAATTTTTACGTCATTCAATTGGAAATGTGCTTATTTATTAGGAAATGAATTTTCAGCCGTGCGCCGGAATTTAATTCGAAAAAATTGCGTGTTTTGTATTCGGTATATCAGTTTCCAGGATTTCCTAACAATGGTTTCATTGTTTAAACAATGTATTACGTTTACATTAATTTTACATTTCTAAAAATTCAATCAGGCCAACACCTTTAGAACCGATTAATGTTTACGTAATTCATTTCGAAATGTTCTTATTTATTAGAAAATTATTTTTCAGCCGTACACCAGAATTTAATTCGAAAATATTGCGTGTTTTGTATTCGGTATATCAGCTTTTAGGATTTCCCAACAATGGTTTCATTGTTTAAACAATGTATTCGGTTTCATTTTATTTTATATTTCTAAAAATTCACACAGGCGAATAACTTTAAATCCGAAATATTTTTACGTAATTCTTTTCGAAATGTTCTTATTTATTAGAAAATTAATTTTCAGCCGTACACCAGAATTTAATTCGAAAATATTGCGTGTTTTGTATTCGGTATATCAGTTTTCAGGATTTCCTAACCAACAGCTTTAGAACCGATTAATTTTTACGTCATTCATTTCGAAATGTTCTTATTTATTAGAAATTAATTTTCAGCCGTGCACCAGAATTTAATTCGAAAATATTGCGTGTTTTATATTCGGTATATCAGTTTCCAGGATTTCCTAACAATGGTTTCATTGTTAAACAATGTGTTCGGTTTCACTTTATTTTATATTTCTAAAATTTCACACAGGCGAACAACTTTAAAACCGAAATATTTTTACATCATTCATTTCGAAATGTGCTTATATATTATGAAATGAATTTTCAGCCGTGCACCGGAATTTAATTCGAAAATATTGCGTGTTTTGTATTCGGTATATCAGTTTCCAGGACTTCCTAGCAATGGTTTCATTGTTTAAACAATGTATTCGGTTTCGCTTTATTTTACATTTCTAAATAATCACACAGTCGAACAACTTTAAAACCAAAATATTTTTACGTCAATCATTTCGAAATGTGCTTATTTATTAGGAAATGAATTTTCAGCCGTGCACCGGAATTTAATTCGAAAATACTGCATGTTTTGTATTCGGTATATCAGTTTCCAGGATTTCCTAACGATGGTTTCATTGTTTAAAAAATGTATTCGGTTTCGCTTTATTTTACATTTCTAAATAATCACACAGTCGAACAACTTTAAAACCAAAATATTTTTACGTCAATCATTTCGAAATGTGCTTATTTATTAGGAAATTAATTTTTAGACGTGCACCAGAAATTAATTCGAAAATATTGCGTGTTTTGTATTCGGTATATCAGTTTTCAGGATTTCCTAACCAACAGCTTTAGAACCGATTAATTTTTACATCATTCAATTGGAAATGTGCTTTTTTATTAGGAAATGAATTTTCAGCCGTGCGCCAGAATTTAATTCGAAAATATTGCGTGTTTTGTATTCGGTATATCAGTTTCCAGGATTTCCTAACAATGGTTTCATTGTTTAAACAATGTATTCGGTTTCACTTTATTTTATATTTCTAAAAATTCCCACAGGCGAACAATTTTAAAACCGAAATATTTTTACGTCAATCATTTCGAAATGTGCTTATTTATTGGGAAATTAATTTTCAGCCGTGCACCAGAATTTAATTCGAAAATATTGCGTGTTTTGTATTCGGTATATCAGTTTTCAGGATTTCCTAACCAACAGCTTTAGAACCGATTAATTTTTACGTCATTCATTTCGAAATGTTCTTATTTATTAGAAATTAATTTTCAGCCGTGCACCAGAATTTAATTCGAAAATATTGCGTGTTTTATATTCGGTATATCAGTTTCCAGGATTTCCTAACAATGGTTTCATTGTTTAAACAATGTGTTCGGTTTCACTTTATTTTATATTTCTAAAATTTCACACAGGCGAACAACTTTAAAACCGAAATATGTTTACATCATTCATTTCGAAATGTGCTTATATATTAGGAAATGAATTTTCAGCCGTGCACCGGAATTTAATTCGAAAATATTGCGTGTTTTGTATTCGGTATATCAGTTTCCAGGACTTCCTAGCAATGGTTTCATTGTTTAAACAATGTATTCGGTTTCGCTTTATTTTACATTTCTAAATAATCACACAGTCGAACAACTTTAAAACCAAAATATTTTTACGTCAATCATTTCGAAATGTGCTTATTTATTACGAAATGAATTTTCAGCCGTGCACCGGAATTTAATTCGAAAATATTGCATGTTTTGTATTCGGTATATCAGTTTCCAGGATTTCCTAACGATGGTTTCATTGTTTAAAAAATGTATTCGGTTTCACTTTATTTTATATTTCTAAAATTTCACACAGGCGAACAACTTTAAAACCGAAATATTTTTACATCATTCATTTCGAAATGTGCTTATATATTAGGAAATGAATTTTCAGACGTGCACCGGAATTTAATTCGAAAATATTGCGTGTTTTGTATTCGGTATATCAGTTTCCAGGACTTCCTAACAATGGTTTCATTGTTTAAACAATGTATTCGGTTTCGCTTTATTTTACATTTCTAAATAATCACACAGTCGAACAACTTTAAAACCAAAATATTTTTACGTCAATCATTTCGAAATGTGCTTATTTATTAGGAAATGAATTTTCAGCCGTGCACCGGAATTTAATTCGAAAATATTGCATGTTTTGTATTCGGTATATCAGTTTCCAGGATTTCCTAACGATGGTTTCATTGTTTAAAAAATGTATTCGGTTTCACTTTATTTTACATTTCTAAAAATGCACGCAGGCGCACAACTTTAAAACCGAAATTTTTTTACGTCATTCACTTCGAAATGTGCTTATTTAGTAGGAAATTAATTTTCAGCCGTACACCAGAATTTAATTCGAAAATATTGCGTGTTTTGTATTCGGTATATCAGCTTTTAGGATTTCCCAACAATGGTTTCATTGTTTAAACAATGTATTCGGTTTCATTTTATTTTATATTTCTAAAAATTCACACAGGCGAACAACTTTAAATCCGAAATATTTTTACGTAATTCTTTTCGAAATGTTCTTATTTATTAGGAAATTAATTTTCAGCCGTACACCAGAGTTTAATTCGAAAATATTGCGTGTTTTGTATTCGGTATATCAGTTTCCAGGATTTCCTAACAATGGTTTCATTGTTTAAACAATGTATTCGGATTCGCTTTATTTTACATTTCTAAATAATCACACAGTCGAACAACTTTAAAACCGAAATATTTTTACGTCAATCATTTCGGAATGTGCTTATTTATTAGGAAATGAATTTTCAGCCGTGCACCGGAATTTAATTCGAAAATATTGCGTGTTTTGTATTCGGTATATCAGTTTCCAGGATTTCCTAACAATGGTTTCATTGTTTAAACAATGTATTACGTTTACATTAATTTTACATTTCTAAAAATTCAATCAGGCCAACACCTTTAGAACCGATTAATTTTTACGTAATTCATTTCGAAATGTTCTTATTTATTAGAAAATTAATTTTCAGCCGTACACCAGAATTTAATTCGAAAATATTGCGTGTTTTGTATTCGGTATATCAGCTTTTAGGATTTCCCAACAATGGTTTCATTGTTTAACAATGTATTCGGTTTCATTTTATTTTATATTTCTAAAAATTCACACAGGCGAACAACTTTAAATCCGAAATATTTTTACGTAATTCTTTTCGAAATGTTCTTATTTATTAGAAAATTAATTTTCAGCCGTACACCAGAGTTTAATTCGAAAATATTGCGTGTTTTGTATTCGGTATATCAGTTTCCAGGATTTCCTAACAATGGTTTCATTGTTTAAACAATGTATTCGGATTCGCTTTATTTTACATTTCAAAATAATCACACAGTCGAACAACTTTAAAACCAAAATATTTTTACGTCAATCATTTCGAAATGTGCTTATTTATTAGGAAATGAATTTTCAGCCGTGCACCGGAATTTAATTCGAAACTATTGCGTGTTTTGTATTCGGTATATCAGTTTCCAGGATTTCCTAACAATGGTTTCATTGTTTAAACAATGTATTCGGTTTCACTTTATTTTACATTTCTAAAAATACACGCAGGCGAACAACTTTAAAACCGAAATTTTTTTACGTCATTCACTTCGAAATGTGCTTATTTAGTAGGAAATTAATTTTCAGCCGTGCACCGGAGATTAATTCGAAAATATTGCGTGTTTTGTATCCGGTACATCAGTTTTCAAGGTTTCCTAACAATGTTTCATTGTTTAAACAATGTATTCGGTTTTACTTTATTTTACACTACTAAAAATTCACACAGGGGAACAACATTGAAACCGAAATATTTTTACATCAATCATTTCGAAATGTGCTTAGTTATTAGGAAATTAATTTTCCGCCGTGCACCAGAATTTAATTCGAAAATATTGCGTGTTTTGTATTTTGTATATCAGCTTTTAGGATTTCCTAACAATGGTTTCATTGTGTAAACAATGTATTCGGTTTCACTTTATTTTATATTTCTAAAAATTCACACAGGCGAACAATTTTAAAACCGAAATATTTTTACGTCAATCATTTCGAAATGTGCTTATTTATTAGGAAATTAATTTTTAAACGTGCACCAGAATTTAATTCGAAAATATTGCGTGTTTTGTATTCGGTATATCAGTTTCCAGGATTTCTTAAAAATGGTTTCATTGTTTAAACAATGTATTCGGTTTCACTTTATTTTATATTTCTAAAAATTCCCACAGGCGAACAATTTTAAAACCGAAATATTTTTACGTCAATCATTTCGAAATGTGCTTATTTATTGGGAAATTAATTTTCAGCCGTGCACCAGATTTTAATACGAAAATATTGCGTGTTTTGTATTCGGTATATCAGTTTTCAGGATTTCCTAACCAACAGCTTTAGAACCGATTAATTTTTACGTCATTCAATTGGAAATGTGCTTATTTATTAGGAAATTAATTTTCAGCCGTGCGCCGGAATTTAATTCGAAAATATTGCGTGTTTTGTATTCGGTATATCAGTTTCCAGGATTTCCTAACAATGGTTTCATTGTTTAAACAATGTATTCGGTTTCGCTTTATTTTACATTTCTAAATAATCACACAGTCGAACAACTTTAAAACCGAAAGATTTTTACGTCTATCATTTCGAAATGTGCTTATTTATTAGGAAATGAATTTTCAGCCGTGCGCCAGAATTTAATTCGAAAATATTGCGTGTTTTGTATTCGGTATATCAGTTTCCAGGATTTTCTAACAATGTATTCGGTTTCACTTTATTTTATATTTCTAAAAATTCACACAGGCGAACAACTTTAAAACCGAAATATTTTTACGTCATTCATTTCGAAATGTGCTTATTCAGTAGGAAATTAATTTTCAACCGTGCACCGGAATTTAATTCGAAAATATAGCGTGTTTTGTATCCGGTACATCAGTTTTCAGGATTTCCTAACAATGGCTTCATTGTTTAAACAATATATTCTGTTTTATTTTATTTTACACTTTTAAAATTTCACACAGGCGAACAACTTTAAAACCGAAATATTTTTACGTCATTCATTTCGAAATGTTCATATTTATTAGAAAATTAATTTTAGGCAGTACACCAGAATTTAATTCGAAAATATTGCGTGTTTGGTACTCGGTATATCAGTTTTTAGGATTTCCTAACAATGGTTTCATTGTTTAACCAATGTATTACGTTTACATTAATTTTCCATTTCTAAAAATTCAAACAGGCCAACTCCTTTAGAACCGATTAATTTTTACGTCATTCAAATGGAAATGTGCTTATTTATTAGGAAATGAATTTTCAGTCCTGCGCCGGAATTTAATTCGAAAATATTGCGTGTTTTGTATTCGGTATATCAGTTTCCAGGGTTTCCTAACAATGGTTTCATTGTTTAAACAATGGATTCGGTTTCACTATATTTTATATTTCTAAAAATTCACACAGGTGAACAACTTTAAAACCGAAATATTTTTACGTCATTCATTTCGAAATGTGCTTATTTAGTAGGAAATTAATTTTCAACCGTGCACCGGAATTTAATTCGAAAATATTGCGTGTTTTGTATCCGGTACATCAGTTTTCAGGATTTCCTAACAATGGTTTCATTGTTTAAACAATGTATTCGGTTTCACTTTATATTATATTTCTAAAAATTCACACAGGCGAACAACTTTAAAACCGAAATATTTTTACCTAATTCATTTCGAAATGTTCTTATTTATTAGAAAATTAAATTTCAGCCGTGCACCGGAATTTAATTCGAAAATATTGCATGTTTTGTATTCGGTATATCAGTTTCCAGGATTTCCTAACGATGGTTTCATTGTTTAAAAAATGTATTCGGTTTCACTTTATTTTACATTTCTAAAAATGCACGCAGGCGAACAACTTTAAAACCGCAATTTTTTTACGTCATTCACTTCGAAATGTGCTTATTTAGTAGGAAATTAATTTTCAGCCATGCACCGGAATTTAATTCGAAAATATTGCGTGTTTTGTATCCGGTACATCAGTTTTCAAGGTTTCCTAACAATGTTTCATTGTTTAAACAATGTATTCGGTTTTACTTTATTTTACACTACTAAAAATTCACACAGGGGAACAACATTGAAACCGAAATATTTTTACATCAATCATTTCGAAATGTGCTTAGTTATTAGGAAATGAATTTTCAGCCGTGCACCGAAACTTAATTCGAAAATATTGCGTGTTTTGTATTCTTTATATCAGTTTCCAGGACTTCCTAACAATGGTTTCATTGTTTAAACAATGTATTCGGTTTCGCTTTATTTTACATTTCTAAATAATCACACAGTCGAACAACTTTAAAACCAAAATATTTTTACGTCAATCATTTCGAAATGTGGTTATTTATTAGGAAATGAATTTTCAGCCGTGCACCGGAATTTAATTCGAAAATATTGCATGTTTTGTGTTCGGTATATCAGTTTCCAGGATTTCCTAACGATGGTTTCATTGTTTAAAAAATGTATTCGGTTTCACTTTATTTTACATTTCTAAAAATGCACGCAGGCGCACAACTTTAAAAGCGAAATTTTTTTAAGTCATTCACTTCGAAATGTGCTTATTTAGTAGGAAATTGATTTTCAGCCGTACACCAGAATTTAATTCGAAAATATTGCGTGTTTTGTATTCGGTATATCAGCTTTTAGGATTTCCCAACAATGGTTTCATTGTTTAAACAATGTATTCGGTTTCATTTTATTTTATATTTCTAAAAATTCACACAGGCGAACAACTTTAAAAATCCGAAATATTTTTACGTAATTCTTTTCGAAATGTTCTTATTTATTAGAAAATTAATTTTCAGCCGTACACCAGAATTTAATTCGAAAATATTGCGTGTTTTGTATTCGGTATATCAGTTTCCAGGATTTCCTAACAATGGTTTCATTGTTTAAACAATGTATTCGGATTCGCTTTATTTTACATTTCTAAATAATCACACAGTCGAACAACTTTAAAACCGAAATATTTTTACGTCAATCATTTCGGAATGTGCTTATTTATTAGGAAATGAATTTTCAGCCGTGCACCGGAATTTAATTCGAAAATATTGCGTGTTTTGTATTCGGTATATCAGTTTCCAGGATTTCCTAACAATGGTTTCATTCTTTAAACAATGTATTACGTTTACATTAATTTTACATTTCTAAAAATTCAATCAGGCCAACACCTTTAGAACCGATTAATTTTTACGTAATTCATTTCGAAATGTTCTTATTTATTAGAAAATTATTTTTCAGCCGTACACCAGAATTTAATTCGAAAATATTGCGTGTTTTGTATTCGGTATATCAGCTTTTAGGATTTCCTAACAATGGTTTCATTGTTTAAACAATGTATTCGGTTTCACTTTATTTTATATTTCTAAAATTTCACACAGGCGAACAACTTTAAAACCGAAATATTTTTACGTCATTCATTTCGAAATGTGCTTATTTAGTAGGAAATTAATTTTCAACCGTGCACCGGAATTTAATTCGAAAATATAGCGTGTTTTGTATTCGGTATATCAGTTTCCAGGATTTCCTAACAATGGTTTCATTGTTTAAACAATGTATTACGTTTACATTAATTTTACATTTCTAAAAATTCAATCAGGCCAACACCTTTAGAACCGATTAATTTTTACGTAATTCATTTCGAAATGTTCTTATTTATTAGAAAATTATTTTTCAGCCGTACACCGGAATTTCATTCGAAAATATTGCGTGTTTTGTATTCCGTATATCAGTTTTTAGGATTTCCTAACAATGGTTTCATTGTTTAAACAATGTATTACGTTTACATTAATTTTACATTTCAAAAAATTCAAACAGTCCAACACCTTTAGAACCGATAAATTTTTACGTCATTCAATTGGAAATGTGCTTATTTATTAGGAAATGAATTTTCAGCCGTGCGCCAGAATTTAATTCGAAAATATTGCGTGTTTTGTATTCGGTATATCAGTTTCCAGGATTTCCTAAGAATGTTTTCATTGTTTAAACAATGTATTCGGTTTCACTTTATTTTATATTTCTAAAAATTCACACAGGCGAACAACTTTAAAACCGAAATATTTTTACGTCATTCATTTCGAAATGTGCTTATTTAGTAGGAAATTAATTTTCAACCGTGCACCGGAATTTAATTCGAAAATATAGCGTGTTTTGTACCCGGTACATCAGTTTTCAGGATTTCCTAACAATGGCTTCATTGTTTAAACAATATATTCTGTTTTATTTTATTTTACACTTTTAAAATTTCACACAGGCGAACAACTTTAAAACCGAAATATTTTTACGTCATTCATTTCGAAATGTTCATATTTATTAGAAAATTAATTTTAGGCAGTACACCAGAATTTAATTCGAAAATATTGCGTGTTTGGTACTCGGTATATCATTTTTTCGGATTTCCTAACAATGGTTTCATTGTTTAACCAATGTATTACGTTTACATTAATTTTCCATTTCTAAAAATTCAAACAAGCCAACACCTTTAGAACCGATTAATTTTTACGTCATTCAATTGGAAATGTGCTTATTTATTAGGAAATGAATTTTCAGTCGTGCGCCGGAATTTATTTCGAAAATATTGCGTGTTTTGTATTCGGTATATCAGTTTCCAGGGTTTCCTAACAATGGTTTCATTGTTTAAACAATGGATTCGGTTTCACTATATTTTATATTTCTAAAAATTCACACAGGCGAACAACTTTAAAACCGAAATATTTTTACGTAATTCATTTCGAAATGTTCTTATTTATTAGAAAATTAAATTTCAGCCGTACACCAGAATTTAATTCGAAAATATTGCGTGTTTTGTATTCGGTATATCAGTTTCCAGGATTTCCTAACAATGGTTTCATTGTTTAAACAATGTATTCGGATTCGCTTTATTTTACATTTCTAAATAATCACACAGTCGAACAACTTTAAAACCGAAATATTTTTACGTCAATCATTTCCAAATATGCTTATTTATTAGGAAATGAATTTTCAGCCGTGCACCGGAATTTAATTCGAAAATATTGCATGTTTTGTGTTCGGTATATCAGTTTCCAGGATTTCCTAACGATGGTTTCATTGTTTAAAAAATGTATTCGGTTTCACTTTATTTTACATTTCTAAAAATGCACGCAGGCGCACAACTTTAAAACCGAAATTTTTTTACGTCATTCACTTCGAAATGTGCTTATTTAGTAGGAAATTAATTTTCAGCCGTACACCAGAATTTAATTCGAAAATATTGCGTGTTTTGTATTCGGTATATCAGCTTTTAGGATTTCCCAACAATGGTTTCATTGTTTAAACAATGTATTCGGTTTCATTTTATTTTATATTTCTAAAAATTCACACAGGCGAACAACTTTAAATCCGAAATATTTTTACGTAATTCTTTTCGAAATGTTCTTATTTATTAGGAAATTAATTTTCAGCCGTACACCAGAGTTTAATTCGAAAATATTGCGTGTTTTGTATTCGGTATATCAGTTTCCAGGATTTCCTAACAATGGTTTCATTGTTTAAACAATGTATTCGGATTCGCTTTATTTTACATTTCTAAATAATCACACAGTCGAACAACTTTAAAACCGAAATATTTTTACGTCAATCATTTCGGAATGTGCTTATTTATTAGGAAATGAATTTTCAGCCGTGCACCGGAATTTAATTCGAAAATATTGCGTGTTTTGTATTCGGTATATCAGTTTCCAGGATTTCCTAACAATGGTTTCATTGTTTAAACAATGTATTACGTTTACATTAATTTTACATTTCTAAAAATTCAATCAGGCCAACACCTTTAGAACCGATTAATTTTTACGTAATTCATTTCGAAATGTTCTTATTTATTAGAAAATTAATTTTCAGCCGTACACCAGAATTTAATTCGAAAATATTGCGTGTTTTGTATTCGGTATATCAGCTTTTAGGATTTCCCAACAATGGTTTCATTGTTTAACAATGTATTCGGTTTCATTTTATTTTATATTTCTAAAAATTCACACAGGCGAACAACTTTAAATCCGAAATATTTTTACGTAATTCTTTTCGAAATGTTCTTATTTATTAGAAAATTAATTTTCAGCCGTACACCAGAGTTTAATTCGAAAATATTGCGTGTTTTGTATTCGGTATATCAGTTTCCAGGATTTCCTAACAATGGTTTCATTGTTTAAACAATGTATTCGGATTCGCTTTATTTTACATTTCAAAATAATCACACAGTCGAACAACTTTAAAACCAAAATATTTTTACGTCAATCATTTCGAAATGTGCTTATTTATTAGGAAATGAATTTTCAGCCGTGCACCGGAATTTAATTCGAAACTATTGCGTGTTTTGTATTCGGTATATCAGTTTCCAGGATTTCCTAACAATGGTTTCATTGTTTAAACAATGTATTCGGTTTCACTTTATTTTACATTTCTAAAAATACACGCAGGCGAACAACTTTAAAACCGAAATTTTTTTACGTCATTCACTTCGAAATGTGCTTATTTAGTAGGAAATTAATTTTCAGCCGTGCACCGGAGATTAATTCGAAAATATTGCGTGTTTTGTATCCGGTACATCAGTTTTCAAGGTTTCCTAACAATGTTTCATTGTTTAAACAATGTATTCGGTTTTACTTTATTTTACACTACTAAAAATTCACACAGGGGAACAACATTGAAACCGAAATATTTTTACATCAATCATTTCGAAATGTGCTTAGTTATTAGGAAATTAATTTTCCGCCGTGCACCAGAATTTAATTCGAAAATATTGCGTGTTTTGTATTTTGTATATCAGCTTTTAGGATTTCCTAACAATGGTTTCATTGTGTAAACAATGTATTCGGTTTCACTTTATTTTATATTTCTAAAAATTCACACAGGCGAACAATTTTAAAACCGAAATATTTTTACGTCAATCATTTCGAAATGTGCTTATTTATTAGGAAATTAATTTTTAAACGTGCACCAGAATTTAATTCGAAAATATTGCGTGTTTTGTATTCGGTATATCAGTTTCCAGGATTTCTTAAAAATGGTTTCATTGTTTAAACAATGTATTCGGTTTCACTTTATTTTATATTTCTAAAAATTCCCACAGGCGAACAATTTTAAAACCGAAATATTTTTACGTCAATCATTTCGAAATGTGCTTATTTATTGGGAAATTAATTTTCAGCCGTGCACCAGATTTTAATACGAAAATATTGCGTGTTTTGTATTCGGTATATCAGTTTTCAGGATTTCCTAACCAACAGCTTTAGAACCGATTAATTTTTACGTCATTCAATTGGAAATGTGCTTATTTATTAGGAAATTAATTTTCAGCCGTGCGCCGGAATTTAATTCGAAAATATTGCGTGTTTTGTATTCGGTATATCAGTTTCCAGGATTTCCTAACAATGGTTTCATTGTTTAAACAATGTATTCGGTTTCGCTTTATTTTACATTTCTAAATAATCACACAGTCGAACAACTTTAAAACCGAAAGATTTTTACGTCTATCATTTCGAAATGTGCTTATTTATTAGGAAATGAATTTTCAGCCGTGCGCCAGAATTTAATTCGAAAATATTGCGTGTTTTGTATTCGGTATATCAGTTTCCAGGATTTTCTAACAATGTATTCGGTTTCACTTTATTTTATATTTCTAAAAATTCACACAGGCGAACAACTTTAAAACCGAAATATTTTTACGTCATTCATTTCGAAATGTGCTTATTCAGTAGGAAATTAATTTTCAACCGTGCACCGGAATTTAATTCGAAAATATAGCGTGTTTTGTATCCGGTACATCAGTTTTCAGGATTTCCTAACAATGGCTTCATTGTTTAAACAATATATTCTGTTTTATTTTATTTTACACTTTTAAAATTTCACACAGGCGAACAACTTTAAAACCGAAATATTTTTACGTCATTCATTTCGAAATGTTCATATTTATTAGAAAATTAATTTTAGGCAGTACACCAGAATTTAATTCGAAAATATTGCGTGTTTGGTACTCGGTATATCAGTTTTTAGGATTTCCTAACAATGGTTTCATTGTTTAACCAATGTATTACGTTTACATTAATTTTCCATTTCTAAAAATTCAAACAGGCCAACTCCTTTAGAACCGATTAATTTTTACGTCATTCAAATGGAAATGTGCTTATTTATTAGGAAATGAATTTTCAGTCCTGCGCCGGAATTTAATTCGAAAATATTGCGTGTTTTGTATTCGGTATATCAGTTTCCAGGGTTTCCTAACAATGGTTTCATTGTTTAAACAATGGATTCGGTTTCACTATATTTTATATTTCTAAAAATTCACACAGGTGAACAACTTTAAAACCGAAATATTTTTACGTCATTCATTTCGAAATGTGCTTATTTAGTAGGAAATTAATTTTCAACCGTGCACCGGAATTTAATTCGAAAATATTGCGTGTTTTGTATCCGGTACATCAGTTTTCAGGATTTCCTAACAATGGTTTCATTGTTTAAACAATGTATTCGGTTTCACTTTATATTATATTTCTAAAAATTCACACAGGCGAACAACTTTAAAACCGAAATATTTTTACCTAATTCATTTCGAAATGTTCTTATTTATTAGAAAATTAAATTTCAGCCGTGCACCGGAATTTAATTCGAAAATATTGCATGTTTTGTATTCGGTATATCAGTTTCCAGGATTTCCTAACGATGGTTTCATTGTTTAAAAAATGTATTCGGTTTCACTTTATTTTACATTTCTAAAAATGCACGCAGGCGAACAACTTTAAAACCGCAATTTTTTTACGTCATTCACTTCGAAATGTGCTTATTTAGTAGGAAATTAATTTTCAGCCATGCACCGGAATTTAATTCGAAAATATTGCGTGTTTTGTATCCGGTACATCAGTTTTCAAGGTTTCCTAACAATGTTTCATTGTTTAAACAATGTATTCGGTTTTACTTTATTTTACACTACTAAAAATTCACACAGGGGAACAACATTGAAACCGAAATATTTTTACATCAATCATTTCGAAATGTGCTTAGTTATTAGGAAATGAATTTTCAGCCGTGCACCGAAACTTAATTCGAAAATATTGCGTGTTTTGTATTCTTTATATCAGTTTCCAGGACTTCCTAACAATGGTTTCATTGTTTAAACAATGTATTCGGTTTCGCTTTATTTTACATTTCTAAATAATCACACAGTCGAACAACTTTAAAACCAAAATATTTTTACGTCAATCATTTCGAAATGTGGTTATTTATTAGGAAATGAATTTTCAGCCGTGCACCGGAATTTAATTCGAAAATATTGCATGTTTTGTGTTCGGTATATCAGTTTCCAGGATTTCCTAACGATGGTTTCATTGTTTAAAAAATGTATTCGGTTTCACTTTATTTTACATTTCTAAAAATGCACGCAGGCGCACAACTTTAAAAGCGAAATTTTTTTACGTCATTCACTTCGAAATGTGCTTATTTAGTAGGAAATTGATTTTCAGCCGTACACCAGAATTTAATTCGAAAATATTGCGTGTTTTGTATTCGGTATATCAGCTTTTAGGATTTCCCAACAATGGTTTCATTGTTTAAACAATGTATTCGGTTTCATTTTATTTTATATTTCTAAAAATTCACACAGGCGAACAACTTTAAAAATCCGAAATATTTTTACGTAATTCTTTTCGAAATGTTCTTATTTATTAGAAAATTAATTTTCAGCCGTACACCAGAATTTAATTCGAAAATATTGCGTGTTTTGTATTCGGTATATCAGTTTCCAGGATTTCCTAACAATGGTTTCATTGTTTAAACAATGTATTCGGATTCGCTTTATTTTACATTTCTAAATAATCACACAGTCGAACAACTTTAAAACCGAAATATTTTTACGTCAATCATTTCGGAATGTGCTTATTTATTAGGAAATGAATTTTCAGCCGTGCACCGGAATTTAATTCGAAAATATTGCGTGTTTTGTATTCGGTATATCAGTTTCCAGGATTTCCTAACAATGGTTTCATTCTTTAAACAATGTATTACGTTTACATTAATTTTACATTTCTAAAAATTCAATCAGGCCAACACCTTTAGAACCGATTAATTTTTACGTAATTCATTTCGAAATGTTCTTATTTATTAGAAAATTATTTTTCAGCCGTACACCAGAATTTAATTCGAAAATATTGCGTGTTTTGTATTCGGTATATCAGCTTTTAGGATTTCCTAACAATGGTTTCATTGTTTAAACAATGTATTCGGTTTCACTTTATTTTATATTTCTAAAATTTCACACAGGCGAACAACTTTAAAACCGAAATATTTTTACGTCATTCATTTCGAAATGTGCTTATTTAGTAGGAAATTAATTTTCAACCGTGCACCGGAATTTAATTCGAAAATATAGCGTGTTTTGTATTCGGTATATCAGTTTCCAGGATTTCCTAACAATGGTTTCATTGTTTAAACAATGTATTACGTTTACATTAATTTTACATTTCTAAAAATTCAATCAGGCCAACACCTTTAGAACCGATTAATTTTTACGTAATTCATTTCGAAATGTTCTTATTTATTAGAAAATTATTTTTCAGCCGTACACCGGAATTTCATTCGAAAATATTGCGTGTTTTGTATTCCGTATATCAGTTTTTAGGATTTCCTAACAATGGTTTCATTGTTTAAACAATGTATTACGTTTACATTAATTTTACATTTCAAAAAATTCAAACAGTCCAACACCTTTAGAACCGATAAATTTTTACGTCATTCAATTGGAAATGTGCTTATTTATTAGGAAATGAATTTTCAGCCGTGCGCCAGAATTTAATTCGAAAATATTGCGTGTTTTGTATTCGGTATATCAGTTTCCAGGATTTCCTAAGAATGTTTTCATTGTTTAAACAATGTATTCGGTTTCACTTTATTTTATATTTCTAAAAATTCACACAGGCGAACAACTTTAAAACCGAAATATTTTTACGTCATTCATTTCGAAATGTGCTTATTTAGTAGGAAATTAATTTTCAACCGTGCACCGGAATTTAATTCGAAAATATAGCGTGTTTTGTACCCGGTACATCAGTTTTCAGGATTTCCTAACAATGGCTTCATTGTTTAAACAATATATTCTGTTTTATTTTATTTTACACTTTTAAAATTTCACACAGGCGAACAACTTTAAAACCGAAATATTTTTACGTCATTCATTTCGAAATGTTCATATTTATTAGAAAATTAATTTTAGGCAGTACACCAGAATTTAATTCGAAAATATTGCGTGTTTGGTACTCGGTATACCATTTTTTCGGATTTCCTAACAATGGTTTCATTGTTTAACCAATGTATTACGTTTACATTAATTTTCCATTTCTAAAAATTCAAACAAGCCAACACCTTTAGAACCGATTAATTTTTACGTCATTCAATTGGAAATGTGCTTATTTATTAGGAAATGAATTTTCAGTCGTGCGCCGGAATTTATTTCGAAAATATTGCGTGTTTTGTATTCGGTATATCAGTTTCCAGGGTTTCCTAACAATGGTTTCATTGTTTAAACAATGGATTCGGTTTCACTATATTTTATATTTCTAAAAATTCACACAGGCGAACAACTTTAAAACCGAAATATTTTTACGTAATTCATTTCGAAATGTTCTTATTTATTAGAAAATTAAATTTCAGCCGTACACCAGAATTTAATTCGAAAATATTGCGTGTTTTGTATTCGGTATATCAGTTTCCAGGATTTCCTAACAATGGTTTCATTGTTTAAACAATGTATTCGGATTCGCTTTATTTTACATTTCTAAATAATCACACAGTCGAACAACTTTAAAACCGAAATATTTTTACGTCAATCATTTCCAAATATGCTTATTTATTAGGAAATGAATTTTCAGCCGTGCACCGGAATTTAATTCGAAAATATTGCATGTTTTGTGTTCGGTATATCAGTTTCCAGGATTTCCTAACGATGGTTTCATTGTTTAAAAAATGTATTCGGTTTCACTTTATTTTACATTTCTAAAAATGCACGCAGGCGCACAACTTTAAAAGCGAAATTTTTTTACGTCATTCACTTCGAAATGTGCTTATTTAGTAGGAAATTGATTTTCAGCCGTACACCAGAATTTAATTCGAAAATATTGCGTGTTTTGTATTCGGTATATCAGCTTTTAGGATTTCCCAACAATGGTTTCATTGTTTAAACAATGTATTCGGTTTCATTTTATTTTATATTTCTAAAAATTCACACAGGCGAACAACTTTAAAAATCCGAAATATTTTTACGTAATTCTTTTCGAAATGTTCTTATTTATTAGAAAATTAATTTTCAGCCGTACACCAGAATTTAATTCGAAAATATTGCGTGTTTTGTATTCGGTATATCAGTTTCCAGGATTTCCTAACAATGGTTTCATTGTTTAAACAATGTATTCGGATTCGCTTTATTTTACATTTCTAAATAATCACACAGTCGAACAACTTTAAAACCGAAATATTTTTACGTCAATCATTTCGGAATGTGCTTATTTATTAGGAAATGAATTTTCAGCCGTGCACCGGAATTTAATTCGAAAATATTGCGTGTTTTGTATTCGGTATATCAGTTTCCAGGATTTCCTAACAATGGTTTCATTCTTTAAACAATGTATTACGTTTACATTAATTTTACATTTCTAAAAATTCAATCAGGCCAACACCTTTAGAACCGATTAATTTTTACGTAATTCATTTCGAAATGTTCTTATTTATTAGAAAATTATTTTTCAGCCGTACACCAGAATTTAATTCGAAAATATTGCGTGTTTTGTATTCGGTATATCAGCTTTTAGGATTTCCTAACAATGGTTTCATTGTTTAAACAATGTATTCGGTTTCACTTTATTTTATATTTCTAAAATTTCACACAGGCGAACAACTTTAAAACCGAAATATTTTTACGTCATTCATTTCGAAATGTGCTTATTTAGTAGGAAATTAATTTTCAACCGTGCACCGGAATTTAATTCGAAAATATAGCGTGTTTTGTATTCGGTATATCAGTTTCCAGGATTTCCTAACAATGGTTTCATTGTTTAAACAATGTATTACGTTTACATTAATTTTACATTTCTAAAAATTCAATCAGGCCAACACCTTTAGAACCGATTAATTTTTACGTAATTCATTTCGAAATGTTCTTATTTATTAGAAAATTATTTTTCAGCCGTACACCGGAATTTCATTCGAAAATATTGCGTGTTTTGTATTCCGTATATCAGTTTTTAGGATTTCCTAACAATGGTTTCATTGTTTAAACAATGTATTACGTTTACATTAATTTTACATTTCAAAAAATTCAAACAGTCCAACACCTTTAGAACCGATAAATTTTTACGTCATTCAATTGGAAATGTGCTTATTTATTAGGAAATGAATTTTCAGCCGTGCGCCAGAATTTAATTCGAAAATATTGCGTGTTTTGTATTCGGTATATCAGTTTCCAGGATTTCCTAAGAATGTTTTCATTGTTTAAACAATGTATTCGGTTTCACTTTATTTTATATTTCTAAAAATTCACACAGGCGAACAACTTTAAAACCGAAATATTTTTACGTCATTCATTTCGAAATGTGCTTATTTAGTAGGAAATTAATTTTCAACCGTGCACCGGAATTTAATTCGAAAATATAGCGTGTTTTGTACCCGGTACATCAGTTTTCAGGATTTCCTAACAATGGCTTCATTGTTTAAACAATATATTCTGTTTTATTTTATTTTACACTTTTAAAATTTCACACAGGCGAACAACTTTAAAACCGAAATATTTTTACGTCATTCATTTCGAAATGTTCATATTTATTAGAAAATTAATTTTAGGCAGTACACCAGAATTTAATTCGAAAATATTGCGTGTTTGGTACTCGGTATATCATTTTTTCGGATTTCCTAACAATGGTTTCATTGTTTAACCAATGTATTACGTTTACATTAATTTTCCATTTCTAAAAATTCAAACAAGCCAACACCTTTAGAACCGATTAATTTTTACGTCATTCAATTGGAAATGTGCTTATTTATTAGGAAATGAATTTTCAGTCGTGCGCCGGAATTTATTTCGAAAATATTGCGTGTTTTGTATTCGGTATATCAGTTTCCAGGGTTTCCTAACAATGGTTTCATTGTTTAAACAATGGATTCGGTTTCACTATATTTTATATTTCTAAAAATTCACACAGGCGAACAACTTTAAAACCGAAATATTTTTACGTAATTCATTTCGAAATGTTCTTATTTATTAGAAAATTAAATTTCAGCCGTACACCAGAATTTAATTCGAAAATATTGCGTGTTTTGTATTCGGTATATCAGTTTCCAGGATTTCCTAACAATGGTTTCATTGTTTAAACAATGTATTCGGATTCGCTTTATTTTACATTTCTAAATAATCACACAGTCGAACAACTTTAAAACCGAAATATTTTTACGTCAATCATTTCCAAATATGCTTATTTATTAGGAAATGAATTTTCAGCCGTGCACCGGAATTTAATTCGAAAATATTGCATGTTTTGTATTCGGTATATCAGTTTCCAGGATTTCCTAACGATGGTTTCATTGTTTAAAAAATGTAGTCGGTTTCACTTTATTTTACATTTCTAAAAATGCACGCAGGCGAACAACTTTAAAACCGAAATTTGTTTACGTCATTCACTTCGAAATGTGCTTATTTAGTAGGAAATTAATTTTCAGCCATGCACCGGAATTTAATTCGAAAATATTGCGTGTTTTGTATCCGGTACATCAGTTTTCAAGGTTTCCTAACAATGTTTCATTGTTTAAACAATGTATTCGGTTTTACTTTATTTTACACTACTAAAAATTCACACAGGGGAACAACATTGAAACCGAAATATTTTTACATCAATCATTTCGAAATGTGCTTAGTTATTAGGAAATGAATTTTCAGCCGTGCACCGGAATTTAATTCGAAAATATTGCGTGTTTTGTATTCGGTATATCAGTTTCCAGGACTTCCTAACAATGGTTTCATTGTTTAAACAATGTATTCAGTTTCGCTTTATTTTACAATTTTAAATAATCACACAGTCGAACAACTTTAAAACCAAAATATTTTTACGTCATTCACTTCGAAATGTGCTTATTTAGTAGGAAATTAATTTTCAGCCGTACACCAGAATTTAATTCGAAAATATTGCGTGTTTTGTATTCGGTATATCAGCTTTTAGGATTTCCCAACAATGGTTTCATTGTTTAAACAATGTATTCGGTTTCATCTTATTTTATATTTCTAAAAATTCACACAGGCGAACAACTTTAAATCCGAAATATTTTTACGTAATTCTTTTCGAAATGTTCTTATTTATTAGAAAATTAATTTTCAGCCGTACACCAGAATTTAATTCGAAAATATTGCGTGTTTTGTATTCGGTATATCAGCTTTTAGGATTTCTTAAAAATGGTTTCATTGTTTAAACAATGTATTCGGTTTCACTTTATTTTATATTTCTAAAAATTCACACAGGCGAACATTTTTAAAACCGAAATATTTTTACGTCAATCATTTCGAAATGTGCTTATTTATTAGGAAATTAATTTTTAGACGTGCACCAGAAGTTAATTCGAAAATATTGCGTGTTTTGTATTCGGTATATCAGTTTTCAGGATTTCCTAACCAACAGCTTTAGAACCGATTAATTTTTACATCATTCAATTGGAAATGTGCTTATTTATTAGGAAATGAATTTTCAGCCGTGCGCCCGAATTTAATTCGAAAATATTGCGTGTTTTGTATTCGGTATATCAGTTTCCAGGATTTCCTAACAATGGTTTCATTGTTTATACAATGTATTCGGTTTCACTTTATTTTATATTTCTAAAAATTCCCACAGGCGAACAATTTTAAAACCGAAATATTTTTACATCAATCATTTCGAAATGTGCTTATTTATTAGGAAATTAATTTTTAGACGTGCACCAGAAGTTAATTCGAAAATATTGCGTGTTTTGTATTCGGTATATCAGTTTTCAGGATTTCCTAACCAACAGCTTTAGAACCGATTAATTTTTACATCATTCATTTCGAAATGTTCTTATTTATTAGAAAATTAAATTTCAGCCGTACACCAGAATTTAATTCGAAAATATTGCGTGTTTTGTATTCGGTATATCAGTTTCCAGGATTTCCTAACAATGGTTTCATTGTTTAAACAATGTATTCGGATTCGCTTTATTTTACATTTCTAAATAATCACACAGTCGAACAACTTTAAAACCGAAATATTTTTACGTCAATCATTTCCAAATATGCTTATTTATTAGGAAATGAATTTTCAGCCGTGCACCGGAATTTAATTCGAAAATATTGCATGTTTTGTATTCGGTATATCAGTTTCCAGGATTTCCTAACGATGGTTTCATTGTTTAAAAAATGTAGTCGGTTTCACTTTATTTTACATTTCTAAAAATGCACGCAGGCGAACAACTTTAAAACCGAAATTTGTTTACGTCATTCACTTCGAAATGTGCTTATTTAGTAGGAAATTAATTTTCAGCCATGCACCGGAATTTAATTCGAAAATATTGCGTGTTTTGTATCCGGTACATCAGTTTTCAAGGTTTCCTAACAATGTTTCATTGTTTAAACAATGTATTCGGTTTTACTTTATTTTACACTACTAAAAATTCACACAGGGGAACAACATTGAAACCGAAATATTTTTACATCAATCATTTCGAAATGTGCTTAGTTATTAGGAAATGAATTTTCAGCCGTGTACCGGAATTTAATTCGAAAATATTGCGTGTTTTGTATTCGGTATATCAGTTTCCAGGATTTCCTAACAATGGTTTCATTGTTTAAACAATGTATTCGGATTCGCTTTATTTTACATTTCTAAATAATCACACAGTCGAACAACTTTAAAACCGAAATATTTTTACGTCAATCATTTCGGAATGTGCTTATTTATTAGGAAATGAATTTTCAACCATGCACCGGAATTTAATTCGAAAATATTGCGTGTTTTGTATTCGGTATATCAGTTTCCAGGATTTCCTAACAATGGTTTCATTGTTTAAAAAATGTATTACGTTTACATTAATTTTACATTTCTAAAAATTCAATCAGGCCAACACCTTTAGAACAGATTACTTTTTACGTAATTCATTTCGAAATGTTCTTATTTATTAGAAAATTATTTTTCAGCCGTACACCAGAATTTAATTCGAAAATATTGCGTGTTTTGTATTCGGTATATCAGCTTTTAGGATTTCTTAAAAATGGTTTCATTGTTTAAACAATGTATTCGGTTTCACTTTATTTTATATTTCTAAAAATTCACACAGGCGAACATTTTTAAAACCGAAATATTTTTACGTCAATCATTTCGAAATGTGCTTATTTATTAGGAAATTAATTTTTAGACGTGCACCAGAAGTTAATTCGAAAATATTGCGTGTTTTGTATTCGGTATATCAGTTTTCAGGATTTCCTAACCAACAGCTTTAGAACCGATTAATTTTTACATCATTCAATTGGAAATGTGCTTATTTATTAGGAAATGAATTTTCAGCCGTGCGCCAGAATTTAATTCGAAAATATTGCGTGTTTTGTATTCGGTATATCAGTTTCCAGGATTTCCTAACAATGGTTTCATTGTTTAAACAATGTATTCGGTTTCACTTTATTTTATATTTCTAAAAATTCCCACAGGCGAACAATTTTAAAACCGAAATATTTTTACATCAATCATTTCGAAATGTGCTTATTTATTGGGAAATTAATTTTCAGCCGTGCACCAGAATTTAATTCGAAAATATTGCGTGTTTTGTATTCGGTATATCGGTTTTCAGGATTTCCTAACAATGGTTTCATTGTTTAAACAATGTATTCGGTTTCACTTTATTTTATATTTCTAAAATTTCACACAGGCGAACAACTTTAAAACCGAAATATTTTTACGTCATTCATTTCGGAATGTGCTTATTTAGTAGGAAATTAATTTTCAACCGTGCACCGGAATTTAATTCGAAAATATAGCTTTTTTTGTATTCGGTATATCAGTTTTTAGGATTTCCTAACAATGGTTTCATTGTTTAAACAATGTATTACGTTTACATTAATTTTACATTTCTAACAATTCAAACAGTCCAACACCTTTAGAACCGATAAATTTTTACGTCATTCAATTGGAAATGTGCTTATTTATTAGGAAATGAATTTTCAGCCGTGCGCCAGAATTTAATTCGAAAATATTGCGTGTTTTGTATTCGGTATATCAGTTTCCAGGACTTCCTAACAATGGTTTCATTGTTTAAACAATATATTCTGTTTTATTTTATTTTACACTTTTAAAATTTCACACAGGCGAACAACTTTAAAACCGAAATATTTTTACGTCATTCATTTCGAAATGTTCATATTTATTAGAAAATTAATTTTAGGCTGTACACCAGAATTTAATTCGAAAATATTGCGTGTTTGGTACTCGGTATATCAGTTTTTAGGATTTCCTAACAATGGTTTCATTGTTTAACCAATGTATTACGTTTACATTAATTTTCCATTTCTAAAAATTCAAACAGGCCAACACCTTTAGAACCGATTAATTTTTACGTCATTCAATTGGAAATGTGCTTATTTATTAGGAAATGAATTTTCAGTCGTGCGCCGGAATTTAATTCGAAAATATTGCGTGTTTTGTATTCGGTATATCAGTTTCCAGGGTTTCCTAACAATGGTTTCATTGTTTAAACAATGGATTCGGTTTCACTATATTTTATATTTCTAAAAATTCACACAGGTGAACAACTTTAAATCCGAAATATTTTTACGTCATTCATTTCGAAATGTGCTTATTTAGTAGGAAATTAATTTTCAACCGTGCACCGGAATTTAATTCGAAAATATTGCATGTTTTGTATTCGGTATATCAGTTTCCAGGATTTCCTAACGATGGTTTCATTGTTTAAAAAATGTATTCGGTTTCACTTTATTTTACATTTCTAAAAATGCACGCAGGCGAACAACTTTAAAACCGAAATTTTTTTACATCATTCACTTCGAAATGTGCTTATTTAGTAGGAAATTAATTTTCAGCCATGCACCGGAATTTAATTCGAAAATATTGCGTGTTTTGTATCCGGTACATCAGTTTTCAAGGTTTCCTAACAATGTTTCATTGTTTAAACAATGTATTCGGCTTTACTTTATTTTACACTACTAAAAATTCACACAGGGGAACAACATTGAAACCGAAATATTTTTACATCAATCATTTCGAAATGTGCTTAGTTATTAGGAAATGAAATTTCAGCCGTGCACCGGAATTTAATTCGAAAATATTGCGTGTTTTGTATTCGGTATATCAGTTTCCAGGACTTCCTAACAATGGTTTCATTGTTTAAAAAATGTATTCGTTTTCACTTTATTTTACATTTCTAAAAATGCACGCAGGCGCACAACTTTAAAACCGAAATTTTTTTACGCCATTCATTTCGAAATGTGCTTATTTAGTAGGAAATTAATTTTCAGCCGTACACCAGAATTTAATTCGAAAATATTGCGTGTTTTGCATTCGGTATATCAGCTTTTAGGATTTCCCAACAATGGTTTCATTGTTTAAACAATGTATTCGGTTTCATTTTATTTTATATTTCTAAAAATTCACACAGGCGAACAACTTTAAATCCGAAATATTTTTACGTAATTCTTTTCGAATTGTTCTTATTTATTAGAAAATTAATTTTCAGCCGTACACCAGAATTTAATTCGAAAATATTGCGTGTTTTGTATTCGGTATATCAGTTTCCAGGATTTCCTAACAATGGTTTCATTGTTTAAACAATGTATTCGGATTCGCTTTATTTTACATTTCTAAATAATCACACAGTCGAACAACTTTAAAACCGAAATATTTTTACGTCAATCATTTCGGAATGTGCTTATTTATTAGGAAATGAATTTTCAGCCGTGCACCGGAATTTAATTCGAAAATATTGCGTGTTTTGTATTCGGTATATCAGTTTCCAGGATTTCCTAACAATGGTTTCATTGTTTAAACAATGTATTACGTTTACATTAATTTTACATTTCTAAAAATTCAATCAGGCCAACACCTTTAGAACCGATTAATTTTTACGTAATTCATTTCGAAATGTTCTTATTTATTAGAAAATTATTTTTCAGCCGTACACCAGAATTTAATTCGAAAATATTGCGTGTTTTGTATTCGGTATATCAGCTTTTAGGATTTCCTAACAATGGTTTCATTGTTTAAACAATGTATTCGGTTTCACTTTATTTTATATTTCTAAAATTTCACACAGGCGAACAACTTTAAAACCAAAATATTTTTACGTCAATCATTTCGAAATGTGCCTATTTATTAGGAAATGAATTTTCAGCCGTGCACCGGAATTTAATTCGAAAATATTGCGTGTTTTGTATTCGGTATATCAGTTTCCAGGATTTCCTAACAATGGTTTCATTGTTTAAACACTGTATTCGGTTTCACTTTATTTTACATTTCTAAAAATACACGCAGGCGAACAACTTTAAAACCGAAATATTTTTACATCAATCATTTCGAAATGTGCTTAGTTATTAGGAAATTAATTTTCAGCCGTGCACCAGAAATGAATTCGAAAATATTGCGTTTTTTGTATTTTGTATATCAGCTTTTAGGATTTCCTAACAATGGTTTCATTGTTTAAACACTGTATTCGGTTTCACTTTATTTTACATTTCTAAAAATTCCCACAGGCGAACAATTTTAAAACCGAAATATTTTTACGTCAATCATTTCGAAATGTGCTTATTTATTGGGAAATTAATTTTCAGCCGTGCACCAGAATTTAATTCGAAAATATTGCGTGTTTTGTATTCGGTATATCAGTTTTCAGGATTTCCTAACCAACAGCTTTAGAACCGAATAATTTTTACGTCATTCATTTCGAAATGTTCTTATTTATTAGAAATTAATTTTCAGCCGTGCACCAGAATTTAATTCGAAAATATTGCGTGTTTTATATTCGGTATATCAGTTTCCAGGATTTCCTAACAATGGTTTCATTGTTTAAACAATGTATTCGGTTTCGCTTTATTTTATATTTCTAAAATTTCACACAGGCGAACAACTTTAAAACCGAAATATTTTTACATCATTCATTTCGAAATGTTCTTATTTATTAGAAAATTAATTTTCAGCCGTACACCAGAATTTAATTCGAAAATATTGCGTGTTTTGTATTCGGTATATCAGTTTTTAGGATTTCCTAACAAAGGTTTCATTGTTTAAACAATGTATTCGGTTTCGCTTTATTTTACATTTCTAAATAATCACACAGTCGAACAACTTTAAAACCGAAAGATTTTTACGTCTATCATTTCGAAATGTGCTTATTTATTAGGAAATGAATTTTCAGCCGTGCACCGGAATTTCATTCGAAAATATTGCGTGTTTTGTATTCGGTATATCAGTTTCCAGGATTTCCTAACAATGGTTTCATTGTTTAAACAATGTATTCGGTTTCGCTTTATTTTACATTTCTAAATAATCACACAGTCGAACAACTTTAAAACCGAAAGATTTATACGTCTATCATTTCGAAATGTGCTTATTTATTAGGAAATGAATTTTCAGCCGTGCACCGGAATTTCATTCGAAAATATTGCGTGTTTTGTATTCGGAATATCAGTTTCCAGGATTTCCTAACAATGTTTTCATTGTTTAAACAATGTATTCGGTTTCACTTTATTTTATATTTCTAAAAATTCACACAGGCGAACAACTTTAAAACCGAAATATTTTTACGTCATTCATTTCGAAATGTGCTTATTTAGTAGGAAATTACTTTTCAACCGTGCACCGGAATTTAATTCGAAAATATAGCGTGTTTTGTATCCGGTACATCAGTTTTCAGGATTTCCTATCAATGGCTTCATTGTTTAAACAATATATTCTGTTTTATTTTATTTTACACTTTTAAAATTTCACACAGGCGAACAACTTTAAAACCGAAATATTTTTACGTCATTCATTTCGAAATGTTCATATTTATTAGAAAATTAATTTTAGGCAGTACACCAGAATTTAATTCGAAAATATTGCGTGTTTTGTATTCGGTATATCAGTTTCCAGGATTTCCTAACAATGGTTTCATTGTTTAAACAATGTATTACGTTTACATTAATTTTACATTTCTAAAAATTCAATCAGGCCAACACCTTTAGAACCGATTAATTTTTACGTCATTCAATTAGAAATGTGCTTATTTATTAGGAAATGAATTTTCAGTCGTGCGCCGGAATTTAATTCGAAAATATTGCGTGTTTTGTATTCGGTATATCAGTTTCCAGGGTTTCCTAACAATGGTTTCATTGTTTAAACAATGGATTCGGTTTCACTATATTTTATATTTCTAAAAATTCACACAGGTGAACAACTTTAAAACCGAAATATTTTTACGTCATTCATTTCGAAATGTGCTTATTTAGTAGGAAATTAATTTTCAACCGTGCACCGGAATTTAATTCGAAAATATTGCGTGTTTTGTATCCGGTACATCAGTTTTCAGGATTTCCTATCAATGGTTTCATTGTTTAAACAATGTATTCGGTTTCACTTTATATTATATTTCTAAAAATTCACACAGGCGAACAACTTTAAAACCGAAATATTTTGACGTAATTCATTTCGAAATGTTCTTATTTATTATAAAATTAAATTTCAGCCGTACACCAGAATTTAATTCGAAAATATTGCGTGTTTTGTATTCGGTATATCAGCTTTTAGGATTTCCCAACAATGGTTTCATTGTTTAAACAATGTATTCGGTTTCATTTTATTTTATATTTCTAAAAATTCACACAGGCGAACAACTTTAAATACGAAATATTTTTACGTAATTCTTTTCGAAATGTTCTTATTTATTAGAAAATTAATTTTCAGCCGTACACCAGAATTTAATTCGAAAATATTGCGTGTTTTGTATTCGGTATATCAGTTTCCAGGATTTCCTAACAATGGTTTCATTGTTTAAACAATGTATTCGGATTCGCTTTATTTTACATTTCTAAATAATCACACAGTCGAACAACTTTAAAACCCAAATATTTTTACGTCAATCATTTCGAAATGTGCTTATTTATTAGGAAATGAATTTTCAGCCGTGCACCGGAATTTAATTCGAAAATATTGCGTGTTTTGTATTCGGTATATCAGTTTCCAGGATTTCCTAACAATGGTTTCATTGTTTAAACAATGTATTCGGTTTCACTTTATTTTACATTTCTAAAAATACACGCAGGCCAACAACTTTAAAACCGAAATTTTGTTACGTCATTCACTTCGAAATGTGCTCATTTAGTAGGAAATTAATTTTCAGCCGTGCACCGGAATTTAATTCGAAAATATTGCGTGTTTTGTATCCGGTACATCAGTTTTCAAGGTTTCCTAACAATGTTTCATTGTTTAAACAATGTATTCGGTTTTACTTTATTTTACACTACTAAAAATTCACACAGGGGAACAACATTGAAACCGAAATATTTTTACATCAATCATTTCGAAATGTGCTTAGTTATTAGGAAATTAATTTTCAGCCGAGCACCAGAATTTAATTCGAAAATATTGCGTGTTTTGTATTTTGTATATCAGCTTTTAGGATTTCCTAACAATGGTTTCATTGTTTAAACAATGTAAAACTTTTTCATTAATTTTACATTTCTAAAAATTCAAACAGGACAACACGTTTAGAACCGATTAATTTTTACGTCATTCAATTGGAAATATGCTTATTTATTAGGAAATGCATTTTCAGCCGTGCGCCAGAATTTAATTCGAAAATATTGCGTGTTTTGTATTCGGTATATCAGTTTCCAGGATTTCCTAACAATGGTTTCATTGTTTAAACAATGTATTCGGTTTCACTTTATTTTATATTTCTAAAAATTCCCACAGGCGAACAATTTTAAAACCGAAATATTTTTACGTCAATCATTTCGAAATGTGCTTATTTATTGGGAAATTAATTTTCAGCCGTGCACCGGAATTTCATTCGAAAATATTGCGTGTTTTGTATTCGGTATATCAGTTTCCAGGATTTCCTAACAATGGTTTCATTGTTTAAACAATGTATTCGGTTTCGCTTTATTTTACATTTCTAAATAATCACACAGGTGAACAACTTTAAATCCGAAATATTTTTACGTCATTCATTTCGAAATGTGCTTATTTAGTAGGAAATTAATTTTCAACCGTGCACCGGAATTTAATTCGAAAATATTGCGTGTTTTGTATCCGGTACATCAGTTTTCAGGATTTCCTAACAATGGTTTCATTGTTTAAAAAATGTATTCGGTTTCACTTTATTTTACATTTCTAAAAATGCACGCAGGCGAACAACTTTAAAACCGAAATTTTTTTACATCATTCACTTCGAAATGTGCTTATTTAGTAGGAAATTAATTTTCAGCCATGCACCGGAATTTAATTCGAAAATATTGCGTGTTTTGTATCCGGTACATCAGTTTTCAAGGTTTCCTAACAATGTTTCATTGTTTAAACAATGTGTTCGGTTTTACTTTATTTTACGCTACTAAAAATTCACACAGGGGAACAACATTGAAACCGAAATATTTTTACATCAATCATTTCGAAATGTGCTTAGTTATTAGGAAATTAATTTTCAGCCGTACACCAGAATTTAATTCGAAAATATTGCGTGTTTTGTATTCGGTATATCAGCTTTTAGGATTTCCCAACAATGGTTTCATTGTTTAAACAATGTATTCGGTTTCATTTTATTTTATATTTCTAAAAATTCACACAGGCGAACAACTTTAAATACGAAATATTTTTACGTAATTCTTTTCGAAATGTTCTTATTTATTAGAAAATTAATTTTCAGCCGTACACCAGAATTTAATTCGAAAATATTGCGTGTTTTGTATTCGGTATATCAGTTTCCAGGATTTCCTAACAATGGTTTCATTGTTTAAACAATGTATTCGGATTCGCTTTATTTTACATTTCTAAATAATCACACAGTCGAACAACTTTAAAACCCAAATATTTTTACGTCAATCATTTCGAAATGTGCTTATTTATTAGGAAATGAATTTTCAGCCGTGCACCGGAATTTAATTCGAAAATATTGCGTGTTTTGTATTCGGTATATCAGTTTCCAGGATTTCCTAACAATGGTTTCATTGTTTAATCAATGTATTCGGTTTCACTTTATTTTACATTTCTAAAAATACACGCAGGCCAACAACTTTAAAACCGAAATTTTGTTACGTCATTCACTTCGAAATGTGCTCATTTAGTAGGAAATTAATTTTCAGCCGTGCACCGGAATTTATTTCGAAAATATTGCGTGTTTTGTATCCGGTACATCAGTTTTCAAGGTTTCCTAACAATGTTTCATTGTTTAAACAATGTATTCGGTTTTACTTTATTTTACACTACTAAAAATTCACACAGGGGAACAACATTGAAACCGAAATATTTTTACATCAATCATTTCGAAATGTGCTTAGTTATTAGGAAATTAATTTTCAGCCGAGCACCAGAATTTAATTCGAAAATATTGCGTGTTTTGTATTTTGTATATCAGCTTTTAGGATTTCCTAACAATGGTTTCATTGTTTAAACAATGTAAAACTTTTTCATTAATTTTACATTTCTAAAAATTCAAACAGGACAACACGTTTAGAACCGATTAATTTTTACGTCATTCAATTGGAAATATGCTTATTTATTAGGAAATGCATTTTCAGCCGTGCGCCAGAATTTAATTCGAAAATATTGCGTGTTTTGTATTCGGTATATCAGTTTCCAGGATTTCCTAACAATGGTTTCATTGTTTAAACAATGTATTCGGTTTCACTTTATTTTATATTTCTAAAAATTCCCACAGGCGAACAATTTTAAAACCGAAATATTTTTACGTCAATCATTTCGAAATGTGCTTATTTATTGGGAAATTAATTTTCAGCCGTGCACCGGAATTTCATTCGAAAATATTGCGTGTTTTGTATTCGGTATATCAGTTTCCAGGATTTCCTAACAATGGTTTCATTGTTTAAACAATGTATTCGGTTTCGCTTTATTTTACATTTCTAAATAATCACACAGGTGAACAACTTTAAATCCGAAATATTTTTACGTCATTCATTTCGAAATGTGCTTATTTAGTAGGAAATTAATTTTCAACCGTGCACCGGAATTTAATTCGAAAATATTGCGTGTTTTGTATCCGGTACATCAGTTTTCAGGATTTCCTAACAATGGTTTCATTGTTTAAAAAATGTATTCGGTTTCACTTTATTTTACATTTCTAAAAATGCACGCAGGCGAACAACTTTAAAACCGAAATTTTTTTACATCATTCACTTCGAAATGTGCTTATTTAGTAGGAAATTAATTTTCAGCCATGCACCGGAATTTAATTCGAAAATATTGCGTGTTTTGTATCCGGTACATCAGTTTTCAAGGTTTCCTAACAATGTTTCATTGTTTAAACAATGTATTCGGCTTTACTTTATTTTACACTACTAAAAATTCACACAGGGGAACAACATTGAAACCGAAATATTTTTACATCAATCATTTCGAAATGTGCTTAGTTATTAGGAAATGAAATTTCAGCCGTGCACCGGAATTTAATTCGAAAATATTGCGTGTTTTGTATTCGGTATATCAGTTTCCATGACTTCCTAACAATGGTTTCATTGTTTAAAAAATGTATTCGGTTTCACTTTATTTTACATTTCTAAAAATGCACGCAGGCGCACAACTTTAAAACCGAAATTTTTTTACGCCATTCATTTCGAAATGTGCTTATTTAGTAGGAAATTAATTTTCAGCCGTACACCAGAATTTAATTCGAAAATATTGCGTGTTTTGTATTCGGTATATCAGCTTTTAGGATTTCCCAACAATGGTTTCATTGTTTAAACAATGTATTCGGTTTCATTTTATTTTATATTTCTAAAAATTCACACAGGCGAACAACTTTAAATCCGAAATATTTTTACGTAATTCTTTTCGAATTGTTCTTATTTATTAGAAAATTAATTTTCAGCCGTACACCAGAATTTAATTCGAAAATATTGCGTGTTTTGTATTCGGTATATCAGTTTCCAGGATTTCCTAACAATGGTTTCATTGTTTAAACAATGTATTCGGATTCGCTTTATTTTACATTTCTAAATAATCACACAGTCGAACAACTTTAAAACCGAAATATTTTTACGTCAATCATTTCGGAATGTGCTTATTTATTAGGAAATGAATTTTCAGCCGTGCACCGGAATTTAATTCGAAAATATTGCGTGTTTTGTATTCGGTATATCAGTTTCCAGGATTTCCTAACAATGGTTTCATTGTTTAAACAATGTATTACGTTTACATTAATTTTACATTTCTAAAAATTCAATCAGGCCAACACCTTTAGAACCGATTAATTTTTACGTAATTCATTTCGAAATGTTCTTATTTATTAGAAAATTATTTTTCAGCCGTACACCAGAATTTAAATCGAAAATATTGCGTGTTTTGTATTCGGTATATCAGCTTTTAGGATTTCCTAACAATGGTTTCATTGTTTAAACAATGTATTCGGTTTCACTTTATTTTATATTTCTAAAATTTCACACAGGCGAACAACTTTAAAACCGAAATATTTTTACGTAATTCATTTCGAAATGTTCTTATTTATTAGAAAATTAATTTTCAGCCGTACACCAGAATTTAATTCGAAAATATTGCGTGTTTTGTATTCGGTATATCAGCTTTTAGGATTTCCTAACAATGGTTTCATTGTTTAAACAATGTATTCGGTTTCACTTTATTTTATATTTCTAAAATTTCACACAGGCGAACAACTTTAAAACCAAAATATTTTTACGTCAATCATTTCGAAATGTGCTTATTTATTAGGAAATGAATTTTCAGCCGTGCACCGGAATTTAATTCGAAAATATTGCGTGTTTTGTATTCGGTATATCAGTTTCCAGGATTTCCTAACAATGGTTCCATTGTTTAAACAATGTATTCGGTTTCACTTTATTTTACATTTCTAAAAATACACGCAGGCGAACAACTTTAAAACCAAAATATTTTTACATCAATCATTTCGAAATGTGCTTAGTTATTAGGAAATTAATTTTCAGCCGTGCACCAGAATTTAATTCGAAAATATTGCGTGTTTTGTATTTTGTATATCAGCTTTTAGGATTTCCTAACAATGGTTTCATTGTTTAAACAATGTAAAACTTTTTCATTAATTTTACATTTCTAAAAATTCAAACAGGACAACACGTTTAGAACCGATTAATTTTTACGTCATTCAATTGGAAATGTGCTTATTTATTAGGAAATGCATTTTCAGCCGTGCGCCAGAATTTAATTCGAAAATATTGCGTGTTTTGTATTCTGTATATCAGTTTCCAGGATTTCTTAAAAATGGTTTCATTGTTTAAACAATGTATTCGGTTTCACTTTATTTTATATTTCTAAAAATTCACACAGGCGAACAATTTTAAAACCGAAATAGTTTTACGTCAATCATTTCGAAATGTGCTTATTTATTAGGAAATTAATTTTTAGACGTGCACCAGAATTTAATTCGAAAATATTGCGTGTTTTGTATTCGGTATATCAGTTTCCAGGATTTCCTAACAATGGTTTCATTGTTTAAACAATGTATTCAGTTTCACATTATTTTATATTTCTAAAAATTCCCACATGCGAACAATTTTAAAACCGAAATATTTTTACGTCAATCATTTCGAAATGTGCTTATTTATTGGGAAATTAATTTTCAGCCGTGCACCAGAATTTAATTCGAAAATATTGCGTGTTTTGTATTCGGTATATCAGTTTTCAGGATTTCCTAACCTACATCTTTAGAACCGAATAATTTTTACGTCATTCATTTCGAAATGTTCTTATTTATTAGAAATTAATTTTCAGCCGTGCACCAGAATTTAATTCGAAAATATTGCGTGTTTTATATTCGGTATATCAGTTTCCAGGATTTCCTAACAATGGTTTCATTGTTTAAACAATGTATTCGGTTTCACTTTATTTTATATTTCTAAAATTTCACACAGGCGAACAACTTTAAAACCGAAATATTTTTACATCATTCATTTCGAAATGTTCTTATTTATTAGAAAATTAATTTTCAGCCGTACACCAGAATTTAATTCGAAAATATTGCGTGTTTTGTATTCGGTATATCAGTTTTTAGGATTTCCTAACAATGGTTTCATTGTTTAAACAATGTATTCGGTTTCGCTTTATTTTACATTTCTAAATAATCACACAGTCGAACAACTTTAAAACCGAAAGATTTTTACGTCTATCATTTCGAAATGTACTTATTTATTAGGAAACTAATTTTCAGCCGTGCACCGGAATTTCATTCGAAAATATTGCGTGTTTTGTATTCGGTATATCAGTTTCCAGGATTTCCTAACAATGGTTTCATTGTTTAAACAATGTATTCGGTTTCGCTTTATTTTACATTTCTAAATAATCACACAGTCGAACAACTTTAAAACCGAAAGATTTTTACGTCTATCATTTCGAAATGTGCTTATTTATTAGGAAATGAATTTTCAGCCGTGCACTGGAATTTCATTCGAAAATATTGCGTGTTTTGTATTCGGAATATCAGTTTCCAGGATTTCCTAACAATGTTTTCATTGTTTAAACAATGTATTCGGTTTCACTTTATTTTATATTTCTAAAAATTCACACAGGCGAACAACTTTAAAACCGAAATATTTTTACGTCATTCATTTCGAAATGTGCTTATTTAGTAGGAAATTAATTTTCAACCGTGCACCGGAATTTAATTCGAAAATATAGCGTGTTTTGTATCCGGTACATCAGTTTTCAGGATTTCCTATCAATGGCTTCATTGTTTAAACAATATATTCTGTTTTATTTTATTTTACACTTTTAAAATTTCACACAAGCGAACAACTTTAAAACCGAAATATTTTTACGTCATTCATTTCGAAATGTTCATATTTATTAGAAAATTAATTTTAGGCAGTACACCAGAATTTAATTCGAAAATATTGCGTGTTTTGTATTCGGTATATCAGTTTCCAGGATTTCCTAACAATGGTTTCATTGTTTAAACAATGTATTACTTTTACATTAATTTTACATTTCTAAAAATTCAATCAGGCCAACACCTTTAGAACCGATTAATTTTTACGTCATTCAATTAGAAATGTGCTTATTTATTAGGAAATGAATTTTCAGTCGTGCGCCGGAATTTAATTCGAAAATATTGCGTGTTTTGTATTCGGTATATCAGTTTCCAGGGTTTCCTAACAATGGTTTCATTGTTTAAACAATGGATTCGGTTTCACTATATTTTATATTTCTAAAAATTCACACAGGTGAACAACTTTAAAACCGAAATATTTTTACGTCATTCATTTCGAAATGTGCTTATTTAGTAGGAAATTAATTTTCAACCGTGCACCGGAATTTAATTCGAAAATATTGCGTGTTTTGTATCCGGTACATCAGTTTTCAGGATTTCCTATCAATGGTTTCATTGTTTAAACAATGTATTCGGTTTCAGTTTATATTATATTTCTAAAAATTCACACAGGCGAACAACTTTAAAACCGAAATATTTTTACGTAATTCATTTCGAAATGTTCTTATTTATTATAAAATTAAATTTCAGCCGTACACCAGAATTTAATTCGAAAATTTTGCGTGTTTTGTATTCGGTATATCAGTTTCCAGGATTTCCTAACAATGGTTTCATTGTTTAAACAATGTATTCGGATTCGCTTTATTTTATATTTCTAAAAATTCACACAGGCGAACAACTTTAAATACGAAATATTTTTACGTAATTCTTTTCGAAATGTTCTTATTTATTAAAAAATTAATTTTCAGCCGTACACCAGAATTTAATTCGAAAATATTGCGTGTTTTGTATTCGGTATATCAGTTTCCAGGATTTCCTAACAATGGTTTCATTGTTTAAACAATGTATTACTTTTACATTAATTTTACATTTCTAAAAATTCAATCAGGCCAACACCTTTAGAACCGATTAATTTTCACGTCATTCAATTAGAAATGTGCTTATTTATTAGGAAATGAATTTTCAGCCGTGCACCGGAATTTAATTCGAAAATATTGCGTGTTTTGTATTCGGTATATCAGTTTCCAGGATTTCCTAACAATGGTTTCATTGTTTAAACAATGTATTCGGTTTCACTTTATTTTACATTTCTAAAAATACACGCAGGCCAACAACTTTAAAACCGAAATTTTGTTACGTCATTCACTTCGAAATGTGCTCATTTAGTAGGAAATTAATTTTCAGCCGTGCACCGGAATTTAATTCGAAAATATTGCGTGTTTTGTATCCGGTACATCAGTTTTCAAGGTTTCCTAACAATGTTTCATTGTTTAAACAAAGTATTCGGTTTTACTTTATTTTACACTACTAAAAATTCACACAGGGGAACAACATTGAAACCGAAATATTTTTACATCAATCATTTCGAAATGTGCTTAGTTATTAGGAAATTAATTTTCAGCCGAGCACCAGAATTTAATTCGAAAATATTGCGTGTTTTGTATTTTGTATATCAGCTTTTAGGATTTCCTAACAATGGTTTCATTGTTTAAACAATGTAAAACTTTTTCATTAATTTTACATTTCTAAAAATTCAAACAGGACAACACGTTTAGAACCGATTAATTTTTACGTCATTCAATTGGAAATGTGCTTATTTATTAGGAAATGCATTTTCAGCCGTGCGCCAGAATTTAATTCGAAAATATTGCGTGTTTTGTATTCGGTATATCAGTTTCCAGGATTTCCTAACAATGGTTTCATTGTTTAAACAATGTATTAGGTTTACATTAATTTTACATTTCTAAAAATTCAAACGGTCCAACACCTTTAGAACCGATTAATTTTTACGTCATTCAAATGGAAATGTGCTTATTTATTAGGAAATGAATTTTCAGCCGTGCGCCACAATTTAATTCGAAAATATTGCGTGTTTTGAATTCGGTATATCAGTTTCCAGGATTTCCTAACAATGGTTTCATTGTTTAAACAATGTATTCGGTTTCGCTTTATTTTACATTTCTAAATAATCACACAGTCGAACAACTTTAAAACCGAAATATTTTTACGTCATTCATTTCGAAATGTTCATATTTATTAGAAAATTAATTTTAGGCAGTACACCAGAATTTAATTCGAAAATATTGCGTGTTTGGTACTCGGTATATCAGTTTTTAGGATTTCCTAACAATGGTTTCATTGTTTAAACAATGTATTACGTTTACATTAATTTTACATTTCTAAAAATTCAAACAGGTCAACACTTTTAGAACCGATTAATTTTTACGTCATTTAATTGGAAATGTGCTTATTTATTAGGAAATGAATTTTCAGTCGTGCGCCGGAATTTAATTCGAAAATATTGCGTGTTTTGTATTCGGTATATCAGTTTCCAGGGTTTCCTAACAATGGTTTCATTGTTTAAACAATGGATTCGGTTTCACTATATTTTATATTTCTAAAAATTCACACAGGGGAACCACTTTAAAACCGAAATATTTTTACGTCATTCATTTCGAAATGTGCTTATTTAGTAGGAAATTAATTTTCAACCGTGCACCGGAATTTAATTCGAAAATATTGCGTGTTTTGTATCCGGTACATCAGTTTTCAGGATTTCCTAACAATGGTTTCATTGTTTAAACAATGTATTCGGTTTCGCTTTATTTTACATTTCTAAATAATCACACAGTCGAACAACTTTAAAACCGAAAGATTTTTACGTCTATCATTTCGAAATGTGCTTATTTATTAGGAAATTAATTTTTAGACGTGCACCAGAATTTAATTCGAAAATATTGCGTGTTTTGTATTCGGTATATCAGTTTCCAGGATTTCCTAACAATGGTTTCATTGTTTAAACAATGTATTCAGTTTCACATTATTTTATATTTCTAAAAATTCCCACATGCGAACAATTTTAAAACCGAAATATTTTTACGTCAATCATTTCGAAATGTGCTTATTTATTGGGAAATTAATTTTCAGCCGTGCACCAGAATTTAATTCGAAAATATTGCGTGTTTTGTATTCGGTATATCAGTTTTCAGGATTTCCTAACCTACATCTTTAGAACCGAATAATTTTTACGTCATTCATTTCGAAATGTTCTTATTTATTAGAAATTAATTTTCAGCCGTGCACCAGAATTTAATTCGAAAATATTGCGTGTTTTATATTCGGTATATCAGTTTCCAGGATTTCCTAACAATGGTTTCATTGTTTAAACAATGTATTCGGTTTCACTTTATTTTATATTTCTAAAATTTCACACAGGCGAACAACTTTAAAACCGAAATATTTTTACATCATTCATTTCGAAATGTTCTTATTTATTAGAAAATTAATTTTCAGCCGTACACCAGAATTTAATTCGAAAATATTGCGTGTTTTGTATTCGGTATATCAGTTTTTAGGATTTCCTAACAATGGTTTCATTGTTTAAACAATGTATTCGGTTTCGCTTTATTTTACATTTCTAAATAATCACACAGTCGAACAACTTTAAAACCGAAAGATTTTTACGTCTATCATTTCGAAATGTACTTATTTATTAGGAAACTAATTTTCAGCCGTGCACCGGAATTTCATTCGAAAATATTGCGTGTTTTGTATTCGGTATATCAGTTTCCAGGATTTCCTAACAATGGTTTCATTGTTTAAACAATGTATTCGGTTTCGCTTTATTTTACATTTCTAAATAATCACACAGTCGAACAACTTTAAAACCGAAAGATTTTTACGTCTATCATTTCGAAATGTGCTTATTTATTAGGAAATGAATTTTCAGCCGTGCACTGGAATTTCATTCGAAAATATTGCGTGTTTTGTATTCGGAATATCAGTTTCCAGGATTTCCTAACAATGTTTTCATTGTTTAAACAATGTATTCGGTTTCACTTTATTTTATATTTCTAAAAATTCACACAGGCGAACAACTTTAAAACCGAAATATTTTTACGTCATTCATTTCGAAATGTGCTTATTTAGTAGGAAATTAATTTTCAACCGTGCACCGGAATTTAATTCGAAAATATAGCGTGTTTTGTATCCGGTACATCAGTTTTCAGGATTTCCTATCAATGGCTTCATTGTTTAAACAATATATTCTGTTTTATTTTATTTTACACTTTTAAAATTTCACACAAGCGAACAACTTTAAAACCGAAATATTTTTACGTCATTCATTTCGAAATGTTCATATTTATTAGAAAATTAATTTTAGGCAGTACACCAGAATTTAATTCGAAAATATTGCGTGTTTTGTATTCGGTATATCAGTTTCCAGGATTTCCTAACAATGGTTTCATTGTTTAAACAATGTATTACTTTTACATTAATTTTACATTTCTAAAAATTCAATCAGGCCAACACCTTTAGAACCGATTAATTTTTACGTCATTCAATTAGAAATGTGCTTATTTATTAGGAAATGAATTTTCAGTCGTGCGCCGGAATTTAATTCGAAAATATTGCGTGTTTTGTATTCGGTATATCAGTTTCCAGGGTTTCCTAACAATGGTTTCATTGTTTAAACAATGGATTCGGTTTCACTATATTTTATATTTCTAAAAATTCACACAGGTGAACAACTTTAAAACCGAAATATTTTTACGTCATTCATTTCGAAATGTGCTTATTTAGTAGGAAATTAATTTTCAACCGTGCACCGGAATTTAATTCGAAAATATTGCGTGTTTTGTATCCGGTACATCAGTTTTCAGGATTTCCTATCAATGGTTTCATTGTTTAAACAATGTATTCGGTTTCAGTTTATATTATATTTCTAAAAATTCACACAGGCGAACAACTTTAAAACCGAAATATTTTTACGTAATTCATTTCGAAATGTTCTTATTTATTATAAAATTAAATTTCAGCCGTACACCAGAATTTAATTCGAAAATTTTGCGTGTTTTGTATTCGGTATATCAGTTTCCAGGATTTCCTAACAATGGTTTCATTGTTTAAACAATGTATTCGGATTCGCTTTATTTTATATTTCTAAAAATTCACACAGGCGAACAACTTTAAATACGAAATATTTTTACGTAATTCTTTTCGAAATGTTCTTATTTATTAGAAAATTAATTTTCAGCCGTACACCAGAATTTAATTCGAAAATATTGCGTGTTTTGTATTCGGTATATCAGTTTCCAGGATTTCCTAACAATGGTTTCATTGTTTAAACAATGTATTCGGATTCGCTTTATTTTACATTTCTAAATAATCACACAGTCGAACAACTTTAAAACCAAAATATTTTTACGTCAATCATTTCGAAATGTGCTTATTTATTAGGAAATGAATTTTCAGCCGTGCACCGGAATTTAATTCGAAAATATTGCGTGTTTTGTATTCGGTATATCAGTTTCCAGGATTTCCTAACAATGGTTTCATTGTTTAAACAATGTATTCGGTTTCACTTTATTTTACATTTCTAAAAATACACGCAGGCCAACAACTTTAAAACCGAAATTTTGTTACGTCATTCACTTCGAAATGTGCTCATTTAGTAGGAAATTAATTTTCAGCCGTGCACCGGAATTTAATTCGAAAATATTGCGTGTTTTGTATCCGGTACATCAGTTTTCAAGGTTTCCTAACAATGTTTCATTGTTTAAACAAAGTATTCGGTTTTACTTTATTTTACACTACTAAAAATTCACACAGGGGAACAACATTGAAACCGAAATATTTTTACATCAATCATTTCGAAATGTGCTTAGTTATTAGGAAATTAATTTTCAGCCGAGCACCAGAATTTAATTCGAAAATATTGCGTGTTTTGTATTTTGTATATCAGCTTTTAGGATTTCCTAACAATGGTTTCATTGTTTAAACAATGTAAAACTTTTTCATTAATTTTACATTTCTAAAAATTCAAACAGGACAACACGTTTAGAACCGATTAATTTTTACGTCATTCAATTGGAAATGTGCTTATTTTTTAGGAAATGCATTTTCAGCCGTGCGCCAGAATTTAATTCGAAAATATTGCGTGTTTTGTATTCGGTATATCAGTTTCCAGGATTTCCTAACAATGGTTTCATTGTTTAAACAATGTATTAGGTTTACATTAATTTTACATTTCTAAAAATTCAAACGGTCCAACACCTTTAGAACCGATTAATTTTTACGTCATTCAAATGGAAATGTGCTTATTTATTAGGAAATGAATTTTCAGCCGTGCGCCACAATTTAATTCGAAAATATTGCGTGTTTTGAATTCGGTATATCAGTTTCCAGGATTTCCTAACAATGGTTTCATTGTTTAAACAATGTATTCGGTTTCGCTTTATTTTACATTTCTAAATAATCACACAGTCGAACAACTTTAAAACCGAAATATTTTTACGTCATTCATTTCGAAATGTTCATATTTATTAGAAAATTAATTTTAGGCAGTACACCAGAATTTAATTCGAAAATATTGCGTGTTTGGTACTCGGTATATCAGTTTTTAGGATTTCCTAACAATGGTTTCATTGTTTAAACAATGTATTACGTTTACATTAATTTTACATTTCTAAAAATTCAAACAGGTCAACACTTTTAGAACCGATTAATTTTTACGTCATTTAATTGGAAATGTGCTTATTTATTAGGAAATGAATTTTCAGTCGTGCGCCGGAATTTAATTCGAAAATATTGCGTGTTTTGTATTCGGTATATCAGTTTCCAGGGTTTCCTAACAATGGTTTCATTGTTTAAACAATGGATTCGGTTTCACTATATTTTATATTTCTAAAAATTCACACAGGGGAACCACTTTAAAACCGAAATATTTTTACGTCATTCATTTCGAAATGTGCTTATTTAGTAGGAAATTAATTTTCAACCGTGCACCGGAATTTAATTCGAAAATATTGCGTGTTTTGTATCCGGTACATCAGTTTTCAGGATTTCCTAACAATGGTTTCATTGTTTAAACAATGTATTCGGTTTCGCTTTATTTTACATTTCTAAATAATCACACAGTCGAACAACTTTAAAACCGAAAGATTTTTACGTCTATCATTTCGAAATGTGCTTATTTATTAGGAAATGAATTTTCAGCCGTGCACCGGAATTTCATTCGAAAATATTGCGTGTTTTGTATTCGATATATCCGTTTCCAGGATTTCCTAACAATGGTTTTATTGTTTAAACAATGTATTCGGTTTCGCTTTATTTTACATTTCTAAATAATCACACAGTCAAACAACTTTAAAACCGAAAGATTTTTACGTCTATCATTTCGAAATGTGCTTATTTATTAGGAAATGAATTTTCAGCCGTGCACCGGAATTTCATTCGAAAATATTGCGTGTTTTGTATTCGGAATATCAGTTTCCAGGATTTCCTAACCATGTTTTCATTGTTTAAACAATGTATTCGGTTTCACTTTATTTTATATTTCTAAAAATTCACACAGGCGAACAACTTTAAAACCGAAATAATTTTACGTCATTCATTTCGAAATGTGCTTATTTAGTAGGAAATTAATTTTCAACCGTGCACCGGAATTTAATTCGAAAATATAGCGTGTTTTGTATCCGGTACATCAGTTTTCAGGATTTCCTATCAATGGCTTCATTGTTTAAACAATATATTCTGTTTTATTTTATTTTACACTTTTAAAATTTCACACAGTCGAACAACTTTAAAACCAAAATATTTTTACGTCAATCATTTCGAAATGTGCTTATTTATTAGGAAATGAATTTTCAGCCGTGCACCGGAATTTAATTCGAAAATATTGCGTGTTTTGTATTCGGTATATCAGTTTCCAGGATTTCCTAACAATGGTTTCATTGTTTAAACAATGTATTCGGTTTCACTTTATTTTACATTTCTAAAAATACACGCAGGCCAACAACTTTAAAACCGAAATTTTGTTACGTCATTCACTTCGAAATGTGCTCATTTAGTAGGAAATTAATTTTCAGCCGTGCACCGGAATTTAATTCGAAAATATTGCGTGTTTTGTATCCGGTACATCAGTTTTCAAGGTTTCCTAACAATGTTTCATTGTTTAAACAATGTATTCGGTTTTACTTTATTTTACACTACTAAAAATTCACACAGGGGAACAACATTGAAACCGAAATATTTTTACATCAATCATTTCGAAATGTGCTTAGTTATTAGGAAATTAATTTTCAGCCGAGCACCAGAATTTAATTCGAAAATATTGCGTGTTTTGTATTTTGTATATCAGCTTTTAGGATTTCCTAACAATGGTTTCATTGTTTAAACAATGTAAAACTTTTTCATTAATTTTACATTTCTAAAAATTCAAACAGGACAACACGTTTAGAACCGATTAATTTTTACGTCATTCAATTGGAAATGTGCTTATTTATTAGGAAATGCATTTTCAGCCGTGCGCCAGAATTTAATTCGAAAATATTGCGTGTTTTGTATTCGGTATATCAGTTTCCAGGATTTCCTAACAATGGTTTCATTGTTTAAACAATGTATTAGGTTTACATTAATTTTACATTTCTAAAAATTCAAACGGTCCAACACCTTTAGAACCGATTAATTTTTACGTCATTCAAATGGAAATGTGCTTATTTATTAGGAAATGAATTTTCAGCCGTGCGCCACAATTTAATTCGAAAATATTGCGTGTTTTGTATTCGGTATATCAGTTTCCAGGATTTCCTAACAATGGTTTCATTGTTTAAACAATGTATTACGTTTACATTAATTTTACATTTCTAAAAATTCAATCAGGCCAACACCTTTAGAACCGATTAATTTTTACGTAATTCATTTCGAAATGTTCTTATTTATTAGAAAATTATTTTTCAGCCGTACACCAGAATTTAAATCGAAAATATTGCGTGTTTTGTATTCGGTATATCAGCTTTTAGGATTTCCTAACAATGGTTTCATTGTTTAAACAATGTATTCGGTTTCACTTTATTTTATATTTCTAAAATTTCACACAGGCGAACAACTTTAAAACCGAAATATTTTTACGTAATTCATTTCGAAATGTTCTTATTTATTAGAAAATTAATTTTCAGCCGTACACCAGAATTTAATTCGAAAATATTGCGTGTTTTGTATTCGGTATATCAGCTTTTAGGATTTCCTAACAATGGTTTCATTGTTTAAACAATGTATTCGGTTTCACTTTATTTTATATTTCTAAAATTTCACACAGGCGAACAACTTTAAAACCAAAATATTTTTACGTCAATCATTTCGAAATGTGCTTATTTATTAGGAAATGAAATTTCAGCCGTGCACCGGAATTTAATTCGAAAATATTGCGTGTTTTGTATTCGGTATATCAGTTTCCAGGATTTCCTAACAATGGTTTCATTGTTTAAACAATGTATTCGGTTTCACTTTATTTTACATTTCTAAAAATACACGCAGGCGAACAACTTTAAAACCGAAATATTTTTACATCAATCATTTCGAAATGTGCTTAGTTATTAGGAAATTAATTTTCAGCCGTGCACCAGAATTTAATTCGAAAATATTGCGTGTTTTGTATTTTGTATATCAGCTTTTAGGATTTCCTAACAATGGTTTCATTGTTTAAACAATGTAAAACTTTTTCATTAATTTTACATTTCTAAAAATTCAAACAGGACAACACGTTTAGAACCGATTAATTTTTACGTCATTCAATTGGAAATGTGCTTATTTATTAGGAAATGCATTTTCAGCCGTGCGCCAGAATTTAATTCGAAAATATTGCGTGTTTTGTATTCTGTATATCAGTTTCCAGGATTTCTTAAAAATGGTTTCATTGTTTAAACAATGTATTCGGTTTCACTTTATTTTATATTTCTAAAAATTCACACAGGCGAACAATTTTAAAACCGAAATAGTTTTACGTCAATCATTTCGAAATGTGCTTATTTATTAGGAAATTAATTTTTAGACGTGCACCAGAATTTAATTCGAAAATATTGCGTGTTTTGTATTCGGTATATCAGTTTCCAGGATTTCCTAACAATGGTTTCATTGTTTAAACAATGTATTCAGTTTCACATTATTTTATATTTCTAAAAATTCCCACATGCGAACAATTTTAAAACCGAAATATTTTTACGTCAATCATTTCGAAATGTGCTTATTTATTGGGAAATTAATTTTCAGCCGTGCACCAGAATTTAATTCGAAAATATTGCGTGTTTTGTATTCGGTATATCAGTTTTCAGGATTTCCTAACCTACATCTTTAGAACCGAATAATTTTTACGTCATTCATTTCGAAATGTTCTTATTTATTAGAAATTAATTTTCAGCCGTGCACCAGAATTTAATTCGAAAATATTGCGTGTTTTATATTCGGTATATCAGTTTCCAGGATTTCCTAACAATGGTTTCATTGTTTAAACAATGTATTCGGTTTCACTTTATTTTATATTTCTAAAATTTCACACAGGCGAACAACTTTAAAACCGAAATATTTTTACATCATTCATTTCGAAATGTTCTTATTTATTAGAAAATTAATTTTCAGCCGTACACCAGAATTTAATTCGAAAATATTGCGTGTTTTGTATTCGGTATATCAGTTTTTAGGATTTCCTAACAATGGTTTCATTGTTTAAACAATGTATTCGGTTTCGCTTTATTTTACATTTCTAAATAATCACACAGTCGAACAACTTTAAAACCGAAAGATTTTTACGTCTATCATTTCGAAATGTACTTATTTATTAGGAAACTAATTTTCAGCCGTGCACCGGAATTTCATTCGAAAATATTGCGTGTTTTGTATTCGGTATATCAGTTTCCAGGATTTCCTAACAATGGTTTCATTGTTTAAACAATGTATTCGGTTTCGCTTTATTTTACATTTCTAAATAATCACACAGTCGAACAACTTTAAAACCGAAAGATTTTTACGTCTATCATTTCGAAATGTGCTTATTTATTAGGAAATGAATTTTCAGCCGTGCACCGGAATTTCATTCGAAAATATTGCGTGTTTTGTATTCGGTATATCAGTTTCCAGGATTTCCTAACAATGTTTTCATTGTTTAAACAATGTATTCGGTTTCACTTTATTTTATATTTCTAAAAATTCACACAGGCGAACAACTTTAAAACCGAAATATTTTTACGTCATTCATTTCGAAATGTGCTTATTTAGTAGGAAATTAATTTTCAACCGTGCACCGGAATTTAATTCGAAAATATAGCGTGTTTTGTATCCGGTACATCAGTTTTCAGGATTTCCTATCAATGGCTTCATTGTTTAAACAATATATTCTGTTTTATTTTATTTTACACTTTTAAAATTTCACACAAGCGAACAACTTTAAAACCGAAATATTTTTACGTCATTCATTTCGAAATGTTCATATTTATTAGAAAATTAATTTTAGGCAGTACACCAGAATTTAATTCGAAAATATTGCGTGTTTTGTATTCGGTATATCAGTTTCCAGGATTTCCTAACAATGGTTTCATTGTTTAAACAATGTATTACTTTTACATTAATTTTACATTTCTAAAAATTCAATCAGGCCAACACCTTTAGAACCGATTAATTTTTACGTCATTCAATTAGAAATGTGCTTATTTATTAGGAAATGAATTTTCAGTCGTGCGCCGGAATTTAATTCGAAAATATTGCGTGTTTTGTATTCGGTATATCAGTTTCCAGGGTTTCCTAACAATGGTTTCATTGTTTAAACAGTGGATTCGGTTTCACTATATTTTATATTTCTAAAAATTCACACAGGTGAACAACTTTAAAACCGAAATATTTTTACGTCATTCATTTCGAAATGTGCTTATTTAGTAGGAAATTAATTTTCAACCGTGCACCGGAATTTAATTCGAAAATATTGCGTGTTTTGTATCCGGTACATCAGTTTTCAGGATTTCCTATCAATGGTTTCATTGTTTAAACAATGTATTCGGTTTCAGTTTATATTATATTTCTAAAAATTCACACAGGCGAACAACTTTAAAACCGAAATATTTTTACGTAATTCATTTCGAAATGTTCTTATTTATTATAAAATTAAATTTCAGCCGTACACCAGAATTTAATTCGAAAATTTTGCGTGTTTTGTATTCGGTATATCAGTTTCCAGGATTTCCTAACAATGGTTTCATTGTTTAAACAATGTATTCGGATTCGCTTTATTTTATATTTCTAAAAATTCACACAGGCGAACAACTTTAAATACGAAATATGTTTACGTAATTCTTTTCGAAATGTTCTTATTTATTAGAAAATTAATTTTCAGCCGTACACCAGAATTTAATTCGAAAATATTGCGTGTTTTGTATTCGGTATATCAGTTTCCAGGATTTCCTAACAATGGTTTCATTGTTTAAACAATGTATTCGGATTCGCTTTATTTTACATTTCTAAATAATCACACAGTCGAACAACTTTAAAACCAAAATATTTTTACGTCAATCATTTCGAAATGTGCTTATTTATTAGGAAATGAATTTTCAGCCGTGCACCGGAATTTAATTCGAAAATATTGCGTGTTTTGTATTCGGTATATCAGTTTCCAGGATTTCCTAACAATGGTTTCATTGTTTAAACAATGTATTCGGTTTCACTTTATTTTACATTTCTAAAAATACACGCAGGCCAACAACTTTAAAACCGAAATTTTGTTACGTCATTCACTTCGAAATGTGCTCATTTAGTAGGAAATTAATTTTCAGCCGTGCACCGGAATTTAATTCGAAAATATTGCGTGTTTTGTATCCGGTACATCAGTTTTCAAGGTTTCCTAACAATGTTTCATTGTTTAAACAATGTATTCGGTTTTACTTTATTTTACACTACTAAAAATTCACACAGGGGAACAACATTGAAACCGAAATATTTTTACATCAATCATTTCGAAATGTGCGTAGTTATTAGGAAATTAATTTTCAGCCGAGCACCAGAATTTAATTCGAAAATATTGCGTGTTTTGTATTTTGTATATCAGCTTTTAGGATTTCCTAACAATGGTTTCATTGTTTAAACAATGTAAAACTTTTTCATTAATTTTACATTTCTAAAAATTCAAACAGGACAACACGTTTAGAACCGATTAATTTTTACGTCATTCAATTGGAAATGTGCTTATTTATTAGGAAATGCATTTTCAGCCGTGCGCCAGAATTTAATTCGAAAATATTGCGTGTTTTGTATTCGGTATATCAGTTTCCAGGATTTCCTAACAATGGTTTCATTGTTTAAACAATGTATTAGGTTTACATTAATTTTACATTTCTAAAAATTCAAACGGTCCAACACCTTTAGAACCGATTAATTTTTACGTCATTCAAATGGAAATGTGCTTATTTATTAGGAAATGAATTTTCAGCCGTGTGCCACAATTTAATTCGAAAATATTGCGTGTTTTGAATTCGGTATATCAGTTTCCAGGATTTCCTAACAATGGTTTCATTGTTTAAACAATGTATTCGGTTTCGCTTTATTTTACATTTCTAAATAATCACACAGTCGAACAACTTTAAAACCGAAATATTTTTACGTCATTCATTTCGAAATGTTCATATTTATTAGAAAATTAATTTTAGGCAGTACACCAGAATTTAATTCGAAAATATTGCGTGTTTGGTACTCGGTATATCAGTTTTTAGGATTTCCTAACAATGGTTTCATTGTTTAAACAATGTATTACGTTTACATTAATTTTACATTTCTAAAAATTCAAACAGGTCAACACTTTTAGAACCGATTAATTTTTACGTCATTTAATTGGAAATGTGCTTATTTATTAGGAAATGAATTTTCAGTCGTGCGCCGGAATTTAATTCGAAAATATTGCGTGTTTTGTATTCGGTATATCAGTTTCCAGGGTTTCCTAACAATGGTTTCATTGTTTAAACAATGGATTCGGTTTCACTATATTTTATATTTCTAAAAATTCACACAGGGGAACCACTTTAAAACCGAAATATTTTTACGTCATTCATTTCGAAATGTGCTTATTTAGTAGGAAATTAATTTTCAACCGTGCACCGGAATTTAATTCGAAAATATTGCGTGTTTTGTATCCGGTACATCAGTTTTCAGGATTTCCTAACAATGGTTTCATTGTTTAAACAATGTATTCGGTTTCGCTTTATTTTACATTTCTAAATAATCACACAGTCGAACAACTTTAAAACCGAAAGATTTTTACGTCTATCATTTCGAAATGTGCTTATTTATTAGGAAATGAATTTTCAGCCGTGCACCGGAATTTCATTCGAAAATATTGCGTGTTTTGTATTCGATATATCCGTTTCCAGGATTTCCTAACAATGGTTTCATTGTTTAAACAATGTATTCGGTTTCGCTTTATTTTACATTTCTAAATAATCACACAGTCAAACAACTTTAAAACCGAAAGATTTTTACGTCTATCATTTCGAAATGTGCTTATTTATTAGGAAATGAATTTTCAGCCGTGCACCGGAATTTCATTCGAAAATATTGCGTGTTTTGTATTCGGAATATCAGTTTCCAGGATTTCCTAACCATGTTTTCATTGTTTAAACAATGTATTCGGTTTCACTTTATTTTATATTTCTAAAAATTCACACAGGCGAACAACTTTAAAACCGAAATAATTTTACGTCATTCATTTCGAAATGTGCTTATTTAGTAGGAAATTAATTTTCAACCGTGCACCGGAATTTAATTCGAAAATATAGCGTGTTTTGTATCCGGTACATCAGTTTTCAGGATTTCCTATCAATGGCTTCATTGTTTAAACAATATATTCTGTTTTATTTTATTTTACACTTTTAAAATTTCACACAGTCGAACAACTTTAAAACCAAAATATTTTTACGTCAATCATTTCGAAATGTGCTTATTTATTAGGAAATGAATTTTCAGCCGTGCACCGGAATTTAATTCGAAAATATTGCGTGTTTTGTATTCGGTATATCAGTTTCCAGGATTTCCTAACAATGGTTTCATTGTTTAAACAATGTATTCGGTTTCACTTTATTTTACATTTCTAAAAATACACGCAGGCCAACAACTTTAAAACCGAAATTTTGTTACGTCATTCACTTCGAAATGTGCTCATTTAGTAGGAAATTAATTTTCAGCCGTGCACCGGAATTTAATTCGAAAATATTGCGTGTTTTGTATCCGGTACATCAGTTTTCAAGGTTTCCTAACAATGTTTCATTGTTTAAACAATGTATTCGGTTTTACTTTATTTTACACTACTAAAAATTCACACAGGGGAACAACATTGAAACCGAAATATTTTTACATCAATCATTTCGAAATGTGCTTAGTTATTAGGAAATTAATTTTCAGCCGAGCACCAGAATTTAATTCGAAAATATTGCGTGTTTTGTATTTTGTATATCAGCTTTTAGGATTTCCTAACAATGGTTTCATTGTTTAAACAATGTAAAACTTTTTCATTAATTTTACATTTCTAAAAATTCAAACAGGACAACACGTTTAGAACCGATTAATTTTTACGTCATTCAATTGGAAATGTGCTTATTTATTAGGAAATGCATTTTCAGCCGTGCGCCAGAATTTAATTCGAAAATATTGCGTGTTTTGTATTCGGTATATCAGTTTCCAGGATTTCCTAACAATGGTTTCATTGTTTAAACAATGTATTAGGTTTACATTAATTTTACATTTCTAAAAATTCAAACGGTCCAACACCTTTAGAACCGATTAATTTTTACGTCATTCAAATGGAAATGTGCTTATTTATTAGGAAATGAATTTTCAGCCGTGCGCCACAATTTAATTCGAAAATATTGCGTGTTTTGTATTCGGTATATCAGTTTCCAGGATTTCCTAACAATGGTTTCATTGTTTAAACAATGTATTACGTTTACATTAATTTTACATTTCTAAAAAATCAATCAGGCCAACACCTTTAGAACCGATTAATTTTTACGTAATTCATTTCGAAATGTTCTTATTTATTAGAAAATTATTTTTCAGCCGTACACCAGAATTTAAATCGAAAATATTGCGTGTTTTGTATTCGGTATATCAGCTTTTAGGATTTCCTAACAATGGTTTCATTGTTTAAACAATGTATTCGGTTTCACTTTATTTTATATTTCTAAAATTTCACACAGGCGAACAACTTTAAAACCGAAATATTTTTACGTAATTCATTTCGAAATGTTCTTATTTATTAGAAAATTAATTTTCAGCCGTACACCAGAATTTAATTCGAAAATATTGCGTGTTTTGTATTCGGTATATCAGCTTTTAGGATTTCCTAACAATGGTTTCATTGTTTAAACAATGTATTCGGTTTCACTTTATTTTATATTTCTAAAATTTCACACAGGCGAACAACTTTAAAACCAAAATATTTTTACGTCAATCATTTCGAAATGTGCTTATTTATTAGGAAATGAATTTTCAGCCGTGCACCGGAATTTAATTCGAAAATATTGCGTGTTTTGTATTCGGTATATCAGTTTCCAGGATTTCCTAACAATGGTTTCATTGTTTAAACAATGTATTCGGTTTCACTTTATTTTACATTTCTAAAAATACACGCAGGCGAACAACTTTAAAACCGAAATATTTTTACATCAATCATTTCGAAATGTGCTTAGTTATTAGGAAATTAATTTTCAGCCGTGCACCAGAATTTAATTCGAAAATATTGCGTGTTTTGTATTTTGTATATCAGCTTTTAGGATTTCCTAACAATGGTTTCATTGTTTAAACAATGTAAAACTTTTTCATTAATTTTACATTTCTAAAAATTCAAACAGGACAACACGTTTAGAACCGATTAATTTTTACGTCATTCAATTGGAAATGTGCTTATTTATTAGGAAATGCATTTTCAGCCGTGCGCCAGAATTTAATTCGAAAATATTGCGTGTTTTGTATTCTGTATATCAGTTTCCAGGATTTCTTAAAAATGGTTTCATTGTTTAAACAATGTATTCGGTTTCACTTTATTTTATATTTCTAAAAATTCACACAGGCGAACAATTTTAAAACCGAAATAGTTTTACGTCAATCATTTCGAAATGTGCTTATTTATTAGGAAATTAATTTTTAGACGTGCACCAGAATTTAATTCGAAAATATTGCGTGTTTTGTATTCGGTATATCAGTTTCCAGGATTTCCTAACAATGGTTTCATTGTTTAAACAATGTATTCAGTTTCACATTATTTTATATTTCTAAAAATTCCCACATGCGAACAATTTTAAAACCGAAATATTTTTACGTCAAACATTTCGAAATGTGCTTATTTATTGGGAAATTAATTTTCAGCCGTGCACCAGAATTTAATTCGAAAATATTGCGTGTTTTGTATTCGGTATATCAGTTTTCAGGATTTCCTAACCTACATCTTTAGAACCGAATAATTTTTACGTCATTCATTTCGAAATGTTCTTATTTATTAGAAATTAATTTTCAGCCGTGCACCAGAATTTAATTCGAAAATATTGCGTGTTTTATATTCGGTATATCAGTTTCCAGGATTTCCTAACAATGGTTTCATTGTTTAAACAATGTATTCGGTTTCACTTTATTTTATATTTCTAAAATTTCACACAGGCGAACAACTTTAAAACCGAAATATTTTTACATCATTCATTTCGAAATGTTCTTATTTATTAGAAAATTAATTTTCAGCCGTACACCAGAATTTAATTCGAAAATATTGCGTGTTTTGTATTCGGTATATCAGTTTTTAGGATTTCCTAACAATGGTTTCATTGTTTAAACAATGTATTCGGTTTCGCTTTATTTTACATTTCTAAATAATCACACAGTCGAACAACTTTAAAACCGAAAGATTTTTACGTCTATCATTTCGAAATGTACTTATTTATTAGGAAACTAATTTTCAGCCGTGCACCGGAATTTCATTCGAAAATATTGCGTGTTTTGTATTCGGTATATCAGTTTCCAGGATTTCCTAACAATGGTTTCATTGTTTAAACAATGTATTCGGTTTCGCTTTATTTTACATTTCTAAATAATCACACAGTCGAACAACTTTAAAACCGAAAGATTTTTACGTCTATCATTTCGAAATGTGCTTATTTATTAGGAAATGAATTTTCAGCCGTGCACCGGAATTTCATTCGAAAATATTGCGTGTTTTGTATTCGGAATATCAGTTTCCAGGATTTCCTAACAATGTTTTCATTGTTTAAACAATGTATTCGGTTTCACTTTATTTTATATTTCTAAAAATTCACACAGGCGAACAACTTTAAAACCGAAATATTTTTACGTCATTCATTTCGAAATGTGCTTATTTAGTAGGAAATTAATTTTCAACCGTGCACCGGAATTTAATTCGAAAATATAGCGTGTTTTGTATCCGGTACATCAGTTTTCAGGATTTCCTATCAATGGCTTCATTGTTTAAACAATATATTCTGTTTTATTTTATTTTACACTTTTAAAATTTCACACAAGCGAACAACTTTAAAACCGAAATATTTTTACGTCATTCATTTCGAAATGTTCATATTTATTAGAAAATTAATTTTAGGCAGTACACCAGAATTTAATTCGAAAATATTGCGTGTTTTGTATTCGGTATATCAGTTTCCAGGATTTCCTAACAATGGTTTCATTGTTTAAACAATGTATTACTTTTACATTAATTTTACATTTCTAAAAATTCAATCAGGCCAACACCTTTAGAACCGATTAATTTTTACGTCATTCAATTAGAAATGTGCTTATTTATTAGGAAATGAATTTTCAGTCGTGCGCCGGAATTTAATTCGAAAATATTGCGTGTTTTGTATTCGGTATATCAGTTTCCAGGGTTTCCTAACAATGGTTTCATTGTTTAAACAATGGATTCGGTTTCACTATATTTTATATTTCTAAAAATTCACACAGGTGAACAACTTTAAAACCGAAATATTTTTACGTCATTCATTTCGAAATGTGCTTATTTAGTAGGAAATTAATTTTCAACCGTGCACCGGAATTTAATTCGAAAATATTGCGTGTTTTGTATCCGGTACATCAGTTTTCAGGATTTCCTATCAATGGTTTCATTGTTTAAACAATGTATTCGGTTTCAGTTTATATTATATTTCTAAAAATTCACACAGGCGAACAACTTTAAATACGAAATATTTTTACGTAATTCTTTTCGAAATGTTCTTATTTATTAGAAAATTAATTTTCAGCCGTACACCAGAATTTAATTCGAAAATATTGCGTGTTTTGTATTCGGTATATCAGTTTCCAGGATTTCCTAACAATGGTTTCATTGTTTAAACAATGTATTCGGATTCGCTTTATTTTACATTTCTAAATAATCACACAGTCGAACAACTTTAAAACCAAAATATTTTTACGTCAATCATTTCGAAATGTGCTTATTTATTAGGAAATGAATTTTCAGCCGTGCACCGGAATTTAATTCGAAAATATTGCGTGTTTTGTATTCGGTATATCAGTTTCCAGGATTTCCTAACAATGGTTTCATTGTTTAAACAATGTATTCGGTTTCACTTTATTTTACATTTCTAAAAATACACGCAGGCCAACAACTTTAAAACCGAAATTTTGTTACGTCATTCACTTCGAAATGTGCTCATTTAGTAGGAAATTAATTTTCAGCCGTGCACCGGAATTTAATTCGAAAATATTGCGTGTTTTGTATCCGGTACATCAGTTTTCAAGGTTTCCTAACAATGTTTCATTGTTTAAACAATGTATTCGGTTTTACTTTATTTTACACTACTAAAAATTCACACAGGGGAACAACATTGAAACCGAAATATTTTTACATCAATCATTTCGAAATGTGCTTAGTTATTAGGAAATTAATTTTCAGCCGAGCACCAGAATTTAATTCGAAAATATTGCGTGTTTTGTATTTTGTATATCAGCTTTTAGGATTTCCTAACAATGGTTTCATTGTTTAAACAATGTAAAACTTTTTCATTAATTTTACATTTCTAAAAATTCAAACAGGACAACACGTTTAGAACCGATTAATTTTTACGTCATTCAATTGGAAATGTGCTTATTTATTAGGAAATGCATTTTCAGCCGTGCGCCAGAATTTAATTCGAAAATATTGCGTGTTTTGTATTCGGTATATCAGTTTCCAGGATTTCCTAACAATGGTTTCATTGTTTAAACAATGTATTAGGTTTACATTAATTTTACATTTCTAAAAATTCAAACGGTCCAACACCTTTAGAACCGATTAATTTTTACGTCATTCAAATGGAAATGTGCTTATTTATTAGGAAATGAATTTTCAGCCGTGCGCCACAATTTAATTCGAAAATATTGCGTGTTTTGAATTCGGTATATCAGTTTCCAGGATTTCCTAACAATGGTTTCATTGTTTAAACAATGTATTCGGTTTCACTTTATTTTATATTTCTAAAAATTCACACAGGCGAACAATTTTAAAACCGAAATAGTTTTACGTCAATCATTTCGAAATGTGCTTATTTATTAGGAAATTAATTTTTAGACGTGCACCAGAATTTAATTCGAAAATATTGCGTGTTTTGTATTCGGTATATCAGTTTCCAGGATTTCCTAACAATGGTTTCATTGTTTAAACAATGTATTCAGTTTCACATTATTTTATATTTCTAAAAATTCCCACATGCGAACAATTTTAAAACCGAAATATTTTTACGTCAATCATTTCGAAATGTGCTTATTTATTGGGAAATTAATTTTCAGCCGTGCACCAGAATTTAATTCGAAAATATTGCGTGTTTTGTATTCGGTATATCAGTTTTCAGGATTTCCTAACCTACATCTTTAGAACCGAATAATTTTTACGTCATTCATTTCGAAATGTTCTTATTTATTAGAAATTAATTTTCAGCCGTGCACCAGAATTTAATTCGAAAATATTGCGTGTTTTATATTCGGTATATCAGTTTCCAGGATTTCCTAACAATGGTTTCATTGTTTAAACAATGTATTCGGTTTCACTTTATTTTATATTTCTAAAATTTCACACAGGCGAACAACTTTAAAACCGAAATATTTTTACATCATTCATTTCGAAATGTTCTTATTTATTAGAAAATTAATTTTCAGCCGTACACCAGAATTTAATTCGAAAATATTGCGTGTTTTGTATTCGGTATATCAGTTTTTAGGATTTCCTAACAATGGTTTCATTGTTTAAACAATGTATTCGGTTTCGCTTTATTTTACATTTCTAAATAATCACACAGTCGAACAACTTTAAAACCGAAAGATTTTTACGTCTATCATTTCGAAATGTACTTATTTATTAGGAAACTAATTTTCAGCCGTGCACCGGAATTTCATTCGAAAATATTGCGTGTTTTGTATTCGGTATATCAGTTTCCAGGATTTCCTAACAATGGTTTCATTGTTTAAACAATGTATTCGGTTTCGCTTTATTTTACATTTCTAAATAATCACACAGTCGAACAACTTTAAAACCGAAAGATTTTTACGTCTATCATTTCGAAATGTGCTTATTTATTAGGAAATGAATTTTCAGCCGTGCACCGGAATTTCATTCGAAAATATTGCGTGTTTTGTATTCGGAATATCAGTTTCCAGGATTTCCTAACAATGTTTTCATTGTTTAAACAATGTATTCGGTTTCACTTTATTTTATATTTCTAAAAATTCACACAGGCGAACAACTTTAAAACCGAAATATTTTTACGTCATTCATTTCGAAATGTGCTTATTTAGTAGGAAATTAATTTTCAACCGTGCACCGGAATTTAATTCGAAAATATAGCGTGTTTTGTATCCGGTACATCAGTTTTCAGGATTTCCTATCAATGGCTTCATTGTTTAAACAATATATTCTGTTTTATTTTATTTTACACTTTTAAAATTTCACACAAGCGAACAACTTTAAAACCGAAATATTTTTACGTCATTCATTTCGAAATGTTCATATTTATTAGAAAATTAATTTTAGGCAGTACACCAGAATTTAATTCGAAAATATTGCGTGTTTTGTATTCGGTATATCAGTTTCCAGGATTTCCTAACAATGGTTTCATTGTTTAAACAATGTATTACTTTTACATTAATTTTACATTTCTAAAAATTCAATCAGGCCAACACCTTTAGAACCGATTAATTTTTACGTCATTCAATTAGAAATGTGCTTATTTATTAGGAAATGAATTTTCAGTCGTGCGCCGGAATTTAATTCGAAAATATTGCGTGTTTTGTATTCGGTATATCAGTTTCCAGGGTTTCCTAACAATGGTTTCATTGTTTAAACAATGGATTCGGTTTCACTATATTTTATATTTCTAAAAATTCACACAGGTGAACAACTTTAAAACCGAAATATTTTTACGTCATTCATTTCGAAATGTGCTTATTTAGTAGGAAATTAATTTTCAACCGTGCACCGGAATTTAATTCGAAAATATTGCGTGTTTTGTATCCGGTACATCAGTTTTCAGGATTTCCTATCAATGGTTTCATTGTTTAAACAATGTATTCGGTTTCAGTTTATATTATATTTCTAAAAATTCACACAGGCGAACAACTTTAAAACCGAAATATTTTTACGTAATTCATTTCGAAATGTTCTTATTTATTATAAAATTAAATTTCAGCCGTACACCAGAATTTAATTCGAAAATTTTGCGTGTTTTGTATTCGGTATATCAGTTTCCAGGATTTCCTAACAATGGTTTCATTGTTTAAACAATGTATTCGGATTCGCTTTATTTTATATTTCTAAAAATTCACACAGGCGAACAACTTTAAATACGAAATATTTTTACGTAATTCTTTTCGAAATGTTCTTATTTATTAGAAAATTAATTTTCAGCCGTACACCAGAATTTAATTCGAAAATATTGCGTGTTTTGTATTCGGTATATCAGTTTCCAGGATTTCCTAACAATGGTTTCATTGTTTAAACAATGTATTCGGATTCGCTTTATTTTACATTTCTAAATAATCACACAGTCGAACAACTTTAAAACCAAAATATTTTTACGTCAATCATTTCGAAATGTGCTTATTTATTAGGAAATGAATTTTCAGCCGTGCACCGGAATTTAATTCGAAAATATTGCGTGTTTTGTATTCGGTATATCAGTTTCCAGGATTTCCTAACAATGGTTTCATTGTTTAAACAATGTATTCGGTTTCACTTTATTTTACATTTCTAAAAATACACGCAGGCCAACAACTTTAAAACCGAAATTTTGTTACGTCATTCACTTCGAAATGTGCTCATTTAGTAGGAAATTAATTTTCAGCCGTGCACCGGAATTTAATTCGAAAATATTGCGTGTTTTGTATCCGGTACATCAGTTTTCAAGGTTTCCTAACAATGTTTCATTGTTTAAACAATGTATTCGGTTTTACTTTATTTTACACTACTAAAAATTCACACAGGGGAACAACATTGAAACCGAAATATTTTTACATCAATCATTTCGAAATGTGCTTAGTTATTAGGAAATTAATTTTCAGCCGAGCACCAGAATTTAATTCGAAAATATTGCGTGTTTTGTATTTTGTATATCAGCTTTTAGGATTTCCTAACAATGGTTTCATTGTTTAAACAATGTAAAACTTTTTCATTAATTTTACATTTCTAAAAATTCAAACAGGACAACACGTTTAGAACCGATTAATTTTTACGTCATTCAATTGGAAATGTGCTTATTTATTAGGAAATGCATTTTCAGCCGTGCGCCAGAATTTAATTCGAAAATATTGCGTGTTTTGTATTCGGTATATCAGTTTCCAGGATTTCCTAACAATGGTTTCATTGTTTAAACAATGTATTAGGTTTACATTAATTTTACATTTCTAAAAATTCAAATGGTCCAACACCTTTAGAACCGATTAATTTTTACGTCATTCAAATGGAAATGTGCTTATTTATTAGGAAATGAATTTTCAGCCGTGCGCCACAATTTAATTCGAAAATATTGCGTGTTTTGAATTCGGTATATCAGTTTCCAGGATTTCCTAACAATGGTTTCATTGTTTAAACAATGTATTCGGTTTCGCTTTATTTTACATTTCTAAATAATCACACAGTCGAACAACTTTAAAACCGAAATATTTTTACGTCATTCATTTGGAAATGTTCATATTTATTAGAAAATTAATTTTAGGCAGTACACCAGAATTTAATTCGAAAATATTGCGTGTTTGGTACTCGGTATATCAGTTTTTAGGATTTCCTAACAATGGTTTCATTGTTTAAACAATGTATTACGTTTACATTAATTTTACATTTCTAAAAATTCAAACAGGTCAACATTTTTAGAACCGATTAATTTTTACGTCATTTAATTGGAAATGTGCTTATTTATTAGGAAATGAATTTTCAGTCGTGCGCCGGAATTTAATTCGAAAATATTGCGTGTTTTGTATTCGGTATATCAGTTTCCAGGGTTTCCTAACAATGGTTTCATTGTTTAAACAATGGATTCGGTTTCACTATATTTTATATTTCTAAAAATTCACACAGGGGAACCACTTTAAAACCGAAATATTTTTACGTCATTCATTTCGAAATGTGCTTATTTAGTAGGAAATTAATTTTCAACCGTGCACCGGAATTTAATTCGAAAATATTGCGTGTTTTGTATCCGGTACATCAGTTTTCAGGATTTCCTAACAATGGTTTCATTGTTTAAACAATGTATTCGGTTTCGCTTTATTTTACATTTCTAAATAATCACACAGTCGAACAACTTTAAAACCGAAAGATTTTTACGTCTATCATTTCGAAATGTGCTTATTTATTAGGAAATGAATTTTCAGCCGTGCACCGGAATTTCATTCGAAAATATTGCGTGTTTTGTATTCGGTATATCCGTTTCCAGGATTTCCTAACAATGGTTTCATTGTTTAAACAATGTATTCGGTTTCGCTTTATTTTACATTTCTAAATAATCACACAGTCAAACAACTTTAAAACCGAAAGATTTTTACGTCTATCATTTCGAAATGTGCTTATTTATTAGGAAATGAATTTTCAGCCGTGCACCGGAATTTCATTCGAAAATATTGCGTGTTTTGTATTCGGAATATCAGTTTCCAGGATTTCCTAACCATGTTTTCATTGTTTAAACAATGTATTCGGTTTCACTTTATTTTATATTTCTAAAAATTCACACAGGCGAACAACTTTAAAACCGAAATAATTTTACGTCATTTATTTCGAAATGTGCTTATTTAGTAGGAAATTAATTTTCAACCGTGCACCGGAATTTAATTCGAAAATATAGCGTGTTTTGTATCCGGTACATCAGTTTTCAGGATTTCCTATCAATGGTTTCATTGTTTAAACAATTTATTCGGTTTCACTTTATATTATATTTCTAAAAATTCACACAGGCGAACAACTTTAAAACCGAAATATTTTTACGTAATTCATTTCGAAATGTTCTTATTTATTATAAAATTAAATTTCAGCCGTACACCAGAATTTAATTCGAAAATTTTGCGTGTTTTGTATTCGGTATATCAGTTTCCAGGATTTCCTAACAATGGTTTCATTGTTTAAACAATGTATTCGGATTCGCTTTATTTTACATTTCTAAATAATCACACAGTCGAACAACTTTAAAACCGAAATATTTTTACGTCAATCATTTCCAAATGTGCTTATATATTACGAAATGAATTTTCAGCCGTGCACCGGAATTTAATTCGAAAATATTGCGTGTTTTGTATTCGGTATATCAGTTTCCAGGACTTCCTAACAATGGTTTCATTGTTTAAACAATGTATTCGGTTTCGCTTTATTTTACATTTCTAAATAATCACACAGTCGAACAACTTTAAAACCAAAATATTTTTACGTCAATCATTTCGAAATGTGCTTATTTATTAGGAAATGAATTTTCAGCCGTGCACCGGAATTTAATTCGAAAATATTGCATGTTTTGTATTCGGTATATCAGTTTCCAGGATTTCCTAACGATGGTTTCATTGTTTAAAAAATGTATTCGGTTTCACTTTATTTTACATTTCTAAAAATGCACGCAGGCGAACAACTTTAAAACCGAAATTTTTTTACGTCATTCACTTCGAAATGTGCTTATTTAGTAGGAAATTAATTTTCAGCCATGCACCGGAATTTAATTCGAAAATATTGCGTGTTTTGTATCCGGTACATCAGTTTTCAAGGTTTCCTAACAATGTTTCATTGTTTAAACAATGTGTTCGGTTTTACTTTATTTTACGCTACTAAAAATTCACACAGGGGAACAACATTGAAACCGAAATATTTTTACATCAATCATTTCGAAATGTGCTTAGTTATTAGGAAATTAATTTTCAGCCGTACACCAGAATTTAATTCGAAAATATTGCGTGTTTTGTATTCGGTATATCAGCTTTTAGGATTTCCCAACAATGGTTTCATTGTTTAAACAATGTATTCGGTTTCATTTTATTTTATATTTCTAAAAATTCACACAGGCGAACAACTTTAAATACGAAATATTTTTACGTAATTCTTTTCGAAATGTTCTTATTTATTAGAAAATTAATTTTCAGCCGTACACCAGAATTTAATTCGAAAATATTGCGTGTTTTGTATTCGGTATATCAGTTTCCAGGATTTCCTAACAATGGTTTCATTGTTTAAACAATGTATTCGGATTCGCTTTATTTTACATTTCTAAATAATCACACAGTCGAACAACTTTAAAACCAAAATATTTTTACGTCAATCATTTCGAAATGTGCTTATTTATTAGGAAATGAATTTTCAGCCGTGCACCGGAATTTAATTCGAAAATATTGCGTGTTTTGTATTCGGTATATCAGTTTCCAGGATTTCCTAACAATGGCTTCATTGTTTAAACAATATATTCTGTTTTATTTTATTTTACACTTCTAAAATTTCACACAGGCGAACAACTTTAAAACCGAAATATTTTTACGTCATTCATTTCGAAATGTTCATATTTATTAGAAAATTAATTTTAGGCAGTACACCAGAATTTAATTCGAAAATATTGCGTGTTTGGTACTCGGTATATCAGTTTTTAGGATTTCCTAGCAAAGGTTTCATTGTTTAAACAATGTATTACGTTTACATTAATTTTACATTTCTAAAAATTCAAACAGGTCAACACTTTTAGAACCGATTAATTTTTACGTCATTCAATTGGAAATGTGCTTATTTATTAGGAAATGAATTTTCAGTCGTGCGCCGGAATTTAATTCGAAAATATTGCGTGTTTTGTATTCGGTATATCAGTTTCCAGGGTTTCCTAACAATGGTTTCATTGTTTAAACAATGGATTCGGTTTCACTATATTTTATATTTCTAAAAATTCACACAGGGGAACCACTTTAAAACCGAAATATTTTTACGTCATTCATTTCGAAATGTGCTTATTTAGTAGGAAATTAATTTTCAACCGTGCACCGGAATTTAATTCGAAAATATTGCGTGTTTTGTATCCGGTACATCAGTTTTCAGGATTTCCTAACAATGGTTTCATTGTTTAAACAATGTATTCGGTTTCACTTTATTTTACATTTCTAAATAATCACACAGTCGAACAACTTTAAAACCGAAATATTTTTACGTCAATCATTTCCAAATGTGCTTATATATTAGGAAATGAATTTTCAGCCGTGCACCGGAATTTAATTCGAAAATATTGCGTGTTTTGTATCCGGTACATCAGTTTTCAGGATTTCCTAACAATGGTTTCATTGTTTAAACAATGTATTCGGTTTCACTTTATTTTACATTTCTAAATAATCACACAGTCGAACAACTTTAAAACCGAAATATTTTTACGTCAATCATTTCCAAATGTGCTTATATATTAGGAAATGAATTTTCAGCCGTGCACCGGAATTTAATTCGAAAATATTGCGTGTTTTGTATCCGGTATATCAGTTTTTAGGATTTCCTAACAATGGTTTCATTGTTTAAACAATGTATTCGGTTTCACTTTATTTTACATTTCTAAAAATACACGCAAGCAAACAACTTTAAAACCGAAATTTTTTTACGTCATTCACTTCGAAATGTGCTTATTTAGTAGGAAATTAATTTTCAGCCGTGCACCGGAGTTTAATTCGAAAATATTGCGTGTTTTGTATCCGGTACATCAGTTTTCAAGGTTTCCTAACAATGTTTCATTGTTTAAACAATGTATTCGGTTTTACTTTATTTTACACTACTAAAAATTCACACAGGGGAACAACATTGAAACCGAAATATTTTTACATCAATCATTTCGAAATGTGCTTAGTTATTAGGAAATTAATTTTCAGCCGTGCACCAGAATTTAATTCGAAAATATTGCGTGTTTTGTATTTTGTATATCAGCTTTTAGGATTTCCTAACAATGGTTTCATTGATTAAACAATGTAAAACTTTTTCATTAATTTTACATTTCTAAAAATTCAAACAGGACAACACGTTTAGAACCGATTAATTTTTACGTCATTCAATTGGAAATGTGCTTATTTATTAGGAAATGCATTTTCAGCCGTGCGCCAGAATTTAATTCGAAAATATTGCGTGTTTTGTATTCGGTATATCAGTTTCCAGGATTTCTTAAAAATGGTTTCATTGTTTAAACAATGTATTCGGTTTCACTTTATTTTATATTTCTAAAAATTCACACAGGCGAACAATTTTAAAACCGAAATATTTTTACGTCAATCATTTCGAAATGTGCTTATTTATTAGGAAATTAATTTTTAGACGTGCACCAGAATTTAATTCGAAAATATTGCGTGTTTTGTATTCGGTATATCAGTTTCCAGGATTTCTTAAAAATGGTTTCATTGTTTAAACAATGTATTCGGTTTCACTTTATTTTATATTTCTAAAAATTCCCACAGGCGAACAACTTTAAAACCGAAATATTTTTACATCATTCATTTCGAAATGTTCTTATTTATTAGAAAATTAATTTTCAGCCGTACACCAGAAATTAATTCGAAAATATTGCGTGTTTTGTATTCGGTATATCAGCTTTTAGGATTTCCCAACAATGGTTTCATTGTTTAAACAATGTATTCGGTTTCATCTTATTTTATATTTCTAAAAATTCACACAGGCGAACAACTTTAAATCCTAAATATTTTTACGTCAATCATTTCGGAATGTGCTTATTTATTAGGAAATGAATTTTCAGCCGTGCACCGGAATTTAATTCGAAAATATTGCGTGTTTTGTATTCGGTATATCAGTTTCCAGGATTTCCTAACAATGGTTTCATTGTTTAAACAATGTATTACGTTTACATTAATTTTACATTTCTAAAAATTCAATCAGGCCAACACCTTTAGAACAGATTACTTTTTACGTAATTCATTTCGAAATGTTCTTATTTATTAGAAAATTATTTTTCAGCCGTACACCAGAATTTAATTCGAAAATATTGCGTGTTTTGTATTCGGTATATCAGCTTTTAGGATTTCTTAAAAATGGTTTCATTGTTTAAACAATGTATTCGGTTTCACTTTATTTTATATTTCTAAAAATTCACACAGGCGAACATTTTTAAAACCGAAATATTTTTACGTCAATCATTTCGAAATGTGCTTATTTATTAGGAAATTAATTTTTAGACGTGCACCAGAAGTTAATTCGAAAATATTGCGTGTTTTGTATTCGGTATATCAGTTTTCAGGATTTCCTAACCAACAGCTTTAGAACCGATTAATTTTTACATCATTCAATTGGAAATGTGCTTATTTATTAGGAAATGAATTTTCAGCCGTGCGCCAGAATTTAATTCGAAAATATTGCGTGTTTTGTATTCGGTATATCAGTTTCCAGGATTTCCTAACAATGGTTTCATTGTTTAAACAATGTATTACGTTTACATTAATTTTACATTTCTAAAAATACAATCAGGCCAAAACCTTTAGAACCGATTAATTTTTACGTAATTCATTTCGAAATGTTCTTATTTATTAGAAAATTATTTTTCAGCCGTACACCAGAATTTAATTCGAAAATATTGCGTGTTTTGTATTCGGTATATCAGCTTTTAGGATTTCCTAACAATGGTTTCATTGTTTAAACAATGTATTCGGTTTCACTTTATTTTATATTTCTAAAATTTCACACAGGCGAACAACTTTAAAACCGAAATATTTTTACGTAATTCATTTCGAAATGTTCTTATTTATTAGAAAATTAATTTTCAGCCGTACACCAGAATTTAATTCGAAAATATTGCGTGTTTTGTATTCGGTATATCAGTTTCCAGGATTTCCTAACAATGGTTTCATTGTTTAAACAATGTATTCGGATTCGCTTTATTTTACATTTCAAAATAATCACACAGTCGAACAACTTTAAAACCAAAATATTTTTACGTCAATCATTTCGAAATGTGCTTATTTATTAGAAAATTAATTTTCAGCCGTACACCGGAATTTAATTCGAAAATATTGCGTGTTTTGTATTCGGTATATCAGTTTCCAGGATTTCCTAACAATGGTTTCATTGTTTAAACAATGTATTCGGTTTCACTTTATTTTACATTTCTAAAAATACACGCAGGCGAACAACTTTAAAACCGAAATTTTTTTACGTCATTCACTTCGAAATGTGCTTATTTAGTAGGAAATTAATTTTCAGCCGTGCACCGGAGTTTAATTCGAAAATATTGCGTGTTTTGTATCCGGTACATCAGTTTTCAAGGTTTCCTAACAATGTTTCATTGTTTAAACAATGTATTCGGTTTTACTTTATTTTACACTACTAAAAATTCACACTGGGGAACAACATTGAAACCGAAATATTTTTACATCAATCATTTCGAAATGTGCTTAGTTATTAGGAAATTAATTTTCAGCCGTGCACCAGAATTTAATTCGAAAATATTGCGTGTTTTGTATTTTGTATATCAGCTTTTAGGATTTCCTAACAATGGTTTCATTGTTTAAACAATGTAAAACTTTTTCATTAATTTTACATTTCTAAAAATTCAAACAGGACAACACGTTTAGAACCGATTAATTTTTACGTCATTCAATTGGAAATGTGCTTATTTATTAGGAAATGCATTTTCAGCCGTGCGCCAGAATTTAATTCGAAAATATTGCGTGTTTTGTATTCGGTATATCAGTTTCCAGGATTTCTTAAAAATGGTTTCATTGTTTAAACAATGTATTCGGTTTCACTATATTTTATATTTCTAAAAATTCACACAGGCGAACAATTTTAAAACCGAAATATTTTTACGTCAATCATTTCGAAATGTGCTTATTTATTAGGAAATTAATTTTTAGACGTGCACCAGAATTTAATTCGAAAATATTGCGTGTTTTGTATTCGGTATATCAGTTTCCAGGATTTCTTAAAAATGGTTTCATTGTTTAAACAATGTATTCGGTTTCACTTTATTTTATATTTCTAAAAATTCCCACAGGCGAACAATTTTAAAACCGAAATATTTTTACGTCAATCATTTCGAAATGTGCTTATGTATTGGGAAATTAATTTTCAGCCGTGCACCAGAATTTAATTCGAAAATATTGCGTGTTTTGTATTCGGTATATCAGTTTTCAGGATTTCCTAACCAACAGCTTTAGAACCGATTAATTTTTACGTCATTCATTTCGAAATGTTCTTATTTATTAGAAATTAATTTTCAGCCGTGCACCAGAATTTAATTCGAAAATATTGCGTGTTTTGTATTCGGTATATCAGTTTCCAGGGTTTCCTAACAATGGTTTCATTGTTTAAACAATGGATTCGGTTTCACTATATTTTATATTTCTAAAAATTCACACAGGCGAACAACTTTAAAACCGAAATATTTTTACGTAATTCATTTCGAAATGTTCTTATTTATTAGAAAATTAAATTTCAGCCGTACACCAGAATTTAATTCGAAAATATTGCGTGTTTTGTATTCGGTATATCAGTTTCCAGGATTTCCTAACAATGGTTTCATTGTTTAAACAATGTATTCGGATTCGCTTTATTTTACATTTCTAAATAATCACACAGTCGAACAACTTTAAAACCGAAATATTTTTACGTCAATCATTTCCAAATATGCTTATTTATTAGGAAATGAATTTTCAGCCGTGCACCGGAATTTAATTCGAAAATATTGCATGTTTTGTATTCGGTATATCAGTTTCCAGGATTTCCTAACGATGGTTTCATTGTTTAAAAAATGTATTCGGTTTCACTTTATTTTACATTTCTAAAAATGCACGCAGGCGAACAACTTTAAAACCGAAATTTTTTTACGTCATTCACTTCGAAATGTGCTTATTTAGTAGGAAATTAATTTTCAGCCATGCACCGGAATTTAATTCGAAAATATTGCGTGTTTTGTATCCGGTACATCAGTTTTCAAGGTTTCCTAACAATGTTTCATTGTTTAAACAATGTATTCGGTTTTACTTTATTTTACACTACTAAAAATTCACACAGGGGAACAACATTGAAACCGAAATATTTTTACATCAATCATTTCGAAATGTGCTTAGTTATTAGGAAATGAATTTTCAGCCGTGCACCGGAATTTAATTCGAAAATATTGCGTGTTTTGTATTCGGTATATCAGTTTCCAGGACTTCCTAACAATGGTTTCATTGTTTAAACAATGTATTCGGTTTCATCTTATTTTATATTTCTAAAAATTCACACAGGCGAACAACTTTAAATCCGAAATATTTTTACGTAATTCTTTTCGAAATGTTCTTATTTATTAGAAAATTAATTTTCAGCCGTACACCAGAATTTAATTCGAAAATATTGCGTGTTTTGTATTCGGTATATCAGCTTTTAGGATTTCCCAACAATGGTTTCATTGTTTAAACAATGTATTCGGTTTCATCTTATTTTATATTTCTAAAAATTCACACAGGCGAACAACTTTAAATCCTAAATATTTTTACGTCAATCATTTCGGAATGTGCTTATTTATTAGGAAATGAATTTTCAGCCGTGCACCGGAATTTAATTCGAAAATATTGCGTGTTTTGTATTCGGTATATCAGTTTCCAGGATTTCCTAACAATGGTTTCATTGTTTAAACAATGTATTACGTTTACATTAATTTTACATTTCTAAAAATTCAATCAGGCCAACACCTTTAGAACAGATTACTTTTTACGTAATTCATTTCGAAATGTTCTTATTTATTAGAAAATTATTTTTCAGCCGTACACCAGAATTTAATTCGAAAATATTGCGTGTTTTGTATTCGGTATATCAGCTTTTAGGATTTCTTAAAAATGGTTTCATTGTTTAAACAATGTATTCGGTTTCACTTTATTTTATATTTCTAAAAATTCACACAGGCGAACATTTTTAAAACCGAAATATTTTTACGTCAATCATTTCGAAATGTGCTTATTTATTAGGAAATTAATTTTTAGACGTGCACCAGAAGTTAATTCGAAAATATTGCGTGTTTTGTATTCGGTATATCAGTTTTCAGGATTTCCTAACCAACAGCTTTAGAACCGATTAATTTTTACATCATTCAATTGGAAATGTGCTTATTTATTAGGAAATGAATTTTCAGCCGTGCGCCAGAATTTAATTCGAAAATATTGCGTGTTTTGTATTCGGTATATCAGTTTCCAGGATTTCCTAACAATGGTTTCATTGTTTAAACAATGTATTCGGTTTCACTTTATTTTATATTTCTAAAAATTCCCACAGGCGAACAATTTTAAAACCGAAATATTTTTACGTCAATCATTTCGAAATGTGCTTATTTATTGGGAAATTAATTTTCAGCCGTGCACCAGAATTTAATTCGAAAATATTGCGTGTTTTGTATTCGGTATATCGGTTTTCAGGATTTCCTAACAATGGTTTCATTGTTTAAACAATGTATTCGGTTTCACTTTATTTTATATTTCTAAAATTTCACACAGGCGAACAACTTTAAAACCGAAATATTTTTACGTCATTCATTTCGAAATGTGCTTATTTAGTAGGAAATTAATTTTCAACCGTGCACCGGAATTTAATTCGAAAATATAGCGTGTTTTGTATTCGGTATATCAGTTTTTAGGATTTCCTAACAATGGTTTCATTGTTTAAACAATGTATTACGTTTACATTAATTTTACATTTCTAAAAATTCAAACAGTCCAACACCTTTAGAACCGATAAATTTTTACGTCATTCAATTGGAAATGTGCTTATTTATTAGGAAATGAATTTTCAGCCGTGCGCCAGAATTTAATTCGAAAATATTGCGTGTTTTGTATTCGGTATATCAGTTTCCAGGACTTCCTAACAATGGTTTCATTGTTTAAACAATATATTCTGTTTTATTTTATTTTACACTTTTAAAATTTCACACAGGCGAACAACTTTAAAACCGAAATATTTTTACGTCATTCATTTCGAAATGTTCATATTTATTAGAAAATTAATTTTAGGCTGTACACCAGAATTTAATTCGAAAATATTGCGTGTTTGGTACTCGGTATATCAGTTTTTAGGATTTCCTAACAATGGTTTCATTGTTTAACCAATGTATTACGTTTACATTAATTTTCCATTTCTAAAAATTCAAACAGGCCAACACCTTTAGAACCGATTAATTTTTACGTCATTCAATTGGAAATGTGCTTATTTATTAGGAAATGAATTTTCAGTCGTGCGCCGGAATTTAATTCGAAAATATTGCGTGTTTTGTATTCGGTATATCAGTTTCCAGGGTTTCCTAACAATGGTTTCATTGTTTAAACAATGGATTCGGTTTCACTATATTTTATATTTCTAAAAATTCACACAGGTGAACAACTTTAAATCCGAAATATTTTTACGTCATTCATTTCGAAATGTGCTTATTTAGTAGGAAATTAATTTTCAACCGTGCACCGGAATTTAATTCGAAAATATTGCGTGTTTTGTATCCGGTACATCAGTTTTCAGGATTTCCTAACAAGGGTTTCATTGTTTAAACAATGTATTCGGTTTCACTTTATATTATATTTCTAAAAATTCACACAGGCGAACAACTTTAAAACCGAAATATTTTTACGTAATTCATTTCGAAATGTTCTTATTTATTAGAAAATTAAATTTCAGCCGTACACCAGAATTTAATTCGAAAATATTGCGTGTTTTGTATTCGGTATATCAGTTTCCAGGATTTCCTAACAATGGTTTCATTGTTTAAACAATGTATTCGGATTCGCTTTATTTTACATTTCTAAATAATCACACAGTCGAACAACTTTAAAACCGAAATATTTTTACGTCAATCATTTCCAAATGTGCTTATTTATTAGGAAATGAATTTTCAGCCGTGCACCGGAATTTAATTCGAAAATATTGCATGTTTTGTATTCGGTATATCAGTTTCCAGGATTTCCTAACGATGGTTTCATTGTTTAAAAAATGTATTCGGTTTCACTTTATTTTACATTTCTAAAAATGCACGCAGGCGAACAACTTTAAAACCGAAATTTTTTTACATCATTCACTTCGAAATGTGCTTATTTAGTAGGAAATTAATTTTCAGCCATGCACCGGAATTTAATTCGAAAATATTGCGTGTTTTGTATCCGGTACATCAGTTTTCAGGATTTCCTAACAATGGTTTCATTGTTTAAACAATGTATTCGGTTTCACTTTATATTATATTTCTAAAAATTCACACAGGCGAACAACTTTAAAACCGAAATATTTTTACGTAATTCATTTCGAAATGTTCTTATTTATTAGAAAATTAAATTTCAGCCGTACACCAGAATTTAATTCGAAAATATTGCGTGTTTTGTATTCGGTATATCAGTTTCCAGGATTTCCTAACAATGGTTTCATTGTTTAAACAATGTATTCGGATTCGCTTTATTTTACATTTCTAAATAATCACACAGTCGAACAACTTTAAAACCGAAATATTTTTACGTCCATCATTTCCAAATGTGCTTATTTATTAGGAAATGAAATTTCAGCCGTGCACCGGAATTTAATTCGAAAATATTGCGTGTTTTGTATTCGGTATATCAGTTTCCAGGACTTCCTAACAATGGTTTCATTGTTTAAAAAATGTATTCGGTTTCACTTTATTTTACATTTCTAAAAATGCACGCAGGCGCACAACTTTAAAACCGAAATGTTTTTACGTCATTCACTTCGAAATGTGCTTATTTAGTAGGAAATTAATTTTCAGCCGTACACCAGAATTTAATTCGAAAATATTGCGTGTTTTGTATTCGGTATATCAGCTTTTAGGATTTCCCAACAATGGTTTCATTGTTTAAACAATGTATTCGGTTTCATTTTATTTTATATTTCTAAAAATTCACACAGGCGAACAACTTTAAATCCGAAATATTTTTACGTAATTCTTTTCGAATTGTTCTTATTTATTAGAAAATTAATTTTCAGCCGTACACCCGAATTTAATTCGAAAATATTGCGTGTTTTGTATTCGGTATATCAGTTTCCAGGACTTCCTAACAATGGTTACATTGTTTAAACAATGTATTCGGATTCGCTTTATTTTACATTTCTAAATAATCACACAGTCGAACAACTTTAAAACCGAAATATTTTTACGTCAATCATTTCGGAATGTGCTTATTTATTAGGAAATGAATTTTCAGCCGTGCACCGGAATTTAATTCGAAAATATTGCGTGTTTTGTATTCGGTATATCAGTTTCCAGGATTTCCTAACAATGGTTTCATTGTTTAAACAATGTATTACGTTTACATTAATTTTACATTTCTAAAAATTCAATCAGGTCAGCACCTTTAGAACCGATTAATTTTTACGTCATTCAATTGGAAATGTGCTTATTTATTAGGAAATGCATTTTCAGCCGTGCGCCAGAATTTAATTCGAAAATATTGCGTGTTTTGTATTCTGTATATCAGTTTCCAGGATTTCTTAAAAATGGTTTCATTGTTTAAACAATGTATTCGGTTTCACTTTATTTTATATTTCTAAAAATTCACACAGGCGAACAATTTTAAAACCGAAATATTTTTACGTCAATCATTTCGAAATGTGCTTATTTATTAGGAAATTAATTTTTAGACGTGCACCAGAATTTAATTCGAAAATATTGCGTGTTTTGTATTCGGTATATCAGTTTCCAGGATTTCCTAACAATGGTTTCATTGTTTAAACAATGTATTCGGTTTCACTTTATTTTATATTTCTAAAAATTCCCACAGGCGAACAATTTTAAAACCGAAATATTTTTACGTCAATCATTTCGAAATGTGCTTATTTATTGGGAAATTAATTTTCAGCCGTGCGCCAGAATTTAATTCGAAAATATTGCGTGTTTTGTATTCGGTATATCAGTTTTCAGGATTTCCTAACCAACAGCTTTAGAACCGAATAATTTTTACGTCATTCATTTCGAAATGTTCTTATTTATTAGAAATTAATTTTCAGCCGTGCACCAGAATTTAATTCGAAAATATTGCGTGTTTTATATTCGGTATATCAGTTTCCAGGATTTCCTAACAATGGTTTCATTGTTTAAACAATGTATTCGGTTTCACTTTATTTTATATTTCTAAAATTTCACACAGGCGAACAACTTTAAAACCGAAATATTTTTACATCATTCATTTCGAAATGTTCTTATTTATTAGAAAATTAATTTTCAGCCGTACACCAGAATTTAATTCGAAAATATTGCGTGTTTTGTATTCGGTATATCAGTTTTTAGGATTTCCTAACAATGGTTTCATTGTTTAAACAATGTATTCGGTTTCGCTTTATTTTACATTTCTAAATAATCACACAGTCGAACAACTTTAAAACCGAAAGATTTTTACGTCTATCATTTCGAAATGTGCTTATTTATTAGGAAATGAATTTTCAGCCGTGCACCGGAATTTCATTCGAAAATATTGCGTGTTTTGTATTCGGTATATCAGTTTCCAGGATTTCCTAACAATGGTTTCATTGTTTAAACAATGTATTCGGTTTCGCTTTATTTTACATTTCTAAATAATCACACAGTCGAACAACTTTAAAACCGAAAGATTTTTACGTCTATCATTTCGAAATGTGCTTATTTATTAGGAAATGAATTTTCAGCCGTGCACCGGAATTTCATTCGAAAATATTGCGTGTTTTGTATTCGGTATATCAGTTTCCAGGATTTCCTAACAATGTTTTCATTGTTTAAACAATGTATTCGGTTTCACTTTATTTTATATTTCTAAAAATTCACACAGGCGAACAACTTTAAAACCGAAATATTTTTACGTCATTCATTTCGAAATGTGCTTATTTAGTAGGAAATTAATTTTCAACCGTGCACCGGAATTTAATTCGGAAATATAGCGTGTTTTGTATCCGGTACATCAGTTTTCAGGATTTCCTATCAATGGCTTCATTGTTTAAACAATATAGTCTGTTTTATTTTATTTTACACTTTTAAAATTTCACACAGGCGAACAACTTTAAAACCGAAATATTTTTACGTCATTCATTTCGAAATGTTCATATTTATTAGAAAATTAATTTTAGGCAGTACACCAGAATTTAATTCGAAAATATTGCGTGTTTTGTATTCGGTATATCAGTTTCCAGGATTTCCTAACAATGGTTTCATTGTTTAAACAATGTATTACGTTTACATTAATTTTACATTTCTAAAAATTCAATCAGGCCAACACCTTTAGAACCGATTAATTTTTACGTCATTCAATTAGAAATGTGCTTATTTATTAGGAAATGAATTTTCAGTCGTGCGCCGGAATTTAATTCGAAAATATTGCGTGTTTTGTATTCGGTATATCAGTTTCCAGGGTTTCCTAACAATGGTTTCATTGTTTAAACAATGGATTCGGTTTCACTATATTTTATATTTCTAAAAATTCACACAGGTGAACAACTTTAAAACCGAAATATTTTTACGTCATTCATTTCGAAATGTGCTTATTTAGTAGGAAATTAATTTTCAACCGTGCACCGGAATTTAATTCGAAAATATTGCGTGTTTTGTATCCGGTACATCAGTTTTCAGGATTTCCTATCAATGGTTTCATTGTTTAAACAATGTATTCGGTTTCACTTTATATTATATTTCTAAAAATTCACACAGGCGAACAACTTTAAAACCGAAATATTTTTACGTAATTCATTTCGAAATGTTCTTATTTATTATAAAATTAAATTTCAGCCGTACACCAGAATTTAATTCGAAAATTTTGCGTGTTTTGTATTCGGTATATCAGTTTCCAGGATTTCCTAACAATGGTTTCATTGTTTAAACAATGTATTCGGATTCGCTTTATTTTACATTTCTAAATAATCACACAGTCGAACAACTTTAAAACCGAAATATTTTTACGTCAATCATTTCGAAATGTGCTTATATATTAGGAAATGAATTTTCAGCCGTGCACCGGAATTTAATTCGAAAATATTGCGTGTTTTGTATTCGGTATATCAGTTTCCAGGACTTCCTAACAATGGTTTCATTGTTTAAACAATGTATTCGGTTTCGCTTTATTTTACATTTCTAAATAATCACACAGTCGAACAACTTTAAAACCAAAATATTTTTACGTCAATCATTTCGAAATGTGCTTATTTATTAGGAAATGAATTTTCAGCCGTGCACCGGAATTTAATTCGAAAATATTGCATGTTTTGTATTCGGTATATCAGTTTCCAGGATTTCCTAACGATGATTTCATTGTTTAAAAAATGTATTCGGTTTCACTTTATTTTACATTTCTAAAAATGCACGCAGGCGAACAACTTTAAAACCGAAATTTTTTTACGTCATTCACTTCGAAATGTGCTTATTTAGTAGGAAATTAATTTTCAGCCATGCACCGGAATTTAATTCGAAAATATTGCGTGTTTTGTATCCGGTACATCAGTTTTCAAGGTTTCCTAACAATGTTTCATTGTTTAAACAATGTGTTCGGTTTTACTTTATTTTACGCTACTAAAAATTCACACAGGGGAACAACATTGAAACCGAAATATTTTTACATCAATCATTTCGAAATGTGCTTAGTTATTAAGAAATTAATTTTCAGCCGTACACCAGAATTTAATTCGAAAATATTGCGTGTTTTGTATTCGGTATATCAGATTTAGGATTTCCCAACAATGGTTTCATTGTTTAAACAATGTATTCGGTTTCATTTTATTTTATATTTCTAAAAATTCACACAGGCGAACAACTTTAAATACGAAATATTTTTACGTAATTCTTTTCGAAATGTTCTTATTTATTAGAAAATTAATTTTCAGCCGTACACCAGAATTTAATTCGAAAATATTGCGTGTTTTGTATTCGGTATATCAGTTTCCAGGATTTCCTAACAATGGTTTCATTGTTTAAACAATGTATTCGGATTCGCTTTATTTTACATTTCTAAATAATCACACAGTCGAACAACTTTAAAACCAAAATATTTTTACGTCAATCATTTCGAAATGTGCTTATTTATTAGGAAATGAATTTTCAGCCGTGCACCGGAATTTAATTCGAAAATATTGCGTGTTTTGTATTCGGTATATCAGTTTCCAGGATTTCCTAACAATGGTTTCATTGTTTAAACAATGTATTCGGTTTCACTTTATTTTACATTTCTAAAAATACACGCAGGCGAACAACTTTAAAACCGAAATTTTGTTACGTCATTCACTTCGAAATGTGCTCATTTAGTAGGAAATTAATTTTCAGCCGTGCACCGGAATTTAATTCGAAAATATTGCGTGTTTTGTATTTTGTATATCAGCTTTTAGGATTTCCTAACAATGGTTTCATTGTTTAAACAATGTAAAACTTTTTCATTAATTTTACATTTCTAAAAATTCAAACAGGACAACACGTTTAGAACCGATTAATTTTTACGTCATTCAATTGGAAATGTGCTTATTTATTAGGAAATGCATTTTCAGCCGTGCGCCAGAATTTAATTCGAAAATATTGCGTGTTTTGTATTCGGTATATCAGTTTCCAGGATTTCCTAACAATGGTTTCATTGTTTAAACAATGTATTCGGTTTCACTTTATTTTATATTTCTAAAAATTCCCACAGGCGAACAATTTTAAAACCGAAATATTTTTACGTCAATCATTTCGAAATGTGCTTATTTATTGGGAAATTAAATTTCAGCCGTGCACCAGAATTTAATTCGAAAATATTGCGTGTTTTGTATTCGGTATATCAGTTTTTAGGATTTCCTAGCAATGGTTTCATTGTTTAAACAATGTATTAGGTTTACATTAATTTTACATTTCTAAAAATTCAAACGGTCCAACACCTTTAGAACCGATTAATTTTTACGTCATTCAAATGGAAATGTGCTTATTTATTAGGAAATGAATTTTCAGCCGTGCGCCACAATTTAATTCGAAAATATTGCGTGTTTTGAATTCGGTATATCAGTTTCCAGGATTTCCTAACAATGGTTTCATTGTTTAAACAATGTATTCGGTTTCGCTTTATTTTACATTTCTAAATAATCACACAGTCGAACAACTTTAAAACCGAAATATTTTTACGTCAATCAATTCGAAATGTGCTTATTTATTAGGAAATGAATTTTCAGCCGTACACCAGACTTTAATTCGAAAATATTGCGTGTTTTGTATTCGGTATATCAGTTTCCAGGATTTACTAACAATGGCTTCATTGTTTAAACAATATATTCTGTTTTATTTTATTTTACACTTCTAAAATTTCACACAGGCGAACAACTTTAAAACCGAAATATTTTTACGTCATTCATTTCGAAATGTTCATATTTATTAGAAAATTAATTTTAGGCAGTACACCAGAATTTAATTCGAAAATATTGCGTGTTTGGTACTCGGTATATCAGTTTTTAGGATTTCCTAACAATGGTTTCATTGTTTAAACGATGTATTACGTTTACATTAATTTTACATTTCTAAAAATTCAAACAGGACAACACGTTTAGAACCGATTAATTTTTACGTCATTCAATTGGAAATGTGCTTATTTATTAGGAAATGCATTTTCAGCCGTGCGCCAGAATTTAATTCGAAAATATTGCGTGTTTTGTATTCGGTATATCAGTTTCCAGGGTTTCCTAACAATGGTTTCATTGTTTAAACAATGCATTCGGTTTCACTATATTTTATATTTCTAAAAATTCACACAGGGGAACCACTTTAAAACCGAAATATTTTTACGTCATTCATTTCGAAAGGTGCTTATTTAGTAGGAAATTAATTTTCAACCGTGCACCGGAATTTAATTCGAAAATATTGCGTGTTTTGTATCCGGTACATCAGTTTTCAGGATTTCCTAACAATGGTTTCATTGTTTAAACAATGTATTCGGTTTCACTTTATTTTACATTTCTAAATAATCACACAGTCGAACAACTTTAAAACCGAAATATTTTTACGTCAATCATTTCCAAATGTGCTTATATATTAGGAAATGAATTTTCAGCCGTGCACCGGAATTTAATTCGAAAATATTGCGTGTTTTGTATTCGGTATATCAGTTTCCAGGACTTCCTAACAATGGTTTCATTGTTTAAACAATGTATTCGGTTTCGCTTTATTTTACATTTCTAAATAATCACACAGTCGAACAACTTTAAAACCAAAATATTTTTACGTCAATCATTTCGAAATGTGCTTATTTATTAGGAAATGAATTTTCAGCCGTGCACCGGAATTTAATTCGAAAATATTGCATGTTTTGTATTCGGTATATCAGTTTCCAGGATTTCCTAACGATGGTTTCATTGTTTAAAAAATGTATTCGGTTTCACTTTATTTTACATTTCTAAAAATGCACGCAGGCGAACAACTTTAAAACCGAAATTTTTTTACGTCATTCACTTCGAAATGTGCTTATTTAGTAGGAAATTAATTTTCAGCCATGCACCGGAATTTAATTCGAAAATATTGCGTGTTTTGTATCCGGTACATCAGTTTTCAAGGTTTCGTAACAATGTTTCATTGTTTAAACAATGTGTTCGGTTTTACTTTATTTTACGCTACTAAAAATTCACACAGGGGAACAACATTGAAACCGAAATATTTTTACATCAATCATTTCGAAATGTGCTTAGTTATTAGGAAATTAATTTTCAGCCGTACACCAGAATTTAATTCGAAAATATTGCGTGTTTTGTATTCGGTATATCAGCTTTTAGGATTTCCCAACAATGGTTTCATTGTTTAAACAATGTATTCGGTTTCATTTTATTTTACATTTCTAAAAATTCACACAGGCGAACAACTTTAAATCCGAAATATTTTTACGTAATTCTTTTCGAAATGTTCTTATTTATTAGAAAATTAATTTTCAGCCGTACACCAGAATTTAATTTGAAAATATTGCGTGTTTTGTATTCGGTATATCAGTTTCCAGGATTTCCTAACAATGGTTTCATTGTTTAAACAATGTATTCGGATTCGCTTTATTTTACATTTCTAAATAATCACACAGTCGAACAACTTTAAAACCGAAATATTTTTACGTCAATCATTTCGAAATGTGCTTATTTATTAGGAAATGAATTTTCAGCCGTGCACCGGAATTTAATTCGAAAATATTGCGTGTTTTGTATTCGGTATATCAGTTTCCAGGATTTCCTAACAATGGTTTCATTGTTTAAGCAATGTATTACGTTTACATTAATTTTACATTTCTAAAAATTCAATCAGGCCAACACCTTTAGAACCGATTAATTTTTACGTAATTCATTTCGAAATGTTCTTATTTATTAGAAAATTATTTTTCAGAAGTACACCAGAATTTAATTCGAAAATATTGCGTGTTTTGTATTCGGTATATCAGCTTTTAGGATTTCCTAACAATGGTTTCATTGTTTAAACAATGTATTCGGTTTCACTTTATTTTATATTTCTAAAATTTCACACAGGCGAACAACTTTAAAACCGAAATATTTTTACGTAATTCATTTCGAAATGTTCTTATTTATTAGAAAATTAATTTTCAGCAGTACACCAGAATTTAATTCGAAAATATTGCGTGTTTTGTATTCGGTATATCAGTTTCCAGGATTTCCTAACAATGGTTTCATTGTTTAAACAATGTATTCGGATTCGCTTTATTTTACATTTCTAAATAATCACACAGTCGAACAACTTTAAAACCAAAATATTTTTACGTCAATCATTACGAAATGTGCTTATTTATTAGGAAATGAATTTTCAGCCGTGCACCGGAATTTAATTCGAAAATATTGCGTGTTTTGTATTCGGTATATCAGTTTCCAGGATTTCCTAACAATGGTTTCATTGTTTAAACAATGTATTCGGTTTCACTTTATTTTACATTTCTAAATATACACGCAGGCGAACAACTTTAAAACCGAAATTTTTTTACGTCATTCACTTCGAAATGTGCTCATTTAGTAGGAAATTAATTTTCAGCCGTGCACCGGAATTTAATTCGAAAATATTGCGTGTTTTGTATCCGGTACATCAGTTTTCAAGGTTTCCTAACAATGTTTCATTGTTTAAACAATGTATTCGGTTTTACTTTATTTTACACTACTAAAAATTCACACAGGGGAACAACATTGAAACCGAAATATTTTTACATCAATCATTTCGAAATGTGCTTAGTTATTAGGAAATTAATTTTCAGCCGTGCACCAGAATTTAATTCGAAAATATTGCGTGTTTTGTATTTTGTATATCAGCTTTTAGGATTTCCTAACAATGGTTTCATTGTTTAAACAATGTAAAACTTTTTCATTAATTTTACATTTCTAAAAATTCAAACAGGACAACACGTTTAGAACCGATTAATTTTTACGTCATTCAATTGGAAATGTGCTTATTTATTAGGAAATGCATTTTCAGCCGTGCGCCAGAATTTAATTTGAAAATATTGCGTGTTTTGTATTCGGTATATCAGTTTCCAGGATTTCCTAACAATTGTTTCATTGTTTAAACAATGTATTCGGTTTCACTTTATTTTATATTTCTAAAATTTCACACAGGCGAACAACTTTAAAACCGAAATATTTTTACGTAATTCATTTCGAAATGTTCTTATTTATTAGAAAATTAATTTTCAGCCGTACACCAGAATTTAATTCGAAAATATTGCGTGTTTTGTATTCGGTATATCAGTTTCCAGGATTTCCTAACAATGGTTTCATTAATTAAACAATGTATTCGGTTTCGCTTTATTTTACATTTCTAATTAATCACACAGACGAACAACTTTAAAACCGAAATATTTTTACGTCAATCAATTCGAAATGTGCTTATTTATTAGGAAATGAATTTTCAGCCGTGCACCGGAATTTAATTCGAAAATATTGCGTGTTTTGTATTCCTTATATCAGTTTCCAGGATTTCCTAACAATGTTTTCATTGTTTAAACAATGTATTCGGTTTCACTTTATTTTATATTTCTAAAAATTCACACAGGCGAACAACTTTAAAACCGAAATATTTTTACGTCATTCATTTCGAAATGTGCTTATTTAGTAGGAAATTAATTTTCAACCGTGCACCGGAATTTAATTCGAAAATATAGCGTGTCTTGTATCCGGTACATCAGTTTTCAGGATTTCCTAACAATGGCTTCATTGTTTAAACAATATATTCTGTTTTATTTTATTTTACACTTCTAAAATTTCACACAGGCGAACAACTTTAAAACCGGAATATTTTTACGTCATTCATTTCGAAATGTTCATATTTATTAGAAAATTAATTTTAGGCAGTACACCAGAATTTAATTCGAAAATATTGCGTGTTTGGTACTCGGTATATCAGTTTTTGGGATTTCCTAACAATGGTTTCATTGTTTAAACAATGTATTACGTTTACATTAATTTTACATTTCTAAAAATTCGAACAGGTCAACACTTTTAGAACCGATTAATTTTTACGTCATTCAATTGGAAATGTGCTTATTTATTAGGAAATGAATTTTCAGTCGTGCGCCGGAATTTAATTCGAAAATATTGCGTGTTTTGTATTCGGTATATCAGTTTCCAGGGTTTCCTAACAATGGTTTCATTGTTTAAACAATGGATTCGGTTTCACTATATTTTATATTTCTAAAAATTCACACAGGGGAACCACTTTAAAACCGAAATATTTTTACGTCATTCATTTCGAAATGTGCTTATTTAGTAGGAAATTAATTTTCAACCGTGCACCGGAATTTAATTCGAAAATATTGCGTGTTTTGTATCCGGTACATCCGTTTTCAGGATTTCCTAACAATGGTTTCATTGTTTAAACAATGTATTCGGATTCGCTTTATTTTACATTTCTAAATAATCACACAGTCGAACAACTTTAAAACCGAAATATTTTTACGTCAATCATTTCGAAATGTGCTTATTTATTAGGAAAAGAATTTTCAGCCGTGCACCGGAATTTAATTCGAAAATATTGCGTGTTTTGTATTCGGTATATCAGTTTTCAGGATTTCCTATCAATGGCTTCATTGTTTAAACAATATAGTCTGTTTTATTTTATTTTACACTTTTAAAATTTCACACAGGCGAACAACTTTAAAACCGAAATATTTTTACGTCATTCATTTCGAAATGTTCATATTTATTAGAAAATTAATTTTAGGCAGTACACCAGAATTTAATTCGAAAATATTGCGTGTTTTGTATTCGGTATATCAGTTTCCAGGATTTCCTGACAATGGTTTCATTGTTTAAACAATGTATTACGTTTACATTAATTTTACATTTCTAAAAATTCAATCAGGCCAACACCTTTAGAACCGATTAATTTTTACGTCATTCAATTAGAAATGTGCTTATTTATTAGGAAATGAATTTTCAGTCGTGCGCCGGAATTTAATTCGAAAATATTGCGTGTTTTGTATTCGGTATATCAGTTTCCAGGGTTTCCTAACAATGGTTTCATTGTTTAAACAATGGATTCGGTTTCACTATATTTTATATTTCTAAAAATTCACACAGGTGAACAACTTTAAAACCGAAATATTTTTACGTCATTCATTTCGAAATGTGCTTATTTAGTAGGAAATTAATTTTCAACCGTGCACCGGAATTTAATTCGAAAATATTGCGTGTTTTGTATCCGGTACATCAGTTTTCAGGATTTCCTATCAATGGTTTCATTGTTTAAACAATGTATTCGGTTTCACTTTATATTATATTTCTAAAAATTCACACAGGCGAACAACTTTAAAACCGAAATATTTTTACGTAATTCATTTCGAAATGTTCTTATTTATTATAAAATTAAATTTCAGCCGTACACCAGAATTTAATTCGAAAATTTTGCGTGTTTTGTATTCGGTATATCAGTTTCCAGGATTTCCTAACAATGGTTTCATTGTTTAAACAATGTATTCGGATTCGCTTTATTTTACATTTCTAAATAATCACACAGTCGAACAACTTTAAAACCGAAATATTTTTACGTCAATCATTTCCAAATGTGCTTATATATTAGGAAATGAATTTTCAGCCGTGCACCGGAATTTAATTCGAAAATATTGCGTGTTTTGTATTCGGTATATCAGTTTCCAGGACTTCCTAACAATGGTTTCATTGTTTAAACAATGTATTCGGTTTCGCTTTATTTTACATTTCTAAATAATCACACAGTCGAACAACTTTAAAACCAAAATATTTTTACGTCAATCATTTCGAAATGTGCTTATTTATTAGGAAATGAATTTTCAGCCGTGCACCGGAATTTAATTCGAAAATATTGCATGTTTTGTATTCGGTATATCAGTTTCCAGGATTTCCTAACGATGATTTCATTGTTTAAAAAATGTATTCGGTTTCACTTTATTTTACATTTCTAAAAATGCACGCAGGCGAACAACTTTAAAACCGAAATTGTTTTACGTCATTCACTTCGAAATGTGCTTATTTAGTAGGAAATTAATTTTCAGCCATGCACCGGAATTTAATTCGAAAATATTGCGTGTTTTGTATCCGGTACATCAGTTTTCAAGGTTTCCTAACAATGTTTCATTGTTTAAACAATGTGTTCGGTTTTACTTTATTTTACGCTACTAAAAATTCACACAGGGGAACAACATTGAAACCGAAATATTTTTACATCAATCATTTCGAAATGTGCTTAGTTATTAAGAAATTAATTTTCAGCCGTACACCAGAATTTAATTCGAAAATATTGCGTGTTTTGTATTCGGTATATCAGATTTAGGATTTCCCAACAATGGTTTCATTGTTTAAACAATGTATTCGGTTTCATTTTATTTTATATTTCTAAAAATTCACACAGGCGAACAACTTTAAATACGAAATATTTTTACGTAATTCTTTTCGAAATGTTCTTATTTATTAGAAAATTAATTTTCAGCCGTACACCAGAATTTAATTCGAAAATATTGCGTGTTTTGTATTCGGTATATCAGTTTCCAGGATTTCCTAACAATGGTTTCATTGTTTAAACAATGTATTCGGATTCGCTTTATTTTACATTTCTAAATAATCACACAGTCGAACAACTTTAAAACCAAAATATTTTTACGTCAATCATTTCGAAATGTGCTTATTTATTAGGAAATGAATTTTCAGCCGTGCACCGGAATTTAATTCGAAAATATTGCGTGTTTTGTATTCGGTATATCAGTTTCCAGGATTTCCTAACAATGGTTTCATTGTTTAAACAATGTATTCGGTTTCACTTTATTTTACATTTCTAAAAATACACGCAGGCGAACAACTTTAAAACCGAAATTTTGTTACGTCATTCACTTCGAAATGTGCTCATTTAGTAGGAAATTAATTTTCAGCCGTGCACCGGAATTTAATTCGAAAATATTGCGTGTTTTGTATTTTGTATATCAGCTTTTAGGATTTCCTAACAATGGTTTCATTGTTTAAACAATGTAAAACTTTTTCATTAATTTTACATTTCTAAAAATTCAAACAGGACAACACGTTTAGAACCGATTAATTTTTACGTCATTCAATTGGAAATGTGCTTATTTATTAGGAAATGCATTTTCAGCCGTGCGCCAGAATTTAATTCGAAAATATTGCGTGTTTTGTATTCGGTATATCAGTTTCCAGGATTTCCTAACAATGGTTTCATTGTTTAAACAATGTATTCGGTTTCACTTTATTTTATATTTCTAAAAATTCCCACAGGCGAACAATTTTAAAACCGAAATATTTTTACGTCAATCATTTCGAAATGTGCTTATTTATTGGGAAATTAAATTTCAGCCGTGCACCAGAATTTAATTCGAAAATATTGCGTGTTTTGTATTCGGTATATCAGTTTTTAGGATTTCCTAGCAATGGTTTCATTGTTTAAACAATGTATTAGGTTTACATTAATTTTACATTTCTAAAAATTCAAACGGTCCAACACCTTTAGAACCGATTAATTTTTACGTCATTCAAATGGAAATGTGCTTATTTATTAGGAAATGAATTTTCAGCCGTGCGCCACAATTTAATTCGAAAATATTGCGTGTTTTGAATTCGGTATATCAGTTTTCAGGATTTCCTAACAATGGTTTCATTGTTTAAACAATGTATTCGGTTTCGCTTTATTTTACATTTCTAAATAATCACACAGTCGAACAACTTTAAAACCGAAATATTTTTACGTCAATCAATTCGAAATGTGCTTATTTATTAGGAAATGAATTTTCAGCCGTACACCAGACTTTAATTCGAAAATATTGCGTGTTTTGTATTCGGTATATCAGTTTCCAGGATTTCCTAACAATGGCTTCATTGTTTAAACAATATATTCTGTTTTATTTTATTTTACACTTCTAAAATTTCACACAGGCGAACAACTTTAAAACCGAAATATTTTTACGTCATTCATTTCGAAATGTTCATATTTATTAGAAAATTAATTTTAGGCAGTACACCAGAATTTAATTCGAAAATATTGCGTGTTTGGTACTCGGTATATCAGTTTTTAGGATTTCCTAACAATGGTTTCATTGTTTAAACGATGTATTACGTTTACATTAATTTTACATTTCTAAAAATTCAAACAGGTCAACACTTTTAGAACCGATTAATTTTTACGTCATTCAATTGGAAATGTGCTTATTTATTAGGAAATGAATTTTCAGTCGTGCGCCGGAATTTAATTCGAAAATATTGCGTGTTTTGTATTCGGTATATCAGATTCCAGGGTTTCCTAACAATGGTTTCATTGTTTAAACAATGCATTCGGTTTCACTATATTTTATATTTCTAAAAATTCACACAGGGGAACCACTTTAAAACCGAAATATTTTTACGTCATTCATTTCGAAAGGTGCTTATTTAGTAGGAAATTAATTTTCAACCGTGCACCGGAATTTAATTCGAAAATATTGCGTGTTTTGTATCCGGTACATCAGTTTTCAGGATTTCCTAACAATGGTTTCATTGTTTAAACAATGTATTCGGTTTCACTTTATTTTACATTTCTAAATAATCACACAGTCGAACAACTTTAAAACCGAAATATTTTTACGTCAATCATTTCCAAATGTGCTTATATATTAGGAAATGAATTTTCAGCCGTGCACCGGAATTTAATTCGAAAATATTGCGTGTTTTGTATTCGGTATATCAGTTTCCAGGACTTCCTAACAATGGTTTCATTGTTTAAACAATGTATTCGGTTTCGCTTTATTTTACATTTCTAAATAATCACACAGTCGAACAACTTTAAAACCAAAATATTTTTACGTCAATCATTTCGAAATGTGCTTATTTATTAGGAAATGAATTTTCAGCCGTGCACCGGAATTTAATTCGAAAATATTGCATGTTTTGTATTCGGTATATCAGTTTCCAGGATTTCCTAACGATGGTTTCATTGTTTAAAAAATGTATTCGGTTTCACTTTATTTTACATTTCTAAAAATGCACGCAGGCGAACAACTTTAAAACCGAAATTTTTTTACGTCATTCACTTCGAAATGTGCTTATTTAGTAGGAAATTAATTTTCAGCCATGCACCGGAATTTAATTCGAAAATATTGCGTGTTTTGTATCCGGTACATCAGTTTTCAAGGTTTCGTAACAATGTTTCATTGTTTAAACAATGTGTTCGGTTTTACTTTATTTTACGCTACTAAAAATTCACACAGGGGAACAACATTGAAACCGAAATATTTTTACATCAATCATTTCGAAATGTGCTTAGTTATTAGGAAATTAATTTTCAGCCGTACACCAGAATTTAATTCGAAAATATTGCGTGTTTTGTATTCGGTATATCAGCTTTTAGGATTTCCCAACAATGGTTTCATTGTTTAAACAATGTATTCGGTTTCATTTTATTTTACATTTCTAAAAATTCACACAGGCGAACAACTTTAAATCCGAAATATTTTTACGTAATTCTTTTCGAAATGTTCTTATTTATTAGAAAATTAATTTTCAGCCGTACACCAGAATTTAATTTGAAAATATTGCGTGTTTTGTATTCGGTATATCAGTTTCCAGGATTTCCTAACAATGGTTTCATTGTTTAAACAATGTATTCGGATTCGCTTTATTTTACATTTCTAAATAATCACACAGTCGAACAACTTTAAAACCGAAATATTTTTACGTCAATCATTTCGAAATGTGCTTATTTATTAGGAAATGAATTTTCAGCCGTGCACCGGAATTTAATTCGAAAATATTGCGTGTTTTGTATTCGGTATATCAGTTTCCAGGATTTCCTAACAATGGTTTCATTGTTTAAGCCATGTATTACGTTTACATTAATTTTACATTTCTAAAAATTCAATCAGGCCAACACCTTTAGAACCGATTAATTTTTACGTAATTCATTTCGAAATGTTCTTATTTATTAGAAAATTATTTTTCAGAAGTACACCAGAATTTAATTCGAAAATATTGCGTGTTTTGTATTCGGTATATCAGCTTTTAGGATTTCCTAACAATGGTTTCATTGTTTAAACAATGTATTCGGTTTCACTTTATTTTATATTTCTAAAATTTCACACAGGCGAACAACTTTAAAACCGAAATATTTTTACGTAATTCATTTCGAAATGTTCTTATTTATTAGAAAATTAATTTTCAGCAGTACACCAGAATTTAATTCGAAAATATTGCGTGTTTTGTATTCGGTATATCAGTTTCCAGGATTTCCTAACAATGGTTTCATTGTTTAAACAATGTATTCGGATTCGCTTTATTTTACATTTCTAAATAATCACACAGTCGAACAACTTTAAAACCAAAATATTTTTACGTCAATCATTACGAAATGTGCTTATTTATTAGGAAATGAATTTTCAGCCGTGCACCAGAATTTAATTCGAAAATATTGCGTGTTTTGTATTTTGTATATCAGCTTTTAGGATTTCCTAACAATGGTTTCATTGTTTAAACAATGTAAAACTTTTTCATTAATTTTACATTTCTAAAAATTCAAACAGGACAACACGTTTAGAACCGATTAATTTTTACGTCATTCAATTGGAAATGTGCTTATTTATTAGGAAATGCATTTTCAGCCGTGCGCCAGAATTTAATTTGAAAATATTGCGTGTTTTGTATTCGGTATATCAGTTTCCAGGATTTCCTAACAATTGTTTCATTGTTTAAACAATGTATTCGGTTTCACTTTATTTTATATTTCTAAAATTTCACACAGGCGAACAACTTTAAAACCGAAATATTTTTACGTAATTCATTTCGAAATGTTCTTATTTATTAGAAAATTAATTTTCAGCCGTACACCAGAATTTAATTCGAAAATATTGCGTGTTTTGTATTCGGTATATCAGTTTCCAGGATTTCCTAACAATGGTTTCATTAATTAAACAATGTATTCGGTTTCGCTTTATTTTACATTTCTAATTAATCACACAGTCGAACAACTTTAAAACCGAAATATTTTTACGTCAATCAATTCGAAATGTGCTTATTTATTAGGAAATGAATTTTCAGCCGTGCACCGGAATTTAATTCGAAAATATTGCGTGTTTTGTATTCCTTATATCAGTTTCCAGGATTTCCTAACAATGTTTTCATTGTTTAAACAATGTATTCGGTTTCACTTTATTTTATATTTCTAAAAATTCACACAGGCGAACAACTTTAAAACCGAAATATTTTTACGTCATTCATTTCGAAATGTGCTTATTTAGTAGGAAATTAATTTTCAACCGTGCACCGGAATTTAATTCGAAAATATAGCGTGTCTTGTATCCGGTACATCAGTTTTCAGGATTTCCTAACAATGGCTTCATTGTTTAAACAATATATTCTGTTTTATTTTATTTTACACTTCTAAAATTTCACACAGGCGAACAACTTTAAAACCGGAATATTTTTACGTCATTCATTTCGAAATGTTCATATTTATTAGAAAATTAATTTTAGGCAGTACACCAGAATTTAATTCGAAAATATTGCGTGTTTGGTACTCGGTATATCAGTTTTTGGGATTTCCTAACAATGGTTTCATTGTTTAAACAATGTATTACGTTTACATTAATTTTACATTTCTAAAAATTCGAACAGGTCAACACTTTTAGAACCGATTAATTTTTACGTCATTCAATTGGAAATGTGCTTATTTATTAGGAAATGAATTTTCAGTCGTGCGCCGGAATTTAATTCGAAAATATTGCGTGTTTTGTATTCGGTATATCAGTTTCCAGGGTTTCCTAACAATGGTTTCATTGTTTAAACAATGGATTCGGTTTCACTATATTTTATATTTCTAAAAATTCACACAGGGGAACCACTTTAAAACCGAAATATTTTTACGTCAATCATTTCGAAATGTGCTTAGTTATTAGGAAATTAATTTTGAGCCGTACACCAGAATTTAATTCGAAAATATTGCGTGTTTTGTATTCGGTATATCAGCTTTTAGGATTTCCTAACAATGGTTTCATTGTTTAAACAATGTTTTCGGTTTCACTTTATTTTATATTTCTAAAAATTCACACAGGCGAACAACTTTAAAACCGAAATATTTTTACGTAATTCATTTCGAAATGCTCTTATTTATTACAAAATTAATTTTCAGCCGTACACCAGAATTTAATTCGAAAATATTGCGTGTTTTGTATTCGGTATATCAGTTTCCAGGATTTCCTAACAATGGTTTCATTGTTTAAACAATGTATTCGGATTCGCTTTATTTTACATTTCTAAATAATCACACAGTCCAACAACTTTAAAACCGAAATATTTTTACGTCATTCATTTCGAAATGTTCATATTTATTAGAAAATTAATTTTAGGCAGTACACCAGAATTTAATTCGAAAATATTGCGTGTTTGGTACTCGGTATATCAGTTTTTAGGATTTCCTAACAATGGTTTCATTGTTTAAACAATGTATTACGTTTACATTAATTTTACATTTCTAAAAATTCAAACAGGTCAACACTTTTAGAACCGATTAATTTTTACGTCATTCAATTGGAAATGTGCTTATTTATTAGGAAATGAATTTTCAGTCGTGCGCCGGAATTTAATTCGAAAATATTGCGTGTTTTGTATTCGGTATATCAGTTTCCAGGGTTTCCTAACAATGGTTTCATTGTTTAAACAATGGATTCGGTTTCACTATATTTTATATTTCTAAAAATTCACACAGGGGAACCACTTTAAAACCGAAATATTTTTACGTCATTCAATTCGAAATGTGCTTATTTAGTAGGAAATTAATTTTCAACCGTGCACCGGAATTTAATTCGAAAATATTGCGTGTTTTGTATCCGGTACATCAGTTTTCAGGATTTCCTAACAATGGTTTCATTGTTTAAACAATGTATTCGGTTTCACTTTATTTTACATTTCTAAATAATCACACAGTCGAACAACTTTAAAACCGAAATATTTTTACGTCAATCATTTCCAAATGTGCTTATATATTAGGAAATGAATTTTCAGCCGTGCACCGTTATTTAATTCGAAAATATTGCGTGTTTTGTATTCGGTATATCAGTTTCCAGGACTTCCTAACAATGGTTTCATTGTTTAAACAATGTATTCGGTTTCACTTTATTTTACATTTCTAAAAATGCACGCAGGCGAACAACTTTAAAACCGAAATTTTTTTACGTCATTCACTTCGAAATGTGCTTATTTATTAGGAAATGAATTTTCAGCCGTGCACCGTTATTTAATTCGAAAATATTGCGTGTTTTGTATTCGGTATATCAGTTTCCAGGACTTCCTAACAATGGTTTCATTGTTTAAACAATGTATTCGGTTTCGCTTTATTTTACATTTCTAAAAATGCACGCAGGCGAACAACTTTAAAACCGAAATTTTTTTACGTCATTCACTTCGAAATGTGCTTATTTAGTAGGAAATTAATTTTCAGCCATGCACCGGAATTTAATTCGAAAATATTGCGTGTTTTGTATCCGGTACATCAGTTTTCAAGGTTTCCTAACAATGTTTCATTGTTTAAACAATGTGTTCGGTTTTACTTTATTTTACGCTACTAAAAATTCACACAGGGGAACAACATTGAAACCGAAATATTTTTACATCAATCATTTCGAAATGTGCTTAGTTATTAGGAAATTAATTTTCAGCCGTACACCAGAATTTAATTCGAAAATATTGCGTGTTTTGTATTCGGTATATCAGCTTTTAGGATTTCCCAACAATGGTTTCATTGTTTAAACAATGTATTCGGTTTCATTTTATTTTATATTTCTAAAAATTCACACAGGCGAACAACTTCAAATCCGAAATATTTTTACGTAATTCTTTTCAAAATGTTCTTATTTATTAGAAAATTAATTTTCAGCCGTACACCAGAATTTAATTCGAAAATATTGCGTGTTTTGTATTCGGTATATCAGTTTCCAGGATTTCCTAACAATGGTTTCATTGTTTAAACAATGTATTCGGATTCGCTTTATTTTACATTTCTAAATAATCACACAGTCGAACAACTTTAAAACCGAAATATTTTTACGTCAATCATTTCGAAATGTGCTTATTTATTAGGAAATGAATTTTCAGCCATGCACCGGAATTTAATTCGAAAATATTGCGTGTTTTGTATTCGGTATATCAGTTTCCAGGATTTCCTAACAATGGTTTCATTGTTTAAACAATGTATTACGTTTACATTAATTTTACATTTCTAAAAATTCAATCAGGCCAACACCTTTAGAACCGATTAATTTTTACGTAATTCATTTCGAAATGTTCTTATTTATTAGAAAATTATTTTTCAGAAGTACACCAGAATTTAATTCGAAAATATTGCGTGTTTTGTATTCGGTATATCAGCTTTTAGGATTTCCTAACAATGGTTTCATTGTTTAAAAAATGTATTCGGTTTCACTTTATTTTATATTTCTAAAATTTCACACAGGCGAACAACTTTAAAACCGAAATATTTTTACGTAATTCATTTCGAAATGTTCTTATTTATTAGAAAATTAATTTTCAGCCGTACACCAGAATTTAATTCGAAAATATTGCGTGTTTTGTATTCGGTATATCAGTTTCCAGGATTTCCTAACAATGGTTTCATTGTTTAAACAATGTATTCGGATTCGCTTTATTTTACATTTCTAAATAATCACACAGTCGAACAACTTTAAAACCAAAATATTTTTACGTCAATCATTTCGAAATGTGCTTATTTATTAGGAAATGAATTTTCAGCCGTGCACCGGAATTTAATTCGAAAATATTGCGTGTTTTGTATTCGGTATATCAGTTTCCAGGATTTCCTAACAATGGTTTCATTGTTTAAACAATGTATTCGGTTTCACTTTATTTTACATTTCTAAATATACACGCAGGCGAACAACTTTAAAACCGAAATTTTTTTACGTCATTCACTTCGAAATGTGCTCATTTAGTAGGAAATTAATTTTCAGCCGTGCACCGGAATTTAATTCGAAAATATTGCGTGTTTTGTATCCGGTACATCAGTTTTCAAGGTTTCCTAACAATGTTTCATTGTTTAAACAATGTATTCGGTTTTACTTTATTTTACACTACTAAAAATTCACACAGGGGAACAACATTGAAACCGAAATATTTTTACATCAATCATTTCGAAATGTGCTTAGTTATTAGCAAATTAATTTTCAGCCGTGCACCAGAATTTAATTCGAAAATATTGCGTGTTTTGTATTTTGTATATCAGCTTTTAGGATTTCCTAACAATTGTTTCATTGTTTAAACAATGTAAAACTTTTTCATTAATTTTACATTTCTAAAAATTCAAACAGGACAACACGTTTAGAACCGATTAATTTTTACGTCATTCAATTGGAAATGTGCTTATTTATTAGGAAATGCATTTTCAGCCGTGCGCCAGAATTTAATTCGAAAATATTGCGTGTTTTGTATTCGGTATATCAGTTTCCAGGATTTCCTAACAATGGTTTCATTGTTTAAACAATGTATTCGGTTTCGCTTTATTTTACATTTCTAATTAATCACACAGTCGAACAACTTTAAAACCAAAATATTTTTACGTCATTCACTTCGAAATGTTCATATTTATTAGAAAATTAATTTTAGGCAGTACACCAGAATTTAATTCGAAAATATTGCGTGTTTGGTACTCGGTATATCAGTTTTTGGGATTTCCTAACAATGGTTTCATTGTTTAAACAATGTATTACGTTTACATTAATTTTACATTTCTAAAAATTCGAACAGGTCAACACTTTTAGAACCGATTAATTTTTACGTCATTCAATTGGAAATGTGCTTATTTATTAGGAAATGAATTTTCAGTCGTGCGCCGGAATTTAATTCGAAAATATTGCGTGTTTTGTATTCGGTATATCAGTTTCCAGGGTTTCCTAACAATGGTTTCATTGTTTAAACAATGGATTCGGTTTCACTATATTTTATATTTCTAAAAATTCACACAGGGGAACCACTTTAAAACCGAAATATTTTTACGTCAATCATTTCGAAATGTGCTTAGTTATTAGGAAATTAATTTTGAGCCGTACACCAGAATTTAATTCGAAAATATTGCGTGTTTTGTATTCGGTATATCAGCTTTTAGGATTTCCTAACAATGGTTTCATTGTTTAAACAATGTTTTCGGTTTCACTTTATTTTATATTTCTAAAAATTCACACAGGCGAACAACTTTAAAACCGAAATATTTTTACGTAATTCATTTCGAAATGCTCTTATTTATTACAAAATTAATTTTCAGCCTTACACCAGAATTTAATTCGAAAATATTGCGTGTTTTGTATTCGGTATATCAGTTTCCAGGATTTCCTAACAATGGTTTCATTGTTTAAACAATGTATTCGGATTCGCTTTATTTTACATTTCTAAATAATCACACAGTCCAACAACTTTAAAACCGAAATATTTTTACGTCATTCATTTCGAAATGTTCATATTTATTAGAAAATTAATTTTAGGCAGTACACCAGAATTTAATTCGAAAATATTGCGTGTTTGGTACTCGGTATATCAGTTTTTAGGATTTCCTAACAATGGTTTCATTGTTTAAACAATGTATTACGTTTACATTAATTTTACATTTCTAAAAATTCAAACAGGTCAACACTTTTAGAACCGATTAATTTTTACGTCATTCAATTGGAAATGTGCTTATTTATTAGGAAATGAATTTTCAGTCGTGCGCCGGAATTTAATTCGAAAATATTGCGTGTTTTGTATTCGGTATATCAGTTTCCAGGGTTTCCTAACAATGGTTTCATTGTTTAAACAATGGATTCGGTTTCACTATATTTTATATTTCTAAAAATTCACACAGGGGAACCACTTTAAAACCGAAATATTTTTACGTCATTCAATTCGAAATGTGCTTATTTAGTAGGAAATTAATTTTCAACCGTGCACCGGAATTTAATTCGAAAATATTGCGTGTTTTGTATCCGGTACATCAGTTTTCAGGATTTCCTAACAATGGTTTCATTGTTTAAACAATGTATTCGGTTTCACTTTATTTTACATTTCTAAATAATCACACAGTCGAACAACTTTAAAACCGAAATATTTTTACGTCAATCATTTCCAAATGTGCTTATATATTAGGAAATGAATTTTCAGCCGTGCACCGTTATTTAATTCGAAAATATTGCGTGTTTTGTATTCGGTATATCAGTTTCCAGGACTTCCTAACAATGGTTTCATTGTTTAAACAATGTATTCGGTTTCACTTTATTTTACATTTCTAAAAATGCACGCAGGCGAACAACTTTAAAACCGAAATTTTTTTACGTCATTCACTTCGAAATGTGCTTATTTATTAGGAAATGAATTTTCAGCCGTGCACCGTTATTTAATTCGAAAATATTGCGTGTTTTGTATTCGGTATATCAGTTTCCAGGACTTCCTAACAATGGTTTCATTGTTTAAACAATGTATTCGGTTTCGCTTTATTTTACATTTCTAAAAATGCACGCAGGCGAACAACTTTAAAACCGAAATTTTTTTACGTCATTCACTTCGAAATGTGCTTATTTAGTAGGAAATTAATTTTCAGCCATGCACCGGAATTTAATTCGAAAATATTGCGTGTTTTGTATCCGGTACATCAGTTTTCAAGGTTTCCTAACAATGTTTCATTGTTTAAACAATGTGTTCGGTTTTACTTTATTTTACGCTACTAAAAATTCACACAGGGGAACAACATTGAAACCGAAATATTTTTACATCAATCATTTCGAAATGTGCTTAGTTATTAGGAAATTAATTTTCAGCCGTACACCAGAATTTAATTCGAAAATATTGCGTGTTTTGTATTCGGTATATCAGCTTTTAGGATTTCCCAACAATGGTTTCATTGTTTAAACAATGTATTCGGTTTCATTTTATTTTATATTTCTAAAAATTCACACAGGCGAACAACTTCAAATCCGAAATATTTTTACGTAATTCTTTTCAAAATGTTCTTATTTATTAGAAAATTAATTTTCAGCCGTACACCAGAATTTAATTCGAAAATATTGCGTGTTTTGTATTCGGTATATCAGTTTCCAGGATTTCCTAACAATGGTTTCATTGTTTAAACAATGTATTCGGATTCGCTTTATTTTACATTTCTAAATAATCACACAGTCGAACAACTTTAAAACCGAAATATTTTTACGTCAATCATTTCGAAATGTGCTTATTTATTAGGAAATGAATTTTCAGCCATGCACCGGAATTTAATTCGAAAATATTGCGTGTTTTGTATTCGGTATATCAGTTTCCAGGATTTCCTAACAATGGTTTCATTGTTTAAACAATGTATTACGTTTACATTAATTTTACATTTCTAAAAATTCAATCAGGCCAACACCTTTAGAACCGATTAATTTTTACGTAATTCATTTCGAAATGTTCTTATTTATTAGAAAATTATTTTTCAGAAGTACACCAGAATTTAATTCGAAAATATTGCGTGTTTTGTATTCGGTATATCAGCTTTTAGGATTTCCTAACAATGGTTTCATTGTTTAAAAAATGTATTCGGTTTCACTTTATTTTATATTTCTAAAATTTCACACAGGCGAACAACTTTAAAACCGAAATATTTTTACGTAATTCATTTCGAAATGTTCTTATTTATTAGAAAATTAATTTTCAGCCGTACACCAGAATTTAATTCGAAAATATTGCGTGTTTTGTATTCGGTATATCAGTTTCCAGGATTTCCTAACAATGGTTTCATTGTTTAAACAATGTATTCGGATTCGCTTTATTTTACATTTCTAAATAATCACACAGTCGAACAACTTTAAAACCAAAATATTTTTACGTCAATCATTTCGAAATGTGCTTATTTATTAGGAAATGAATTTTCAGCCGTGCACCGGAATTTAATTCGAAAATATTGCGTGTTTTGTATTCGGTATATCAGTTTCCAGGATTTCCTAACAATGGTTTCATTGTTTAAACAATGTATTCGGTTTCACTTTATTTTACATTTCTAAATATACACGCAGGCGAACAACTTTAAAACCGAAATTTTTTTACGTCATTCACTTCGAAATGTGCTCATTTAGTAGGAAATTAATTTTCAGCCGTGCACCGGAATTTAATTCGAAAATATTGCGTGTTTTGTATCCGGTACATCAGTTTTCAAGGTTTCCTAACAATGTTTCATTGTTTAAACAATGTATTCGGTTTTACTTTATTTTACACTACTAAAAATTCACACAGGGGAACAACATTGAAACCGAAATATTTTTACATCAATCATTTCGAAATGTGCTTAGTTATTAGGAAATTAATTTTCAGCCGTGCACCAGAATTTAATTCGAAAATATTGCGTGTTTTGTATTTTGTATATCAGCTTTTAGGATTTCCTAACAATTGTTTCATTGTTTAAACAATGTAAAACTTTTTCATTAATTTTACATTTCTAAAAATTCAAACAGGACAACACGTTTAGAACCGATTAATTTTTACGTCATTCAATTGGAAATGTGCTTATTTATTAGGAAATGCATTTTCAGCCGTGCGCCAGAATTTAATTCGAAAATATTGCGTGTTTTGTATTCGGTATATCAGTTTCCAGGATTTCCTAACAATGGTTTCATTGTTTAAACAATGTATTCGGTTTCGCTTTATTTTACATTTCTAATTAATCACACAGTCGAACAACTTTAAAAAGGGAATTTTTTTACGTCAATCAATTCGAAATGTGCTTATTTATTAGGAAATGAATTTTCAGCCGTGCACCGGAATTTAATTCGAAAATATTGCGTGTTTTGTATTCCTTATATCAGTTTCCAGGATTTCCTAACAATGTTTTCATTGTTTAAACAATGTATTCGGTTTCACTTTATTTTATATTTCTAAAAATTCACACAGGCGAACAACTTTAAAACCGAAATATTTTTACGTCATTCATTTCGAAATGTGCTTATTTAGTAGGAAATTAATTTTCAACCGTGCACCGGAATTTAATTCGAAAATATAGCGTGTCTTGTATCCGGTACATCAGTTTTCAGGATTTCCTAACAATGGCTTCATTGTTTAAACAATATATTCTGTTTTATTTTATTTTACACTTCTAAAATTTCACACAGGCGAACAACTTTAAAACCGAAATATTTTTACGTCATTCATTTCGAAATGTTCATATTTATTAGAAAATTAATTTTAGGCAGTACACCAGAATTTAATTCGAAAATATTGCGTGTTTGGTACTCGGTATATCAGTTTTTAGGATTTCCTAACAATGGTTTCATTGTTTAAACAATGTATTACGTTTACATTAATTTTACATTTCTAAAAATTCGAACAGGTCAACACTTTTAGAACCGATTAATTTTTACGTCATTCAATTGGAAATGTGCTTATTTATTAGGAAATGAATTTTCAGTCGTGCACCGGAATTTAATTCGAAAATATTGCGTGTTTTGTATTCGGTATATCAGTTTCCAGGATTTCCTAACAATGGTTTCATTGTTTAAGCAATGTATTCGGTTTCGCTTTATTTTACATTTCTAAATAATCACACAGTCGAACAACTTTAAAACCGAAATATTTTTACGTCAATCATTTCGAAATGTGCTTATTTATTAGGAAATGAATTTTCAGCCGTGCACCGGAATTTAATTCGAAAATATTGCGTGTTTTGTATTCGGTATATCAGTTTCCAGGATTTCCTAACAATGGTTTCTTTGTTTAAGCAATGTATTCGGTTTCGCTTTATTTTACATTTCTAAATAATCACACAGTCGAACAACTTTCAAACCAAAATATTTTTACGTCAATCATTTCGAAATGTGCTTATTTATTAGGAAATGAATTTTCAGCCGTGCACCGGAATTTAATTCGAAAATATTGCATGTTTTGTATTCGGTATATCAGTTTCCAGGATTTCCTAACGATGGTTTCATTGTTTAAAAAATGTATTCGGTTTCACTTTATTTTACATTTCTAAAAATGCACGCAGGCGAACAACTTTAAAACCGAAATTTTTTTACGTCATTCACTTCGAAATGTGCTTATTTAGTAGGAAATTAATTTTCAGCCATGCACCGGAATTTAATTCGAAAATATTGCGTGTTTTGTATCCGGTACATCAGTTTTCAAGGTTTCCTAACAATGTTTCATTGTTTAAACAATGTATTCGGTTTTACTTTATTTTACACTACTAAAAATTCACACAGGGGAACAACATTGAAACCGAAATATTTTTACATCAATAATTTCGAAATGTGCTTAGTTATTAGGAAATTAATTTTCAGCCGTACACCAGAATTTAATTCGAAAATATTGCGTGTTTTGTATTCGGTATATCAGCTTTTAGGATTTCCTAACAATGGTTTCATTGTTTAAACAATGTATTCGGTTTCACTTTATTTTATATTTCTAAAAATTCACACAGGCGAACAACTTTAAAACCGAAATATTTTTACGTAATTCATTTCGAAATGCTCTTATTTATTAGAAAATTAATTTTCAGCCGTACACCAGAATTTAATTCGAAAGTATTGCGTGTTTTGTATTCGGTATATCAGTTTCCAGGATTTCCTAACAATGGTTTCATTGTTTAAACAATGTATTCGGATTCGCTTTATTTTACATTTCTAAATAATCACACAGTCCAACAACTTTAAAACCGAAATATTTTTACGTCAATCATTTCGAAATGTGCTTATTTAGTAGGAAATGAATTTTCAGCCGTGCACCGGAATTTAATTCGAAAATATTGCGTGTTTTTTATTCCTTATATCAGTTTCCAGGATTTCCTAACGATGGTTTCATTGTTTAAACAAAGTATTCGGTTTCACTTTATTTTACATTTCTAAAAATGCACGCAGGCGAACAACTTTAAAACCGAAATTTTTTTACGTCATTCATTTCGAAATGTGCTTATTTAGTAGGAAATTAATTTTCAACCGTGCACCGGAATTTAATTCGAAAATATAGCGTGTCTTGTATCCGGTACATCAGTTTCCAGGATTTCCTAACAATGTTTTCATTGTTTAAACAATGTATTCGGTTTCACATTATTTTATGTTTCTAAAAATTCACACAGGCGAACAACTTTAAAACCGAAATATTTTTACGTCATTCATTTCGAAATGTGCTTATTTAGTAGGAAATTAATTTTCAACCGTGCACCGGAATTTAATTCGAAAATATTGCGTGTTTTGTATTCGGTATATCAGTTTTTAGGATTTCCTAACAATGGTTTCATTGTTCAAACAATGTATTACGTTTACATTAATTTTACATTTCTAAAAATTCAAACAGGCCAACACCTTTAGAACCGATTAATTTTTACGCCATTCAATTAGAAATGTGCTTATTTATTAGGAAATGAATTTTCAGTCGTGCGCCGGAATTTAATTCGAAAATATTGCGTGTTTTGTATTCGGTATATCAGTTTCCAGGATTTCCTAACAATGGTTTCATTGTTTAAACAATGTATTCGGTTTCGCTTTTTTTTTACATTTCTAAATAATCACACAGTCGAACAACTTTAAAACCAAAATATTTTTACGTCAATCATTTCGAAATGTGCTTATTTATTAGGAAATGAATTTTCAGCCATGCACCGGAATTTAATTCGAAAATATTTCGTGTTTTGTATCCGGTACATCAGTTTTCAAGGTTTCCTAACAATGTTTCATTGTTTAAACAATGTATTCGGTTTTACTTTATTTTACACTACTAAAAATTCACACAGGGGAACAACTTTAAAACCGAAATATTTTTACGTCATTCATTTCGAAATGTGCTTATTTAGTAGGAAATTAATTTTCAGCCATGCACCGGAATTTAATTCGAAAATATAGCGTGTCTTGTATCCGGTACATCAGTTTTCAGGATTTCCTAACAATGGCTTCATTGTTTAAACAATATATTCTGTTTTATTTTATTTTACACTTCTAAAATTTCACACAGGCGAACAACTTTAAAACCGGAATATTTTTACGTCATTCATTTCGAAATGTTCATATTTATTAGAAAATTAATTTTAGGCAGTACACCAGAATTTAATTCGAAAATATTGCGTGTTTGGTACTCGGTATATCAGTTTTTGGGATTTCCTAACAATGGTTTCATTGTTTAAACAATGTATTACGTTTACATTAATTTTACATTTCTAAAAATTCGAACAGGTCAACACTTTTAGAACCGATTAATTTTTACGTCATTCAATTGGAAATGTGCTTATTTATTAGGAAATGAATTTTCAGTCGTGCGCCGGAATTTAATTCGAAAATATTGCGTGTTTTGTATTCGGTATATCAGTTTCCAGGGTTTCCTAACAATGGTTTCATTGTTTAAACAATGGATTCGGTTTCACTATATTTTATATTTCTAAAAATTCACACAGGGGAACCACTTTAAAACCGAAATATTTTTACGTCATTCATTTCGAAATGTGCTTATTTAGTAGGAAATTAATTTTCAACCGTGCACCGGAATTTAATTCGAAAATATTGCGTGTTTTGTATCCGGTACATCCGTTTTCAGGATTTCCTAACAATGGTTTCATTGTTTAAACAATGTATTCGGATTCGCTTTATTTTACATTTCTAAATAATCACACAGTCGAACAACTTTAAAACCGAAATATTTTTACGTCAATCATTTCGAAATGTGCTTATTTATTAGGAAAAGAATTTTCAGCCGTGCACCGGAATTTAATTCGAAAATATTGCGTGTTTTGTATTCGGTATATCAGTTTCCAGGATTTCCTAACAATGGTTTCATTGTTTAAGCAATGTATTCGGTTTCGCTTTATTTTACATTTCTAAATAATCACACAGTCGAACAACTTTCAAACCAAAATATTTTTACGTCAATCATTTCGAAATGTGCTTATTTATTAGGAAATGAATTTTCAGCCGTGCACCGGAATTTAATTCGAAAATATTGCATGTTTTGTATTCGGTATATCAGTTTCCAGGATTTCCTAACGATGGTTTCATTGTTTAAAAAATGTATTCGGTTTCACTTTATTTTACATTTCTAAAAATGCACGCAGGCGAACAACTTTAAAACCGAAATTTTTTTACGTCATTCACTTCGAAATGTGCTTATTTATTAGGAAATGAATTTTCAGCCGTGCACCGTTATTTAATTCGAAAATATTGCGTGTTTTGTATTCGGTATATCAGTTTCCAGGACTTCCTAACAATGGTTTCATTGTTTAAACAATGTATTCGGTTTCGCTTTATTTTACATTTCTAAAAATGCACGCAGGCGAACAACTTTAAAACCGAAATTTTTTTACGTCATTCACTTCGAAATGTGCTTATTTAGTAGGAAATTAATTTTCAGCCATGCACCGGAATTTAATTCGAAAATATTGCGTGTTTTGTATCCGGTACATCAGTTTTCAAGGTTTCCTAACAATGTTTCATTGTTTAAACAATGTGTTCGGTTTTACTTTATTTTACGCTACTAAAAATTCACACAGGGGAACAACATTGAAACCGAAATATTTTTACATCAATCATTTCGAAATGTGCTTAGTTATTAGGAAATTAATTTTCAGCCGTACACCAGAATTTAATTCGAAAATATTGCGTGTTTTGTATTCGGTATATCAGCTTTTAGGATTTCCCAACAATGGTTTCATTGTTTAAACAATGTATTCGGTTTCATTTTATTTTATATTTCTAAAAATTCACACAGGCGAACAACTTCAAATCCGAAATATTTTTACGTAATTCTTTTCAAAATGTTCTTATTTATTAGAAAATTAATTTTCAGCCGTACACCAGAATTTAATTCGAAAATATTGCGTGTTTTGTATTCGGTATATCAGTTTCCAGGATTTCCTAACAATGGTTTCATTGTTTAAACAATGTATTCGGATTCGCTTTATTTTACATTTCTAAATAATCACACAGTCGAACAACTTTAAAACCGAAATATTTTTACGTCAATCATTTCGAAATGTGCTTATTTATTAGGAAATGAATTTTCAGCCATGCACCGGAATTTAATTCGAAAATATTGCGTGTTTTGTATTCGGTATATCAGTTTCCAGGATTTCCTAACAATGGTTTCATTGTTTAAACAATGTATTACGTTTACATTAATTTTACATTTCTAAAAATTCAATCAGGCCAACACCTTTAGAACCGATTAATTTTTACGTAATTCATTTCGAAATGTTCTTATTTATTAGAAAATTATTTTTCAGAAGTACACCAGAATTTAATTCGAAAATATTGCGTGTTTTGTATTCGGTATATCAGCTTTTAGGATTTCCTAACAATGGTTTCATTGTTTAAAAAATGTATTCGGTTTCACTTTATTTTATATTTCTAAAATTTCACACAGGCGAACAACTTTAAAACCGAAATATTTTTACGTAATTCATTTCGAAATGTTCTTATTTATTAGAAAATTAATTTTCAGCCGTACACCAGAATTTAATTCGAAAATATTGCGTGTTTTGTATTCGGTATATCAGTTTCCAGGATTTCCTAACAATGGTTTCATTGTTTAAACAATGTATTCGGATTCGCTTTATTTTACATTTCTAAATAATCACACAGTCGAACAACTTTAAAACCAAAATATTTTTACGTCAATCATTTCGAAATGTGCTTATTTATTAGGAAATGAATTTTCAGCCGTGCACCGGAATTTAATTCGAAAATATTGCGTGTTTTGTATTCGGTATATCAGTTTCCAGGATTTCCTAACAATGGTTTCATTGTTTAAACAATGTATTCGGTTTCACTTTATTTTACATTTCTAAATATACACGCAGGCGAACAACTTTAAAACCGAAATTTTTTTACGTCATTCACTTCGAAATGTGCTCATTTAGTAGGAAATTAATTTTCAGCCGTGCACCGGAATTTAATTCGAAAATATTGCGTGTTTTGTATCCGGTACATCAGTTTTCAAGGTTTCCTAACAATGTTTCATTGTTTAAACAATGTATTCGGTTTTACTTTATTTTACACTACTAAAAATTCACACAGGGGAACAACATTGAAACCGAAATATTTTTACATCAATCATTTCGAAATGTGCTTAGTTATTAGGAAATTAATTTTCAGCCGTGCACCAGAATTTAATTCGAAAATATTGCGTGTTTTGTATTTTGTATATCAGCTTTTAGGATTTCCTAACAATGGTTTCATTGTTTAAACAATGTAAAACTTTTTCATTAATTTTACATTTCTAAAAATTCAAACAGGACAACACGTTTAGAACCGATTAATTTTTACGTCATTCAATTGGAAATGTGCTTATTTATTAGGAAATGCATTTTCAGCCGTGCGCCAGAATTTAATTCGAAAATATTGCGTGTTTTGTATTCGGTATATCAGTTTCCAGGATTTCCTAACAATGGTTTCATTGTTTAAACAATGTATTCGGTTTCGCTTTATTTTACATTTCTAATTAATCACACAGTCGAACAACTTTAAAAAGGGAATTTTTTTACGTCAATCAATTCGAAATGTGCTTATTTATTAGGAAATGAATTTTCAGCCGTGCACCGGAATTTAATTCGAAAATATTGCGTGCTTTGTATTCCTTATATCAGTTTCCAGGATTTCCTAACAATGTTTTCATTGTTTAAACAATGTATTCGGTTTCACTTTATTTTATATTTCTAAAAATTCACACAGGCGAACAACTTTAAAACCGAAATATTTTTACGTCATTCATTTCGAAATGTGCTTATTTAGTAGGAAATTAATTTTCAACCGTGCACCGGAATTTAATTCGAAAATATAGCGTGTCTTGTATCCGGTACATCAGTTTTCAGGATTTCCTAACAATGGCTTCATTGTTTAAACAATATATTCTGTTTTATTTTATTTTACACTTCTAAAATTTCACACAGGCGAACAACTTTAAAACCGAAATATTTTTACGTCATTCATTTCGAAATGTTCATATTTATTAGAAAATTAATTTTAGGCAGTACACCAGAATTTAATTCGAAAATATTGCGTGTTTGGTACTCGGTATATCAGTTTTTAGGATTTCCTAACAATGGTTTCATTGTTTAAACAATGTATTACGTTTACATTAATTTTACATTTCTAAAAATTCGAACAGGTCAACACTTTTAGAACCGATTAATTTTTACGTCATTCAATTGGAAATGTGCTTATTTATTAGGAAATGAATTTTCAGTCGTGCACCGGAATTTAATTCGAAAATATTGCGTGTTTTGTATTCGGTATATCAGTTTCCAGGATTTCCTAACAATGGTTTCATTGTTTAAGCAATGTATTCGGTTTCGCTTTATTTTACATTTCTAAATAATCACACAGTCGAACAACTTTAAAACCGAAATATTTTTACGTCAATCATTTCGAAATGTGCTTATTTATTAGGAAATGAATTTTCAGCCGTGCACCGGAATTTAATTCGAAAATATTGCGTGTTTTGTATTCGGTATATCAGTTTCCAGGATTTCCTAACAATGGTTTCTTTGTTTAAGCAATGTATTCGGTTTCGCTTTATTTTACATTTCTAAATAATCACACAGTCGAACAACTTTCAAACCAAAATATTTTTACGTCAATCATTTCGAAATGTGCTTATTTATTAGGAAATGAATTTTCAGCCGTGCACCGGAATTTAATTCGAAAATATTGCATGTTTTGTATTCGGTATATCAGTTTCCAGGATTTCCTAACGATGGTTTCATTGTTTAAAAAATGTATTCGGTTTCACTTTATTTTACATTTCTAAAAATGCACGCAGGCGAACAACTTTAAAACCGAAATTTTTTTACGTCATTCACTTCGAAATGTGCTTATTTAGTAGGAAATTAATTTTCAGCCATGCACCGGAATTTAATTCGAAAATATTGCGTGTTTTGTATCCGGTACATCAGTTTTCAAGGTTTCCTAACAATGTTTCATTGTTTAAACAATGTATTCGGTTTTACTTTATTTTACACTACTAAAAATTCACACAGGGGAACAACATTGAAACCGAAATATTTTTACATCAATCATTTCGAAATGTGCTTAGTTATTAGGAAATTAATTTTCAGCCGTACACCAGAATTTAATTCGAAAATATTGCGTGTTTTGTATTCGGTATATCAGCTTTTAGGATTTCCTAACAATGGTTTCATTGTTTAAACAATGTATTCGGTTTCACTTTATTTTATATTTCTAAAAATTCACACAGGCGAACAACTTTAAAACCGAAATATTTTTACGTAATTCATTTCGAAATGCTCTTATTTATTAGAAAATTAATTTTCAGCCGTACACCAGAATTTAATTCGAAAGTATTGCGTGTTTTGTATTCGGTATATCAGTTTCCAGGATTTCCTAACAATGGTTTCATTGTTTAAACAATGTATTCGGATTCGCTTTATTTTACATTTCTAAATAATCACACAGTCCAACAACTTTAAAACCGAAATATTTTTACGTCAATCATTTCGAAATGTGCTTATTTAGTAGGAAATGAATTTTCAGCCGTGCACCGGAATTTAATTCGAAAATATTGCGTGTTTTTTATTCCTTATATCAGTTTCCAGGATTTCCTAACGATGGTTTCATTGTTTAAACAAAGTATTCGGTTTCACTTTATTTTACATTTCTAAAAATGCACGCAGGCGAACAACTTTAAAACCGAAATTTTTTTACGTCATTCATTTCGAAATGTGCTTATTTAGTAGGAAATTAATTTTCAACCGTGCACCGGAATTTAATTCGAAAATATAGCGTGTCTTGTATCCGGTACATCAGTTTCCAGGATTTCCTAACAATGTTTTCATTGTTTAAACAATGTATTCGGTTTCACATTATTTTATGTTTCTAAAAATTCACACAGGCGAACAACTTTAAAACCGAAATATTTTTACGTCATTCATTTCGAAATGTGCTTATTTAGTAGGAAATTAATTTTCAACCGTGCACCGGAATTTAATTCGAAAATATTGCGTGTTTTGTATTCGGTATATCAGTTTTTAGGATTTCCTAACAATGGTTTCATTGTTCAAACAATGTATTACGTTTACATTAATTTTACATTTCTAAAAATTCAAACAGGCCAACACCTTTAGAACCGATTAATTTTTACGCCATTCAATTAGAAATGTGCTTATTTATTAGGAAATGAATTTTCAGTCGTGCGCCGGAATTTAATTCGAAAATATTGCGTGTTTTGTATTCGGTATATCAGTTTCCAGGATTTCCTAACAATGGTTTCATTGTTTAAACAATGTATTCGGTTTCGCTTTTTTTTTACATTTCTAAATAATCACACAGTCGAACAACTTTAAAACCAAAATATTTTTACGTCAATCATTTCGAAATGTGCTTATTTATTAGGAAATGAATTTTCAGCCATGCACCGGAATTTAATTCGAAAATATTTCGTGTTTTGTATCCGGTACATCAGTTTTCAAGGTTTCCTAACAATGTTTCATTGTTTAAACAATGTGTTCGGTTTTACTTTATTTTACACTACTAAAAATTCACACAGGGGAACAACATTGAAACCGAAATATTTTTACATCAATCATTTCGAAATGTGCTTAGTTATTAGGAAATTAATTTTCAGCCGTACACGAGAATTTAATTCGAAAATATTGCGTCTTTTGTATTCGGTATATCAGCTTTTAGGATTTCCTAACAATGGTTTCATTGTTTAAACAATATATTCGGTTTCACTTTATTTTATATTTCTAAAAATTCACACAGGCGAACAATTTTAAAACCGAAATATTTTTACGTAATTCATTTCGAAATGTGCTTATGTAGTAGGAAATTAATTTTCAACCGTGCACCGGAATTTAATTCGAAAATATAGCGTGTTTTGTATCCGGTACATCAGTTTTCAGGATTTCCTAACAATGGCTTCATTGTTTAAACAATATATTCTGTTTTATTTTATTTTACACTTCTAAAATTTCACACAGGCGAACAACTTTAAAACCGAAATATTTTTACGTCATTCATTTCGAAATGTTCATATTTATTAGAAAATTAATTTTAGGCAGTACACCAGAATTTAATTCGAAAATATTGCTTGTTTGGTACTCGGTATATCAGTTTTTAGGATTTCCTAACAATGGTTTCATTGTTCAAACAATGTATTACGTTTACATTAATTTTACATTTCTAAAAATTCAAACAGGCCAACACCTTTAGAACCGATTAATTTTTACGCCATTCAATTAGAAATGTGCTTATTTATTAGGAAATGAATTTTCAGTCGTGCGCCGGAATTTAATTCGAAAATATTGCGTGTTTTGTATTCGGTATATCAGTTTCCAGGATTTCCTAACAATGGTTTCATTGTTTAAACAATGTATTCGGTTTCGCTTTTTTTTACATTTCTAAATAATCACACAGTCGAACAACTTTAAAACCAAAATATTTTTACGTCAATCATTTCGAAATGTGCTTATTTATTAGGAAATGGATTTTCAGCCATGCACCGGAATTTAATTCGAAAATATTTCGTGTTTTGTATCCGGTACATCAGTTTTCAAGGTTTCCTAACAATGTTTCATTGTTTAAACAATGTATTCGGTTTTACTTTATTTTACACTACTAAAAATTCACACAGGGGAACAACATTGAAACCGAAATATTTTTACATCAATCATTTCGAAATGTGCTTAGTTATTAGGAAATTAATTTTCAGCCGTACACGAGAATTTAATTCGAAAATATTGCGTCTTTTGTATTCGGTATATCAGCTTTTAGGATTTCCTAACAATGGTTTCATTGTTTAAACAATGTATTCGGTTTCACTTTATTTTATATTTCTAAAAATTCACACAGGCGAACAATTTTAAAACCGAAATATTTTTACGTAATTCATTTGGAAATGTGCTTATGTAGTAGGAAATTAATTTTCAACCGTGCACCGGAATTTAATTCGAAAATATAGCGTGTTTTGTATCCGGTACATCAGTTTTCAGGATTTCCTAACAATGGCTTCATTGTTTAAACAATATATTCTGTTTTATTTTATTTTACACTTCTAAAATTTCACACAGGCGAACAACTTTAAAACCGAAATATTTTTACGTCATTCATTTCGAAATGTTCATATTTATTAGAAAATTAATTTTAGGCAGTACACCAGAATTTAATTCGAAAATATTGCTTGTTTGGTACTCGGTATATCAGTTTTTAGGATTTCCTAACAATGGTTTCATTGTTTAAACAATGTATTACGTTTACATTAATTTTACATTTCTAAAAATTCAATCAGGCCAACACCTTTAGAACCGATTAATTTTTACGTCATTCAATTGGAAATGTGCTTATTTATTAGAAAATTGATTTTCAGCCGTACACCAGAATTTAATTCGAAAATATTGCGTGTTTTGTATTCGGTATATCAGCTTCCAGGATTTCCTAACAATGGCTTCATTGTTTAAACAATATATTCTGTTTTATTTTATTTTACACTTCTAAAATTTCACACAGGCGAACAACTTTAAAACCGAAATATTTTTACGTCATTCATTTCGAAATGTTCATATTTATTAGAAAATTAATTTTAGGCAGTACACCAGAATTTAATTCGAAAATATTGCTTGTTTGGTACTCGGTATATCAGTTTTTAGGATTTCCTAACAATGGTTTCATTGTTTAAACAATGTATTACGTTTACATTAATTTTACATTTCTAAAAATTCAATCAGGCCAACACCTTTAGAACCGATTAATTTTTACGTCATTCAATTGGAAATGTGCTTATTTATTAGAAAATTGATTTTCAGCCGTACACCAGAATTTAATTCGAAAATATTGCGTGTTTTGTATTCGGTATATCAGCTTCCAGGATTTCCTAACAATGGCTTCATTGTTTAAACAATATATTCTGTTTTATTTTATTTTACACTTCTAAAATTTCACACAGGCGAACAACTTTAAAACCGAAATATTTTTACGTCATTCATTTCGAAATGTTCATATTTATTAGAAAATTAATTTTAGGCAGTACACCAGAATTTAATTCGAAAATATTGCTTGTTTGGTACTCGGTATATCAGTTTTTAGGATTTCCTAACAATGGTTTCATTGTTTAAACAATGTATTACGTTTACATTAATTTTACATTTCTAAAAATTCAATCAGGCCAACACCTTTAGAACCGATTAATTTTTACGTAATTCATTTCGAAATGTTCTTATTTATTAGAAAATTATTTTTCAGAAGTACACCAGAATTTAATTCGAAAATATTGCGTGTTTTGTATTCGGTATATCAGCTTTTAGGATTTCCTAACAATGGTTTCATTGTTTAAACAATGTATTCGGTTTCACTTTATTTTATATTTCTAAAATTTCACACAGGCGAACAACTTTAAAACCGAAATATTTTTACGTAATTCATTTCGAAATGTTCTTATTTATTAGAAAATTAATTTTCAGCCGTGCACCGGAATTTAATTCGAAAATATTGCGTGTTTTGTATCCGGTACATCAGTTTTCAAGGTTTCCTAACAATGTTTCATTGTTTAAACAATGTATTCGGTTTTACTTTATTTTACACTACTAAAAATTCACACAGGGGAACAACATTGAAACCGAAATATTTTTACATCAATCATTTCGAAATGTGCTTAGTTATTAGGAAATTAATTTTCAGCCGTGCACCAGAATTTAATTCGAAAATATTGCGTGTTTTGTATTTTGTATATCAGCTTTTAGGATTTCCTAACAATGGTTTCATTGTTTAAACAATGTAAAACTTTTTCATTAATTTTACATTTCTAAAAATTCAAACAGGACAACACGTTTAGAACCGATTAATTTTTACGTCATTCAATTGGAAATGTGCTTATTTATTAGGAAATGCATTTTCAGCCGTGCGCCAGAATTTAATTCGAAAATATTGCGTGTTTTGTATTCGGTATATCAGTTTCCAGGATTTCCTAACAATGGTTTCATTGTTTAAACAATGTATTCGGTTTCACTTTATTTTATATTTCTAAAAATTCACACAGGCGAACAACTTTAAAACCGAAATATTTTTACGTCATTCATTTCGAAATGTGCTTATTTAGTAGGAAATTAATTTTCAACCGTGCACCGGAATTTAATTCGAAAATATAGCGTGTCTTGTATCCGGTACATCAGTTTTCAGGATTTCCTAACAATGGCTTCATTGTTTAAACAATATATTCTGTTTTATTTTATTTTACACTTCTAAAATTTCACACAGGCGAACAACTTTAAAACCGAAATATTTTTACGTCATTCAATTCGAAATGTTCATATTTATTAGAAAATTAATTTTAGGCAGTACACCAGAATTTAATTCGAAAATATTGCGTGTTTGGTACTCGGTATATCAGTTTTTAGGATTTCCTAACAATGGTTTCGTTGTTTAAACAATGTATTACGTTTACATTAATTTTACATTTCTAAAAATTCGAACAGGTCAACACTTTTAGAACCGATTAATTTTTACGTCATTCAATTGGAAATGTGCTTATTTATTAGGAAATGAATTTTCAGTCGTGCGCCGGAATTTAATTCGAAAATATTGCGTGTTTTGTATTCGGTATATCAGTTTCCAGGGTTTCCTAACAATGGTTTCATTGTTTAAACAATGGATTCGGTTTCACTATATTTTATATTTCTAAAAATTCCCACAGGGGAACCACTTTAAAACCGAAATATTTTTACGTCATTCAATTCGAAATGTGCTTATTTAGTAGGAAATTAATTTTCAACCGTGCACCGGAATTTAATTCGAAAATATTGCGTGTTTTGTATCCGGTACATCAGTTTTCAGGATTTCCTAACAATGGTTTCATTGTTTAAACAATGTACTCGGTTTCACTTTATTTTACATTTCTAAATAATCACACAGTCGAACAACTTTAAAACCGAAATATTTTTACGTCAATCATTTCCAAATGTGCTTATATATTAGGAAATGAATTTTCAGCCGTGCACCGTTATTTAATTCGCAAATATTGCGTGTTTTGTATTTTGTATATCAGCTTATAGGATTTCCTAACAATGGTTTCATTGTTTAAACAATGTAAAACTTTTTCATTAATTTTACATTTCTAAAAATTCAAACAGGACAACACGTTTAGAACCGATTAATTTTTACGTCATTCAATTGGAAATGTGCTTATTTATTAGGAAATGCATTTTCAGCCGTGCGCCAGAATTTAATTCGAAAATATTGCGTGTTTTGTATTCGGTATATCAGCTTTTAGGATTTCCTAACAATGGTTTCATTGTTTAAACAATGTATTCGGTTTCACTTTATTTTATATTTCTAAAATTTCACACAGGCGAACAACTTTAAAACCGAAATATTTTTACGTAATTCATTTCGAAATGTTCTTATTTATTAGAAAATTAATTTTCAGCCGTACACCAGAATTTAATTCGAAAATATTGCGTGTTTTGTATTCGGTATATCAGTTTCCAGGATTTCCTAACAATGGTTTCATTGTTTAAACAATGTATTCGGATTCGCTTTATTTTACATTTCTAAATAATCACACAGTCGAACAACTTTAAAACCAAAATATTTTTACGTCAATCATTTCGAAATGTGCTTATTTATTAGGAAATGAATTTTCAGCCGTGCACCGGAATTTAATTCGAAAATATTGCGTGTTTTGTATCCGGTACATCAGTTTTCAAGGTTTCCTAACAATGTTTCATTGTTTAAACAATGTATTCGGTTTTACTTTATTTTACACTACTAAAAATTCACACAGGGGAACAACATTGAAACCGAAATATTTTTACATCAATCATTTCGAAATGTGCTTAGTTATTAGGAAATTAATTTTCAGCCGTGCACCAGAATTTAATTCGAAAATATTGCGTGTTTTGTATTTTGTATATCAGCTTTTAGGATTTCCTAACAATGGTTTCATTGTTTAAACAATGTAAAACTTTTTCATTAATTTTACATTTCTAAAAATTCAAACAGGACAACACGTTTAGAACCGATTAATTTTTACGTCATTCAATTGGAAATGTGCTTATTTATTAGGAAATGCATTTTCAGCCGTGCGCCAGAATTTAATTCGAAAATATTGCGTGTTTTGTATTCGGTATATCAGTTTCCAGGATTTCCTAACAATGGTTTCATTGTTTAAACAATGTATTCGGTTTCACTTTATTTTATATTTCTAAAAATTCACACAGGCGAACAACTTTAAAACCGAAATATTTTTACGTCATTCATTTCGAAATGTGCTTATTTAGTAGGAAATTAATTTTCAACCGTGCACCGGAATTTAATTCGAAAATATAGCGTGTCTTGTATCCGGTACATCAGTTTTCAGGATTTCCTAACAATGGCTTCATTGTTTAAAGAATATATTCTGTTTTATTTTATTTTACACTTCTAAAATTTCACACAGGCGAACAACTTTAAAACCGAAATATTTTTACGTCATTCAATTCGAAATGTTCATATTTATTAGAAAATTAATTTTAGGCAGTACACCAGAATTTAATTCGAAAATATTGCGTGTTTGGTACTCGGTATATCAGTTTTTAGGATTTCCTAACAATGGTTTCGTTGTTTAAACAATGTATTACGTTTACATTAATTTTACATTTCTAAAAATTCGAACAGGTCAACACTTTTAGAACCGATTAATTTTTACGTCATTCAATTGGAAATGTGCTTATTTATTAGGAAATGAATTTTCAGTCGTGCGCCGGAATTTAATTCGAAAATATTGCGTGTTTTGTATTCGGTATATCAGTTTCCAGGGTTTCCTAACAATGGTTTCATTGTTTAAACAATGGATTCGGTTTCACTATATTTTATATTTCTAAAAATTCCCACAGGGGAACCACTTTAAAACCGAAATATTTTTACGTCATTCAATTCGAAATGTGCTTATTTAGTAGGAAATTAATTTTCAACCGTGCACCGGAATTTAATTCGAAAATATTGCGTGTTTTGTATCCGGTACATCAGTTTTCAGGATTTCCTAACAATGGTTTCATTGTTTAAACAATGTACTCGGTTTCACTTTATTTTACATTTCTAAATAATCACACAGTCGAACAACTTTAAAACCGAAATATTTTTACGTCAATCATTTCCAAATGTGCTTATATATTAGGAAATGAATTTTCAGCCGTGCACCGTTATTTAATTCGAAAATATTGCGTGTTTTGTATTCGGTATATCAGTTTCCAGGACTTCCTAACAATGGTTTCATTGTTTAAACAATGTATTCGGTTTCGCTTTATTTTACATTTCTAAAAATGCACGCAGGCGAACAACTTTAAAACCGAAATTTTTTTACGTCATTCACTTCGAAATGTGCTTATTTAGTAGGAAATTAATTTTCAGCCATGCACCGGAATTTAATTCGAAAATATTGCGTGTTTTGTATCCGGTACATCAGTTTTCAAGGTTTCCTAACAATGTTTCATTGTTTAAACAATGTGTTCGGTTTTACTTTATTTTACGCTACTAAAAATTCACACAGGGGAACAACATTGAAACCGAAATATTTTTACATCAATCATTTCGAAATGTGCTTAGTTATTAGGAAATTAATTTTCAGCCGTACACCAGAATTTAATTCGAAAATATTGCGTGTTTTGTATTCGGTATATCAGCTTTTAGGATTTCCCAACAATGGTTTCATTGTTTAAACAATGTATTCGGTTTCATTTTATTTTATATTTCTAAAAATTCACACAGGCGAACAACTTCAAATCCGAAATATTTTTACGTAATTCTTTTCGAAATGTTCTTATTTATTAGAAAATTAATTTTCAGCCGTACACCAGAATTTAATTCGAAAATATTGCGTGTTTTGTATTCGGTATATCAGTTTCCAGGATTTCCTAACAATGGTTTCATTGTTTAAACAATGTATTCGGATTCGCTTTATTTTACATTTCTAAATAATCACACAGTCGAACAACTTTAAAACCGAAATATTTTTACGTCAATCATTTCGAAATGTGCTTATTTATTAGGAAATGAATTTTCAGCCATGCACCGGAATTTAATTCGAAAATATTGCGTGTTTTGTATTCGGTATATCAGTTTCCAGGATTTCCTAACAATGGTTTCATTGTTTAAACAATGTATTACGTTTACATTAATTTTACATTTCTAAAAATTCAATCAGGCCAACACCTTTAGAACCGATTAATTTTTACGTAATTCATTTCGAAATGTTCTTATTTATTAGAAAATTATTTTTCAGAAGTACACCAGAATTTAATTCGAAAATATTGCGTGTTTTGTATTCGGTATATCAGCTTTTAGGATTTCCTAACAATGGTTTCATTGTTTAAAAAATGTATTCGGTTTCACTTTATTTTATATTTCTAAAATTTCACACAGGCGAACAACTTTAAAACCGAAATATTTTTACGTAATTCATTTCGAAATGTTCTTATTTATTAGAAAATTAATTTTCAGCCGTACACCAGAATTTGATTCGAAAATATTGCGTGTTTTGTATTCGGTATATCAGTTTCCAGGATTTCCTAACAATGGTTTCATTGTTTAAACAATGTATTCGGATTCGCTTTATTTTACATTTCTAAATAATCACACAGTCTAACAACTTTAAAACCAAAATATTTTTACGTCAATCATTTCGAAATGTGCTTATTTATTAGGAAATGAATTTTCAGCCGTGCACCGGAATTTAATTCGAAAATATTGCGTGTTTTGTATTCGGTATATCAGTTTCCAGGATTTCCTAACAATGGTTTCATTGTTTAAACAATGTATTCGGTTTCACTTTATTTTACATTTCTAAATATACACGCAGGCGAACAACTTTAAAACAGAAATTTTTTTACGTCATTCACTTCGAAATGTGCTCATTTAGTAGGAAATTAATTTTCAGCCGTGCACCGGAATTTAATTCGAAAATATTGCGTGTTTTGTATCCGGTACATCAGTTTTCAAGGTTTCCTAACAATGTTTCATTGTTTAAACAATGTATTCGGTTTTACTTTATTTTACACTACTAAAAATTCACACAGGGGAACAACATTGAAACCGAAATATTTTTACATCAATCATTTCGAAATGTGCTTAGTTATTAGGAAATTAATTTTCAGCCGTGCACCAGAATTTAATTCGAAAATATTGCGTGTTTTGTATTCGGTATATCAGTTTCCAGGATTTCCTAACAATGGTTTCATTGTTTAAACAATGTATTCGGTTTCGCTTTATTTTACATTTCTAATTAATCACACAGTCGAACAACTTTAAAACCGAAATATTTTTACGTCAATCAATTCGAAATGTGCTTATTTATTAGGAAATGAATTTTCAGCCGTGCACCGGAATTTAATTCGAAAATATTGCGTGTTTTGTATTCCTTATATCAGTTTCCAGGATTTCCTAACAATGTTTTCATTGTTTAAACAATGTATTCGGTTTCACTTTATTTTATATTTCTAAAAATTCACACAGGCGAACAACTTTAAAACCGAAATATTTTTACGTCATTCATTTCGAAATGTGCTTATTTAGTAGGAAATTAATTTTCAACCGTGCACCGGAATTTAATTCGAAAATATAGCGTGTCTTGTATCCGGTACATCAGTTTTCAGGATTTCCTAACAATGGCTTCATTGTTTAAACAATATATTCTGTTTTATTTTATTTTACACTTCTAAAATTTCACACAGGCGAACAACTTTAAAACCGAAATATTTTTACGTCATTCATTTCGAAATGTTCATATTTATTAGAAAATTAATTTTAGGCAGTACACCAGAATTTAATTCGAAAATATTGCGTGTTTGGTACTCGGTATATCAGTTTTTAGGATTTCCTAACAATGGTTTCATTGTTTAAACAATGTATTACGTTTACATTAATTTTACATTTCTAAAAATTCGAACAGGTCAACACTTTTAGAACCGATTAATTTTTACGTCATTCAATTGGAAATGTGCTTATTTATTAGGAAATGAATTTTCAGTCGTGCGCCGGAATTTAATTCGAAAATATTGCGTGTTTTGTATTCGGTATATCAGTTTCCAGGGTTTCCTAACAATGGTTTCATTGTTTAAACAATGGATTCGGTTTCACTATATTTTATATTTCTAAAAATTCACACAGGGGAACCACTTTAAAACCGAAATATTTTTACGTCATTCATTTCGAAATGTGCTTATTTAGTAGGAAATTAATTTTCAACCGTGCACCGGAATTTAATTCGAAAATATTGCGTGTTTTGTATCCGGTACATCAGTTTTCAGGATTTCCTAACAATGGTTTCATTGTTTAAACAATGTATTCGGATTCGCTTTATTTTACATTTCTAAATAATCACACAGTCGAACAACTTTAAAACCGAAATATTTTTACGTCAATCATTTCGAAATGTGCTTATTTATTAGGAAATGAATTTTCAGCCGTGCACCGGAATTTAATTCGAAAATATTGCGTGTTTTGTATTCGGTATATCAGTTTCCAGGATTTCCTAACAATGGTTTCATTGTTTAAGCAATGTATTCGGTTTCGCTTTATTTTACATTTCTAAATAATCACACAGTCGAACAACTTTCAAACCAAAATATTTTTACGTCAATCATTTCGAAATGTGCTTATTTATTAGGAAATGAATTTTCAGCCGTGCACCGGAATTTAATTCGAAAATATTGCATGTTTTGTATTCGGTATATCAGTTTCCAGGATTTCCTAACGATGGTTTCATTGTTTAAAAAATGTATTCGGTTTCACTTTATTTTACATTTCTAAAAATGCACGCAGGCGAACAACTTTAAAACCGAAATTTTTTTACGTCATTCACTTCGAAATGTGCTTATTTAGTAGGAAATTAATTTTCAGCCATGCACCGGAATTTAATTCGAAAATATTGCGTGTTTTGTATCCGGTACATCAGTTTTCAAGGTTTCCTAACAATGTTTCATTGTTTAAACAATGTATTCGGTTTTACTTTATTTTACACTACTAAAAATTCACACAGGGGAACAACATTGAAACCGAAATATTTTTACATCAATCATTTCGAAATGTGCTTAGTTATTAGGAAATTAATTTTCAGCCGTACACCAGAATTTAATTCGAAAATATTGCGTGTTTTGTATTCGGTATATCAGCTTTTAGGATTTCCTAACAATGGTTTCATTGTTTAAACAATGTATTCGGTTTCACTTTATTTTATATTTCTAAAAATTCACACAGGCGAACAACTTTAAAACCGAAATATTTTTACATCAATCATTTCGAAATGTGATTAGTTATTAGGAAATTAATTTTCAGCCGTACACCAGAATTTAATTCGAAAATATTGCGTGTTTTGTATTCGGTATATCAGCTTTTAGGATTTCCTAACAATGGTTTCATTGTTTAAACAATGTATTCGGTTTCACATTATTTTATGTTTCTAAAAATTCACACAGGCGAACAACTTTAAAACCGAAATATTTTTACGTCATTCATTTCGAAATGTGCTTATTTAGTAGGAAATTAATTTTCAACCGTGCACCGGAATTTAATTCGAAAATATTGCGTGTTTTGTATTCGGTATATCAGTTTTTAGGATTTCCTAACAATCGTTTCATTGTTTAAACAATGTATTACGTTTAAATTAATTTTACATTTCTAAAAATTCGAACAGGTCAACACTTTTAGAACCGATTAATTTTTACGTCATTCAATTGGAAATGTGCTTATTTATTAGGAAATGAATTTTCAGTCGTGCGCCGGAATTTAATTCGAAAATATTGCGTGTTTTGTATTCGGTATATCAGTTTCCAGGGTTTCCTAACAATGGTTTCATTGTTTAAACAATGGATTCGGTTTCACTATATTTTATATTTCTAAAAATTCACACAGGGGAACCACTTTAAAACCGAAATATTTTTACGTCATTCATTTCGAAATGTGCTTATTTAGTAGGAAATTAATTTTCAACCGTGCACCGGAATTTAATTCGAAAATATTGCGTGTTTTGTATCCGGTACATCAGTTTTTAGGATTTCCTAACAATGGTTTCATTGTTTAAACAATGTATTCGGATTCGCTTTATTTTACATTTCTAAATAATCACACAGTCGAACAACTTTAAAACCGAAATATTTTTACGTCAATCATTTCGAAATGTGCTTATTTATTAGGAAATGAATTTTCAGCCGTGCACCGGAATTTAATTCGAAAATATTGCGTGTTTTGTATTCGGTATATCAGTTTCCAGGATTTCCTAACAATGGTTTCATTGTTTAAGCAATGTATTCGGTTTCGCTTTATTTTACATTTCTAAATAATCACACAGTCGAACAACTTTCAAACCAAAATATTTTTACGTCAATCATTTCGAAATGTGCTTATTTATTAGGAAATGAATTTTCAGCCGTGCACCGGAATTTAATTCGAAAATATTGCATGTTTTGTATTCGGTATATCAGTTTCCAGGATTTCCTAACGATGGTTTCATTGTTTAAAAAATGTATTCGGTTTCACTTTATTTTACATTTCTAAAAATGCACGCAGGCGAACAACTTTAAAACCGAAATTTTTTTACGTCATTCACTTCGAAATGTGCTTATTTAGTAGGAAATTAATTTTCAGCCATGCACCGGAATTTAATTCGAAAATATTGCGTGTTTTGTATCCGGTACATCAGTTTTCAAGGTTTCCTAACAATGTTTCATTGTTTAAACAATGTATTCGGTTTTACTTTATTTTACACTACTAAAAATTCACACAGGGGAACAACATTGAAACCGAAATATTTTTACATCAATCATTTCGAAATGTGCTTAGTTATTAGGAAATTAATTTTCAGCCGTACACCAGAATTTAATTCGAAAATATTGCGTGTTTTGTATTCGGTATATCAGCTTTTAGGATTTCCTAACAATGGTTTCATTGTTTAAACAATGTATTCGGTTTCACTTTATTTTATATTTCTAAAAATTCACACAGGCGAACAACTTTAAAACCGAAATATTTTTACATCAATCATTTCGAAATGTGATTAGTTATTAGGAAATTAATTTTCAGCCGTACACCAGAATTTAATTCGAAAATATTGCGTGTTTTGTATTCGGTATATCAGCTTTTAGGATTTCCTAACAATGGTTTCATTGTTTAAACAATGTATTCGGTTTCACATTATTTTATGTTTCTAAAAATTCACACAGGCGAACAACTTTAAAACCGAAATATTTTTACGTCATTCATTTCGAAATGTGCTTATTTAGTAGGAAATTAATTTTCAACCGTGCACCGGAATTTAATTCGAAAATATTGCGTGTTTTGTATTCGGTATATCAGTTTTTAGGATTTCCTAACAATCGTTTCATTGTTTAAACAATGTATTACGTTTAAATTAATTTTACATTTCTAAAAATGCAAACAGGCCAACACCTTTAGAACCGATTAATTTTTACGCCATTCAATTAGAAATGTGCTTATTTATTAGGAAATGAATTTTCAGTCGTGCGCCGGAATTTAATTCGAAAATATTGCGTGTTTTGTATTCGGTATATCAGTTTCCAGGATTTCCTAACACTGGTTTCATTGTTTAAACAATGTATTCGGTTTCGCTTTTTTTTACATTTCTAAATAATCACACAGTCGAACAACTTTAAAACCAAAATATTTTTACGTCAATCATTTCGAAATGTGCTTATTTATTAGGAAATGAATTTTCAGCCATGCACCGGAATTTAATTCGAAAATATTTCGTGTTTTGTATCCGGTACATCAGTTTTCAAGGTTTCCTAACAATGTTTCATTGTTTAAACAATGTATTCGGTTTTACTTTATTTTACACTACTAAAAATTCACACAGGGGAACAACATTGAAACCGAAATATTTTTACATCAATCATTTCGAAATGTGCTTAGTTATTAGGAAATTAATTTTCAGCCGTACACGAGAATTTAATTCGAAAATATTGCGTCTTTTGTATTCGGTATATCAGCTTTTAGGATTTCCTAACAATGGTTTCATTGTTTAAACAATGTATTCGGTTTCACTTTATTTTATATTTCTAAAAATTCACACAGGCGAACAATTTTAAAACCGAAATATTTTTACGTAATTCATTTCGAAATGTTCTTATTTATTAGAAAATTAATTTTCAGCCGTACACCAGAATTTAATTTGAAAATATTGCGTGTTTTGTATTCGGTATATCAGTTTCCAGGATTTCCTAACAATGGTTTCATTGTTTAAACAATGTATTCGGTTTCACTTTATTTTATATTTCTAAAAATTCACACAGGCGAACAATTTTAAAACCGAAATATTTTTACGTAATTCATTTCGAAATGTGCTTATGTAGTAGGAAATTAATTTTCAACCGTGCACCGGAATTTAATTCGAAAATATAGCGTGTTTTGTATCCGGTACATCAGTTTTCAGGATTTCCTAACAATGGCTTCATTGTTTAAACAATATATTCTGTTTTATTTTATTTTACACTTCTAAAATTTCACACAGGCGAACAACTTTAAAACCGAAATATTTTTACGTCATTCATTTCGAAATGTTCATATTTATTAGAAAATTAATTTTAGGCAGTACACCAGAATTTAATTCGAAAATATTGCTTGTTTGGTACTCGGTATATCAGTTTTTAGGATTTCCTAACAATGGTTTCATTGTTTAAACAATGTATTACGTTTACATTAATTTTACATTTCTAAAAATTCAATCAGGCCAACACCTTTAGAACCGATTAATTTTTACGTCATTCAATTGGAAATGTGCTTATTTATTAGAAAATTGATTTTCAGCCGTACACCAGAATTTAATTCGAAAATATTGCGTGTTTTGTATTCGGTATATCAGCTTCCAGGATTTCCTAACAATGGCTTCATTGTTTAAACAATATATTCTGTTTTATTTTATTTTACACTTCTAAAATTTCACACAGGCGAACAACTTTAAAACCGAAATATTTTTACGTCATTCATTTCGAAATGTTCATATTTATTAGAAAATTAATTTTAGGCAGTACACCAGAATTTAATTCGAAAATATTGCTTGTTTGGTACTCGGTATATCAGTTTTTAGGATTTCCTAACAATGGTTTCATTGTTTAAACAATGTATTACGTTTACATTAATTTTACATTTCTAAAAATTCAATCAGGCCAACACCTTTAGAACCGATTAATTTTTACGTCATTCAATTGGAAATGTGCTTATTTATTAGAAAATTAATTTTCAGCCGTACACCAGAATTTAATTCGAAAATATTGCGTGTTTTGTATTCGTATATCAGTTTCCAGGATTTCCTAACAATGGCTTCATTGTTTAAACAATATATTCTGTTTTATTTTATTTTACTCTTCTAAAATTTCACACAGGCGAACAACTTTAAAACCGAAATATTTTTACGTCATTCATTTCGAAATGTTCATATTTATTAGAAAATTAATTTTAGGCAGTACACCAGAATTTAATTCGAACATATTGCTTGTTTGGTACTCGGTATATCAGTTTTTAGGATTTCCTAACAATGGTTTCATTGTTTAAACAATGTATTACGTTTACATTAATTTTACATTTCTAAAAATTCAATCAGGCCAACACCTTTAGAACCGATTAATTTTTACGTCATTCAATTGGAAATGTGCTTATTTATTAGAAAATTAATTTTCAGCCGTACACCAGAATTTAATTCGAAAATATTGCGTGTTTTGTATTCGGTATATCAGTTTCCAGGATTTCCTAACAATGGCTTCATTGTTTAAACAATATATTCTGTTTTATTTTATTTTACACTTCTAAAATTTCACACAGGCGAACAACTTTAAAACCGAAATATTTTTACGTCAATCATTTCGAAATGTGCTTATTTATTAGGAAATGAATTTTCAGCCGTGCACCGGAATTTAATTCGAAAATATTGCGTGTTTTGTATTCGGTATATCAGTTTCCAGGATTTACTAACAATGGTTTCATTGTTTAAACAATGTATTCGGATTCGCTTTATTTTACATTTCTAAATAATCACACAGTCTAACAACTTTAAAACCGAAATATTTTTACGACAATCATTTCGAAATGTGCTTATTTATTAGGAAATGAATTTTCAGCCGTGCACCAGAATTTAATTTGAAAATATTGCGTGTTTTGTATTCGGTATATCAGTTTCCAGGATTTCCTAACAATGGTTTCATTATTTAAACAATGTATTCGGTTTCACTTTATTTTATATTTCTAAAAATTCACACAGGCGAACAATTTTAAAACCGAAATATTTTTACGCAATTCATTTCGAAATGTGCTTATGTAGTAGGAAATTAATTTTCAACCGTGCACCGGAATTTAATTCGAAAATATAGCGTGTTTTGTATCCGGTACATCAGTTTTCAGGATTTCCTAACAATGGCTTCATTGTTTAAACAATATATTCTGTTTTATTTTATTTTACACTTCTAAAATTTCACACAGGCGAACAACTTTAAAACCGAAATATTTTTACGTCATTCATTTCGAAATGTTCATATTTATTAGAAAATTAATTTTAGGCAGTACACCAGAATTTAATTCGAAAATATTGCTTGTTTGGTACTCGGTATATCAGTTTTTAGGATTTCCTAACAATGGTTTCATTGTTTAAACAATGTATTACGTTTACATTAATTTTACATTTCTAAAAATTCAATCAGGCCAACACCTTTAGAACCGATTCATTTTTACGTCATTCAATTGGAAATGTGCTTATTTATTAGAAAATTGATTTTCAGCCGTACACCAGAATTTAATTCGAAAATATTGCGTGTTTTGTATTCGGTATATCAGCTTCCAGGATTTCCTAACAATGGCTTCATTGTTTAAACAATATATTCTGTTTTATTTTATTTTACACTTCTAAAATTTCACACAGGCGAACAACTTTAAAACCGAAATATTTTTACGTCATTCATTTCGAAATGTTCATATTTATTAGAAAATTAATTTTAGGCAGTACACCAGAATTTAATTCGAAAATATTGCTTGTTTGGTACTCGGTATATCAGTTTTTAGGATTTCCTAACAATGGTTTCATTGTTTAAACAATGTATTACGTTTACATTAATTTTACATTTCTAAAAATTCAATCAGGCCAACACCTTTAGAACCGATTAATTTTTACGTAATTCATTTCGAAATGTTCTTATTTATTAGAAAATTATTTTTCAGAAGTACACCAGAATTTAATTCGAAAATATTGCGTGTTTTGTATTCGGTATATCAGCTTTTAGGATTTCCTAACAATGGTTTCATTGTTTAAACAATGTATTCGGTTTCACTTTATTTTATATTTCTAAAATTTCACACAGGCGAACAACTTTAAAACCGAAATATTTTTACGTAATTCATTTCGAAATGTTCTTATTTATTAGAAAATTAATTTTCAGCCGTACACCAGAATTTAATTCGAAAATATTGCGTGTTTTGTATTCGGTATATCAGTTTCCAGGATTTCCTAACAATGGTTTCGTTGTTTAAACAATGTATTCGGATTCGCTTTATTTTACATTTCTAAATAATCACACAGTCGAACAACTTTAAAACCAAAATATTTTTACGTCAATCATTTCGAAATGTGCTTATTTATTAGGAAATGAATTTTCAGCCGTGCACCGGAATTTAATTCGAAAATATTGCGTGTTTTGTATCCGGTACATCAGTTTTCAAGGTTTCCTAACAATGTTTCATTGTTTAAACAATGTATTCGGTTTTACTTTATTTTACACTACTAAAAATTCACACAGGGGAACAACATTGAAACCGAAATATTTTTACATCAATCATTTCGAAATGTGCTTAGTTATTAGGAAATTAATTTTCAGCCGTGCACCAGAATTTAATTCGAAAATATTGCGTGTTTTGTATTTTGTATATCAGCTTTTAGGATTTCCTAACAATGGTTTCATTGTTTAAACAATGTAAAACTTTTTCATTAATTTTACATTTCTAAAAATTCAAACAGGACAACACGTTTAGAACCGATTAATTTTTACGTCATTCAATTGGAAATGTGCTTATTTATTAGGAAATGCATTTTCAGCCGTGCGCCAGAATTTAATTCGAAAATATTGCGTGTTTTGTATTCGGTATATCAGTTTCCAGGATTTCCTAACAATGGTTTCATTGTTTAAACAATGTATTCGGTTTCACTTTATTTTATGTTTCTAAAAATTCACACAGGCGAACAACTTTAAAACCGAAATATTTTTACGTCATTCATTTCGAAATGTGCTTATTTAGTAGGAAATTAATTTTCAACCGTGCACCGGAATTTAATTCGAAAATATAGCGTGTCTTGTATCCGGTACATCAGTTTTCAGGATTTCCTAACAATGGCTTCATTGTTTAAACAATATATTCTGTTTTATTTTATTTTACACTTCTAAAATTTCACACAGGCGAACAACTTTAAAACCGAAATATTTTTACGTCATTCATTTCGAAATGTTCATATTTATTAGAAAAATAATTTTAGGCAGTACACCAGAATTTAATTCGAAAATATTGCGTGTTTGGTACTCGGTATATCAGTTTTTAGGATTTCCTAACAATGGTTTCATTGTTTAAACAATGTATTACGTTTACATTAATTTTACATTTCTAAAAATTCGAACAGGTCAACACTTTTAGAACCGATTAATTTTTACGTCATTCAATTGGAAATGTGCTTATTTATTAGGAAATGAATTTTCAGTCGTGCGCCGGAATTTAATTCGAAAATATTGCGTGTTTTGTATTCGGTATATCAGTTTCCAGGGTTTCATAACAATGGTTTCATTGTTTAAACAATGTATTCGGTTTCACTATATTTTATATTTCTAAAAATTCCCACAGGGGAACCACTTTAAAACCGAAATATTTTTACGTCATTCAATTCGAAATGTGCTTATTTAGTAGGAAATTAATTTTCAACCGTGCACCGGAATTTAATTCGAAAATATTGCGTGTTTTGTATCCGGTACATCAGTTTTCAGGATTTCCTAACAATGGTTTCATTGTTTAAACAATGTATTCGGTTTCACTTTATTTTACATTTCTAAATAATCACACAGTCGAACAACTTTAAAACCGAAATATTTTTACGTCAATCATTTCCAAATGTGCTTATATATTAGGAAATGAATTTTCAGCCGTGCACCGTTATTTAATTCGAAAAAAAAGCGTGTTTTGTATTCGGTATATCAGTTTCCAGGACTTCCTAACAATGGTTTCATTGTTTAAACAATGTATTCGGTTTCGCTTTATTTTACATTTCTAAAAATGCACGCAGGCGAACAACTTTAAAACCAAAATTTTTTTACGTCATTCACTTCGAAATGTGCTTATTTAGTAGGAAATTAATTTTCAGCCATGCACCGGAATTTAATTCGAAAATATTGCGTGTTTTGTATCCGGTACATCAGTTTTCAAGGTTTCCTAACAATGTTTCATTGTTTAAACAATGTGTTCGGTTTTACTTTATTTTACGCTACTAAAAATTCACACAGGGGAACAACATTGAAACCGAAATATTTTTACATCAATCATTTCGAAATGTGCTTAGTTATTAGGAAATTAATTTTCAGCCGTACACCAGAATTTAATTCGAAAATATTGCGTGTTTTGTATTCGGTATATCAGCTTTTAGGATTTCCCAACAATGGTTTCATTGTTTAAACAATGTATTCGGTTTCATTTTATTTTATATTTCTAAAAATTCACACAGGCGAACAACTTCAAATCCGAAATATTTTTACGTAATTCTTTTCGAAATGTTCTTATTTATTAGAAAATTAATTTTCAGCCGTACACCAGAATTTAATTCGAAAATATTGCGTGTTTTGTATTCGGTATATCAGTTTCCAGGATTTCCTAACAATGGTTTCATTGTTTAAACAATGTATTCGGATTCGCTTTATTTTACATTTCTAAATAATCACACAGTCGAACAACTTTAAAACCGAAATATTTTTACGTCAATCATTTCGAAATGTGCTTATTTATTAGGAAATGAATTTTCAGCCATGCACCGGAATTTAATTCGAAAATATTGCGTGTTTTGTATTCGGTATATCAGTTTCCAGGATTTCCTAACAATGGTTTCATTGTTTAAACAATGTATTACGTTTACATTAATTTTACATTTCTAAAAATTCAATCAGGCCAACACCTTTAGAACCGATTAATTTTTACGTAATTCATTTCGAAATGTTCTTATTTATTAGAAAATTATTTTTCAGAAGTACACCAGAATTTAATTCGAAAATATTGCGTGTTTTGTATTCGGTATATCAGCTTTTAGGATTTCCTAACAATGGTTTCATTGTTTAAAAAATGTATTCGGTTTCACTTTATTTTATATTTCTAAAATTTCACACAGGCGAACAACTTTAAAACCGAAATATTTTTACGTAATTCATTTCGAAATGTTCTTATTTATTAGAAAATTAATTTTCAGCCGTACACCAGAATTTGATTCGAAAATATTGCGTGTTTTGTATTCGGTATATCAGTTTCCAGGATTTCCTAACAATGGTTTCATTGTTTAAACAATGTATTCGGATTCGCTTTATTTTACATTTCTAAATAATCACACAGTCTAACAACTTTAAAACCAAAATATTTTTACGTCAATCATTTCGAAATGTGCTTATTTATTAGGAAATGAATTTTCAGCCGTGCACCGGAATTTAATTCGAAAATATTGCGTGTTTTGTATTCGGTATATCAGTTTCCAGGATTTCCTAACAATGGTTTCATTGTTTAAACAATGTATTCGGTTTCACTTTATTTTACATTTCTAAATATACACGCAGGCGAACAACTTTAAAACCGAAATTTTTTTACGTCATTCACTTCGAAATGTGCTCATTTAGTAGGAAATTAATTTTCAGCCGTGCACCGGAATTTAATTCGAAAATATTGCGTGTTTTGTATCCGGTACATCAGTTTTCAAGGTTTCCTAACAATGTTTCATTGTTTAAACAATGTATTCGGTTTTACTTTATTTTACACTACTAAAAATTCACACAGGGGAACAACATTGAAACCGAAATATTTTTACATCAATCATTTCGAAATGTGCTTAGTTATTAGGAAATTAATTTTCAGCCGTGCACCAGAATTTAATTCGAAAATATTGCGTGTTTTGTATTCGGTATATCAGTTTCCAGGATTTCCTAACAATGGTTTCATTGTTTAAACAATGTATTCGGTTTCGCTTTATTTTACATTTCTAATTAATCACACAGTCGAACAACTTTAAAACCGAAATATTTTTACGTCAATCAATTCGAAATGTGCTTATTTATTAGGAAATGAATTTTCAGCCGTGCACCGGAATTTAATTCGAAAATATTGCGTGTTTTGTATTCCTTATATCAGTTTCCAGGATTTCCTAACAATGTTTTCATTGTTTAAACAATGTATTCGGTTTCACTTTATTTTATATTTCTAAAAATTCACACAGGCGAACAACTTTAAAACCGAAATATTTTTACGTCATTCATTTCGAAATGTTCATATTTATTAGAAAATTAATTTTAGGCAGTACACCAGAATTTAATTCGAAAATATTGCGTGTTTGGTACTCGGTATATCAGTTTTTAGGATTTCCTAACAATGGTTTCATTGTTTAAACAATGTATTACGTTTACATTAATTTTACATTTCTAAAAATTCGAACAGGTCAACACTTTTAGAACCGATTAATTTTTACGTCATTCAATTGGAAATGTGCTTATTTATTAGGAAATGAATTTTCAGTCGCGCGCCGGAATTTAATTCGAAAATATTGCGTGTTTTGTATTCGGTATATCAGTTTCCAGGGTTTCCTAACAATGGTTTCATTGTTTAAACAATGGATTCGGTTTCACTATATTTTATATTTCTAAAAATTCACACAGGGGAACCACTTTAAAACCGAAATATTTTTACGTCATTCATTTCGAAATGTGCTTATTTAGTAGGAAATTAATTTTCAACCGTGCACCGGAATTTAATTCGAAAATATTGCGTGTTTTGTATCCGGTACATCAGTTTTCAGGATTTCCTAACAATGGTTTCATTGTTTAAACAATGTATTCGGATTCGCTTTATTTTACATTTCTAAATAATCACACAGTCGAACAACTTTAAAACCGAAATATTTTTACGTCAATCATTTCGAAATGTGCTTATTTATTAGGAAATGAATTTTCAGCCGTGCACCGGAATTTAATTCGAAAATATTGCGTGTTTTGTATTCGGTATATCAGTTTCCAGGATTTCCTAACAATGGTTTCATTGTTTAAGCAATGTATTCGGTTTCGCTTTATTTTACATTTCTAAATAATCACACAGTCGAACAACTTTCAAACCAAAATATTTTTACGTCAATCATTTCGAAATGTGCTTATTTATTAGGAAATGAATTTTCAGCCGTGCACCGGAATTTAATTCGAAAATATTGCATGTTTTGTATTCGGTATATCAGTTTCCAGGATTTCCTAACGATGGTTTCATTGTTTAAAAAATGTATTCGGTTTCACTTTATTTTACATTTCTAAAAATGCACGCAGGCGAACAACTTTAAAACCGAAATTTTTTTACGTCATTCACTTCGAAATGTGCTTATTTAGTAGGAAATTAATTTTCAGCCATGCACCGGAATTTAATTCGAAAATATTGCGTGTTTTGTATCCGGTACATCAGTTTTCAAGGTTTCCTAACAATGTTTCATTGTTTAAACAATGTATTCGGTTTTACTTTATTTTACACTACTAAAAATTCACACAGGGGAACAACATTGAAACCGAAATATTTTTACATCAATCATTTCGAAATGTGCTTAGTTATTAGGAAATTAATTTTCAGCCGTACACCAGAATTTAATTCGAAAATATTGCGTGTTTTGTATTCGGTATATCAGCTTTTAGGATTTCCTAACAATGGTTTCATTGTTTAAACAATGTATTCGGTTTCACTTTATTTTATATTTCTAAAAATTCACACAGGCGAACAACTTTAAAACCGAAATATTTTTACGTAATTCATTTCGAAATGCTCTTATTTATTAGAAAATTAATTTTCAGCCGTACACCAGAATTTAATTCGAAAGTATTGCGTGTTTTGTATTCGGTATATCAGTTTCCAGGATTTCCTAACAATGGTTTCATTGTTTAAACAATGTATTCGGATTCGCTTTATTTTACATTTCTAAATAATCACACAGTCCAACAACTTTAAAACCGAAATATTTTTACGTCAATCATTTCGAAATGTGCTTATTTAGTAGGAAATGAATTTTCAGCCGTGCACCGGAATTTAATTCGAAAATATTGCGTGTTTTTTATTTCTTATATCAGTTTCCAGGATTTCCTAACGATGGTTTCATTGTTTAAACAAAGTATTCGGTTTCACTTTATTTTACATTTCTAAAAATGCACGCAGGCGAACAACTTTAAAACCGAATTTTTTTTACGTCATTCATTTCGAAATGTGCTTATTTAGTAGGAAATTAATTTTCAACCGTGCACCGGAATTTAATTCGAAAATATAGCGTGTCTTGTATCCGGTACATCAGTTTCCAGGATTTCCTAACAATGTTTTCATTGTTTAAACAATGTATTCGGTTTCACATTATTTTATGTTTCTAAAAATTCACACAGGCGAACAACTTTAAAACCGAAATATTTTTACGTCATTCATTTCGAAATGTGCTTATTTAGTAGGAAATTAATTTTCAACCGTGCACCGGAATTTAATTCGAAAATATTGCGTGTTTTGTATTCGGTATATCAGTTTTTAGGATTTCCTAACAATGGTTTCATTGTTTAAACAATGTATTACGTTTACATTAATTTTACATTTCTAAAAATTCAAACAGGCCAACACCTTTAGAACCGATTAATTTTTACGCCATTCAATTAGAAATGTGCTTATTTATTAGGAAATGAATTTTCAGTCGTGCGCCGGAATTTAATTCGAAAATATTGCGTGTTTTGTATTCGGTATATCAGTTTCCAGGATTTCCTAACAATGGTTTCATTGTTTAAACAATGTATTCGGTTTCGCTTTTTTTTACATTTCTAAATAATCACACAGTCGAACAACTTTAAAACCAAAATATTTTTACGTCAATCATTTCGGAATGTGCTTATTTATTAGGAAATGAATTTTCAGCCATGCACCGGAATTTAATTCGAAAATATTTCGTGTTTTGTATCCGGTACATCAGTTTTCAAGGTTTCCTAACAATGTTTCATTGTTTAAACAATGTATTCGGTTTTACTTTATTTTACACTACTAAAAATTCACACAGGGGAACAACATTGAAACCGAAATATTTTTACATCAATCATTTCGAAATGTGCTTAGTTATTAGGAAATTAATTTTCAGCCGTACACGAGAATTTAATTCGAAAATATTGCGTGTTTTGTATTCGGTATATCAGCTTTTAGGATTTCCTAACAATGGTTTCATTGTTTAAACAATGTATTCGGTTTCACTTTATTTTATATTTCTAAAAATTCACACAGGCGAACAATTTTAAAACCGAAATATTTTTACGTAATTCATTTCGAAATGTTCTTATTTATTAGAAAATTAATTTTCAGCCGTACACCAGAATTTAATTTGAAAATATTGCGTGTTTTGTATTCGGTATATCAGTTTCCAGGATTACCTAACAATGGTTTCATTGTTTAAACAATGTATTCGGTTTCACTTTATTTTATATTTCTAAAAATTCACACAGGCGAACAATTTTAAAACCGAAATATTTTTACGTAATTCATTTCGAAATGTGCTTATGTAGTAGGAAATTAATTTTCAACCGTGCACCGGAATTTAATTCGAAAATATAGCGTGTTTTGTATCCGGTACATCAGTTTTCAGGATTTCCTAACAATGGCTTCACTGTTTAAACAATATATTCTGTTTTATTTTATTTTACACTTCTAAAATTTCACACAGGCGAACAACTTTAAAACCGAAATATTTTTACGTCATTCATTTCGAAATGTTCATATTTATTAGAAAATTAATTTTAGGCAGTACACCAGAATTTAATTCGAAAATATTGCTTGTTTGGTACTCGGTATATCAGTTTTTAGGATTTCCTAACAATGGTTTCATTGTTTAAACAATGTATTACGTTTACATTAATTTTACATTTCTAAAAATTCAATCAGGCCAACACCTTTAGAACCGATTAATTTTTACGTCATTCAATTGGAAATGTGCTTATTTATTAGAAAATTGATTTTCAGCCGTACACCAGAATTTAATTCGAAAATATTGCGTGTTTTGTATTCGGTATATCAGCTTCCAGGATTTCCTAACAATGGCTTCATTGTTTAAACAATATATTCTGTTTTATTTTATTTTACACTTCTAAAATTTCACACAGGCGAACAACTTTAAAACCGAAATATTTTTACGTCATTCATTTCGAAATGTTCATATTTATTAGAAAATTAATTTTAGGCAGTACACCAGAATTTAATTCGAAAATATTGCTTGTTTGGTACTCGGTATATCAGTTTTTAGGATTTCCTAACAATGGTTTCATTGTTTAAACAATGTATTACGTTTACATTAATTTTACATTTCTAAAAATTCAATCAGGCCAACACCTTTAGAACCGATTAAATTTTACGTCATTCAATTGGAAATGTGCTTATTTATTAGAAAATTAATTTTCAGCCGTACACCAGAATTTAATTCGAAAATATTGCGTGTTTTGTATTCGGTATATCAGTTTCCAGGATTTCCTAACAATGGCTTCATTGTTTAAACAATATATTCTGTTTTATTTTATTTTACACTTCTAAAATTTCACACAGGCGAACAACTTTAAAACCGAAATATTTTTACGTCAATCATTTCGAAATGTGCTTATTTATTAGGAAATGAATTTTCAGCCGTGCACCGGAATTTAATTCGAAAATATTGCGTGTTTTGTATTCGGTATATCAGTTTCCAGGATTTACTAACAATGGTTTCATTGTTTAAACAATGTATTCGGATTCGCTTTATTTTACATTTCTAAATAATCACACAGTCGAACAACTTTAAAACCGAAATATTTTTACGACAATCATTTCGAAATGTGCTTATTTATTAGGAAATGAATTTTCAGCCGTGCACCAGAATTTAATTTGAAAATATTGCGTGTTTTGTATTCGGTATATCAGTTTCCAGGATTTCCTAACAATGGTTTCATTATTTAAACAATGTATTCCGTTTCACTTTATTTTATATTTCTAAAAACTCACACAGGCGAACAATTTTAAAACCGAAATATTTTTACGTAATTCATTTCGAAATGTGCTTATGTAGTAGGAAATTAATTTTCAACCGTGCACCGGAATTTAATTCGAAAATATAGCGTGTTTTGTATCCGGTACATCAGTTTTCAGGATTTCCTAACAATGGCTTCATTGTTTAAACAATATATTCTGTTTTATTTTATTTTACACTTCTAAAATTTCACACAGGCGAACAACTTTAAAACCGAAATATTTTTACGTCATTCATTTCGAAATGTTCATATTTATTAGAAAATTAATTTTAGGCAGTACACCAGAATTTAATTCGAAAATATTGCTTGTTTGGTACTCGGTATATCAGTTTTTAGGATTTCCTAACAATGGTTTCATTGTTTAAACAATGTATTACGTTTACATTAATTTTACATTTCTAAAAATTCAATCAGGCCAACACCTTTAGAACCGATTAATTTTTACGTCATTCAATTGGAAATGTGCTTATTTATTAGAAAATTGATTTTCAGCCGTACACCAGAATTTAATTCGAAAATATTGCGTGTTTTGTATTCGGTATATCAGCTTCCAGGATTTCCTAACAATGGCTTCATTGTTTAAACAATATATTCTGTTTTATTTTATTTTACACTTCTAAAATTTCACACAGGCGAACAACTTTAAAACCGAAATATTTTTACGTCATTCATTTCGAAATGTTCATATTTATTAGAAAATTAATTTTAGGCAGTACACCAGAATTTAATTCGAAAATATTGCTTGTTTGGTACTCGGTATATCAGTTTTTAGGATTTCCTAACAATGGTTTCATTGTTTAAACAATGTATTACGTTTACATTAATTTTACATTTCTAAAAATTCAATCAGGCCAACACCTTTAGAACCGATTAATTTTTACGTCATTCAATTGGAAATGTGCTTATTTATTAGAAAATTAATTTTCAGCCGTACACCAGAATTTAATTCGAAAATATTGCGTGTTTTGTATTCGGTATATCAGTTTCCAGGATTTCCTAACAATGGCTTCATTGTTTAAACAATATATTCTGTTTTATTTTATTTTACTCTTCTAAAATTTCACACAGGCGAACAACTTTAAAACCGAAATATTTTTACGTCATTCATTTCGAAATGTTCATATTTATTAGAAAATTAATTTTAAGCAGTACACCAGAATTTAATTCGAAAATATTGCTTGTTTGGTACTCGGTATATCAGTTTTTAGGATTTCCTAACAATGGTTTCATTGTTTAAACAATGTATTACGTTTACATTAATTTTACATTTCTAAAAATTCAATCAGGCCAACACCTTTAGAACCGATTAATTTTTACGTCATTCAATTGGAAATGTGCTTATTTATTAGAAAATTAATTTTCAGCCGTACACCAGAATTTAATTCGAAAATATTGCGTGTTTTGTATTCGGTATATCAGTTTCCAGGATTTCCTAACAATGGCTTCATTGTTTAAACAATATATTCTGTTTTATTTTATTTTACACTTCTAAAATTTCACACAGGCGAACAACTTTAAAACCGAAATATTTTTACGTCAATCATTTCGAAATGTGCTTATTTATTATGAAATGAATTTTCAGCCGTGCACCGGAATTTAATTCGAAAATATTGCGTGTTTTGTATTCGGTATATCAGTTTCCAGGATTTACTAACAATGGTTTCATTGTTTAAACAATGTATTCGGATTCGCTTTATTTTACATTTCTAAATAATCACACAGTCGAACAACTTTAAAACCGAAATATTTTTACGACAATCATTTCGAAATGTGCTTATTTATTAGGAAATGAATTTTCAGCCGTGCACCGGAATTTAATTCGAAAATATTATTTGTTTTGTATTCGGTATATCAGTTTCCAGGATTTCCTAACAATGGTTTCATTGTTTAAACAATGTATTCGGTTTACTTTATTTTACATTTCTAAAAATGCACGCAGGCGAACAACTTTAAAACCGAAATATTTTTACGTAATTCATTTCGAAATGTGCTTATGTAGTAGGAAATTAATTTTCAACCGTGCACCGGAATTTAATTCGAAAATATAGCGTGTTTTGTATCCGGTACATCAGTTTTCAGGATTTTCTAACAATGGCTTCATTGTTTAAACAATATATTCTGTTTTATTTTATTTTACACTTCTAAAATTTCACATAGGCGAACAACTTTAAAACCGAAATATTTTTACGTCATTCATTTCGAAATGTTCATATTTATTAGAAAATTAATTTTAGGCAGTACACCAGAATTTAATTCGAAAATATTGCTTGTTTGGTACTCGGTATATCAGTTTTTAGGATTTCCTAACAATGGTTTCATTGTTTAAACAATGTATTACGTTTACATTAATTTTACATTTCTAAAAATTCAATCAGGCCAACACCTTTAGAACCGATTAATTTTTACGTCATTCAATTGGAAATGTGCTTATTTATTAGAAAATTAATTTTCAGCCGTACACCAGAATTTAATTCGAAAATATTGCGTGTTTTGTGTTCGGTATATCAGTTTCCAGGATTTCCTAACAATGGCTTCATTGTTTAAACAATATATTCTGTTTTATTTTATTTTACACTTCTAAAATTTCACACAGGCGAACAACTTTAAAACCGAAATATTTTTACGTCATTCATTTCGAAATGTTCATATTTATTAGAAAATTAATTTTAGGCAGTACACCAGAATTTAATTCGAAAATATTGCTTGTTTGGTACTCGGTATATCAGTTTTTAGGATTTCCTAACAATGGTTTCATTGTTTAAACAATGTATTACGTTTACATTAATTTTACATTTCTAAAAATTCAATCAGGCCAACACCTTTAGAACCGATTAATTTTTACGTCATTCAATTGGAAATGTGCTTATTTATTAGAAAATTAATTTTCAGCGGTACACCAGAATTTAATTCGAAAATATTGCGTGTTTTGTATTCGGTATATCAGTTTCCAGGATTTCCTAACAATGGCTTCATTGTTTAAACAATATATTCTGTTTTATTTTATTTTACACTTCTAAAATTTCACACAGGCGAACAACTTTAAAACCGAAATATTTTTACGTCATTCATTTCGAAATGTTCATATTTATTAGAAAATTAATTTTAGGCAGTACACCAGAATTTAATTCGAAAATATTGCTTGTTTGGTACTCGGTATATCAGTTTTTAGGATTTCCTAACAATGGTTTCATTGTTTAAACAATGTATTACGTTTACATTAATTTTACATTTCTAAAAATTCAATCAGGCCAACAAATTTAGAACCGATTAATTTTTACGTCATTCAATTGGAAATGTGCTTATTTATTAGAAAATTAATTTTCAGCCGTACACCAGAATTTAATTCGAAAATATTGCGTGTTTTGTATTCGGTATATCAGTTTGCAGGATTTCCTAACAATGGCTTCATTGTTTAAACAATATATTCTGTTTTATTTTATTTTACACTTCTAAAATTTCACACAGGCGAACAACTTTAAAACCGAAATATTTTTACGTCAATCATTTCGAAATGTGCTTATTTATTAGGAAATGAATTTTCAGCCGTGCACCGGAATTTAATTCGAAAATATTGCGTGTTTTGTATTCGGTATATCAGTTTCCAGGATTTCCTATCAATGGTTTCATTGTTTAAACAATGTATTCGGATTCGCTTTATTTTACATTTCTAAATAATCACACAGTCGAACAACTTTAAAACCGAAATATTTTTACGTCAATCATTTCGAAATGTGCTTATTTATTAGGAAATGAATTTTCAGCCGTGCACCGGAATTTAATTCGAAAATATTACGTGTTTTGTATTCGGTATATCAGTTTCCAGGATTTCCTAACAATGGTTTCATTGTTTAAACAATGTATTCGGTTTACTTCATTTTACATTTCTAAAAATGCACGCAGGCGAACAACTTTAAAACCGAAATTTTTTTACGTCATTCACTTCGAAATGTGCTTATTTAGTAGGAAATTAATTTTCAGCCGTGCACCGGAATTTAATTCGAAAATATTGCGTGTTTTGTATCCGGTACATCAGTTTTCAAGGTTTCCTAACAATGTTTCATTGTTTAAACAATGTATTCGGATTTACTTTATTTTACACTACTAAAAATTCACACAGGGGAACAACATTGAAACCGAAATATTTTTACATCAATCTTTTCGAAATGTGCTTAGTTATTAGGAAATTAATTTTCAGCCGTGCACCAGAATTTAATTCGAAAATATTGCGTGTTTTGTATTTTGTATATCAGCATTTAGGATTTCCTAACAATGGTTTCATTATTTAAACAATGTAAAACTTTTTCATTAATTTTACATTTCTAAAAATTCAAACAGGACAACACGTTTAGAACCGATTAATTTTTACGTCATTCAATTGGAAATGTGCTTATTTATTAGGAAATGCATTTTCAGCCGTGCGCCGGAATTTAATTCGAAAATATTGCGTGTTTTGTATTCGGTATATCAGTTTCCAGGATGTCCTAACAATGGTTTCATTGTTTAAACAATGTATTCGGTTTCACTTTATTTTATATTTCTAAAAATTCCCACAGGCGAACACTTTTAAAACCGAAATATTTTTACGTCAATCATTTCGAAATGTGCTTATTTATTGGGAAATTAATTTTCAGCCGTGCACCAGAATTTAATTCGAAAATATTGCGTGTTTTGTATTCGGTATATCAGTTTTCAGGATTTCCTAACCAACAGCTTTAGAACCGATTAATTTTTACGTCATTCATTTCGAAATGTTCTTATTTATTAGAAATTAATTTTCAGCCGTGCACCAGAATTTAATTCGAAAATATTGCGTGTTATGTATTCGGTATATCAGTTTTTAGGATTTCCTAACAATGGTTTCATTGTTTAAACAATGTATTAGGTTTACATTAATTTTACATTTCTAAAAATTCAAACAGTCCAACACCTTTAGAACCGATTATTTTTTGCGTCATTCAATTGGAAATGTGCTTATTTATTAGGAAATGAATTTTCAGTCGTGCGCCGGAATTTAATTCGAAAATATTGCGTGTTTTGTATTCGGTATATCAGTTTCCAGGGTTTCCTAACAATGGTTTCATTGTTTAAACAATGTATTTGGTTTCACTTTATTTTATATTTCTAAAAATTCACACAAGTGAACAACTTTAAAACCGAAATATTTTTACGTCATTCATTTCGAAATGTGCTTATTTAGTAGGAAATTAATTTTCAGCCGTACACCAGAATTTAATTCGAAAATATTGCGTGTTTTGTATTCGGTATATCAGTTTCCGGGATTTCCTAACAATGGTTTCATTGTTTAAACAATGTATTACGTTTACATTAATTTTACATTTCTAAAAATTCAATCAGGCCAACACCTGTAGAACCGATTAATTTTTACGTCAATCATTTCGAAATGTGCTTATTTAGTAGGAAATTAATTTTCAGCCATGCACCGGAATTTAATTCGAAAATATTGCGTGTTTTGTATCCGGTACATCAGTTTTCAAGGTTTCCTAACAATGTTTCATTGTTTAAACAATGTATTCGGTTTTACTTTATTTTACACTACTAAAAAATCACACAGGGGAACAACAATGAAACCGAAATATTTTTACATCAATCATTTCGAAATGTGCTTAGTTATTAGGAAATTAATTTTCAGCCGTACACCAGAATTTAATTCGAAAATATTGCGTGTTTTGTATTCGGTATATCAGTTTCCAGGATTTCCTAACAATGGTTTCATTGTTTAAACAATGTATTCGGATTCGCTTTATTTTACATTTCTAAATAATCACACAGTCGAACAACTTTAAAACCGAAATATTTTTACGTCAATCATTTCGAAATGTGCTTATTTAGTAGGAAATTAATTTTCAGCCATGCACCGGAATTTAATTCGAAATATTGCGTGTTTTGTATCCGGTACATCAGTTTTCAAGGTTTCCTAACAATGTTTCATTGTTTAAACAATGTATTCGGTTTTACTTTATTTTACACTACTAAAAATTCACACAGGCGAACAACATTGAAACCGAAATATTTTTACATCAATCATTTCGAAATGTGCTTAGTTATTAGGAAATTAATTTTCAGCCGTACACCAGAATTTAATTCGAAAATATTGCGTGTTTTGTATTCGGTATATCAGCTTTTAGGATTTCCTAACAATGGTTTCATTGTTTAAACAATGTATTCGGATTCGCTTTATTTTACATTTCTAAATAATCACACAGTCGAACAACTTTAAAACCGAAATATTTTTACGTCAATCATTTCGAAATGTGCTTATTTAGTAGGAAATTAATTTTCAGCCATGCACCGGAATTTAATTCGAAAATATTGCGTGTTTTGTATTCGGTATATCAGTTTCCAGTATTTCCTAACAATGGTTTCATTGTTTAAACAATGTATTCGGTTTCACTTTATTTTACATTTCTAAAAATGCACGTAGGCGAACAACTTTAAAACCGAAATTTTTTTACGTCATTCACTTCGAAATGTGCTTATTTAGTAGGAAATTAATTTTCAACCGTGCACCGGAATTTAATTCGAAAATATTGCGTGTTTTGTATTCGGTGTATCAGCTTTTAGGATTTCCTAACAATGGTTTCATTGTTTAAACAATGTATTCGGATTCGCTTTATTTTACATTTCTAAATAATCACACAGTCGAACAACTTTAAAACCGAAATATTTTTACGTCAATCATTTCGAAATGTGCTTATTTAGTAGGAAATTAATTTTCAGCCATGCACCGGAATTTAATTCGAAATATTGCGTGTTTTGTATCCGGTACATCAGTTTTCAAGGTTTCCTAACAATGTTTCATTGTTTAAACAATGTATTCGGTTTTACTTTATTTTACACTACTAAAAATTCACACAGGGGAACAAGAATGAAACCGAAATATTTTTACATCAATCATTTCGAAATGTGCTTAGTTATTAGGAAATTAATTTTCAGCCGTACACCAGAATTTAATTCGAAAATATTGCTTGTTTTGTATTCGGTATATCAGTTTCCAGGATTTCCTAACAATGGTTTCATTGTTTAAACAATGTATTCGGATTCGCTTTATTTTACATTTCTAAATAATCACACAGTCGAACAACTTTAAAACCGAAATATTTTTACGTCAATCATTTCGAAATGTGCTTATTTAGTAGGAAATTAATTTTCAGCCATGCACCGGAATTTAATTCGAAAATATTGCGTGTTTTGTATCCGGTACATCAGTTTTCAAGGTTTCCTAACAATGTTTCATTGTTTAAACAATGTATTCGGTTTTACTTTATTTTACACTACTAAAAATTCACACAGGCGAACAACATTGAAACGGAAATATTTTTACATCAATCATTTCGAAATGTGCTTAGTTATTAGGAAATTAATTTTCAGCCGTACACCAGAATTTAATTCGAAAATATTGCGTGTTTTGTATTCGGTATATCAGCTTTTAGGATTTCCTAACAATGGTTTCATTGTTTAAACAATGTATTCGGATTCGCTTTATTTTACATTTCTAAATAATCACACAGTCGAACAACTTTAAAACCGAAATATTTTTACGTCAATCATTTCGAAATGTGCTTATTTAGTAGGAAATTAATTTTCAGCCATGCACCGGAATTTAATTCGAAAATATTGCGTGTTTTGTATTCGGTATATCAGTTTCCAGGATTTCCTAACAATGGTTTCATTGTTTAAACAATGTATTCGGTTTCACTTTATTTTACATTTCTAAAAATGTACGCAGGCGAACAACTTTAAAACCGAAATTTTTTTACGTCATTCACTTCGAAATGTGCTTATTTAGTAGGAAATTAATTTTCAACCGTGCACCGGAATTTAATTCGAAAACATTGCGTGTTTTGTATTCGGTATATCAGCTTTTAGGATTTCCTAACAATGGTTTCATTGTTTAAACAATGTATTCGGATTCGCTTTATTTTACATTTCTAAATAATCACACAGTCGAACAACTTTAAAACCGAAATATTTTTACGTCAATCATTTCGAAATGTGCTTATTTAGTAGGAAATTAATTTTCAGCCATGCACCGGAATTTAATTCGAAAATATTGCGTGTTTTGTATCCGGTACATCAGTTTTCAAGGTTTCCTAACAATGTTTCATTGTTTAAACAATGTATTCGGTTTTACTTTATTTTACACTACTAAAAATTCACACAGGCGAACAACATTGAAACCGAAATATTTTTACATCAATCATTTCGAAATGTGCTTAGTTATTAGGAAATGAATTTTCAGCCGTACACCAGAATTTAATTCGAAAATATTGCGTGTTTTGTATTCGGTATATCAGTTTCCAGGATTTCCTAACAATGGTTTCATTGTTTAAACAATGTATTCGGTTTCGCTTTATTTTACATTTCTAAATAATCACACAGTCGAACAACTTTAAAACCGAAATATTTTTACGTCAATCAATTCGAAATGTGCTTATTTATTAGGAAATGAATTTTCAGCCGTGCACCGGAATTTAATTCGAAAATATTGCGTGTTTTGTATTCCTTATATCAGTTTCCATGATTTCCTAACGATGGTTTCATTGTTTAAACAATGTATTCGGTTTCACTTTATTTTACATTTCTAAAAATGCACGCAGGCGAACAACTTTAAAACCGAAATTTTTTTACGTCATTCACTTCGAAATGTGCTTATTTAGTAGGAAATTAATTTTCAACCGTGCACCGGAATTTAATTCGAAAATATAGCGTGTCTTGTATCCGGTACATCAGTTTCCAGGATTTCCTAACAATGTTTTCATTGTTTAAACAATGTATTCGGTTTCACATTATTTTATATTTCTAAAAATTCACACAGGCGAACAACTTTAAAACCGAAATATGTTTACGTCATTCATTTCGAAATGTGCTTATTTAGTAGGAAATTAATTTTCAACCGTGCACCGGAATTTAATTCGAAAATATAGCGTGTCTTGTATCCGGTACATCAGTTTTCAGGATTTCCTAACAATGGCTTCATTGTTTAAACAATATATTCTGTTTTATTTTATTTTACACTTCTAAAATTTCACACAGGCGAACAACTTTAAAACCGAAATATTTTTACGTCATTCATTTCGAAATGTGCTTATTTAGTAGGAAATTAATTTTCAACCGTGCACCGGAATTTAATTCGAAAATATTGCGTGTTTTGTATTCGGTATATCAGTTTTTAGGATTTCCTAACAAGGGTTTCATTGTTTAAACAATGTATTCGGTTTCGCTTTATTTTACATTTCTAAATAATCACACAGTCGAACAACTTTAAAACCAAAATATTTTTACGTCAATCATTTCGAAATGTGCTTATTTATTAGGAAATGAATTTTCAGCCGTGCACCGGAATTTAATTCGAAAATATTGCGTGTTTTGTATCCGGTACATCAGTTTTCAAGGTTTCCTAACAATGTTTCATTGTTTAAACAATGTATTCGGTTTTACTTTATTTTACACTACTAAAAATTCACACAGGGGAACAACATTGAAACCGAAATATTTTTACATCAATCATTTCGAAATGTGCTTAGTTATTAGGAAATTAATTTTCAGCCGTACACGAGAATTTAATTCGAAAATATTGCGTGTTTTGTATTCGGTATATCAGCTTTTAGGATTTCCTAACAATGGTTTCATTGTTTAAACAATGTATTCGGTTTCACTTTATTTTACACTACTAAAAATTCACACAGGGGAACAACATTGAAACCGAAATATTTTTACATCAATCATTTCGAAATGTGCTTAGTTATTAGGAAATTAATTTTCAGCCGTACACCAGAATTTAATTCGAAAATATTGCGTGTTTTGTATTCGGTATATCAGCTTTTAGGATTTCCTAACAATGGTTTCATTGTTTAAACAATGTATTCGGTTTCACTTTATTTTATATTTCTAAAAATTCACACAGGCGAACAACTTTAAAACCGAAATATTTTTACGTAATTCATTTCGAAATGCTCTTATTTATTAGAAAATTAATTTTCAGCCGTACACCAGAATTTAATTCGAAAGTATTGCGTGTTTTGTATTCGGTATATCAGTTTCCAGGATTTCCTAACAATGGTTTCATTGTTTAAACAATGTATTCGGATTCGCTTTATTTTACATTTCTAAATAATCACACAGTCCAACAACTTTAAAACCGAAATATTTTTACGTCAATCATTTCGAAATGTGCTTATTTAGTAGGAAATGAATTTTCAGCCGTGCACCGGAATTTAATTCGAAAATATTGCGTGTTTTTTATTTCTTATATCAGTTTCCAGGATTTCCTAACGATGGTTTCATTGTTTAAACAAAGTATTCGGTTTCACTTTATTTTACATTTCTAAAAATGCACGCAGGCGAACAACTTTAAAACCGAAATTTTTTTACGTCATTCATTTCGAAATGTGCTTATTTAGTAGGAAATTAATTTTCAACCGTGCACCGGAATTTAATTCGAAAATATAGCGTGTCTTGTATCCGGTACATCAGTTTCCAGGATTTCCTAACAATGTTTTCATTGTTTAAACAATGTATTCGGTTTCACATTATTTTATGTTTCTAAAAATTCACACAGGCGAACAACTTTAAAACCGAAATATTTTTACGTCATTCATTTCGAAATGTGCTTATTTAGTAGGAAATTAATTTTCAACCGTGCACCGGAATTTAATTCGAAAATATTGCGTGTTTTGTATTCGGTATATCAGTTTTTAGGATTTCCTAACAATGGTTTCATTGTTTAAACAATGTATTACGTTTACATTAATTTTACATTTCTAAAAATTCAAACAGGCCAACACCTTTAGAACCGATTAATTTTTACGCCATTCAATTAGAAATGTGCTTATTTATTAGGAAATGAATTTTCAGTCGTGCGCCGGAATTTAATTCGAAAATATTGCGTGTTTTGTATTCGGTATATCAGTTTCCAGGATTTCCTAACAATGGTTTCATTGTTTAAACAATGTATTCGGTTTCACTTTATTTTATATTTCTAAAAATTCACACAGGCGAACAATTTTAAAACCGAAATATTTTTGCGTAATTCATTTCGAAATGTTCTTATTTATTAGAAAATTAATTTTCAGCCGTACACCAGAATTTAATTTGAAAATATTGCGTGTTTTGTATTCGGTATATCAGTTTCCAGGATTTCCTAACAATGGTTTCATTGTTTAAACAATGTATTCGGTTTCACTTTATTTTATATTTCTAAAAATTCACACAGGCGAACAATTTTAAAACCGAAATATTTTTACGTAATTCATTTCGAAATGTGCTTATGTAGTAGGAAATTAATTTTCAACCGTGCACCGGAATTTAATTCGAAAATATAGCGTGTTTTGTATCCGGTACATCAGTTTTCAGGATTTCCTAACAATGGCTTCATTGTTTAAACAATATATTCTGTTTTATTTTATTTTACACTTCTAAAATTTCACACAGGCGAACAACTTTAAAACCGAAATATTTTTACGTCATTCATTTCGAAATGTTCATATTTATTAGAAAATTAATTTTAGGCAGTACACCAGAATTTAATTCGAAAATATTGCTTGTTTGGTACTCGGTATATCAGTTTTTAGGATTTCCTAACAATGGTTTCATTGTTTAAACAATCTATTACGTTTACATTAATTTTACATTTCTAAAAATTCAATCAGGCCAACACCTTTAGAACCGATTAATTTTTACGTCATTCAATTGGAAATGTGCTTATTTATTAGAAAATTGATTTTCAGCCGTACACCAGAATTTAATTCGAAAATATTGCGTGTTTTGTATTCGGTATATCAGCTTCCAGGATTTCCTAACAATGGCTTCATTGTTTAAACAATATATTCTGTTTTATTTTATTTTACACTTCTAAAATTTCACACAGGCGAACAACTTTAAAACCGAAATATTTTTACGTCATTCATTTCGAAATGTTCATATTTATTAGAAAATTAATTTTAGGCAGTACACCAGAATTTAATTCGAAAATATTGCTTGTTTGGTACTCGGTATATCAGTTTTTAGGATTTCCTAACAATGGTTTCATTGTTTAAACAATGTATTACGTTTACATTAATTTTACATTTCTAAAAATTCAATCAGGCCAACACCTTTAGAACCGATTAATTTTTACGTCATTCAATTGGAAATGTGCTTATTTATTAGAAAATTAATTTTCAGCCGTACACCAGAATTTAATTCGAAAATATTGCGTGTTTTGTATTCGGTATATCAGTTTCCAGGATTTCCTAACAATGGCTTCATTGTTTAAACAATATATTCTGTTTTATTTTATTTTACACTTCTAAAATTTCACACAGGCGAACAACTTTAAAACCGAAATATTTTTACGTCAATCATTTCGAAATGTGCTTATTTATTAGGAAATGAATTTTCAGCCGTGCACCGGAATTTAATTCGAAAATATTGCGTGTTTTGTATTCGGTATATCAGTTTCCAGGATTTACTAACAATGGTTTCATTGTTTAAACAATGTATTCGGATTCGCTTTATTTTACATTTCTAAATAATCACACAGTCGAACAACTTTAAAACCGAAATATTTTTACGACAATCATTTCGAAATGTGCTTATTTATTAGGAAATGAATTTTCAGCCGTGCACCAGAATTTAATTTGAAAATATTGCGTGTTTTGTATTCGGTATATCAGTTTCCAGGATTTCCTAACAATGGTTTCATTATTTAAACAATGTATTCGGTTTCACTTTATTTTATATTTCTAAAAATTCACACAGGCGAACAATTTTAAAACCGAAATATTTTTACGTAATTCATTTCGAAATGTGCTTATGTAGTAGGAAATTAATTTTCAACCGTGCACCGGAATTTAATTCGAAAATATAGCGTGTTTTGTATCCGGTACATCAGTTTTCAGGATTTCCTAACAATGGCTTCATTGTTTAAACAATATATTCTGTTTTATTTTATTTTACACTTCTAAAATTTCACACAGGCGAACAACTTTAAAACCGAAATATTTTTACGTCATTCATTTCGAAATGTTCATATTTATTAGAAAATTAATTTTAGGCAGTACACCAGAATTTAATTCGAAAATATTGCTTGTTTGGTACTCGGTATATCAGTTTTTAGGATTTCCTAACAATGGTTTCATTGTTTAAACAATGTATTACGTTTACATTAATTTTACATTTCTAAAAATTCAATCAGGCCAACACCTTTAGAACCGATTAATTTTTACGTCATTCAATTGGAAATGTGCTTATTTATTAGAAAATTGATTTTCAGCCGTACACCAGAATTTAATTCGAAAATATTGCGTGTTTTGTATTCGGTATATCAGCTTCCAGGATTTCCTAACAATGGCTTCATTGTTTAAACAATATATTCTGTTTTATTTTATTTTACACTTCTAAAATTTCACACAGGCGAACAACTTTAAAACCGAAATATTTTTACGTCATTCATTTCGAAATGTTCATATTTATTAGAAAATTAATTTTAGGCAGTACACCAGAATTTAATTCGAAAATATTGCTTGTTTGGTACTCGGTATATCAGTTTTTAGGATTTCCTAACAATGGTTTCATTGTTTAAACAATGTATTACGTTTACATTAATTTTACATTTCTAAAAATTCAATCAGGCCAACACCTTTAGAACCGATTAATTTTTACGTCATTCAATTGGAAATGTGCTTATTTATTAGAAAATTAATTTTCAGCCGTACACCAGAATTTAATTCGAAAATATTGCGTGTTTTGTATTCGGTATATCAGTTTCCAGGATTTCCTAACAATGGCTTCATTGTTTAAACAATATATTCTGTTTTATTTTATTTTACTCTTCTAAAATTTCACACAGGCGAACAACTTTAAAACCGAAATATTTTTACGTCATTCATTTCGAAATGTTCATATTTATTAGAAAATTAATTTTAAGCAGTACACCAGAATTTAATTCGAAAATATTGCTTGTTTGGTACTCGGTATATCAGTTTTTAGGATTTCCTAACAATGGTTTCATTGTTTAAACAATGTATTACGTTTACATTAATTTTACATTTCTAAAAATTCAATCAGGCCAACACCTTTAGAACCGATTAATTTTTACGTCATTCAATTGGAAATGTGCTTATTTATTAGAAAATTAATTTTCAGCCGTACACCAGAATTTAATTCGAAAATATTGCGTGTTTTGTATTCGGTATATCAGTTTCCAGGATTTCCTAACAATGGCTTCATTGTTTAAACAATATATTCTGTTTTATTTTATTTTACACTTCTAAAATTTCACACAGGCGAACAACTTTAAAACCGAAATATTTTTACGTCAATCATTTCGAAATGTGCTTATTTATTATGAAATGAATTTTCAGCCGTGCACCGGAATTTAATTCGAAAATATTGCGTGTTTTGTATTCGGTATATCAGTTTCCAGGATTTACTAACAATGGTTTCATTGTTTAAACAATGTATTCGGATTCGCTTTATTTTACATTTCTAAATAATCACACAGTCGAACAACTTTAAAACCGAAATATTTTTACGACAATCATTTCGAAATGTGCTTATTTATTAGGAAATGAATTTTCAGCCGTGCACCGGAATTTAATTCGAAAATATTATTTGTTTTGTATTCGGTATATCAGTTTCCAGGATTTCCTAACAATGGTTTCATTGTTTAAACAATGTATTCGGTTTACTTTATTTTACATTTCTAAAAATGCACGCAGGCGAACAACTTTAAAACCGAAATATTTTTACGTAATTCATTTCGAAATATGCTTATGTAGTAGGAAATTAATTTTCAACCGTGCACCGGAATTTAATTCGAAAATATAGCGTGTTTTGTATCCGGTACATCAGTTTTCAGGATTTTCTAACAATGGCTTCATTGTTTAAACAATATATTCTGTTTTATTTTATTTTACACTTCTAAAATTTCACATAGGCGAACAACTTTAAAACCGAAATATTTTTACGTCATTCATTTCGAAATGTTCATATTTATTAGAAAATTAATTTTAGGCAGTACACCAGAATTTAATTCGAAAATATTGCTTGTTTGGTACTCGGTATATCAGTTTTTAGGATTTCCTAACAATGGTTTCATTGTTTAAACAATGTATTACGTTTACATTAATTTTACATTTCTAAAAATTCAATCAGGCCAACACCTTTAGAACCGATTAATTTTTACGTCATTCAATTGGAAATGTGCTTATTTATTAGAAAATTAATTTTCAGCCGTACACCAGAATTTAATTCGAAAATATTGCGTGTTTTGTGTTCGGTATATTAGTTTCCAGGATTTCCTAACAATGGCTTCATTGTTTAAACAATATATTCTGTTTTATTTTATTTTACACTTCTAAAATTTCACACAGGCGAACAACTTTAAAACCGAAATATTTTTACGTCATTCATTTCGAAATGTTCATATTTATTAGAAAATTAATTTTAGGCAGTACACCAGAATTTAATTCGAAAATATTGCTTGTTTGGTACTCGGTATATCAGTTTTTAGGATTTCCTAACAATGGTTTCATTGTTTAAACAATGTATTACGTTTACATTAATTTTACATTTCTAAAAATTCAATCAGGCCAACACCTTTAGAACCGATTAATTTTTACGTCATTCAATTGGAAATGTGCTTATTTATTAGAAAATTAATTTTCAGCCGTACACCAGAATTTAATTCGAAAATATTGCGTGTTTTGTATTCGGTATATCAGTTTCCAGGATTTCCTAACAATGGCTTCATTGTTTAAACAATATATTCTGTTTTATTTTATTTTACACTTCTAAAATTTCACACAGGCGAACAACTTTAAAACCGAAATATTTTTACGTCATTCATTTCGAAATGTTCATATTTATTAGAAAATTAATTTTAGGCAGTACACCAGAATTTAATTCGAAAATATTGCTTGTTTGGTACTCGGTATATCAGTTTTTAGGATTTCCTAACAATGGTTTCATTGTTTAAACAATGTATTACGTTTACATTAATTTTACATTTCTAAAAATTCAATCAGGCCAACAAATTTAGAACCGATTAATTTTTACGTCATTCAATTGGAAATGTGCTTATTTATTAGAAAATTAATTTTCAGCCGTACACCAGAATTTAATTCGAAAATATTGCGTGTTTTGTATTCGGTATATCAGTTTGCAGGATTTCCTAACAATGGCTTCATTGTTTAAACAATATATTCTGTTTTATTTTATTTTACACTTCTAAAATTTCACACAGGCGAACAACTTTAAAACCGAAATATTTTTACGTCAATCATTTCGAAATGTGCTTATTTATTAGGAAATGCATTTTCAGCCGTGCACCGGAATTTAATTCGAAAATATTGCGTGTTTTGTATTCGGTATATCAGTTTCCAGGATTTCCTAACAATGGTTTCATTGTTTAAACAATGTATTCGGATTCGCTTTATTTTACATTTCTAAATAATCACACAGTCGAACAACTTTAAAACCGAAATATTTTTACGTCAATCATTTCGAAATGTGCTTATTTATTAGGAAATGAATTTTCAGCCGTGCACCGGAATTTAATTCGAAAATATTACGTGTTTTGTATTCGGTATATCAGTTTCCAGGATTTCCTAACAATGGTTTCATTGTTTAAACAATGTATTCAGTTTACTTCATTTTACATTTCTAAAAATGCACGCAGGCGAACAACTTTAAAACCGAAATTTTTTTACGTCATTCACTTCGAAATGTGCTTATTTAGTAGGAAATTAATTTTCAGCCGTGCACCGGAATTTAATTCGAAAATATTGCGTGTTTTGTATCCGGTACATCAGTTTTCAAGGTTTCCTAACAATGTTTCATTGTTTAAACAATGTATTCGGTTTTACTTTATTTTACACTACTAAAAATTCACACAGGGGAACAACATTGAAACCGAAATATTTTTACATCAATCTTTTCGAAATGTGCTTAGTTATTAGGAAATTAATTTTCAGCCGTGCACCAGAATTTAATTCGAAAATATTGCGTGTTTTGTATTTTGTATATCAGCATTTAGGATTTCCTAACAATGGTTTCATTATTTAAACAATGTAAAACTTTTTCATTAATTTTACATTTCTAAAAATTCAAACAGGACAACACGTTTAGAACCGATTAATTTTTACGTCATTCAATTGGAAATGTGCTTATTTATTAGGAAATGCATTTTCAGCCGTGCGCCGGAATTTAATTCGAAAATATTGCGTGTTTTGTATTCGGTATATCAGTTTCCAGGATGTCCTAACAATGGTTTCATTGTTTAAACAATGTATTCGGTTTCACTTTATTTTATATTTCTAAAAATTCCCACAGGCGAACACTTTTAAAACCGAAATATTTTTACGTCAATCATTTCGAAATGTGCTTATTTATTGGGAAATTAATTTTCAGCCGTGCACCAGAATTTAATTCGAAAATATTGCGTGTTTTGTATTCGGTATATCAGTTTTCAGGATTTCCTAACCAACAGCTTTAGAACCGATTAATTTTTACGTCATTCATTTCGAAATGTTCTTATTTATTAGAAATTAATTTTCAGCCGTGCACCAGAATTTAATTCGAAAATATTGCGTGTTATGTATTCGGTATATCAGTTTTTAGGATTTCCTAACAATGGTTTCATTGTTTAAACAATGTATTAGGTTTACATTAATTTTACATTTCTAAAAATTCAAACAGTCCAACACCTTTAGAACCGATTATTTTTTGCGTCATTCAATTGGAAATGTGCTTATTTATTAGGAACTGAATTTTCAGCCGTGCGCCAGAATTTAATTCGAAAATATTGCGTGTTTTGAATTCGGTATATCAGTTTCCAGGATTTCCTAACAATGGTTTCATTGTTTAAACAATGTATTCGGTTTCGCTTTATTTTACATTTCTAAATAATGACACAGTCGAACAACTTTAAAACCGAAATATTTTTACGTCAATCAATTCGAAATGTGCTTTTTTATTAGGAAATGAATTTTCAGCCGTGCACCGGAATTTAATTCGAAAATATTGCGTGTTTTGTATTCCTTATATCAGTTTCCAGGATTTCCTAACAATGTTTTCATTGTTTAAACAATGTATTCGGTTTCACTTTATTTTATATTTCTAAAAATTCACACAGGCGAACAACTTTAAAACCGAAATATTTTTACGTCATTCATTTCGAAATGTGCTTATTTAGTAGAAAATTAATTTTCAACCGTGCACCGGAATTTAATTCGAAAATATAGCGTGTCTTGTATCCGGTACATCAGTTTTCAGGATTTCCTAACAATGGCTTCATTGTTTAAACAATATATTCTGTTTTATTTTATTTTACACTTCTAAAATTTCACACAGGCGAACAACTTTAAAACCGAAATATTTTTACGTCATTCATTTCGAAATGTTCATATTTATTAGAAAATTAATTTTAGGCAGTACACCAGAATTTAATTCGAAAATATTGCGTGTTTGGTACTCGGTATATCAGTTTTTAGGATTTCCTAACAATGGTTTCATTGTTTAAACAATGTATTACGTTTACATTAATTTTACATTTCTAAAAATTCAAACAGGCCAACACCTTTAGAACCGATTAATTTTTACGACATTCAATTGGAAATGTGCTTATTTATTAGGAAATGAATTTTCAGTCGTGCGCCGGAATTTAATTCGAAAATATTGCGTGTTTTGTATTCGGTATATCAGTTTCCAGGGTTTCCTAACAATGGTTTCATTGTTTAAACAATGTATTCGGTTTCACTTTATTTTACATTTCTAAAAATACACGCAGGCGAACAACTTTAAAACCGAAATTTTTTTACGTCATTCACTTCGAAATGTGCTTATTTAGTAGGAAATTAATTTTCAGCCGTGCACCGGAATTTAATTCGAAAATATTGCGTGTTTTGTATCCGGTACATCAGTTTTCAAGGTTTCCTAACAATGTTTCATTGTTTAAACAATGTATTCGGTTTTACTTTATTTTACACTACTAAAAATTCACACAGGGGAACAACATTGAAACCGAAATATTTTTACATCAATCTTTTCGAAATGTGCTTAGTTATTAGGAAATTAATTTTCAGCCGTGCACCAGAATTTAATTCGAAAATATTGCGTGTTTTGTATTTTGTATATCAGCATTTAGGATTTCCTAACAATGGTTTCATTATTTAAACAATGTAAAACTTTTTCATTAATTTTACATTTCTAAAAATTCAAACAGGACAACACGTTTAGAACCGATTAATTTTTACGTCATTCAATTGGAAATGTGCTTATTTATTAGGAAATGCATTTTCAGCCGTGCGCCGGAATTTAATTCGAAAATATTGCGTGTTTTGTATTCGGTATATCAGTTTCCAGGATGTCCTAACAATGGTTTCATTGTTTAAACAATGTATTCGGTTTCACTTTATTTTATATTTCTAAAAATTCCCACAGGCGAACACTTTTAAAACCGAAATATTTTTACGTCAATCATTTCGAAATGTGCTTATTTATTGGGAAATTAATTTTCAGCCGTGCACCAGAATTTAATTCGAAAATATTGCGTGTTTTGTATTCGGTATATCAGTTTTCAGGATTTCCTAACCAACAGCTTTAGAACCGATTAATTTTTACGTCATTCATTTCGAAATGTTCTTATTTATTAGAAATTAATTTTCAGCCGTGCACCAGAATTTAATTCGAAAATATTGCGTGTTATGTATTCGGTATATCAGTTTTTAGGATTTCCTAACAATGGTTTCATTGTTTAAACAATGTATTAGGTTTACATTAATTTTACATTTCTAAAAATTCAAACAGTCCAACACCTTTAGAACCGATTATTTTTTGCGTCATTCAATTGGAAATGTGCTTATTTATTAGGAACTGAATTTTCAGCCGTGCGCCAGAATTTAATTCGAAAATATTGCGTGTTTTGAATTCGGTATATCAGTTTCCAGGATTTCCTAACAATGGTTTCATTGTTTAAACAATGTATTCGGTTTCGCTTTATTTTACATTTCTAAATAATGACACAGTCGAACAACTTTAAAACCGAAATATTTTTACGTCAATCAATTCGAAATGTGCTTTTTTATTAGGAAATGAATTTTCAGCCGTGCACCGGAATTTAATTCGAAAATATTGCGTGTTTTGTATTCCTTATATCAGTTTCCAGGATTTCCTAACAATGTTTTCATTGTTTAAACAATGTATTCGGTTTCACTTTATTTTATATTTCTAAAAATTCACACAGGCGAACAACTTTAAAACCGAAATATTTTTACGTCATTCATTTCGAAATGTGCTTATTTAGTAGAAAATTAATTTTCAACCGTGCACCGGAATTTAATTCGAAAATATAGCGTGTCTTGTATCCGGTACATCAGTTTTCAGGATTTCCTAACAATGGCTTCATTGTTTAAACAATATATTCTGTTTTATTTTATTTTACACTTCTAAAATTTCACACAGGCGAACAACTTTAAAACCGAAATATTTTTACGTCATTCATTTCGAAATGTTCATATTTATTAGAAAATTAATTTTAGGCAGTACACCAGAATTTAATTCGAAAATATTGCGTGTTTGGTACTCGGTATATCAGTTTTTAGGATTTCCTAACAATGGTTTCATTGTTTAAACAATGTATTACGTTTACATTAATTTTACATTTCTAAAAATTCAAACAGGCCAACACCTTTAGAACCGATTAATTTTTACGACATTCAATTGGAAATGTGCTTATTTATTAGGAAATGAATTTTCAGTCGTGCGCCGGAATTTAATTCGAAAATATTGCGTGTTTTGTATTCGGTATATCAGTTTCCAGGGTTTCCTAACAATGGTTTCATTGTTTAAACAATGTATTTGGTTTCACTTTATTTTATATTTCTAAAAATTCACACAAGTGAACAACTTTAAAACCGAAATATTTTTACGTCATTCATTTCGAAATGTGCTTATTTAGTAGGAAATTAATTTTCAGCCGTACACCAGAATTTAATTCGAAAATATTGCGTGTTTTGTATTCGGTATATCAGTTTCCGGGATTTCCTAACAATGGTTTCATTGTTTAAACAATGTATTACGTTTACATTAATTTTACATTTCTAAAAATTCAATCAGGCCAACACCTGTAGAACCGATTAATTTTTACGTCAATCATTTCGAAATGTGCTTATTTAGTAGGAAATTAATTTTCAGCCATGCACCGGAATTTAATTCGAAAATATTGCGTGTTTTGTATCCGGTACATCAGTTTTCAAGGTTTCCTAACAATGTTTCATTGTTTAAACAATGTATTCGGTTTTACTTTATTTTACACTACTAAAAATTCACACAGGGGAACAACAATGAAACCGAAATATTTTTACATCAATCATTTCGAAATGTGCTTAGTTATTAGGAAATTAATTTTCAGCCGTACACCAGAATTTAATTCGAAAATATTGCGTGTTTTGTATTCGGTATATCAGTTTCCAGGATTTCCTAACAATGGTTTCATTGTTTAAACAATGTATTCGGATTCGCTTTATTTTACATTTCTAAATAATCACACAGTCGAACAACTTTAAAACCGAAATATTTTTACGTCAATCATTTCGAAATGTGCTTATTTAGTAGGAAATTAATTTTCAGCCATGCACCGGAATTTAATTCGAAATATTGCGTGTTTTGTATCCGGTACATCAGTTTTCAAGGTTTCCTAACAATGTTTCATTGTTTAAACAATGTATTCGGTTTTACTTTATTTTACACTACTAAAAATTCACACAGGCGAACAACATTGAAACCGAAATATTTTTACATCAATCATTTCGAAATGTGCTTAGTTATTAGGAAATTAATTTTCAGCCGTACACCAGAATTTAATTCGAAAATATTGCGTGTTTTGTATTCGGTATATCAGCTTTTAGGATTTCCTAACAATGGTTTCATTGTTTAAACAATGTATTCGGATTCGCTTTATTTTACATTTCTAAATAATCACACAGTCGAACAACTTTAAAACCGAAATATTTTTACGTCAATCATTTCGAAATGTGCTTATTTAGTAGGAAATTAATTTTCAGCCATGCACCGGAATTTAATTCGAAAATATTGCGTGTTTTGTATTCGGTATATCAGTTTCCAGTATTTCCTAACAATGGTTTCATTGTTTAAACAATGTATTCGGTTTCACTTTATTTTACATTTCTAAAAATGCACGTAGGCGAACAACTTTAAAACCGAAATTTTTTTACGTCATTCACTTCGAAATGTGCTTATTTAGTAGGAAATTAATTTTCAACCGTGCACCGGAATTTAATTCGAAAATATTGCGTGTTTTGTATTCGGTGTATCAGCTTTTAGGATTTCCTAACAATGGTTTCATTGTTTAAACAATGTATTCGGATTCGCTTTATTTTACATTTCTAAATAATCACACAGTCGAACAACTTTAAAACCGAAATATTTTTACGTCAATCATTTCGAAATGTGCTTATTTAGTAGGAAATTAATTTTCAGCCATGCACCGGAATTTAATTCGAAATATTGCGTGTTTTGTATCCGGTACATCAGTTTTCAAGGTTTCCTAACAATGTTTCATTGTTTAAACAATGTATTCGGTTTTACTTTATTTTACACTACTAAAAATTCACACAGGGCAACAAGAATGAAACCGAAATATTTTTACATCAATCATTTCGAAATGTGCTTAGTTATTAGGAAATTAATTTTCAGCCGTACACCAGAATTTAATTCGAAAATATTGCTTGTTTTGTATTCGGTATATCAGTTTCCAGGATTTCCTAACAATGGTTTCATTGTTTAAACAATGTATTCGGATTCGCTTTATTTTACATTTCTAAATAATCACACAGTCGAACAACTTTAAAACCGAAATATTTTTACGTCAATCATTTCGAAATGTGCTTATTTAGTAGGAAATTAATTTTCAGCCATGCACCGGAATTTAATTCGAAAATATTGCGTGTTTTGTATCCGGTACATCAGTTTTCAAGGTTTCCTAACAATGTTTCATTGTTTAAACAATGTATTCGGTTTTACTTTATTTTACACTACTAAAAATTCACACAGGCGAACAACATTGAAACGGAAATATTTTTACATCAATCATTTCGAAATGTGCTTAGTTATTAGGAAATTAATTTTCAGCCGTACACCAGAATTTAATTCGAAAATATTGCGTGTTTTGTATTCGGTATATCAGCTTTTAGGATTTCCTAACAATGGTTTCATTGTTTAAACAATGTATTCGGATTCGCTTTATTTTACATTTCTAAATAATCACACAGTCGAACAACTTTAAAACCGAAATATTTTTACGTCAATCATTTCGAAATGTGCTTATTTAGTAGGAAATTAATTTTCAGCCATGCACCGGAATTTAATTCGAAAATATTGCGTGTTTTGTATTCGGTATATCAGTTTCCAGGATTTCCTAACAATGGTTTCATTGTTTAAACAATGTATTCGGTTTCACTTTATTTTACATTTCTAAAAATGTACGCAGGCGAACAACTTTAAAACCGAAATTTTTTTACGTCATTCACTTCGAAATGTGCTTATTTAGTAGGAAATTAATTTTCAACCGTGCACCGGAATTTAATTCGAAAACATTGCGTGTTTTGTATTCGGTATATCAGCTTTTAGGATTTCCTAACAATGGTTTCATTGTTTAAACAATGTATTCGGATTCGCTTTATTTTACATTTCTAAATAATCACACAGTCGAACAACTTTAAAACCGAAATATTTTTACGTCAATCATTTCGAAATGTGCTTATTTAGTAGGAAATTAATTTTCAGCCATGCACCGGAATTTAATTCGAAAATATTGCGTGTTTTGTATCCGGTACATCAGTTTTCAAGGTTTCCTAACAATGTTTCATTGTTTAAACAATGTATTCGGTTTTACTTTATTTTACACTACTAAAAATTCACACAGGGGAAAAACAATGAAACCGAAATATTTTTACATCAATCATTTCGAAATGTGCTTAGTTATTAGGAAATTAATTTTCAGCCGTACACCAGAATTTAATTCGAAAATATTGCGTGTTTTGTATTCGGTATATCAGTTTCCAGGATTTCCTAACAATGGTTTCATTGTTTAAACAATGTATTCGGATTCGCTTTATTTTACATTTCTAAAAATGCACGCAGGCGAACAACTTTAAAACCGAAATATTTTTACGTCAATCATTTCGAAATGTGCTTATTTAGTAGGAAATTAATTTTCAGCCATGCACCGGAATTTAATTCGAAAATGTTGCGTGTTTTGTATCCGGTACATCAGTTTCCAGGATTTCCTAACAATGTTTTCATTGTTTAAACAATGTATTCGGTTTCACATTATTTTATATTTCTAAAAATTCACACAGGCGAACAACTTTAAAACCGAAATATGTTTACGTCATTCATTTCGAAATGTGCTTATTTAGTAGGAAATTAATTTTCAACCGTGCACCGGAATTTAATTCGAAAATATAGCGTGTCTTGTATCCGGTACATCAGTTTTCAGGATTTCCTAACAATGGCTTCATTGTTTAAACAATATATTCTGTTTTATTTTATTTTACACTTCTAAAATTTCACACAGGCGAACAACTTTAAAACCGAAATATTTTTACGTCATTCATTTCGAAATGTGCTTATTTAGTAGGAAATTAATTTTCAACCGTGCACCGGAATTTAATTCGAAAATATTGCGTGTTTTGTATTCGGTATATCAGTTTTTAGGATTTCCTAACAAGGGTTTCATTGTTTAAACAATGTATTCGGTTTCGCTTTATTTTACATTTCTAAATAATCACACAGTCGAACAACTTTAAAACCAAAATATTTTTACGTCAATCATTTCGAAATGTGCTTATTTATTAGGAAATGAATTTTCAGCCGTGCACCGGAATTTAATTCGAAAATATTGCGTGTTTTGTATCCGGTACATCAGTTTTCAAGGTTTCCTAACAATGTTTCATTGTTTAAACAATGTATTCGGTTTTACTTTATTTTACACTACTAAAAATTCACACAGGGGAACAACATTGAAACCGAAATATTTTTACATCAATCATTTCGAAATGTGCTTAGTTATTAGGAAATTAATTTTCAGCCGTACACGAGAATTTAATTCGAAAATATTGCGTGTTTTGTATTCGGTATATCAGCTTTTAGGATTTCCTAACAATGGTTTCATTGTTTAAACAATGTATTCGGTTTCACTTTATTTTATATTTCTAAAAATTCACACAGGCGAACAACTTTAAAACCGAAATATTTTTACGTAATTCATTTCGAAATGTTCTTATTTATTAGAAAATTAATTTTCAGCCGTACACCAGAATTTAATTCGAAAATATTGCGTGTTTTGTCTTCGGTATATCAGTTTCCAGGATTTCCTAACAATGGTTTCATTGTTTAAACAATGTATTCGGTTTCACTTTATTTTATATTTCTAAAAATTCACACAGGCGAACAACTTTAAAACCGAAATATTTTTACGTAATTCATTTCGAAATGTGCTTATGTAGTAGGAAATTAATTTTCAACCGTGCACCGGAATTTAATTCGAAAATATTGCGTGTTTTGTATTCGGTATATTAGTTTTTAGGATTTCCTAACAATGGTTTCATTGTTTAAACAATGTATTACGTTTACATTAATTTTACATTTCTAAAAATTCAATCAGGCCAACACCTTTAGAACCGATTAATTTTTACATCATTCAATTGGGAATGTGCTTATTTATTAGAAAATTAATTTTCAGCCGTACACCAGAATTTAATTCGAAAATATTGCGTGTTTTGTATTCGGTATATCAGTTTCCAGGATTTCCTAACAATGGTTTCATTGTTTAAACAATGTATTCGGATTCGCTTTATTTTACATTTCTAAAGAATCACACAGTCGAACAACTTTAAAACCGAAATATTTTTACGTCAATCATTTCGAAATGTGCTTATTTAGTAGGAAATTAATTTTCAGCCATGCACCGGAATTTAATTCGAAAATGTTGCGTGTTTTGTATCCGGTACATCAGTTTTCAAGGTTTCCTAACAATGTTTCATTGTTTAAACAATGTATTCGGTTTTACTTTATTTTACACTACTAAAAATTCACACAGGCGAACAACATTGAAACCGAAATATTTTTACATCAATCATTTCGAAATGTGCTTAGTTATTAGGAAATGAATTTTCAGCCGTACACCAGAATTTAATTCGAAAATATTGCGTGTTTTGTATTCGGTATATCAGTTTCCAGGATTTCCTAACAATGGTTTCATTGTTTAAACAATGTATTCGGTTTCGCTTTATTTTACATTTCTAAATAATCACACAGTCGAACAACTTTAAAACCGAAATATTTTTACGTCAATCAATTCGAAATGTGCTTATTTATTAGGAAATGTATTTTCAGCCGTGCACCGGAATTTAATTCGAAAATATTGCGTGTTTTGTATTCCTTATATCAGTTTCCATGATTTCCTAACGATGGTTTCATTGTTTAAACAATGTATTCGGTTTCACTTTATTTTACATTTCTAAAAATGCACGCAGGCGAACAACTTTAAAACCGAAATTTTTTTACGTCATTCACTTCGAAATGTGCTTATTTAGTAGGAAATTAATTTTCAACCGTGCACCGGAATTTAATTCGAAAATATAGCGTGTGTTGTATCCGGTACATCAGTTTCCAGGATTTCCTAACAATGTTTTCATTGTTTAAACAATGTATTCGGTTTCACATTATTTTATATTTCTAAAAATTCACACAGGCGAACAACTTTAAAACCGAAATATGTTTACGTCATTCATTTCGAAATGTGCTTATTTAGTAGGAAATTAATTTTCAACCGTGCACCGGAATTTAATTCGAAAATATAGCGTGTCTTGTATCCGGTACATCAGTTTTCAGGATTTCCTAACAATGGCTTCATTGTTTAAACAATATATTCTGTTTTATTTTATTTTACACTTCTAAAATTTCACACAGGCGAACAACTTTAAAACCGAAATATTTTTACGTCATTCATTTCGAAATGTGCTTATTTAGTAGGAAATTAATTTTCAACCGTGCACCGGAATTTAATTCGAAAATATTGCGTGTTTTGTATTCGGTATATCAGTTTTTAGGATTTCCTAACAAGGGTTTCATTGTTTAAACAATGTATTCGGTTTCGCTTTATTTTACATTTCTAAATAATCACACAGTCGAACAACTTTAAAACCAAAATATTTTTACGTCAATCATTTCGAAATGTGCTTATTTATTAGGAAATGAATTTTCAGCCGTGCACCGGAATTTAATTCGAAAATATTGCGTGTTTTGTATCCGGTACATCAGTTTTCAAGGTTTCCTAACAATGTTTCATTGTTTAAACAATGTATTCGGTTTTACTTTATTTTACACTACTAAAAATTCACACAGGGGAACAACATTGAAACCGAAATATTTTTACATCAATCATTTCGAAATGTGCTTAGTTATTAGGAAATTAATTTTCAGCCGTACACGAGAATTTAATTCGAAAATATTGCGTGTTTTGTATTCGGTATATCAGCTTTTAGGATTTCCTAACAATGGTTTCATTGTTTAAACAATGTATTCGGTTTCACTTTATTTTATATTTCTAAAAATTCACACAGGCGAACAACTTTAAAACCGAAATATTTTTACGTAATTCATTTCGAAATGTTCTTATTTATTAGAAAATTAATTTTCAGCCGTACACCAGAATTTAATTCGAAAATATTGCGTGTTTTGTCTTCGGTATATCAGTTTCCAGGATTTCCTAACAATGGTTTCATTGTTTAAACAATGTATTCGGTTTCACTTTATTTTATATTTCTAAAAATTCACACAGGCGAACAACTTTAAAACCGAAATATTTTTACGTAATTCATTTCGAAATGTGCTTATGTAGTAGGAAATTAATTTTCAACCGTGCACCGGAATTTAATTCGAAAATATTGCGTGTTTTGTATTCGGTATATCAGTTTTTAGGATTTCCTAACAATGGTTTCATTGTTTAAACAATGTATTACGTTTACATTAATTTTACATTTCTAAAAATTCAATCAGGCCAACACCTTTAGAACCGATTAATTTTTACATCATTCAATTGGGAATGTGCTTATTTATTAGAAAATTAATTTTCAGCCGTACACCAGAATTTAATTCGAAAATATTGCGGGTTTTGTATTCGGTATATCAGTTTCCAGAATTTCCTAACAATGGCTTCATTGTTTAAACAATATATTCTGTTTTATTTTATTTTACACTTCTAAAATTTCACACAGGCAAACAACTTTAAAACCGAAATATTTTTACGTCATTCATTTCGAAATGTTCATATTTATTAGAAAATTAATTTTAGGCTGTACACCAGAATTTAATTCGAAAGTATTGCTTGTTTGGTACTCGGTATATCAGTTTTTAGGATTTCCTAACAATGGTTTCATTGTTTAAACAATGTATTACGTTTACATTAATTTTACATTTCTAAAAATTCAATCAGGCCAACAACTTTAAAACCGAAATATTTTTACGTCAATCATTTCGAAATTTGCTTATTTATTAGGAAATGAATTTTCAGCCGTGCACCGGAATTTAATTCGAAAATATTGCGTGTTTTGTATTCGGTATATCAGTTTCCAGGATTTCCTAACAATGGTTTCATTGTTTAAACAATGTATTCGGTTTCACTTTATTTTACATTTCTAAAAATGCACGCAGGCGAACAACTTTAAAACCGAAATTTTTTTACGTCATTCACTTCGAAATGTGCTTATTTAGTAGGAAATTAATTTTCAACCGTGCACCGGAATTTAATTCGAAAATATAGCGTGTCTTGTATCCGGTACATCAGTTTCCAGGATTTCCTAACAATGTTTTCATTGTTTAAACAATGTATTCGGTTTCACATTATTTTATATTTCTAAAAATTCACACAGGCGAACAACTTTAAAACCGAAATATGTTTACGTCATTCATTTCGAAATGTGCTTATTTAGTAGGAAATTAATTTTCAACCGTGCACCGGAATTTAATTCGAAAATATAGCGTGTCTTGTATCCGGTACATCAGTTTTCAGGATTTCCTAACAATGGCTTCATTGTTTAAACAATATATTCTGTTTTATTTTATTTTACACTTCTAAAATTTCACACAGGCGAACAACTTTAAAACCGAAATATTTTTACGTCATTCATTTCGAAATGTGCTTATTTAGTAGGAAATTAATTTTCAACCGTGCACCGGAATTTAATTCGAAAATATTGCGTGTTTTGTATTCGGTATATCAGTTTTTAGGATTTCCTAACAAGGGTTTCATTGTTTAAACAATGTATTCGGTTTCGCTTTATTTTACATTTCTAAATAATCACACAGTCGAACAACTTTAAAACCAAAATATTTTTACGTCAATCATTTCGAAATGTGCTTATTTATTAGGAAATGAATTTTCAGCCGTGCACCGGAATTTAATTCGAAAATATTGCGTGTTTTGTATCCGGTACATCAGTTTTCAAGGTTTCCTAACAATGTTTCATTGTTTAAACAATGTATTCGGTTTTACTTTATTTTACACTACTAAAAATTCACACAGGGGAACAACATTGAAACCGAAATATTTTTACATCAATCATTTCGAAATGTGCTTAGTTATTAGGAAATTAATTTTCAGCCGTACACGAGAATTTAATTCGAAAATATTGCGTGTTTTGTATTCGGTATATCAGCTTTTAGGATTTCCTAACAATGGTTTCATTGTTTAAACAATGTATTCGGTTTCACTTTATTTTATATTTCTAAAAATTCACACAGGCGAACAACTTTAAAACCGAAATATTTTTACGTAATTCATTTCGAAATGTTCTTATTTATTAGAAAATTAATTTTCAGCCGTACACCAGAATTTAATTCGAAAATATTGCGTGTTTTGTCTTCGGTATATCAGTTTCCAGGATTTCCTAACAATGGTTTCATTGTTTAAACAATGTATTCGGTTTCACTTTATTTTATATTTCTAAAAATTCACACAGGCGAACAACTTTAAAACCGAAATATTTTTACGTAATTCATTTCGAAATGTGCTTATGTAGTAGGAAATTAATTTTCAACCGTGCACCGGAATTTAATTCGAAAATATTGCGTGTTTTGTATTCGGTATATCAGTTTTTAGGATTTCCTAACAATGGTTTCATTGTTTAAACAATGTATTACGTTTACATTAATTTTACATTTCTAAAAATTCAATCAGGCCAACACCTTTAGAACCGATTAATTTTTACATCATTCAATTGGGAATGTGCTTATTTATTAGAAAATTAATTTTCAGCCGTACACCAGAATTTAATTCGAAAATATTGCGGGTTTTGTATTCGGTATATCAGTTTCCAGAATTTCCTAACAATGGCTTCATTGTTTAAACAATATATTCTGTTTTATTTTATTTTACACTTCTAAAATTTCACACAGGCAAACAACTTTAAAACCGAAATATTTTTACGTCATTCATTTCGAAATGTTCATATTTATTAGAAAATTAATTTTAGGCTGTACACCAGAATTTAATTCGAAAGTATTGCTTGTTTGGTACTCGGTATATCAGTTTTTAGGATTTCCTAACAATGGTTTCATTGTTTAAACAATGTATTACGTTTACATTAATTTTACATTTCTAAAAATTCAATCAGGCCAACAACTTTAAAACCGAAATATTTTTACGTCAATCATTTCGAAATTTGCTTATTTATTAGGAAATGAATTTTCAGCCGTGCACCGGAATTTAATTCGAAAATATTGCGTGTTTTGTATTCGGTATATCAGTTTCCAGGATTTCCTAACAATGGTTTCATTGTTTAAACAATGTATTCGGATTCGCTTTATTTTACATTTCTAAATAATCACACAGTCGAACAACTTTAAAACCGAAATATTTTTACGTCAATCATTTCGAAATGTGCTTATTTGTTAGGAAATGAATTTTCAGCCGTGCACCGGAATTTAATTCGAAAATATTACGTGTTTTGTATTCGGTATATCAGTTTCCAGGATTTCCTGACAATGGTTTCATTGTTTAAACAATGTTTTCGGTTTCACTTTATTTTACATTTCTAAAAATGCACGCAGGCGAACAACTTTAAAACCGAATTTTTTTTACGTCATTCACTTCGAAATGTGCTTATTTAGTAGAAAATTAATTTTCAGCCGTGCACCGGAATTTAATTCGAAAATATTGCGTGTTTTTAATCCGGTACATCAGTTTTCAAGGTTTCCTAACAATGTTTCATTGTTTAAACAATGTATTCGGTTTTACTTTATTTTACACTACTAAAAATTCACACAGGGGAACAACATTGAAACCGAAATATTTTTACATCAATCTTTTCGAAATGTGCTTAGTTATTAGGAAATTAATTTTCAGCCGTGCACCAGAATTTAATTCGAAAATATTGCGTGTTTTGTATTTTGTATATCAGCTTTTAGGATTTCCCAACAATGGTTTCATTGTTTAAACAATGTAAAACTTTTTCATTAATTTTACATTTCTAAAAATTCAAACAGGACAACACGTTTAGAACCGATTAATTTTTACGTCATTCAATTGGAAATGTGCTTATTTATTAGGAAATGCATTTTCAGCCGTGCGCCAGAATTTAATTCGAAAATATTGCGTGTTTTGTATTCGGTATATCAGTTTCCAGGATGTCCTAACAATGGTTTCATTGTTTAAACAATGTATTCGGTTTCACTTTATTTTATATTTCTAAAAATTCCCACAGACGAACAATTTTAAAACCGAAATATTTTTACGTCAATCATTTCGAAATGTGCTTATTTATTGGGAAATTAATTTTCAGCCGTGCACCAGAATTTAATTCGAAAATATTGCGTGTTTTGTATTCGGTATATCAGTTTTCAGGATTTCCTAACCAACAGCTTTAGAACCGATTAATTTTTACGTCATTCATTTCGAAATGTTCTTATTTATTAGAAATTAATTTTCAGCCGTGCACCAGAATTTAATTCGAAAATATTGCGTGTTTTGTATTCGGTATATCAGTTTTTAGGATTTCCTAACAATGGTTTCATTGTTTAAACAATGTATTAGGTTTACATTAATTTTACATTTCTAAAAATTCAAACAGTCCAACACCTTTAGAACCGATTAATTTTTACGTCATTCATTTCAAAATGTTCTTATTTATTAGAAATTAATTTTCAGCCGTGCACCAGAATTTAATTCGAAATTATAGCGTGTCTTGTATCCGGTACATCAGTTTTCAGGATTTCCTAACAATGGCTTCATTGTTTAAACAATATATTCTGTTTTATTTTATTTTACACTTCTAAAATTTCACACAGGCGAACAACTTTAAAACCGAAATATTTTTACGTCATTCATTTCGAAATGTTCATATTTATTAGAAAATTAATTTTAGGGAGTACACCAGAATTTAATTCGAAAATATTGCGTGTTTGGTACTCGGTATATCAGTTTTTAGGATTTCCTAACAATGGTTTCATTGTTTAAACAATGTATTACGTTTACATTAATTTTACATTTCTAAAAATTCAATCAGGCCAACACCTTTAGAACCGATTAATTTTTACGTCAATCAATTCGAAATGTGCTTTTTTATTAGGAAATGAATTTTCAGCCGTGCACCGGAATTTAATTCGAAAATATTGCGTGTTTTGTATTCCTTATATCAGTTTCCAGGATTTCCTAACAATGTTTTCATTGTTTAAACAATGTATTCGGTTTCACTTTATTTTATATTTCTAAAAATTCACACAGGCGAACAACTTTAAAACCGAAATATTTTTACGTCATTCATTTCGAAATGTGCTTATTTAGTAGGAAATTAATTTTCAGCCGTACACCAGAATTTAATTCGAAAATATTGCGTGTTTTGTATTCGGTATATCAGTTTCCGGGATTTCCTAACAATGGTTTCATTGTTTAAACAACGTATGCGGATTCGCTTTATTTTACATATCTCAATAATCACACAGTCGAACAACTTTAAAACCGAAATATTTTTACGTCAATCATTTCGAAATGTGCTTATTTATTAGGAAATGAATTTTCAGCCGTGCACCGGAATTTAATTCGAAAATATTGCGTGTTTTGTATTCGGTATATCAGTTTCCAGTATTTCCTAACAATGGTTTCATTGTTTAAACAATGTATTCGGTTTCGCTTTATTTTACATTTCTAAATAATCACACAGTCGAACAACTTTAAAACTAAAATATTTTTACGTCAATCATTTCGAAATGTGCTTATTTATTAGGAAATGAATTTTCAGCCGTGCACCGGAATTTATTTGGTAAATATTGCATGTTTTGTATTCGGTATATCAGTTTCCAGGATTTCCTAACGATGGTTTCATTGTTTAAACAATGTATTCGGTTTCACTTTATTTTACATTTCTAAAAATGCACGCAGGCGAACAACTTTAAAACCGAAATTTTTTTACGTCATTCACTTCGAAATGTGCTTATTTAGTAGGAAATTAATTTTCAGCCATGCACTGGAATTTAATTCGAAAATATTGCGTGTTTTGTATCCGGTACATCAGTTTTCAAGGTTTCCTAACAATGTTTCATTGTTTAAACAATGTATTCGGTTTTACTTTATTTTACACTACTAAAAATTCACACAGGGGAACAACAATGAAACCGAAATATTTTTACATCAATCAATTCGAAATGTGCTTAGTTATTAGGAAATTAATTTTCAGCCGTACACCAGAATTTAATTCGAAAATATTGCTTGTTTGGTACTCGGTATATCAGTTTTTAGGATTTCCTAACAATGGTTTCATTGTTTAAACAATGTATTCGGTTTCACTTTATTTTATATTTCTAAAAATTCACACAGGCGAACAACTTTAAAACCGAAATATTTTTACGTCATTCATTTCGAAATGTGCTTATTTAGTAGGAAATTAATTTTCAACCGTGCACCGGAATTTAATTCGAAAATATAGCGTGTCTTGTATCCGGTACATCAGTTTTCAGGATTTCCTAACAATGGCTTCATTGTTTAAACAATATATTCTGTTTTATTTTATTTTACACTTCTAAAATTTCACACAGGCGAACAACTTTAAAACCGAAATATTATTACGTCATTCATTTCGAAATGTTCATATTTATTAGAAAATTAATTTTAGGCAGTACACCAGAATTTAATTCGAAAATATTGCGTGTTTGGTACTCGGTATATCAGTTTTTAGGATTTCCTAACAATGGTTTCATTGTTTAAACAATGTATTACGTTTACATTAATTTTACATTTCTAAAAATTCAAACAGGCCAACACCTTTAGAACCGATTAATTTTTACGTCAATCAATTCGAAATGTGCTTATTTATTAGGAAATGAATTTTCAGCCGTGCACCGGAATTTAATTCGAAAATATTGCGTGTTTTGAATTCCTTATATCGGTTTCCATGATTTCCTAACAATGGTTTCATTGTTTAAACAATGTGTTCGGTTTCACTTTATTTTCTATTTCTAAAAATTCCCACAGGCGAACAATTTTAAAACCGAAATATTTTTACGTCAATCATTTCGAACAGTGCTTATTTATTGGGAAATTAATTTTCAGCCGTGCACCAGAATTTAATTCGAAAATATTGCGTGTTTTGTATTCGGTATATCAGTTTTCAGGATTTCCTAACCAACAGCTTTAGAACCGATTAATTTTTACGTCATTCATTTCGAAATGTTCTTATTTATTAGAAATTAAGTTTCAGTCGTGCACCAGAATTTAATTCGAAAATATTGCGTGTTTTGTATTCGGTATATCAGTTTTTAGGATTTTCTAACAATGGTTTCATTGTTTAAACAATGTATTAGGTTTACTTTAATTTTACATTTCTAAAAATTCAAACAGTCCAACACCTTTAGAACCGATTAATTTTTACGTCATTCAATTGGAAATGTGCTTATTTATTAGGAAATGAATTTTCAGCCGTGCGCCAGAATTTAATTCGAAAATATAGCGTGTTTTGTATCCGGTACATCAGTTTTCAAGGTTTCCTAACAATGTTTCATTGTTTAAACAATGTATTCGGTTTTACTTTATTTTACACTACTAAAAATTCACACAGGGGAACAACAATGAAACCGAAATATTTTTACATCAATCATTTCGAAATGTGCTCAGTTATTAGGAAATTAATTTTCAGCCGTACACCAGAATTTAATTCGAAAATATTGCGTGTTTTGAATTCGGTATATCAGTTTCCAGGATTTCCTAACAATGGTTTCATTGTTTAAACAATGTATTCGGTTTCGCTTTATTTTACATTTCTAAATAATGACACAGTCGAACAACTTTAAAACCGAAATATTTTTACGTCATTCACTTCGAAATGTGCTTATTTAGTAGGAAATTAATTTTCAGCCGTGCACCGGAATTTAATTCGAAAATATTGCGTGTTTTGTATCCGGTACATCAGTTTTCAAGGTTTCCTAACAATGTTTCATTGTTTAAACAATGTATTCGGTTTTACTTTATTTTACACTACTAAAAATTCACACAGGGGAACAACATTGAAACCGAAATATTTTTACATCAATCATTTCGAAATGTGCTTAGTTATTAGGAAATTAATTTTCAGCCGTGCACCAGAATTTAATTCGAAAATATTGCGTGTTTGGTACTCGGTATATCAGTTTTTAGGATTTCCTAACAATGGTTTCCTTGTTTAAACAATGTATTACGTTTACATTAATTTTACATTTCTAAAAATTCAAACAGGCCAACACCTTTAGAACCGATTAATTTTTACGTCATTCAATTGGAAATGTGCTTATTTATTAGGAAATGAATTTTCAGTCGTGCGCCGGAATTTAATTCGAAAATATTGCGTGTTTTGTATTCGGTATATCAGTTTCCAGGATTCCCTAAAAATGATTTCATTGTTTAAACAATGTATCCGGTTTCACTTTATTTTACATTTCTAAAAATACACGCAGGCGAACAACTTTAAAACCGAAATTTTTTTACGTCATTCACTTCGAAATGTGCTTATTTAGTAGGAAATTAATTTTCAGCCGTGCACCGGAATTTAATTCGAAAATATTGCGTGTTTTGTATCCGGTACATCAGTTTTCAAGGTTTCCTAACAATGTTTCATTGTTTAAACAATGTATTCGGTTTTACTTTATTTTACACTACTAAAAATTCACACAGGGGAACAACATTGAAACCGAAATATTTTTACATCAATCATTTCGAAATGTGCTTAGTTATTAGGAAATTAATTTTCAGCCGTGCACCAGAATTTAATTCGAAAATATTGCGTGTTTTGTATTTTGTATATCAGCTTTTAGGATTTCCTAACAATGGTTTCATTGTTTAAACAATGTAAAACTTTTTCATTAATTTTACATTTCTAAAAATTCAAACAGGACAACACGTTTAGAACCGATTAATTTTTACGTCATTCAATTGGAAATGTGCTTATTTATTAGGAAATGCATTTTCAGCCGTGCGCCAGAATTTCATTAGAAAATATTGCGTGTTTTGTATTCGGTATATCAGTTTCCAGGATGTCCTAACAATGGTTTCATTTTTTAAACAATGTATTCGGTTTCACTTTATTTTATATTTCTAAAAATTCCCACAGGCGAACAATTTTAAAACCGAAATATTTTTACGTCAATCATTTCGAAATGTGCTTATTTATTGGGAAATTAATTTTCAGCCGTGCACCAGAATTTAATTCGAAAATATTGCGTGTTTTGTATTCGGTATATCAGTTTTCAGGATTTCCTAACCAACAGCTTTAGAACCGATTAATTTTTACGTCATTCATTTCGAAATGTTCTTATTTATTAGAAATTAATTTTCAGTCGTGCACCAGAATTTAATTCGAAAATATTGCGTGTTTTGTATTCGGTATATCAGTTTTTAGGATTTCCTAACAATGGTTTCATTGTTTAAACAATGTATTAGGTTTACATTAATTTTACATTTCTAAAAATTCAAACAGTCCAACACCTTTAGAACCGATTAATTTTTACGTCATTCAATTGGAAATGTGCTTATTTATTAGGAAATGAATTTTCAGCCGTGCGCCAGAATTTAATTCGAAAATATTGCGTGTTTTGAATTCGGTATATCAGTTTCCAGGATTTCCTAACAATGGTTTCATTGTTTAAACAATGTATTCGGTTTCGCTTTATTTTACATTTCTAAATAATGACACAGTCGAACAACTTTAAAACCGAAATATTTTTACGTCAATCAATTCGAAATGTGCTTATTTATTAGGAAATGAATTTTCAGCCGTGCACCGGAATTTAATTCGATAATATTGCGTGTTTTGTATTCCTTATATCAGTTTCCAGGATTTCCTAACAATGTTTTCATTGTTTAAACAATGTATTCGGTTTCACTTTATTTTATATTTCTAAAAATTCACACAGGCGAACAACTTTAAAACCGAAATATTTTTACGTCATTCATTTCGAAATGTGCTTATTTAGTAGGAAATTAATTTTCAACCGTGCACCGGAATTTAATTCGAAAATATAGCGTGTCTTGTATCCGGTACATCAGTTTTCAGGATTTCCTAACAATGGCTTCATTGTTTAAACAATATATTCTGTTTTATTTTATTTTACACTTCTAAAATTTCACACAGGCGAACAACTTTAAAACCGAAATATTTTTACGTCATTCATTTCGAAATGTTCATATTTATTAGAAAATTAATTTTAGGCAGTACACCAGAATTTAATTCGAAAATATTGCGTGTTTGGTACTCGGTATATCAGTTTTTAGGATTTCCTAACAATGGTTTCATTGTTTAAACAATGTATTACGTTTACATTAATTTTACATTTCTAAAAATTCAAACAGGCCAACACCTTTAGAACCGATTAATGTTTACGTCAATCAATTCGAAATGTGCTTATTTATTAGGAAATGAATTTTCAGCCGTGCACCGGAATTTAATTCGAAAATATTGCGTGTTTTGAATTCCTTATATCGGTTTCCAGGATTTCCTAACAATGGTTTCATTGTTTAAACAATGTGTTCGGTTTCACTTTATTTTCTATTTCTAAAAATTCCCACAGGCGAACAATTTTAAAACCGAAATATTTTTACGTCAATCATTTCGAACAGTGCTTATTTATTGGGAAATTAATTTTCAGCCGTGCACCAGAATTTAATTCGAAAATATTGCGTGTTTTGTATTCGGTATATCAGTTTTCAGGATTTCCTAACCAACAGCTTTAGAACCGATTAATTTTTACGTCATTCATTTCGAAATGTTCTTATTTATTAGAAATTAAGTTTCAGTCGTGCACCAGAATTTAATTCGAAAATATTGCGTGTTTTGTATTCGGTATATCAGTTTTTAGGATTTTCTAACAATGGTTTCATTGTTTAAACAATGTATTAGGTTTACTTTAATTTTACATTTCTAAAAATTCAAACAGTCCAACACCTTTAGAACCGATTAATTTTTACGTCATTCAATTGGAAATGTGCTTATTTATTAGGAAATGAATTTTCAGCCGTGCGCCAGAATTTAATTCGAAAATATTGCGTGTTTTGAATTCGGTATATCAGTTTCCAGGATTTCCTAACAATGGTTTCATTGTTTAAACAATGTATTCGGTTTCGCTTTATTTTACATTTCTAAATAATGACACAGTCGAACAACTTTAAAACCGAAATATTTTTACGTCATTCACTTCGAAATGTGCTTATTTAGTAGGAAATTAATTTTCAGCCGTGCACCGGAATTTAATTCGAAAATATTGCGTGTTTTGTATCCGGTACATCAGTTTTCAAGGTTTCCTAACAATGTTTCATTGTTTAAACAATGTATTCGGTTTTACTTTATTTTACACTACTAAAAATTCAGACAGGGGAACAACATTGAAACCGAAATATTTTTACATCAATCATTTCGAAATGTGCTTAGTTATTAGGAAATTAATTTTCAGCCGTGCACCAGAATTTAATTCGAAAATATTGCGTGTTTTGTATTTTGTATATCAGCTTTTAGGGTTTCCTAACAATGGTTTCATTGTTTAAACAATGTAAAACTTTTTCATTAATTTTACATTTCTAAAAATTCAAACAGGACAACACGTTTAGAACCGATTAATTTTCACGTCATTCAATTGGAAATGTGCTTATTTATTAGGAAATGCATTTTCAGCCGTGCGCCAGAATTTCATTCGAAAATATTGCGTGTTTTGTATTCGGTATATCAGTTTCCAGGATGTCCTAACAATGGTTTCATTGTTTAAACAATGTATTCGGTTTCACTTTATTTTATATTTCTAAAAATTCCCACAGGCGAACAATTTTAAAACCGAAATATTTTTACGTCAATCATTTCGAAATGTGCTTATTTATTGAGAAATTAATTTTCAGCCGTGCACCAGAATTTAATTCGAAAATATTGCGTGTTTTGTATTCGGTATATCAGTTTTCAGGATTTCCTAACCAACAGCTTTAGAACCGATTAATTTTTACGTCATTCATTTCGAAATGTTCTTATTTATTAGAAATTAATTTTCAGTCGTGCACCAGAATTTAATTCGAAAATATTGCGTGTTTTGTATTCGGTATATCAGTTTTTAGGATTTCCTAACAATGGTTTCATTGTTTAAACAATGTATTAGGTTTACATTAATTTTACATTTCTAAAAATTCAAACAGTCCAACACCTTTAGAACCGATTAATTTTTACGTCATTCAATTGGAAATGTGCTTATTTATTAGGAAATGAATTTTCAGCCGTGCGCCAGAATTTAATTCGAAAATATTGCGTGTTTTGAATTCGGTATATCAGTTTCCAGGATTTTCTAACAATGGTTTCATTGTTTAAACAATGTATTCGGTTTCGCTTTATTTTACATTTCTAAATAATGACACAGTCGAACAACTTTAAAACCGAAATATTTTTACGTCAATCAATTCGAAATGTGCTTATTTATTAGGAAATGAATTTTCAGCCGTGCACCGGAATTTAATTCGAAAATATTGCGTGTTTTGTATTCCTTATATCAGTTTCCAGGATTTCCTAACAATGTTTTCATTGTTTAAACAATGTATTCGGTTTCACTTTATTTTATATTTCTAAAAATTCCCACAGGCGAACAATTTTAAAACCGAAATATTTTTACGTCAATCATTTCGAACAGTGCTTATTTATTGGGAAATTAATTTTCAGCCGTGCACCAGAATTTAATTCGAAAATATTGCGTGTTTTGTATTCGGTATATCAGTTTTCAGGATTTCCTAACCAACAGCTTTAGAACCGATTAATTTTTACGTCATTCATTTCGAAATGTTCTTATTTATTAGAAATTAAGTTTCAGTCGTGCACCAGAATTTAATTCGAAAATATTGCGTGTTTTGTATTCGGTATATCAGTTTCCAGGATGTCCTAACAATGGTTTCATTGTTTAAACAATGTATTCGGTTTCACTTTATTTTATATTTCTAAAAATTCCCACAGGCGAACAATTTTAAAACCGAAATATTTTTACGTCAATCATTTCGAAATGTGCTTATTTATTGAGAAATTAATTTTCAGCCGTGCACCAGAATTTAATTCGAAAATATTGCGTGTTTTGTATTCGGTATATCAGTTTTCAGGATTTCCTAACCAACAGCTTTAGAACCGATTAATTTTTACGTCATTCATTTCGAAATGTTCTTATTTATTAGAAATTAATTTTCAGTCGTGCACCAGAATTTAATTCGAAAATATTGCGTGTTTTGTATTCGGTATATCAGTTTTTAGGATTTCCTAACAATGGTTTCATTGTTTAAACAATGTATTAGGTTTACATTAATTTTACATTTCTAAAAATTCAAACAGTCCAACACCTTTAGAACCGATTAATTTTTACGTCATTCAATTGGAAATGTGCTTATTTATTAGGAAATGAATTTTCAGCCGTGCGCCAGAATTTAATTCGAAAATATTGCGTGTTTTGAATTCGGTATATCAGTTTCCAGGATTTCCTAACAATGGTTTCATTGTTTAAACAATGTATTCGGTTTCGCTTTATTTTACATTTCTAAATAATGACACAGTCGAACAACTTTAAAACCGAAATATTTTTACGTCAATCAATTCGAAATGTGCTTATTTATTAGGAAATGAATTTTCAGCCGTGCACCGGAATTTAATTCGAAAATATTGCGTGTTTTGTATTCCTTATATCAGTTTCCAGGATTTCCTAACAATGTTTTCATTGTTTAAACAATGTATTCGGTTTCACTTTATTTTATATTTCTAAAAATTCACACAGGCGAACAACTTTAAAACCGAAATATTTTTACGTCATTCATTTCGAAATGTGCTTATTTAGTAGGAAATTAATTTTCAACCGTGCATCGGAATTTAATTCGAAAATATAGCGTGTCTTGTATCCGGTACATCAGTTTTCAGGATTTCCTAACAATGGCTTCATTGTTTAAACAATATATTCTGTTTTATTTTATTTTACACTTCTAAAATTTCACACAGGCGAACAACTTTAAAACCGAAATATTTTTACGTCATTCATTTCGAAATGTTCATATTTATTAGAAAATTAATTTTAGGCAGTACACCAGAATTTAATTCGAAAATATTGCGTGTTTGGTACTCGGTATATCAGTTTTTAGGATTTCCTAACAATGGTTTCATTGTTTAAACAATGTATTACGTTTACATTAATTTTACATTTCTAAAAATTCAAACAGGCCAACACCTTTAGAACCGATTAATTTTGACGTCAATCAATTCTAAATGTGCTTATTTATTAGGAAATGAATTTTCAGCCGTGCACCGGAATTTAATTCGAAAATATTGCGTGTTTTGAATTCCTTATATCGGTTTCCAGGATTTCCTAACAATAGTTTCATTGTTTAAACGATGTATTCGGTTTCACTTTATTTTATATTTCTAAAAATTCCCACAGGCGAACAATTTTAAAACCGAAATATTTTTACGTCAATCATTTCGAACAGTGCTTATTTATTGGGAAATTAATTTTCAGCCGTGCACCAGAATTTAATTCGAAAATATTGCGTGTTTTGTATTCGGTATATCAGTTTTCAGGATTTCCTAACCAACAGCTTTAGAACCGATTAATTTTTACGTCATTCATTTCGAAATGTTCTTATTTATTGGAAATTAAGTTTCAGTCGTGCACCAGAATTTAATTCGAAAATATTGCGTGTTTTGTATTCGGTATATCAGTTTTTAGGATTTCCTAACAATGGTTTCATTGTTTAAACAATGTATTAGGTTTACTTTAATTTTACATTTCTAAAAATTCAAACAGTCCAACACCTTTAGAACCGATTAATTTTTACGTCATTCAATTGGAAATGTGCTTATTTATTAGGAAATGAATTTTCAGCCGTGCGCCAGAATTTAATTCGAAAATATTGCGTGTTTTGAATTCGGTATATCAGTTTCCAGGATTTCCTAACAATGGTTTCATTGTTTAAATAATGTATTCGGTTTCGCTTTATTTTACATTTCTAAATAATGACACAGTCGAACAACTTTAAAACCGAAATATTTTTACGTCATTCATTTCGAAATGTGCTTATTTAGTAGGAAATTAATTTTCAACCGTGCACCGGAATTTAATTCAAAAATATAGCGTGTCTTGTATCCGGTACATCAGTTTTCAGGATTTTCTAACAATGGCTTCATTGTTTAAACAATATATTCTTTTTTATTTTATTTTACACTTCTAAAATTTCACACAGGCGAACAACTTTAAAACCGACATATTTTTACGTCATTCATTTCGAAATGTTCATATTTATTAGAAAATTAATTTTAGGCAGTACACCAGAATTTAATTCGAAAATATTGCGTGTTTGGTACTCGGTATATCAGTTTTTAGGATTTCCTAACTATGGTTTCATTGTTTAAACAATGTATTACGTTTACATTAATTTTACATTTCTAAAAATTCAAACAGGCCAACACCTTTAGAACCGATTAATTTTTACGTCATTCAATTGGAAATGTGCTTATTTATTAGGAAATTAATTTTCAGTCGTGCGCCGGAATTTAATTCGAAAATATTGCGTGTTTTGTATTCGGTATATCAGTTTCCAGGATTTCCTAACAATGGTTTCATTGTTTAAACAATGTATTCGGTTTCACTTTATTTTACATTTCTAAAAATACACGCAGGCGAACAACTTTAAAACCGAAATTTTTTTACGTCATTCACTTCGAAATGTGCTTATTTAGTAGGAAATTAATTTTCAGCCGTGCACCGGAATTTAATTCGAAAATATTGCGTGTTTTGTATCCGGTACATCAGTTTTCAAGGTTTCCTAACAATGTTTCATTGTTTAAACAATGTATTCGGTTTTACTTTATTTTACACTACTAAAAATTCACACAGGGGAACAACATTGAAACCGAAATATTTTTACATCAATCATTTCGAAATGTGCTTAGTTATTAGGAAATTAATTTTCAGCCGTGCACCAGAATTTAATTCGAAAATATTGCGTGTTTTGTATTTTGTATATCAGCTTTTAGGATTTCCTAACAATGGTTTCATTGTTTAAACAATGTAAAACTTTTTCATTAATTTTACATTTCTAAAAATTCAAACAGGACGACACGTTTAGAACCGATTAATTTTTACGTCATTCAATTGGAAATGTGCTTATTTATTAGGAAATGCATTTTCAGCCGTGCGCCAGAATTTAATTCGAAAATATTGCGTGTTTTGTATTCGGTATATCAGTTTCCAGGATGTCCTAACAATGGTTTCATTGTTTAAACAATGTATTCGGTTTCACTTTATTTTATATTTCTAAAAATTCCCACAGGCGAACAATTTTAAAACCGAAATATTTTTACGTCAATCATTTCGAAATGGGCTTATTTATTGGGAAATTAATTTTCAGCCGTGCACCAGAATTTAATTCGAAAATATTGCGTGTTTTGTATTCGGTATATCCGTTTTCAGGATTTCCTAACCAACAGCTTTAGAACCGATTAATTTTTACGTCATTCATTTCGAAATGTTCTTATTTATTAGAAATTAATTTTCAGTCGTGCACCAGAATTTAATTCGAAAATATTGCGTGTTTTGTATTCGGTATATCAGTTTTTAGGATTTCCTAACAATGGTTTCATTGTTTAAACAATGTATTAGGTTTACATTAATTTTACATTTCTAAAAATTGAAACAGTCCAACACCTTTAGAACCGATTAATGTTTACGTCATTCAATTGGAAATGTGCTTATTTATTAGGAAATGAATTTTCAGCCGTGCGCCAGAATTTAATTCGAAAATATTGCGTGTTTTGAATTCGGTATATCAGTTTCCAGGATTTCCTAACAATGGTTTCATTGTTTAAACAATGTATTCGGTTTCGCTTTATTTTACATTTCTAAATAATGACACAGTCGAACAACTTTAAAACCGAAATATTTTTACGTCAATCAATTCGAAATGTGCTTATTTATTAGGAAATGAATTTTCAGCCGTGCACCGGAATTTAATTCGAAAATATTGCGTGTTTTCTATTCCTTATATCAGTTTCCAGGATTTCCTAACAATGTTTTCATTGTTTAAACAATGTATTCGGTTTCACTTTATTTTATATTTCTAAAAATTCACACAGGCGAACAACTTTAAAACCGAAATATTTTTACGTCATTCATTTCGAAATGTGCTTGTTTAGTAGGAAATTAATTTTCAACCGTGCACCGGAATTTAATTCTAAAATATAGCGTGTCTTGTATCCGGTACATCAGTTTTCAGGATTTCCTAACAATGGCTTCATTGTTTAAACAATATATTCTGTTTTATTTTATTTTACACTTCTAAAATTTCACACAGGCGAACAACTTTAAAACCGAAATATTTTTACGTCATTCATTTCGAAATGTTCATATTTATTAGAAAATTAATTTTAGGCAGTACACCAGAATTTAATTCGAAAATATTGCGTGTTTGGTACTCGGTATATCAGTTTTTAGGATTTCCTAACAATGGTTTCATTGTTTAAACAATGTATTACGTTTACATTCATTTTACATTTCTAAAAATTCAAACAGGCCAACACATTTAGAACCGATTAATTTTTACGTCATTCAATTGGAAATGTGCTTATTTATTAGGAAATGAATTTTCAGTCGTGCGCCGGAATTTAATTCGAAAATATTGCGTGTTTTGTATTCGGTATATCAGTTTCCAGGGTTTCCTAACAATGGTTTCATTGTTTAAACAATGTATTCGGTTTCACTTTATTTTATATTTCTAAAAATTCACACACGTGAACAACTTTAAAACCGAAATATTTTTACGTCATTCATTTCGAAATGTGCTTATTTAGTAGGAAATTAATTTTCAGCCGTACACCAGAATTTAATTCGAAAATATTGCGTGTTTTGTATTCGGTATATCAGTTTCCAGGATTTCCTAACAATGGTTTCATTGTTTAAACAATGTATTCGGATTCGCTTTATTTTACATTTCTAAATAATCACACAGTCGAACAACTTTAAAACCGAAATATTTTTACGTCAATCATTTCGAAATGTGCTTATTTATTAGGAAATGAATTTTCAGCCGTGCACAGCCGTGCACCGGAATTTAATTCGAAAATATTGCGTGTTTTGTATTCGGTATATCAGTTTCCAGTATTTCCTAACAATGGTTTCATTGTTTAAACAATGTATTCGGTTTCGCTTTATTTTACATTTCTAAATAATCACACAGTCGAACAACTTTAAAACCAAAATATTTTTACGTCAATCATTTCGAAATGTGCTTATTTATTAGGAAATGAATTTTTAGCCGTGCACCGGAATTTATTTCGAAAATATTACATGTTTTGTATTCGGTATATCAGTTTCCAGGATTTCCTAACGATGGTTTCATTGTTTAAACAATGTATTCGGTTTCACTTTATTTTACATTTCTAAAAATGCACGCAGGCGAACAACTTTAAAACCGAAATTTTTTTACGTCATTCACTTCGAAATGTGCTTATTTAGTAGGAAATTAATTTTCAGCCATGCACCGAAATTTAATTCGAAAATATTGCGTGTTTTGTATTCGGTATATCAGTTTTCAGGATTTCCTAACCAACAGCTTTAGAACCGATTAATTTTTACGTCATTCAATTGGAAATGTGCTTATTTATTAGGAAATGAATTTTCAGCCGTGCGCCAGAATTTAATTCGAAAATATTGCGTGTTTTGAATTCGGTATATCAGTTTCCAGGATTTCCTAACAATGGTTTCATCGTTTAAACAATGTATTCGGTTTCGCTTTATTTTACATTTCTAAATAATGACACAGTCGAACAACTTTAAAACCGAAATATTTTTACGTCATTCACTTCGAAATGTGCTTATTTAGTAGGAAATTAATTTTCAGCCGTGCACCGGAATTTAATTCGAAAATATTGCGTGTTTTGTATCCGGTACATCAGTTTTCAAGGTTTCCTAACAATGTTTCATTGTTTAAACAATGTATTCGGTTTTACTTTATTTTACACTACTAAAAATTCACACAGGGGAACAACATTGAAACCGAAATATTTTTACATCAATCATTTCGAAATGTGCTTAGTTATTAGGAAATTAATTTTCAGCCGTGCACCAGAATTTAATTCGAAAATATTGCGTGTTTTGTATTTTGTATATCAGCTTTTAGGATTTCCTAACAATGGTTTCATTGTTTAAACAATGTAAAACTTTTTCATTAATTTTACATTTCTAAAAATTCAAACAGGACAACACGTTTAGAACCGATTAATTTTCACGTCATTCAATTGGAAATGTGCTTATTTATTAGGAAATGCATTTTCAGCCGTGCGCCAGAATTTCATTCGAAAATATTGCGTGTTTTGTATTCGGTATATCAGTTTCCAGGATGTCCTAACAATGGTTTCATTGTTTAAACAATGTATTCGGTTTCACTTTATTTTATATTTCTAAAAATTCCCACAGGCGAACAATTTTAAAACCGAAATATTTCTACGTCATTCATTTCGAAATGTTCTTATTTATTAGAAATTAATTTTCAGTCGTGCACCAGAATTTAATTCGAAAATATTGCGTGTTTTGTATTCGGTATATCAGTTTTTAGGATTTCCTAACAATGGTTTCATTGTTTAAACAATGTAATAGGTTTACATTAATTTTACATTTCTAAAAATTCAAACAGTCCAACACCTTTAGAACCGATTAATTTTTACGTCATTCAATTGGAAATGTGCTTATTTATTAGGAAATGAATTTTCAGCCGTGCGCCAGAATTTAATTCGAAAATATTGCGTGTTTTGAATTCGGTATATCAGTTTCCAGGATTTCCTAACAATGGTTTCATTGTTTAAACAATGTATTCGGTTTCGCTTTATTTTACATTTCTAAATAATGACACAGTCGAACAACATTAAAACCGAAATATTTTTACGTCAATCAATTCGAAATGTGCTTATTTATAAAGGAAATGAATTTTCAGCCGTGCACCGGAATTTAATTCGAAAATATTGCGTGTTTTGTATTCCTTATATCAGTTTCCAGGATTTCCTAACAATGTTTTCATTGTTTAAACAATGTATTCGGTTTCACTTTATTTTATATTTCTAAAAATTCCCACAGGCGAACAATTTTAAAACCGAAATATTTTTACGTCAATCATTTCGAACAGTGCTTATTTATTGGGAAATTAATTTTCAGCCGTGCACCAGAATTTAATTCGAAAATATTGCGTGTTTTGTATTCGGTATATCAGTTTTCAGGATTTCCTAACCAACAGCTTTAGAACCGATTAATTTTTACGTCATTCATTTCGAAATGTTCTTATTTATTAGAAATTAAGTTTCAGTCGTGCACCAGAATTTAATTCGAAAATATTGCGTGTTTTGTATTCGGTATATCAGTTTCCAGGATGTCCTAACAATGGTTTCATTGTTTAAACAATGTATTCGGTTTCACTTTATTTTATATTTCTAAAAATTCCCACAGGCGAACAATTTTAAAACCGAAATATTTTTACGTCAATCATTTCGAAATGTGCTTATTTATTGAGAAATTAATTTTCAGCCGTGCACCAGAATTTAATTCGAAAATATTGCGTGTTTTGTATTCGGTATATCCGTTTTCAGGATTTCCTAACCAACAGCTTTAGAACCGATTAATTTTTACGTCATTCATTTCGAAATGTTCTTATTTATTAGAAATTAATTTTCAGTCGTGCACCAGAATTTAATTCGAAAATATTGCGTGTTTTGTATTCGGTATATCAGTTTTTAGGATTTCCTAACAATGGTTTCATTGTTTAAACAATGTATTAGGTTTACATTAATTTTACATTTCTAAAAATTCAAACAGTCCAACACCTTTAGAACCGATTAATTTTTACGTCATTCAATTGGAAATGTGCTTATTTATTAGGAAATGAATTTTCAGCCGTGCGCCAGAATTTAATTCGAAAATATTGCGTGTTTTGAATTCGGTATATCAGTTTCCAGGATTTCCTAACAATGGTTTCATTGTTTAAACAATGTATTCGGTTTCGCTTTATTTTACATTTCTAAATAATGACACAGTCGAACAACTTTAAAACCGAAATATTTTTACGTCAATCAATTCGAAATGTGCTTATTTATTAGGAAATGAATTTTCAGCCGTGCACCGGAATTTAATTCGAAAATATTGCGTGTTTTGTATTCCTTATATCAGTTTCCAGGATTTCCTAACAATGTTTTCATTGTTTAAACAATGTATTCGGTTTCACTTTATTTTATATTTCTAAAAATTCACACAGGCGAACAACTTTAAAACCGAAATATTTTTACGTCATTCATTTCGAAATGTGCTTATTTAGTAGGAAATTAATTTTCAACCGTGCATCGGAATTTAATTCGAAAATATAGCGTGTCTTGTATCCGGTACATCAGTTTTCAGGATTTCCTAACAATGGCTTCATTGTTTAAACAATATATTCTGTTTTATTTTATTTTACACTTCTAAAATTTCACACAGGCGAACAACTTTAAAACCGAAATATTTTTACGTCATTCATTTCGAAATGTTCATATTTATTAGAAAATTAATTTTAGGCAGTACACCAGAATTTAATTCGAAAATATTGCGTGTTTTGTATTCGGTATATCAGTTTTCAGGATTTCCTAACCAACAGCTTTAGAACCGATTAATTTTTACGTCATTCATTTCGAAATGTTCTTATTTATTGGAAATTAAGTTTCAGTCGTGCACCAGAATTTAATTCGAAAATATTGCGTGTTTTGTATTCGGTATATCAGTTTTTAGGATTTCCTAACAATGGTTTCATTGTTTAAACAATGTATTAGGTTTACTTTAATTTTACATTTCTAAAAATTCAAACAGTCCAACACATTTAGAACCGATTAATTTTTACGTCATTCAATTGGAAATGTGCTTATTTATTAGGAAATGAATTTTCAGCCGTGCGCCAGAATTTAATTCGAAAATATTGCGTGTTTTGAATTCGGTATATCAGTTTCCAGGATTTCCTAACAATGGTTTCATTGTTTAAACAATGTATTCGGTTTCGCTTTATTTTACATTTCTAAATAATGACACAGTCGAACAACTTTAAAACCGAAATATTTTTTCGTCATTCATTTCGAAATGTGCTTATTTAGTAGGAAATTAATTTTCAACCGTGCACCGGAAATTAATTCAAAAATATAGCGTGTCTTGTATCCGGTACATCAGTTTTCAGGATTTTCTAACAATGGCTTCATTGTTTAAACAATATATTCTTTTTTATTTTATTTTACACTTCTAAAATTTCACACAGGCGAACAACTTTAAAACCGACATATTTTTACGTCATTCATTTCGAAATGTTAATATTTATTAGAAAATTAATTTTAGGCAGTACACCAGAATTTAATTCGAAAATATTGCGTGTTTGGTACTCGGTATATCAGTTTTTAGGATTTCCTAACTATGGTTTCATTGTTTAAACAATGTATTACGTTTACATTAATTTTACATTTCTAAAAATTCAAACAGGCCAACACCTTTAGAACCGATTAATTTTTACGTCATTCAATTGGAAATGTGCTTATTTATTAGGAAATTAATTTTCAGTCGTGCGCCGGAATTTAATTCGAAAATATTGCGTGTTTTGTATTCGGTATATCAGTTTCCAGGATTTCCTAACAATGGTTTCATTGTTTAAACAATGTATTCGGTTTCACTTTATTTTACATTTCTAAAAATACACGCAGGCGAACAACTTTAAAACCGAAATTTTTTTACGTCATTCACTTCGAAATGTGCTTATTTAGTAGGAAATTAATTTTCAGCCGTGCACCGGAATTTAATTCGAAAATATTGCGTGTTTTGTATCCGGTACATCAGTTTTCAAGGTTTCCTAACAATGTTTCATTGTTTAAACAATGTATTCGGTTTTACTTTATTTTACACTACTAAAAATTCACACAGGGGAACAACATTGAAACCGAAATATTTTTACATCAATCATTTCGAAATGTGCTTAGTTATTAGGAAATTAATTTTCAGCCGTGCACCAGAATTTAATTCGAAAATATTGCGTGTTTTGTATTTTGTATATCAGCTTTTAGGATTTCCTAACAATGGTTTCATTGTTTAAACAATGTAAAACTTTTTCATTAATTTTACATTTCTAAAAATTCAAACAGGACAACACGTTTAGAACCGATTAATTTTCACGTCATTCAATTGGAAATGTGCTTATTTATTAGGAAATGCATTTTCAGCCGTGCGCCAGAATTTCATTCGAAAATATTGCGTGTTTTGTATTCGGTATATCAGTTTCCAGGATGTCCTAACAATGGTTTCATTGTTTAAACAATGTATTCGGTTTCACTTTATTTTATATTTCTAAAAATTCCCACAGGCGAACAATTTTAAAACCGAAATATTTTTACGTCAATCATTTCGAAATGTGCTTATTTATTGAGAAATTAATTTTCAGCCGTGCACCAGAATTTAATTCGAAAATATTGCGTGTTTTGTATTCGGTATATCAGTTTTCAGGATTTCCTAACCAACAGCTTTAGAACCGATTAATTTTTACGTCATTCATTTCGAAATGTTCTTATTTATTAGAAATTAATTTTCAGTCGTGCACCAGAATTTAATTCGAAAATATTGCGTGTTTTGTATTCGGTATAGCAGTTTTTAGGATTTCCTAACAATGGTTTCATTTTTTAAACAATGTATTAGGTTTACATTAATTTTACATTTCTAAAAATTCAAACAGTCCAACACCTTTAGAACCGATTAATTTTTACGTCATTCAATTGGAAATGTGCTTATTTATTAGGAAATGAATTTTCAGCCGTGCGCCAGAATTTAATTCGAAAATATTACGTGTTTTGAATTCGGTATATCAGTTTCCAGGATTTCCTAACAATGGTTTCATTGTTTAAACAATGTATTCGGTTTCGCTTTATTTTACATTTCTAAATAATGACACAGTCGAACAACTTTAAAACCGAAATATTTTTACGTCAATCAATTCGAAATGTGCTTATTTATTAGGAAATGAATTTTCAGCCGTGCACCGGAATTTAATTCGAAAATATTGCGTGTTTTGTATTCCTTATATCAGTTTCCAGGATTTCCTAACAATGTTTTCATTGTTTAAACAATGTATTCGGTTTCACTTTATTTTATATTTCTAAAAATTCCCACAGGCGAACAATTTTAAAACCGAAATATTTTTACGTCAATCATTTCGAACAGTGCTTATTTATTGGGAAATTAATTTTCAGCCGTGCACCAGAATTTAATTCGAAAATATTGCGTGTTTTGTATTCGGTATATCAGTTTTCAGGATTTCCTAACCAACAGCTTTAGAACCGATTAATTTTTACGTCATTCATTTCGAAATGTTCTTATTTATTAGAAATTAATTTTCAGTCGTGCACCAGAATTTAATTCGAAAATATTGCGTGTTTTGTATTCGGTATAGCAGTTTTTAGGATTTCCTAACAATGGTTTCATTGTTTAAACAATGTATTAGGTTTACATTAATTTTACATTTCTAAAAATTCAAACAGTCCAACACCTTTAGAACCGATTAATTTTTACGTCATTCAATTGGAAATGTGCTTATTTATTAGGAAATGAATTTTCAGCCGTGCGCCAGAATTTAATTCGAAAATATTGCGTGTTTTGAATTCGGTATATCAGTTTCCAGGATTTCCTAACAATGGTTTCATTGTTTAAACAATGTATTCGGTTTCGCTTTATTTTACATTTCTAAATAATGACACAGTCGAACAACTTTAAAACCGAAATATTTTTACGTCAATCAATTCGAAATGTGCTTATTTATTAGGAAATGAATTTTCAGCCGTGCACCGGAATTTAATTCGAAAATATTGCGTGTTTTGTATTCCTTATATCAGTTTCCAGGATTTCCTAACAATGTTTTCATTGTTTAAACAATGTATTCGGTTTCACTTTATTTTATATTTCTAAAAATTCACACAGGCGAACAACTTTAAAACCGAAATATTTTTACGTCATTCATTTCGAAATGTGCTTATTTAGTAGGAAATTAATTTTCAACCGTGCATCGGAATTTAATTCGAAAATATAGCGTGTCTTGTATCCGGTACATCAGTTTTCAGGATTTCCTAACAATGGCTTCATTGTTTAAACAATATATTCTGTTTTATTTTATTTTACACTTCTAAAATTTCACACAGGCGAACAACTTTAAAACCGAAATATTTTTACGTCATTCATTTCGAAATGTTCATATTTATTAGAAAATTAATTTTAGGCAGTACACCAGAATTTAATTCGAAAATATTGCGTGTTTGGTACTCGGTATATCAGTTTTTAGGATTTCCTAACAATGGTTTCATTGTTTAAACAATGTATTACGTTTACATTAATTTTACATTTCTAAAAATTCAAACAGGCCAACACCTTTAGAACCGATTAATTTTTACGTCAATCAATTCTAAATGTGCTTATTTATTAGGAAATGAATTTTCAGCCGTGCACCGGAATTTAATTCGAAAATATTGCGTGTTTTGAATTCCTTATATCGGTTTCCAGGATTTCCTAACAATAGTTTCATTGTTTAAACAATGTATTCGGTTTCACTTTATTTTATATTTCTAAAAATTCCCACAGGCGAACAATTTTAAAACCGAAATATTTTTACGTCAATCATTTCGAACAGTGCTTATTTATTGGGAAATTAATTTTCAGCCGTGCACCAGAATTTAATTCGAAAATATTGCGTGTTTTGTATTCGGTATATCAGTTTTCAGGATTTCCTAACCAACAGCTTTAGAACCGATTAATTTTTACGTCATTCATTTCGAAATGTTCTTATTTATTGGAAATTAAGTTTCAGTCGTGCACCAGAATTTAATTCGAAAATATTGCGTGTTTTGTATTCGGTATATCAGTTTTTAGGATTTCCTAACAATGGTTTCATTGTTTAAACAATGTATTAGGTTTACTTTAATTTTACATTTCTAAAAATTCAAACAGTCCAACACCTTTAGAACCGATTAATTTTTACGTCATTCAATTGGAAATGTGCTTATTTATTAGGAAATGAATTTTCAGCCGTGCGCCAGAATTTAATTCGAAAATATTGCGTGTTTTGAATTCGGTATATCAGTTTCCAGGATTTCCTAACAATGGTTTCATTGTTTAAACAATGTATTCGGTTTCGCTTTATTTTACATTTCTAAATAATGACACAGTCGAACAACTTTAAAACCGAAATATTTTTACGTCATTCATTTCGAAATGTGCTTATTTAGTAGGAAATTAATTTTCAACCGTGCACCGGAATTTAATTCAAAAATATAGCGTGTCTTGTATCCGGTACATCAGTTTTCAGGATTTTCTAACAATGGCTTCATTGTTTAAACAATATATTCTTTTTTATTTTATTTTACACTTCTAAAATTTCACACAGGCGAACAACTTTAAAACCGACATATTTTTACGTCATTCATTTCGAAATGTTCATATTTATTAGAAAATTAATTTTAGGCAGTACACCAGAATTTAATTCGAAAATATTGCGTGTTTGGTACTCGGTATATCAGTTTTTAGGATTTCCTAACTATGGTTTCATTGTTTAAACAATGTAAAACTTTTTCATTAATTTTACATTTCTAAAAATTCAAACAGGACAACACGTTTAGAACCGATTAATTTTTACGTCATTCAATTGGAAATGTGCTTATTTATTAGGAAATGCATTTTCAGCCGTGCGCCAGAATTTAATTCGAAAATATTGCGTGTTTTGTATTCGGTATATCAGTTTCCAGGATGTCCTAACAATGGTTTCATTGTTTAAACAATGTATTCGGTTTCACTTTATTTTATATTTCTAAAAATTCCCACAGGCGAACAATTTTAAAACCGAAATATTTTTACGTCAATCATTTCGAAATGGGCTTATTTATTGGGAAATTAATTTTCAGCCGTGCACCAGAATTTAATTCGAAAATATTGCGTGTTTTGTATTCGGTATATCAGTTTTCAGGATTTCCTAACCAACAGCTTTAGAACCGATTAATTTTTACGTCATTCATTTCGAAATGTTCTTATTTATTAGAAATTAATTTTCAGTCGTGCACCAGAATTTAATTCGAAAATATTGCGTGTTTTGTATTCGGTATATCAGTTTTTAGGATTTCCTAACAATGGTTTCATTGTTTAAACAATGTATTAGGTTTACAGTAATTTTACATTTCTAAAAATTGAAACAGTCCAACACCTTTAGAACCGATTAATGTTTACGTCATTCAATTGGAAATGTGCTTATTTATTAGGAAATGAATTTTCAGCCGTGCGCCAGAATTTAATTCGAAAATATTGCGTGTTTTGAATTCGGTATATCAGTTTCCAGGATTTCCTAACAATGGTTTCATTGTTTAAACAATGTATTCGGTTTCGCTTTATTTTACATTTCTAAATAATGACACAGTCGAACAACTTTAAAACCGAAATATTTTTACGTCATTCATTTCGAAATGTGCTTATTTAGTAGGAAATTAATTTTCAACCGTGCACCGGAATTTAATTCAAAAATATAGCGTGTCTTGTATCCGGTACATCAGTTTTCAGGATTTTCTAACAATGGCTTCATTGTTTAAACAATATATTCTTTTTTATTTTATTTTACACTTCTAAAATTTCACACAGGCGAACAACTTTAAAACCGACATATTTTTACGTCATTCATTTCGAAATGTTCATATTTATTAGAAAATTAATTTTAGGCAGTACACCAGAATTTAATTCGAAAATATTGCGTGTTTGGTACTCGGTATATCAGTTTTTAGGATTTCCTAACTATGGTTTCATTGTTTAAACAATGTAAAACTTTTTCATTAATTTTACATTTCTAAAAATTCAAACAGGACAACACGTTTAGAACCGATTAATTTTTACGTCATTCAATTGGAAATGTGCTTATTTATTAGGAAATGCATTTTCAGCCGTGCGCCAGAATTTAATTCGAAAATATTGCGTGTTTTGTATTCGGTATATCAGTTTCCAGGATGTCCTAACAATGGTTTCATTGTTTAAACAATGTATTCGGTTTCACTTTATTTTATATTTCTAAAAATTCCCACAGGCGAACAATTTTAAAACCGAAATATTTTTACGTCAATCATTTCGAAATGGGCTTATTTATTGGGAAATTAATTTTCAGCCGTGCACCAGAATTTAATTCGAAAATATTGCGTGTTTTGTATTCGGTATATCAGTTTTCAGGATTTCCTAACCAACAGCTTTAGAACCGATTAATTTTTACGTCATTCATTTCGAAATGTTCTTATTTATTAGAAATTAATTTTCAGTCGTGCACCAGAATTTAATTCGAAAATATTGCGTGTTTTGTATTCGGTATATCAGTTTTTAGGATTTCCTAACAATGGTTTCATTGTTTAAACAATGTATTAGGTTTACATTAATTTTACATTTCTAAAAATTGAAACAGTCCAACACCTTTAGAACCGATTAATGTTTACGTCATTCAATTGGAAATGTGCTTATTTATTAGGAAATGAATTTTCAGCCGTGCGCCAGAATTTAATTCGAAAATATTGCGTGTTTTGAATTCGGTATATCAGTTTCCAGGATTTCCTAACAATGGTTTCATTGTTTAAACAATGTATTCGGTTTCGCTTTATTTTACATTTCTAAATAATGACACAGTCGAACAACTTTAAAACCGAAATATTTTTACGTCAATCAATTCGAAATGTGCTTATTTATTAGGAAATGAATTTTCAGCCGTGCACCGGAATTTAATTCGAAAATATTGCGTGTTTTGTATTCCTTATATCAGTTTCCAGGATTTCCTAACAATGTTTTCATTGTTTAAACAATGTATTCGGTTTCACTTTATTTTATATTTCTAAAAATTCACACAGGCGAACAACTTTAAAACCGAAATATTTTTACGTCATTCATTTCGAAATGTGCTTGTTTAGTAGGAAATTAATTTTCAACCGTGCACCGGAATTTAATTCTAAAATATAGCGTGTCTTGTATCCGGTACATCAGTTTTCAGGATTTCCTAACAATGGCTTCATTGTTTAAACAATATATTCTGTTTTATTTTATTTTACACTTCTAAAATTTCACACAGGCGAACAACTTTAAAACCGAAATATTTTTACGTCATTCATTTCGAAATGTTCATATTTATTAGAAAATTAATTTTAGGCAGTACACCAGAATTTAATTCGAAAATATTGCGTGTTTGGTACTCGGTATATCAGTTTTTAGGATTTCCTAACAATGGTTTCATTGTTTAAACAATGTATTACGTTTACATTCATTTTACATTTCTAAAAATTCAAACAGGCCAACACATTTAGAACCGATTAATTTTTACGTCATTCAATTGGAAATGTGCTTATTTATTAGGAAATGAATTTTCAGTCGTGCGCCGGAATTTAATTCGAAAATATTGCGTGTTTTGTATTCGGTATATCAGTTTCCAGGGTTTCCTAACAATGGTTTCATTGTTTAAACAATGTATTCGGTTTCACTTTATTTTATATTTCTAAAAATTCACACACGTGAACAACTTTAAAACCGAAATATTTTTACGTCATTCATTTCGAAATGTGCTTATTTAGTAGGAAATTAATTTTCAGCCGTACACCAGAATTTAATTCGAAAATATTGCGTGTTTTGTATTCGGTATATCAGTTTCCAGGATTTCCTAACAATGGTTTCATTGTTTAAAAAATGTATTCGGATTCGCTTTATTTTACATTTCTAAATAATCACACAGTCGAACAACTTTAAAACCGAAATATTTTTACGTCAATCATTTCGAAATGTGCTTATTTATTAGGAAATGAATTTTCAGCCGTGCACAGCCGTGCACCGGAATTTAATTCGAAAATATTGCGTGTTTTGTATTCGGTATATCAGTTTCCAGTATTTCCTAACAATGGTTTCATTGTTTAAACAATGTATTCGGTTTCGCTTTATTTTACATTTCTAAATAATCACACAGTCGAACAACTTTAAAACCAAAATATTTTTACGTCAATCATTTCGAAATGTGCTTATTTATTAGGAAATGAATTTTTAGCCGTGCACCGGAATTTATTTCGAAAATATTACATGTTTTGTATTCGGTATATCAGTTTCCAGGATTTCCTAACGATGGTTTCATTGTTTAAACAATGTATTCGGTTTCACTTTATTTTACATTTCTAAAAATGCACGCAGGCGAACAACTTTAAAACCGAAATTTTTTTACGTCATTCACTTCGAAATGTGCTTATTTAGTAGGAAATTAATTTTCAGCCATGCACCGGAATTTAATTCGAAAATATTGCGTGTTTTGTATCCGGTACATCAGTTTTCAAGGTTTCCTAACAATGTTTCATTGTTTAAACAATTTATTCGGTTTTACTTTATTTTACACTACTAAAAATTCACACAGGGGAACAACAATGAAACCGAAATATTTTTATATCAATCATTTCGAAATGTGCTTAGTTATTAGGAAATTAATTTTCAGCCGTACACCAGAATTTAATTCGAAAATATTGCTTGTTTGATACTCGGTATATCAGTTTTTAGGATTTCCTAACAATGGTTTCATTGTTTAAGCAATGTATTACGTTTACATTAATTTTACATTTCTAAAAATTCAATCAGGCCAACACCTTTAGAACCGATTAATTTTTACGTCATTCAATTGGAAATGTGCTTATTTATTAGGAAATGAATTTTCAGTCGTGCGCCGGAATTTAATTCGAAAATATTGCGTGTTTTGTATTCGGTATATCAGTTTCCAGGATTTCCTAACAATGGTTTCATTGTTTAAACAATGTATTCGGTTTCACTTTATTTTACATTTCTAAAAATACACGCAGGCGAACAACTTTAAAACCGAAATTTTTTTACGTCATTCACTTCGAAATGTGCTTATTTAGTAGGAAATTAATTTTCAGCCGTGCACCGGAATTTAATTCGAAAATATTGCGTGTTTTGTATCCGGTACATCAGTTTTCAAGGTTTCCTAACAATGTTTCATTGTTTAAACAATGTATTCGGTTTTACTTTATTTTACACTACTAAAAATTCACACAGGGGAACAACATTGAAACCGAAATATTTTTACATCAATCATTTCGAAATGTGCTTAGTTATTAGGAAATTAATTTTCAGCCGTGCACCAGAATTTAATTCGAAAATATTGCGTGTTTTGTATTTTGTATATCAGTTTCCAGGATGTCCTAACAATGGTTTCATTGTTTAAACAATGTATTCGGTTTCACTTTATTTTATATTTCTAAAAATTCCCACAGGCGAACAATTTTAAAACCGAAATATTTTTACGTCAATCATTTCGAAATGGGCTTATTTATTGGGAAATTAATTTTCAGCCGTGCACCAGAATTTAATTCGAAAATATTGCGTGTTTTGTATTCGGTATATCAGTTTTCAGGATTTCCTAACCAACAGCTTTAGAACCGATTAATTTTTACGTCATTCATTTCGAAATGTTCTTATTTATTAGAAATTAATTTTCAGTCGTGCACCAGAATTTAATTCGAAAATATTGCGTGTTTTGTATTCGGTATATCAGTTTTTAGGATTTCCTAACAATGGTTTCATTGTTTAAACAATGTATTAGTTTTACATTAATTTTACATTTCTAAAAATTGAAACAGTCCAACACCTTTAGAACCGATTAATTTTTACGTCATTCAATTGGAAATGTGCTTATTTATTAGGAAATGAATTTTCAGCCGTGCGCCAGAATTTAATTCGAAAATATTGCCTGTTTTGAATTCGGTATATCAGTTTCCAGGATTTCCTAACAATGGTTTCATTGTTTAAACAATGTATTCGGTTTCGCTTTATTTTACATTTCTAAATAATGACACAGTCGAACAACTTTAAAACCGAAATATTTTTACGTCAATCAATTCGAAATGTGCTTATTTATTAGGAAATGAAATTTCAGCCGTGCACCGGAATTTAATTCGAAAATAATGCGTGTTTTGTATTCCTTATATCAGTTTCCAGGATTTCCTAACAATGTTTTCATTGTTTAAAATATGTATTCGGTTTCACTTTATTTTATATTTCTAAAAATTCACACAGGCGAACAACTTTAAAAACGAAATATTTTTACGTCATTCATTTCGAAATGTGCTTGTTTAGTAGGAAATTAATTTTCAACCGTGCACCGGAATTTAATTCTAAAATATAGCGTGTCTTGTATCCCGTACATCAGTTTTCAGGATTTCCTAACAATGGCTTCATTGTTTAAACAATATATTCTGTTTTATTTTATTTTACACTTCTAAAATTTCACACAGGCGAACAACTTTAAAACCGAAATATTTTTACGTCATTCATTTCGAAATGTTCATATTTATTAGAAAATTAATTTTAGGCAGTATACCAGAATTTAATTCGAAAATATTGCGTGTTTGGTACTCGGTATATCAGTTTTTAGGATTTCCTAACAATGGTTTCATTGTTTAAACAATGTATTACGTTTACATTCATTTTACATTTCTAAAAATTCAAACAGGCCAACACATTTAGAACCGATTAATTTTTACGTCATTCAATTGGAAATTTGCTTATTTATTAGGAAATGAATTTTCAGTCGTGCGCCGGAATTTAATTCGAAAATATTGCGTGTTTTGTATTCGGTATATCAGTTTCCAGGGTTTCCTAACAATGGTTTCATTGTTTAAACAATGTATTCGGTTTCACTTTATTTTATATTTCTAAAAATTCACACACGTGAACAACTTTAAAACCGAAATATTTTTACGTCATTCATTTCGAAATGTGCTTATTTAGTAGGAAATTAATTTTCAGCCGTACACCAGAATTTAATTCGAAAATATTGCGTGTTTTGTATTCGGTATATCAGTTTCCAGGATTTCCTAAGAATGGTTTCATTATTTAAACAATGTATTCGGATTCGCTTTATTTTACATTTCTAAATAATCACACAGTCGAACAACTTTAAAACCGAAATATTTTTACGTCAATCATTTCGAAATGTGCTTATTTATTAGGAAATGAATTTTCAGCCGTGCACCGGAATTTAATTCGAAAATATTGCGTGTTTTGTATTCGGTATATCAGTTTCCAGTATTTCCTAACAATGGTTTCATTGTTTAAACAATGTATTCGGTTTCGCTTTATTTTACATTTCTAAATAATCACACAGTCGAACAACTTTAAAACCAAAATATTTTTACTTCAATCATTTCGAAATGTGCTTATTTATTAGGAAATGAATTTTCAGCCGTGCACCGGAATTTATTTCGAAAATATTACATGTTTTGTATTCGGTATATCAGTTTCCAGGATTTCCTAACGATGGTTTCATTGTTTAAACAATGTATTCGGTTTCACTTTATTTTACATTTCTAAAAATGCACGCAGGCGAACAACTTTAAAACCGAAATTTTTTTACGTCATTCACTTCGAAATGTGCTTATTTAGTAGGAAATTAATTTTCAGCCATGCACCGGAATTTAATTCGAAAATATTGCGTGTTTTGTATCCGGTACATCAGTTTTCAAGGTTTCCTAACAATGTTTCATTGTTTAAACAATTTATTCGGTTTTACTTTATTTTACACTACTAAAAATTCACACAGGGGAACAACAATGAAACCGAAATATTTTTACATCAATCATTCCGAAATGTGCTTAGTTATTAGGAAATTAATTTTCAGCCGTACACCAGAATTTAATTCGAAATTATTGCTTGTTTGATACTCGGTATATCAGTTTTTAGGATTTCCTAACAATGGTTTCATTGTTTAAACAATGTATTACGTTTACATTAATTTTACATTTCTAAAAATTCAATCAGGCCAACACCTTTAGAACCGATTAATTTTTACGTCATTCAATTGGAAATGTGCTTATTTATTAGGAAATGAATTTTCAGTCGTGCGCCGGAATTTAATTCGAAAATATTGCGTGTTTTGTATTCGGTATATAAGTTTCCAGGATTTCTTAACAATGGTGTCATTGTTTAAACAATGTATTCGGTTTCACTTTATTTTACATTTCTAAAAATACACGCAGGCGAACAACTTTAAAACCGAAATTATTTTACGTCATTCACTTCGAAATGTGCTTATTTAGTAGGAAATTAATTTTCTGCCGTGCACCGGAATTTAATTCGAAAACATTGCGTGTTTTGTATCCGGTACATCAGTTTTCAAGGTTTCCTAACAATGTTTCATTGTTTAAATAATGTATTCGGTTTTACTTTATTTTACACTACTAAAAATTCAAACAGGCCAACACCTTTAGAACCGATTAATTTTTACGTCAATCAATTCTAAATGTGCTTATTTATTAGGAAATGAATTTTCAGCCGTGCACCGGAATTTAATTCGAAAATATTGCGTGTTTTGAATTCCTTATATCGGTTTCCAGGATTTCCTAACAATAGTTTCATTGTTTAAACAATGTATTCGGTTTCAATTTATTTTATATTTCTAAAAATTCCCACAGGCGAACAATTTTAAAACCGAAATATTTTTACGTCAATCATTTCGAACAGTGCTTATTTATTGGGAAATTAATTTTCAGCTGTGCACCAGAATTTAATTCGAAAATATTGCGTGTTTTGTATTCGGTATATCAGTTTTCAGGATTTCCTAACCAACAGCTTTAGAACCGATTAATTTTTACGTCATTCATTTCGAAATGTTCTTATTTATTAGAAATTAAGTTTCAGTCGTGCACCAGAATTTAATTCGAAAATATTGCGTGTTTTGTATTCGGTATATCAGTTTTTAGGATTTCCTAACAATGGTTTCATTGTTTAAACAATGTATTAGGTTTACTTTAATTTTACATTTCTAAAAATTCAAACAGTCCAACACCTTTAGAACCGATTAATTTTTACGTCATTCAATTGGAAATGTGCTTATTTATTAGGAAATGAATTTTCAGCCGTGCGCCAGAATTTAATTCGAAAATATTGCGTGTTTTGAATTCGGTATATCAGTTTCCAGGATTTCCTAACAATGGTTTCATTGTTTAAACAATGTATTCGGTTTCGCTTTATTTTACATTTCTAAATAATGACACAGTCGAACAACTTTAAAACCGAAATATTTTTACGTCATTCATTTCGAAATGTGCTTATTTAGTAGGAAATTAATTTTCAACCGTGCACCGGAATTTAATTCAAAAATATAGCGTGTCTTGTATCCGGTATATCAGTTTTCAGGATTTTCTAACAATGGCTTCATTGTTTAAACAATATATTCTTTTTTATTTTATTTTACACTTCTAAAATTTCACACAGGCGAACAACTTTAAAACCGACATATTTTTACGTCATTCGTTTCGAAATGTTCATATTTATTAGAAAATTAATTTTAGGCAGTACACCAGAATTTAATTCGAAAATATTGCGTGTTTGGTACTCGGTATATCAGTTTTTAGGATTTCCTAACAATGGTTTCATTGTTTAAACAATGTATTACGTTTACATTAATTTTACATTTCTAAAAATTCAAACAGGCCAACACCTTTAGAACCGATTAATTTTTACGTCATTCAATTGGAAATGTGCTTATTTATTAGGAAATGAATTTTCAGTCGTGCGCCGGAATTTAATTCGAAAATATTGCGTGTTTTGTATTCGGTATATCAGTTTCCAGGATTTCCTAACAATGGTTTCATTGTTTAAACAATGTATTCGGTTTCACTTTATTTTACATTTCTAAAAATACACGCAGGCGAACAACTTTAAAACCGAAATTTTTTTACGTCATTCACTTCGAAATGTGCCTATTTAGTAGGAAATTAATTTTCAGCCGTGCACCGGAATTTAATTCGAAAATATTGCGTGTTTTGTATCCGGTACATCAGTTTTCAAGGTTTCCTAACAATGTTTCATTGTTTAAACAATGTATTCGGTTTTACTTTATTTTACACTACTAAAAATTCACACAGGGGAACAACATTGAAACCGAAATATTTTTACATCAATCATTTCGAAATGTGCTTAGTTATTAGGAAATTAATTTTCAGCCGTGCACCAGAATTTAATTCGAAAATATTGCGTGTTTTGTATTTTGTATATCAGCTTTTAGGATTTCCTAACAATGGTTTCATTGTTTAAACAATGTAAAACTTTTTCATTAATTTTACATTTCTAAAAATTCAAACAGGACAACACGTTTAGAACCGATTAATTTTTACGTCATTCAATTGGAAATGTGCTTATTTATTAGGAAATGCATTTTCAGCCGTGCGCCAGAATTTAATTCGAAAATATTGCGTGTTTTGTATTCGGTATATCAGTTTCCAGGATGTCCTAACAATGGTTTCATTGTTTAAACAATGTATTCGGTTTCACTTTATTTTATATTTCTAAAAATTCCCACAGGCGAACAATTTTAAAACCGAAATATTTTTACGTCAATCATTTCGAAATGGGCTTATTTATTGGGAAATTAATTTTCAGCCGTGCACCAGAATTTAATTCGAAAATATTGCGTGTTTTGTATTCGGTATATCAGTTTTCAGGATTTCCTAACCAACAGCTTTAGAACCGATTAATTTTTACGTCATTCATTTCGAAATGTTCTTATTTATTAGAAATTAATTTTCAGTCGTGCACCAGAATTTAATTCGAAAATATTGCGTGTTTTGTATTCGGTATATCAGTTTTTAGGATTTCCTAACAATGGTTTCATTGTTTAAACAATGTATTAGTTTTACATTAATTTTACATTTCTAAAAATTGAAACAGTCCAACACCTTTAGAACCGATTAATTTTTACGTCATTCAATTGGAAATGTGCTTATTTATTAGGAAATGAATTTTCAGCCGTGCGCCAGAATTTAATTCGAAAATATTGCGTGTTTTGAATTCGGTATATCAGTTTCCAGGATTTCCTAACAATGGTTTCATTGTTTAAACAATGTATTCGGTTTCGCTTTATTTTACATTTCTAAATAATGACACAGTCGAACAACTTTAAAACCGAAATATTTTTACGTCAATCAATTCGAAATGTGCTTATTTATTAGGAAATGAATTTTCAGCCGTGCACCGGAATTTAATTCGAAAATATTGCGTGTTTTGTATTCCTTATATCAGTTTCCAGGATTTCCTAACAATGTTTTCATTGTTTAAACAATGTATTCGGTTTCACTTTATTTTATATTTCTAAAAATTCACACAGGCGAACAACTTTAAAACCGAAATATTTTTACGTCATTCATTTCGAAATGTGCTTGTTTAGTAGGAAATTAATTTTCAACCGTGCACCGGAATTTAATTCTAAAATATAGCGTGTCTTGTATCCGGTACATCAGTTTTCAGGATTTCCTAACAATGGCTTCATTGTTTAAACAATATATTCTGTTTTATTTTATTTTACACTTCTAAAATTTCACACAGGCGAACAACTTTAAAACCGAAATATTTTTACGTCATTCATTTCGAAATGTTCATATTTATTAGAAAATTAATTTTAGGCAGTATACCAGAATTTAATTCGAAAATATTGCGTGTTTGGTACTCGGTATATCAGTTTTTAGGATTTCCTAACAATGGTTTCATTGTTTAAACAATGTATTACGTTTACATTCATTTTACATTTCTAAAAATTCAAACAGGCCAACACATTTAGAACCGATTAATTTTTACGTCATTCAATTGGAAATGTGCTTATTTATTAGGAAATGAATTTTCAGTCGTGCGCCGGAATTTAATTCGAAAATATTGCGTGTTTTGTATTCCTTATATCAGTTTCCAGGATTTCCTAACAATGTTTTCATTGTTTAAACAATGTATTCGGTTTCACTTTATTTTATATTTCTAAAAATTCACACAGGCGAACAACTTTAAAACCGAAATATTTTTACGTCATTCATTTCGAAATGTGCTTGTTTAGTAGGAAATTAATTTTCAACCGTGCACCGGAATTTAATTCTAAAATATAGCGTGTCTTGTATCCGGTACATCAGTTTTCAGGATTTCCTAACAATGGCTTCATTGTTTAAACAATGTATTCAGTTTCACTTTATTTTATATTTCTAAAAATTCACACACGTGAACAACTTTAAAACCGAAATATTTTTAAGTCATTCATTTCGAAATGTGCTTATTTAGTAGGAAATTAATTTTCAGCCGTACACCAGAATTTAATTCGAAAATATTGCGTGTTTTGTATTCGGTATATCAGTTTCCAGGATTTCCTAACAATGGTTTCATTGTTTAAACAATGTATTCGGATTCGCTTTATTTTACATTTCTAAATAATCACACAGTCGAACATCTTTAAAACCGAAATATTTTTACGTCAATCATTTCGAAATGTGCTTATTTATTAGGAAATGAATTTTCAGCCGTGCACCGGAATTTAATTCGAAAATATTGCGTGTTTTGTATTCGGTATATCAGTTTCCAGTATTTCCTAACAATGGTTTCATTGTTTAAACAATGTATTCGGTTTCGCTTTATTTTACATTTCTAAATAATCACACAGTCGAACAACTTTAAAACCAAAATATTTTTACGTCAATCATTTCGAAATGTGCTTATTTATTAGGAAATGAATTTTCAGCCGTGCACCGGAATTTATTTCGAAAATATTACATGTTTTGTATCCGGTATATCAGTTTCCAGGATTTCCTAACGATGGTTTCATTGTTTAAACAATGTATTCGGTTTCACTTTATTTTACATTTCTAAAAATGCACGCAGGCGAACAACTTTAAAACCGAAATTTTTTTACGTCAAGCATTTCGAAATGGGCTTATTTATTGGGAAATTAATTTTCAGCCGTGCACCAGAATTTAATTCGAAAATATTGCGTGTTTTGTATTCGGTATATCAGTTTTCAAGGTTTCCTAACAATGTTTCATTGTTTAAACAATTTATTCGGTTTTACTTTATTTTACACTACTAAAAATTCACACAGGGGAACAACAATGAAACCGAAATATTTTTACATCAATCATTTCGAAATGTGCTTAGTTATTAGGAAATTAATTTTCAGCCGTACACCAGAATTTAATTCGAAAATATTGCTTGTTTGATACTCGGTATATCAGTTTTTAGGATTTCCTAACAATGGTTTCATTGTTTAAACAATGTATTAAGTTTACATTAATTTTACATTTCTAAAAATTCAATCAGGCCAACACCTTTAGAACCGATTAATTTTTACGTCATTCAATTGGAAATGTGCTTATTTATTAGGAAATGAATTTTCAGTCGTGCGCCGGAATTTAATTCGAAAATATTGCGTGTTTTGTATTCGGTATATCAGTTTCCAGGATTTCCTAACAATGGTTTCATTGTTTAAACAATGTATTCGGTTTCACTTTATTTTATATTTCTAAAAATACACGCAGGCGAACAACTTTAAAACCGAAATTTTTTTTACGTCATTCACTTCGAAATGTGCTTATTTAGTAGGAAATTAATTTTCAGCCGTGCACCGGAATTTAATTCGAAAATATTGCGTGTTTTGTATCCGGTACATCAGTTTTCAAAGTTTCCTAACAATGTTTCATTGTTTAAACAATGTATTCGGTTTTACTTTATTTTACACTACTAAAAATTCACACAGGGGAACAACATTGAAACCGAAATATTTTTACATCAATCATTTCGAAATGTGCTTAGTTATTAGGAAATTAATTTTCAGCCGTGCACCAGAATTTAATTCGAAAATATTGCGTGTTTTGTATTTTGTATATCAGTTTCCAGGATGTCCTAACAATGGTTTCATTGTTTAAACAATGTATTCGGTTTCACTTTATTTTATATTTCTAAAAATTCCCACAGGCGAACAATTTTAAAACCGAAATATTTTTACGTCAATCATTTCGAAATGGGCTTATTTATTGGGAAATTAATTTTCAGCCGTGCACCAGAATTTAATTCGAAAATATTGCGTGTTTTGTATTCGGTATATCAGTTTTCAGGATTTCCTAACCAACAGCTTTAGAACCGATTAATTTTTACGTCATTCATTTCGAAATGTTCTTATTTATTAGAAATTAATTTTCAGTCGTGCACCAGAATTTAATTCGAAAATATTGCGTGTTTTGTATTCGGTATATCAGTTTTTAGGATTTCCTAACAATGGTTTCATTGTTTAAACAATGTATTAGGTTTACATTAATTTTACATTTCTAAAAATTGAAACAGTCCAACACCTTTAGAACCGATTAATTTTTACGCCATTCAATTGGAAATGTGCTTATTTATTAGGAAATGAATTTTCAGCCGTGCGCCAGAATTTAATTCGAAAATATTGCGTGTTTTGAATTCGGTATATCAGTTTCCAGGATTTCCTAACAATGTTTTCATTGTTTAAACAATGTATTCGGTTTCACTTTATTTTATATATCTAAAAATTCACACAGGCGAACAACTTTAAAACCGAAATATTTTTACGTCATTCATTTCGAAATGTGCTTATTTAGTAGGAAATTAATTTTCAGCCGTACACCAGAATTTAATTCGAAAATATTGCGTGTTTTGAATTCGGTATATCAGTTTCCAGGATTTCCTAACAATGTTTTCATTGTTTAAACAATGTATTCGGTTTCACTTTATTTTATATTTCTAAAAATTCACACAGGCGAACAACTTTAAAACCGAAATATTTTTACGTCATTCATTTCGAAATGTGCTTGTTTAGTAGGAAATTAATTTTCAACCGTGCACCGGAATTTAATTCTAAAATATAGCGTGTCTTGTATCCGGTACATCAGTTTTCAGGATTTCCTAACAATGGCTTCATTGTTTAAACAATATATTCTGTTTTATTTTATTTTACACTTCTAAAATTTCACACAGGTGAACAACTTTAAAACCGAAATATTTTTACGTCATTCATTTCGAAATGTTCATATTTATTAGAAAATTAATTTTAGGCAGTATACCAGAATTTAATTCGAAAATATTGCGTGTTTGGTACTCGGTATATCAGTTTTTAGGATTTCCTAACAATGGTTTCATTGTTTAAACAATGTATTACGTTTACATTCATTTTACATTTCTAAAAATTCAAACAGGCCAACACATTTAGAACCGATTAATTTTTACGTCATTCAATTGGAAATGTGCTTATTTATTAGGAAATGAATTTTCAGTCGTGCGCCGGAATTTAATTCGAAAATATTGCGTGTTTTGTATTCCTTATATCAGTTTCCAGGATTTCCTAACAATGTTTTCATTGTTTAAACAATGTATTCGGTTTCACTTTATTTTATATTTCTAAAAATTCACACAGGCGAACAACTTTAAAACCGAAATATTTTTACGTCATTCATTTCGAAATGTGCTTGTTTAGTAGGAAATTAATTTTCAACCGTGCACCGGAATTTAATTCTAAAATATAGCGTGTCTTGTATCCGGTACATCAGTTTTCAGGATTTCCTAACAATGGCTTCATTGTTTAAACAATGTATTCAGTTTCACTTTATTTTATATTTCTAAAAATTCACACACGTGAACAACTTTAAAACCGAAATATTTTTAAGTCATTCATTTCGAAATGTGCTTATTTAGTAGGAAATTAATTTTCAGCCGTACACCAGAATTTAATTCGAAAATATTGCGTGTTTTGTATTCGGTATATCAGTTTCCAGGATTTCCTAACAATGGTTTCATTGTTTAAACAATGTATTCGGATTCGCTTTATTTTACATTTCTAAATAATCACACAGTCGAACATCTTTAAAACCGAAATATTTTTACGTCAATCATTTCGAAATGTGCTTATTTATTAGGAAATGAATTTTCAGCCGTGCACCGGAATTTAATTCGAAAATATTGCGTGTTTTGTATTCGGTATATCAGTTTCCAGTATTTCCTAACAATGGTTTCATTGTTTAAACAATGTATTCGGTTTCGCTTTATTTTACATTTCTAAATAATCACACAGTCGAACAACTTTAAAACCAAAATATTTTTACGTCAATCATTTCGAAATGTGCTTATTTATTAGGAAATGAATTTTCAGCCGTGCACCGGAATTTATTTCGAAAATATTACATGTTTTGTATCCGGTATATCAGTTTCCAGGATTTCCTAACGATGGTTTCATTGTTTAAACAATGTATTCGGTTTCACTTTATTTTACATTTCTAAAAATGCACGCAGGCGAACAACTTTAAAACCGAAATTTTTTTACGTCAAGCATTTCGAAATGGGCTTATTTATTGGGAAATTAATTTTCAGCCGTGCACCAGAATTTAATTCGAAAATATTGCGTGTTTTGTATTCGGTATATCAGTTTTCAAGGTTTCCTAACAATGTTTCATTGTTTAAACAATTTATTCGGTTTTACTTTATTTTACACTACTAAAAATTCACACAGGGGAACAACAATGAAACCGAAATATTTTTACATCAATCATTTCGAAATGTGCTTAGTTATTAGGAAATTAATTTTCAGCCGTACACCAGAATTTAATTCGAAAATATTGCTTGTTTGATACTCGGTATATCAGTTTTTAGGATTTCCTAACAATGGTTTCATTGTTTAAACAATGTATTAAGTTTACATTAATTTTACATTTCTAAAAATTCAATCAGGCCAACACCTTTAGAACCGATTAATTTTTACGTCATTCAATTGGAAATGTGCTTATTTATTAGGAAATGAATTTTCAGTCGTGCGCCGGAATTTAATTCGAAAATATTGCGTGTTTTGTATTCGGTATATCAGTTTCCAGGATTTCCTAACAATGGTTTCATTGTTTAAACAATGTATTCGGTTTCACTTTATTTTATATTTCTAAAAATACACGCAGGCGAACAACTTTAAAACCGAAATTTTTTTTACGTCATTCACTTCGAAATGTGCTTATTTAGTAGGAAATTAATTTTCAGCCGTGCACCGGAATTTAATTCGAAAATATTGCGTGTTTTGTATCCGGTACATCAGTTTTCAAAGTTTCCTAACAATGTTTCATTGTTTAAACAATGTATTCGGTTTTACTTTATTTTACACTACTAAAAATTCACACAGGGGAACAACATTGAAACCGAAATATTTTTACATCAATCATTTCGAAATGTGCTTAGTTATTAGGAAATTAATTTTCAGCCGTGCACCAGAATTTAATTCGAAAATATTGCGTGTTTTGTATTTTGTATATCAGTTTCCAGGATGTCCTAACAATGGTTTCATTGTTTAAACAATGTATTCGGTTTCACTTTATTTTATATTTCTAAAAATTCCCACAGGCGAACAATTTTAAAACCGAAATATTTTTACGTCAATCATTTCGAAATGGGCTTATTTATTGGGAAATTAATTTTCAGCCGTGCACCAGAATTTAATTCGAAAATATTGCGTGTTTTGTATTCGGTATATCAGTTTTCAGGATTTCCTAACCAACAGCTTTAGAACCGATTAATTTTTACGTCATTCATTTCGAAATGTTCTTATTTATTAGAAATTAATTTTCAGTCGTGCACCAGAATTTAATTCGAAAATATTGCGTGTTTTGTATTCGGTATATCAGTTTTTAGGATTTCCTAACAATGGTTTCATTGTTTAAACAATGTATTAGGTTTACATTAATTTTACATTTCTAAAAATTGAAACAGTCCAACACCTTTAGAACCGATTAATTTTTACGCCATTCAATTGGAAATGTGCTTATTTATTAGGAAATGAATTTTCAGCCGTGCGCCAGAATTTAATTCGAAAATATTGCGTGTTTTGAATTCGGTATATCAGTTTCCAGGATTTCCTAACAATGTTTTCATTGTTTAAACAATGTATTCGGTTTCACTTTATTTTATATATCTAAAAATTCACACAGGCGAACAACTTTAAAACCGAAATATTTTTACGTCATTCATTTCGAAATGTGCTTATTTAGTAGGAAATTAATTTTCAGCCGTACACCAGAATTTAATTCGAAAATATTGCGTGTTTTGAATTCGGTATATCAGTTTCCAGGATTTCCTAACAATGTTTTCATTGTTTAAACAATGTATTCGGTTTCACTTTATTTTATATTTCTAAAAATTCACACAGGCGAACAACTTTAAAACCGAAATATTTTTACGTCATTCATTTCGAAATGTGCTTGTTTAGTAGGAAATTAATTTTCAACCGTGCACCGGAATTTAATTCTAAAATATAGCGTGTCTTGTATCCGGTACATCAGTTTTCAGGATTTCCTAACAATGGCTTCATTGTTTAAACAATATATTCTGTTTTATTTTATTTTACACTTCTAAAATTTCACACAGGTGAACAACTTTAAAACCGAAATATTTTTACGTCATTCATTTCGAAATGTTCATATTTATTAGAAAATTAATTTTAGGCAGTATACCAGAATTTAATTCGAAAATATTGCGTGTTTGGTACTCGGTATATCAGTTTTTAGGATTTCCTAACAATGGTTTCATTGTTTAAACAATGTATTACGTTTACATTCATTTTACATTTCTAAAAATTCAAACAGGCCAACACATTTAGAACCGATTAATTTTTACGTCATTCAATTGGAAATGTGCTTATTTATTAGGAAATGAATTTTCAGTCGTGCGCCGGAATTTAATTCGAAAATATTGCGTGTTTTGCATTCGGTATATCAGTTTCCAGGGTTTCCTAACAATGGTTTCATTGTTTAAACAATGTATTCGGTTTCACTTTATTTTATATTTCTAAAAATTCACACACGTGAACAACTTTAAAACCGAAATATTTTTACGTCATTCATTTCGAAATGTGCTTATTTAGTAGGAAATTAATTTTCAGCCGTACACCAGAATTTAATTCGAAAATATTGCGTGTTTTGTATTCGGTATATCAGTTTCCAGGATTTCCTAACAATGGTTTCATTGTTTAAACAATGTATTCGGATTCGCTTTATTTTACATTTCTAAATAATCACACAGTCGAACAACTTTAAAACCGAAATATTTTTACGTCAATCATTTCGAAATGTGCTTATTTATTAGGAAAAGAATTTTCAGCCGTGCACCGGAATTTATTTCGAAAATATTACATGTTTTGTATTCGGTATATCAGTTTCCAGGATTTCCTAACGATGGTTTCATTGTTTAAACAATGTATTCGGTTTCACTTTATTTTACATTTCTAAAAATGCACGCAGGCGAACAACTTTAAAACCGAAATTTTTTTACGTCATTCACTACGAAATGTGCTTATTTAGTAGGAAATTAATTTTCAGCCATGCACCGGAATTTAATTCGAAAATATTGCGTGTTTTGTATCCGGTACATCAGTTTTCAAGGTTTCCTAACAATGTTTCATTGTTTAAACAATTTATTCGGTTTTACTTTATTTTACACTACTAAAAATTCACACAGGGGAACAACAATGAAACCGAAATATTTTTACATCAATCATTTCGAAATGTGCTTAGTTATCAGGAAATTAATTTTCAGCCGTACACCAGAATTTAATTCGAAATTATTGCTTGTTTGATACTCGGTATATCAGTTTTTAGGATTTCCTAACAATGGTTTCATTGTTTAAACAATGTATTACGTTTACATTAATTTTACATTTCTAAAAATTCAATCAGGCCAACACCTTTAGAACCGATTAATTTTTACGTCATTCAATTGGAAATGTGCTTATTTATTAGGAAATGAATTTTCAGTCGTGCGCCGGAATTTAATTCGAAAATATTGCGTGTTTTGTATTCGGTATATCAGTTTCCAGGATTTCCGAACAATGGTTTCATTGTTTAAACAATGTATTCGGTTTCACTTTATTTTACATTTCTAAAAATACACGCAGGCGAACAACTTTAAAACCGAAATTTTTTTACGTCATTCACTTCGAAATGTGCTTATTTAGTAGGAAATTAATTTTCAGCCGTGCACCGGAATTTAATTCGAAAATATTGCGTGTTTTGTATCCGGTACATCAGTTTTCAAGGTTTCCTAACAATGTTTCATTGTTTAAACAATGTATTCGGTTTTACTTTATTTTACACTACTAAAAATTCACACAGGGGAACAACATTGAAACCGAAATATTTTTACATCAATCATTTCGAAATGTGCTTAGTTATTAGGAAATTAATTTTCAGCCGTGCACCAGAATTTAATTCGAAAATATTGCGTGTTTTGTATTTTGTATATCAGTTTCCAGGATGTCCTAACAATGGTTTCATTGTTTAAACAATGTATTCGGTTTCACTTTATTTTATATTTCTAAAAATTCCCACAGGCGAACAATTTTAAAACCGAAATATTTTTACGTCAATCATTTCGAAATGGGCTTATTTATTGGGAAATTAATTTTCAGCCGTGCACCAGAATTTAATTCGAAAATATTGCGTGTTTTGTATTCGGTATATCAGTTTTTAGGATTTCCTAACAATGGTTTCATTGTTTAAACAATGTATTACGTTTACATTAATTTTACATTTCTAAAAATTCAATCAGGCCAACACCTTTAGAACCGATTAATTTTTACGTCATTCAATTGGAAATGTGCTTATTTATTAGGAAATGAATTTTCAGTCGTGCGCCGGAATTTAATTCGAAAATATTGCGTGTTTTGTATTCGGTATATCAGTTTCCAGGATTTCCTAACAATGGTTTCATTGTTTAAACAATGTATTCGGTTTCACTTTATTTTACATTTCTAAAAATACACGCAGGCGGACAACTTTAAAACCGAAATTTTTTTACGTCATTCACTTCGAAATGTGCTTATTTAGTAGGAAATTAATTTTCAGCCGTGCACCGGAATTTAATTCGAAAATATTGCGTGTTTTGTATCCGGTACATCAGTTTTCAAGGTTTCCTAACAATGTTTCATTGTTTAAACAATGTATTCGGTTTTACTTTATTTTAAACTACTAAAAATTCACACAGGGGAGCAACATTGAAACCGAAATATTTTTACATCAATCATTTCGAAATGTGCTTAGTTATTAGGAAATTAATTTTCAGCCGTGCACCAGAATTTAATTCGAAAATATTGCGTGTTTTGTATTTTGTATATCAGTTTCCAGGATGTCCTAACAATGGTTTCATTGTTTAAACAATGTATTCGGTTTCACTTTATTTTATATTTCTAAAAATTCCCACAGGCGAACAATTTTAAAACCGAAATATTTTTACGTCAATCATTTCGAAATGGGCTTATTTATTGGGAAATTAATTTTCAGCCGTGCACCAGAATATAATTCGAAAATATTGCGTGTTTTGTATTCGGTATATCAGTTTTCAGGATTTCCTAACCAACAGCTTTAGAACCGATTAATTTTTACGTCATTCATTTCGAAATGTTCTTATTTATTAGAAATTAATTTTCAGTCGTGCACCAGAATTTAATTCGAAAATATTGCGTGTTTTGTATTCGGTATATCAGTTTTTAGGATTTCCTAACAATGGTTTCATTGTTTAAACAATGTATTACGTTTACATTAATTTTACATTTCTAAAAATTCAATCAGGCCAACACCTTTAGAACCGATTAATTTTTACGTCATTCAATTGGAAATGTGCTTATTTATTAGGAAATGAATTTTCAGTCGTGCGCCGGAATTTAATTCGAAAATATTGCGTGTTTTGTATTCGGTATATCAGTTTCCAGGATTTCCTAACAATGGTTTCATTGTTTAAACAATGTATTCGGTTTCACTTTATTTTACATTTCTAAAAATACACGCAGGCGGACAACTTTAAAACCGAAATTTTTTTACGTCATTCACTTCGAAATGTGCTTATTTAGTAGGAAATTAATTTTCAGCCGTGCACCGGAATTTAATTCGAAAATATTGCGTGTTTTGTATCCGGTACATCAGTTTTCAAGGTTTCCTAACAATGTTTCATTGTTTAAACAATGTATTCGGTTTTACTTTATTTTAAACTACTAAAAATTCACACAGGGGAGCAACATTGAAACCGAAATATTTTTACATCAATCATTTCGAAATGTGCTTAGTTATTAGGAAATTAATTTTCAGCCGTGCACCAGAATTTAATTCGAAAATATTGCGTGTTTTGTATTTTGTATATCAGTTTCCAGGATGTCCTAACAATGGTTTCATTGTTTAAACAATGTATTCGGTTTCACTTTATTTTATATTTCTAAAAATTCCCACAGGCGAACAATTTTAAAACCGAAATATTTTTACGTCAATCATTTCGAAATGGGCTTATTTATTGGGAAATTAATTTTCAGCCGTGCACCAGAATATAATTCGAAAATATTGCGTGTTTTGTATTCGGTATATCAGTTTTCAGGATTTCCTAACCAACAGCTTTAGAACCGATTAATTTTTACGTCATTCATTTCGAAATGTTCTTATTTATTAGAAATTAATTTTCAGTCGTGCACCAGAATTTAATTCGAAAATATTGCGTGTTTTGTATTCGGTATATCAGTTTTTAGGATTTCCTAACAATGGTTTCATTGTTTAAACAATGTATTAGGTTTACATTAATTTTACATTTCTAAAAATTGAAACAGTCCAACACCTTTAGAACCGATTAATTTTTACGTCATTCAATTGGAAATGTGCTTATTTATTAGGAAATGAATTTTCAGCCGTGCGCCAGAATTTAATTCGAAAATATTGCGTGTTTTGAATTCGGTATATGAGTTTCCAGGATTTCCTAACAATGTTTTCATTGTTTAAACAATGTATTCGGTTTCACTTTATTTTATATTTCTAAAAATTCACACAGGCGAACAACTTTAAAACCGAAATATTTTTACGTCATTCATTTCGAAATGTGCTTATTTAGTAGGAAATTAATTTTCAGCCGTACACCAGAATTTAATTCGAAAATATTGCGTGTTTTGAATTCGGCATATCAGTTTCCAGGATTTCCTAACAATGTTTTCATTGTTTAAACAATGTATTCGGTTTCACTTTATTTTATATTTCTAAAAATTCACACAGGCGAACAACTTTAAAACCGAAATATTTTTACGTCATTCATTTCGAAATGTGCTTATTTAGTAGGAAATTAATTTTCAACCGTGCACCGGAATTTAATTCGAAAATATAGCGTGTCTTGTATCCGGTACATCAGTTTTCAGGATTTCCTAACAATGGCTTCATTGTTTAAACAATATATTCTGTTTTATTTTATTTTACGCTTCTAAAATTTCACACAGGGGAACAACAATGAAACCGAAATATTTTTACATCAATCATTTCGAAATGTGCTTAGTTATTAGGAAATTAATTTTCAGCCGTACACCAGAATTTAATTCGAAAATATTGCGTGTTTTGAATTCGGTATATCAGTTTCCAGGATTTCCTAACAATGGTTTCATTGTTTAAACAATGTATTCGGTTTCGCTTTATTTTACATTTCTAAATAATGACACAGTCGAACAACTTTAAAACCGAAATATTTTTACGTCAATCAAATCGAAATGTGCTTATTTATTAGGAAATGAATTTTCAGCCGTGCACCGGAATTTAATTCGAAAATATTGCGTGTTTTGTATTCCTTATATCAGTTTCCAGGATTTCCTAACAATGTTTTCATTGTTTAAACAATGTATTCGGTTTCACTTTATTTTATATTTCTAAAAATTCACACAGGCGAACAACTTTAAAACCGAAATATTTTTACGTCAATCATTTCGAAATGTGCTTATTTAGTAGGAAATTAATTTTCAACCGTGAACCGGAATTTAATTCGAAAATATAGCGTGTCTTGTATCCGGTACATCAGTTTTCAGGATTTCCTAACAATGGCTTCATTGTTTAAACAATATATTCTGTTTTATTTTATTTTACACTTCTAAAATTTCACACAGGCGAACAACTTTAAAACCGAAATATTTTTACGTCATTCATTTCGAAATGTTCATATTTATTAGAAAATTAATTTTAGGCAGTACACCAGAATTTAATTCGAAAATATTGCGTGTTTGGTACTCGGTATATCAGTTTTTAGGATTTCCTAACAATGGTTTCATTGTTTAAACAATGTATTACGTTTACATTAATTTTACATTTCTAAAAATTCAAACAGGCCAACACCTTTAGAACCGATTAATTTTTACGTCATTCAATTGGAAATGTGCTTATTTATTAGGAAATGAATTTTCAGTCGGGCGCCAGAATTTAATTCGAAAATATTGCGTGTTTTGTATTCGGTATATCAGTTTCCAGGGTTTCCTAACAATGGTTTCATTGTTTAAACAATGTATTCGGATTCGCTTTATTTTACATTTCTAAATAATCACACAGTCGAACAACTTTAAAACCGAAATATTTTTACGTCAATCATTTCGAAATGTGCTTATTTATTAGGAAATGATTTTTCAGTCGTGCACCGGAATTTAATTCGAAAATATTGCGTGTTTTGTATTCGGTATATCAGTTTCCAGTATTTCCTAACAATGGTTTCATTGTTTAAACAATGTATTCGGTTTCGGTTTATTTTACATTTCTAAATAATCACACAGTCGAACAACTTTAAAACCAAAATATTTTTACCTCAATCATTTCGAAATGTGCTTATTTATTAGGAAATGAATTTTCAGCCGTGCACCGGAATTTATTTCGAAAATATTACATGTTTTGTATTCGGTGTATCAGTTTCCAGGATTTCCTAACGATGGTTTCATTGTTTAAACAATGTATTCGGTTTCACTTTATTTTACATTTCTAAAAATGCACGCAGGCGAACAACTTTAAAACCGAAATTTTTTTACATCATTCACTTCGAAATGTGCTTATTTAGTAGGAAATTAATTTTCAGCCATGCACTGGAATTTAATTCGAAAATATTGCGTGTTTTGTATCCGGTACATCAGTTTTCAAGGTTTCCTAACAATGTTTCATTGTTTAAACAATGTATTCGGTTTTACTTTATTTTACACTACTAAAAATTCACACAGGGGAACAACATTGAAACCGAAATATTTTTACATCAATCATTTCGAAATGTGCTTAGTTATTAGGAAATGCATTTTCAGCCGTGCGCCAGAATTTAATTCGAAAATATTGCGTGTTTTGTATTCGGTATATCAGTTTTCAAGGTTTCCTAACAATGTTTTCATTGTTTAAACAATGTATTCGGTTTCACTTTATTTTATATTTCTAAAAATTCACACAGGCGAACAACTTTAAAACCGAAATATTTTTACATCAATCATTTCGAAATGTGCTTAGTTATTAGGAAATTAATTTTCAGCCGTACACCAGAATTTAATTCGAAAATATTGCTTGTTTGGTACTCGGTATATCAGTTTTTAGGATTTCCTAACAATGGTTTCATTGTTTAAACAATGTATTTCGTTTACATTAATTTTACATTTCTAAAAATTCAATCAGGCCAACACCTTTAGAACCGATTAATTTTTACGTCATTCAATTGGAAATGAGCTTATTTATTAGGAAATGAATTTTCAGTCGTGCGCCGGAATTTAATTCGAAAATATTGCGTGTTTTGTATTCGGTATATCAGTTTCCAGGGTTTCCTAACAATGGTTTCATTGTTTAAACAATGTATTCGGTTTCACTTTATTTTATATTTCTAAAAATTCACACAGGTGAACAACTTTAAAACCGAAATATTTTTACGTCATTCATTTCGAAATGTGCTTATTTAGTAGGAAATTAATTTTCAGCCGTACACCAGAATTTAATTCGAAAATATTGCGTGTTTTGTATTTGGTATATCAGTTTCCAGGATTTCCTAACAATGGTTTCATTGTTTAAACAATGTATTCGGATTCGCTTTATTTTACATTTCTAAATAATCACACAGTCGAACAACTTTAAAACCGAAATATTTTTACGTCAATCATTTCGAAATGTGCTTATTTATTAGGAAATAAATTTTCAGCCGTGCACCGGAATTTAATTCGAAAATATTGCATGTTTTGTATTCGGTATATCAGTTTCCAGGATTTCCTAACGATGGTTTCATTGTTTAAAAAATGTATTCGGTTTCACTTTATTTTACATTTCTAAAAATGCACGCAGGCGAACAACTTTAAAACCGAAATTTTTTTACGTCATTCACTTCGAAATGTGCTTATTTAGTAGGAAATTAATTTTCAACCGTGCACCGGAATTTAATTCGAAAATATAGCGTGTCTTGTTTCCGGTACATCAGTTTTCAGGATTTCCTAACAATGGCTTCATTGTTTAAACAATATATTCTGTTTTATTTTATTTTACACTTCTAAAATTTCACACAGGCGAACAACTTTAAAACCGAAATATTTTTACGTCATTCATTTCGAAATGTGCTTATTTAGTAGGAAATTAATTTTCAACCGTGCACCGGAATTTAATTCGAAAATATAGCGTGTCTTGTATCCGGTACATCAGTTTTCAGGATTTTCTAACAATGGCTTCATTGTTTAAACAATATGTTCTGTTTTATTTTATTTTACACTTCTAAAATTTCACACAGGCGAACAATTTTAAAACCGAAATATTTTTACGTCATTCATTTCGAAATGTTCATATTTATTACAAAATTAATTTTAGGCAGTACACCAGAATTTAATTCGAAAATATTGCGTGTTTTGTATTCGGTATATCAGTTTTCAGGATTTCCTAACCAACACCTTTAGAACCGATTAATTTTTACGTCATTCAATTGGAAATGAGCTTATTTATTAGGAAATGAATTTTCAGTCGTGCGCCGAAATTTAATTCGAAAATATTGCGTGTTTTGTATTCCTTATATCAGTTTCCAGGATTTCCTAACAATGGTTTCATTGTTTAAACAATGTATTCGGTTTCGGTTTATTTTACATTTCTAAATAATCACACAGTCGAACAACTTTAAAACCAAAATATTTTTACCTCAATCATTTCGAAATGTGCTTATTTATTAGGAAATGAATTTTCAGCCGTGCACCGGAATTTATTTCGAAAATATTACATGTTTTGTATTCGGTGTATCAGTTTCCAGGATTTCCTAACGATGGTTTCATTGTTTAAACAATGTATTCGGTTTCACTTTATTTTACATTTCTAAAAATGCACGCAGGCGAACAACTTTAAAACCGAAATTTTTTTACATCATTCACTTCGAAATGTGCTTATTTAGTAGGAAATTAATTTTCAGCCATGCACTGGAATTTAATTCGAAAATATTGCGTGTTTTGTATCCGGTACATCTGTTTTCAAGGTTTCCTAACAATGTTTCATTGTTTAAACAATGTATTCGGTTTTACTTTATTTTACACTACTAAAAATTCACACAGGGGAACAACATTGAAACCGAAATATTTTTACATCAATCATTTCGAAATGTGCTTAGTTATTAGGAAATTAATTTTCAGCCGTACACCAGAATTTAATTCGAAAATATTGCGTGTTTTGAATTCGGTATATCAGTTTCCAGGATTTCCTAACAATGTTTTCATTGTTTAAACAATGTATTCGGTTTCACTTTATTTTATATTTCTAAAAATTCACACAGGCGAACAACTTTAAAACCGAAATATTTTTACGTCATTCATTTCGAAATGTGCTTATTTAGTAGGAAATTAATTTTCAACCGTGCACCGGAATTTAATTCGAAAATATAGCGTGTCTTGTATCCGGTACATCAGTTTTCAGGATTTCCTAACAATGGCTTCATTGTTTAAACAATATATTCTGTTTTATTTTATTTTACACTTCTAAAATTTCACACAGGGGAACAACAATGAAACCGAAATATTTTTACATCAATCATTTCGAAATGTGCTTAGTTATTAGGAAATTAATTTTCAGCCGTACACCAGAATTTAATTCGAAAATATTGCGTGTTTTGAATTCGGTATATCAGTTTCCAGGATTTCCTAACAATGGTTTCATTGTTTAAACAATGTATTCGGTTTCGCTTTATTTTACATTTCTAAATAATGACACAGTCGAACAACTTTAAAACCGAAATATTTTTACGTCAATCAAATCGAAATGTGCTTATTTATTAGGAAATGAATTTTCAGCCGTGCACCGGAATTTAATTCGAAAATATTGCGTGTTTTGTATTCCTTATATCAGTTTCCAGGATTTCCTAACAATGTTTTCATTGTTTAAACAATGTATTCGGTTTCACTTTATTTTATATTTCTAAAAATTCACACAGGCGAACAACTTTAAAACCGAAATATTTTTACGTCAATCATTTCGAAATGTGCTTATTTAGTAGGAAATTAATTTTCAACCGTGAACCGGAATTTAATTCGAAAATATAGCGTGTCTTGTATCCGGTACATCAGTTTTCAGGATTTCCTAACAATGGCTTCATTGTTTAAACAATATATTCTGTTTTATTTTATTTTACACTTCTAAAATTTCACACAGGCGAACAACTTTAAAACCGAAATATTTTTACGTCATTCATTTCGAAATGTTCATATTTATTAGAAAATTAATTTTAGGCAGTACACCAGAATTTAATTCGAAAATATTGCGTGTTTGGTACTCGGTATATCAGTTTTTAGGATTTCCTAACAATGGTTTCATTGTTTAAACAATGTATTACGTTTACATTAATTTTACATTTCTAAAAATTCAAACAGGCCAACACCTTTAGAACCGATTAATTTTTACGTCATTCAATTGGAAATGTGCTTATTTATTAGGAAATGAATTTTCAGTCGGGCGCCAGAATTTAATTCGAAAATATTGCGTGTTTTGTATTCGGTATATCAGTTTCCAGGGTTTCCTAACAATGGTTTCATTGTTTAAACAATGTATTCGGATTCGCTTTATTTTACATTTCTAAATAATCACACAGTCGAACAACTTTAAAACCGAAATATTTTTACGTCAATCATTTCGAAATGTGCTTATTTATTAGGAAATGATTTTTCAGTCGTGCACCGGAATTTAATTCGAAAATATTGCGTGTTTTGTATTCGGTATATCAGTTTCCAGTATTTCCTAACAATGGTTTCATTGTTTAAACAATGTATTCGGTTTCGGTTTATTTTACATTTCTAAATAATCACACAGTCGAACAACTTTAAAACCAAAATATTTTTACCTCAATCATTTCGAAATGTGCTTATTTATTAGGAAATGAATTTTCAGCCGTGCACCGGAATTTATTTCGAAAATATTACATGTTTTGTATTCGGTGTATCAGTTTCCAGGATTTCCTAACGATGGTTTCATTGTTTAAACAATGTATTCGGTTTCACTTTATTTTACATTTCTAAAAATGCACGCAGGCGAACAACTTTAAAACCGAAATTTTTTTACATCATTCACTTCGAAATGTGCTTATTTAGTAGGAAATTAATTTTCAGCCATGCACTGGAATTTAATTCGAAAATATTGCGTGTTTTGTATCCGGTACATCAGTTTTCAAGGTTTCCTAACAATGTTTCATTGTTTAAACAATGTATTCGGTTTTACTTTATTTTACACTACTAAAAATTCACACAGGGGAACAACATTGAAACCGAAATATTTTTACATCAATCATTTCGAAATGTGCTTAGTTATTAGGAAATGCATTTTCAGCCGTGCGCCAGAATTTAATTCGAAAATATTGCGTGTTTTGTATTCGGTATATTAGTTTTCAAGGTTTCCTAACAATGTTTTCATTGTTTAAACAATGTATTCGGTTTCACTTTATTTTATATTTCTAAAAATTCACACAGGCGAACAACTTTAAAACCGAAATATTTTTACATCAATCATTTCGAAATGTGCTTAGTTATTAGGAAATTAATTTTCAGCCGTACACCAGAATTTAATTCGAAAATATTGCTTGTTTGGTACTCGGTATATCAGTTTTTAGGATTTCCTAACAATGGTTTCATTGTTTAAACAATGTATTTCGTTTACATTAATTTTACATTTCTAAAAATTCAATCAGGCCAACACCTTTAGAACCGATTAATTTTTACGTCATTCAATTGGAAATGAGCTTATTTATTAGGAAATGAATTTTCAGTCGTGCGCCGGAATTTAATTCGAAAATATTGCGTGTTTTGTATTCGGTATATCAGTTTCCAGGGTTTCCTAACAATGGTTTCATTGTTTAAACAATGTATTCGGTTTCACTTTATTTTATATTTCTAAAAATTCACACAGGTGAACAACTTTAAAACCGAAATATTTTTACGTCATTCATTTCGAAATGTGCTTATTTAGTAGGAAATTAATTTTCAGCCGTACACCAGAATTTAATTCGAAAATATTGCGTGTTTTGTATTTGGTATATCAGTTTCCAGGATTTCCTAACAATGGTTTCATTGTTTAAACAATGTATTCGGATTCGCTTTATTTTACATTTCTAAATAATCACACAGTCGAACAACTTTAAAACCGAAATATTTTTACGTCAATCATTTCGAAATGTGCTTATTTATTAGGAAATAAATTTTCAGCCGTGCACCGGAATTTAATTCGAAAATATTGCATGTTTTGTATTCGGTATATCAGTTTCCAGGATTTCCTAACGATGGTTTCATTGTTTAAAAAATGTATTCGGTTTCACTTTATTTTACATTTCTAAAAATGCACGCAGGCGAACAACTTTAAAACCGAAATTTTTTTACGTCATTCACTTCGAAATGTGCTTATTTAGTAGGAAATTAATTTTCAACCGTGCACCGGAATTTAATTCGAAAATATAGCGTGTCTTGTTTCCGGTACATCAGTTTTCAGGATTTCCTAACAATGGCTTCATTGTTTAAACAATATATTCTGTTTTATTTTATTTTACACTTCTAAAATTTCACACAGGCGAACAACTTTAAAACCGAAATATTTTTACGTCATTCATTTCGAAATGTGCTTATTTAGTAGGAAATTAATTTTCAACCGTGCACCGGAATTTAATTCGAAAATATAGCGTGTCTTGTATCCGGTACATCAGTTTTCAGGATTTTCTAACAATGGCTTCATTGTTTAAACAATATGTTCTGTTTTATTTTATTTTACACTTCTAAAATTTCACACAGGCGAACAATTTTAAAACCGAAATATTTTTACGTCATTCATTTCGAAATGTTCATATTTATTACAAAATTAATTTTAGGCAGTACACCAGAATTTAATTCGAAAATATTGCGTGTTTTGTATTCGGTATATCAGTTTTCAGGATTTCCTAACCAACACCTTTAGAACCGATTAATTTTTACGTCATTCAATTGGAAATGAGCTTATTTATTAGGAAATGAATTTTCAGTCGTGCGCCGAAATTTAATTCGAAAATATTGCGTGTTTTGTATTCCTTATATCAGTTTCCAGGATTTCCTAACAATGGTTTCATTGTTTAAACAATGTATTCGGTTTCGGTTTATTTTACATTTCTAAATAATCACACAGTCGAACAACTTTAAAACCAAAATATTTTTACCTCAATCATTTCGAAATGTGCTTATTTATTAGGAAATGAATTTTCAGCCGTGCACCGGAATTTATTTCGAAAATATTACATGTTTTGTATTCGGTGTATCAGTTTCCAGGATTTCCTAACGATGGTTTCATTGTTTAAACAATGTATTCGGTTTCACTTTATTTTACATTTCTAAAAATGCACGCAGGCGAACAACTTTAAAACCGAAATTTTTTTACATCATTCACTTCGAAATGTGCTTATTTAGTAGGAAATTAATTTTCAGCCATGCACTGGAATTTAATTCGAAAATATTGCGTGTTTTGTATCCGGTACATCAGTTTTCAAGGTTTCCTAACAATGTTTCATTGTTTAAACAATGTATTCGGTTTTACTTTATTTTACACTACTAAAAATTCACACAGGGGAACAACATTGAAACCGAAATATTTTTACATCAATCATTTCGAAATGTGCTTAGTTATTAGGAAATGCATTTTCAGCCGTGCGTCAGAATTTAATTCGAAAATATTGCGTGTTTTGTATTCGGTATATCAGTTTTCAAGGTTTCCTAACAATGTTTTCATTGTTTAAACAATGTATTCGGTTTCACTTTATTTTATATTTCTAAAAATTCACACAGGCGAACAACTTTAAAACCGAAATATTTTTACATCAATCATTTCGAAATGTGCTTAGTTATTAGGAAATTAATTTTCAGCCGTACACCAGAATTTAATTCGAAATTATTGCTTGTTTGGTACTCGGTATATCAGTTTTTAGGATTTCCTAACAATGGTTTCATTGTTTAAACAATGTATTTCGTTTACATTAATTTTACATTTCTAAAAATTCAATCAGGCCAACACCTTTAGAACCGATTAATTTTTACGTCATTCAATTGGAAATGAGCTTATTTATTAGGAAATGAATTTTCAGTCGTGCGCCGGAATTTAATTCGAAAATATTGCGTGTTTTGTATTCGGTATATCAGTTTCCAGGGTTTCCTAACAATGGTTTCATTGTTTAAACAATGTATTCGGTTTCACTTTATTTTATATTTCTAAAAATTCACACAGGTGAACAACTTTTAAACCGAAATATTTTTACGTCATTCATTTCGAAATGTGCTTATTTAGTAGGAAATTAATTTTCAGCCGTACACCAGAATTTAATTCGAAAATATTGCGTGTTTTGTATTTGGTATATCAGTTTCCAGGATTTCCTAACAATGGTTTCATTGTTTAAACAATGTATTCGGATTCGCTTTATGTTACATTTCTAAATAATCACACAGTCGAACAACTTTAAAACCGAAATATTTTTACGTCAATCATTTCGAAATGTGCTTATTTATTAGGAAATAAATTTTCAGCCGTGCACCGGAATTTAATTCGAAAATATTGCATGTTTTGTATTCGGTATATCAGTTTCCAGGATTTCCTAACGATGGTTTCATTGTTTAAAAAATGTATTCGGTTTCACTTTATTTTACATTTCTAAAAATGCACGCAGGCGAACAACTTTAAAACCGAAATTTTTTTACGTCATTCACTTCGAAATGTGCTTATTTAGTAGGAAATTAATTTTCAACCGTGCACCGGAATTTAATTCGAAAATATAGCGTGTCTTGTTTCCGGTACATCAGTTTTCTGGATTTCCTAACAATGGCTTCATTGTTTAAACAATATATTCTGTTTTATTTTATTTTACACTTCTAAAAATTCACACAGGTGAACAACTTTAAAACCAACATATTTTTACGTCATTCATTTCGAAATGTGCTTATTTAGTAGGAAATTAATTTTCAACCGTGCACCGGAATTTAATTCGAAAATATAGCGTGTCTTGTATCCGGTACATCAGTTTTCAGGATTTCCTAACAATGGCTTCATTGTTTAAACAATATATTCTGTTTTATTTTATTTTACACTTCTAAAATTTCACACAGGCGAACAATTTTAAAACCGAAATATTTTTACGTCATTCATTTCGAAATGTTCATATTTATTAGAAAATTAATTTTAGGCAGTACACCAGAATTTAATTCGAAAATATTGCGTGTTTTGTATTCGGTATATCAGTTTTCAGGATTTCCTAACCAACAGCTTTAGAACCGATTAATTTTTACGTCATTCATTTCGAAATGTTCTTATTTATTAGAAATTAATTTTCAGTCGTGCACCAGAATTTAATTCGAAAATATTGCGTGTTTTGTATTCGGTATATCAGTTTTTAGGATTTCCTGACAATGGTTTCATTGTTTAAACAATGTATTAGGTTTAAATTAATTTTACATTTCTAAAAATTCAAACAGTCCAACACCTTTAGAACCGATTAATTTTTACGTCATTCAATTGGAAATGTGCTTATTTATTAGGAAATGAATTTTCAGCCGTGCGCCAGAATTTAATTCGAAAATATTGCGTGTTTTGAATTCGGTATATCAGTTTCCAGGATTTCCTAACAATGGTTTCATTGTTTAAACAATGTATTCGGTTTCGCTTTATTTTACATTTCTAAATAATGACACAGTCGAACAACTTTAAAACCGAAATATTTTTACGTCAATCAAATCGAAATGTGCTTATTTATTAGGAAATGAATTTTCAGCCGTGCACCGGAATTTAATTCGAAAATATTGCGTGTTTTGTATTCTTTATATCAGTTTCCAGGATTTCCTAACAATGTTTTCATTGTTTAAACAATGTATTCGGTTTCACTTTATTTTATATTTCTAAAAATTCACACAGGCGAACAACTTTAAAACCGAAATATTTTTACGTCAATCATTTCGAAATGTGCTTATTTAGCAGGAAATTAATTTTCAACCGTGAACCGGAATTTAATTCGAAAATATAGCGTGTCTTGTATCCGGTACATCAGTTTTCAGGATTTCCTAACAATGGCTTCATTGTTTAAACAATATATTCTGTTTTATTTTATTTTACACTTCTAAAATTTCACACAGGCGAACAACTTTAAAACCGAAATATTTTTACGTCATTCATTTCGAAATGTTCATATTTATTAGAAAATTAATTTTAGGCAGTACACCAGAATTTAATTCGAAAATATTGCGTGTTTGGTACTCGGTATATCAGTTTTTAGGATTTCCTAACAATGGTTTCATTGTTTAAACAATGTATTACGTTTACATTAATTTTACATTTCTAAAAATTCAATCAGGCCAACACCTTTAGAACCGATTAATTTTTACGTCATTCAATTGGAAATGAGCTTATTTATTAGGAAATGAATTTTCAGTCGTGCGCCGGAATTTAATTCGAAAATATTGCGTGTTTTGTATTCGGTATATCAGTTTCCAGGGTTTCCTAACAATGGTTTCATTGTTTAAACAATGTATTCGGTTTCACTTAATTTTATATTTCTAAAAATTCACACAGGTGAACAACTTTAAAACCGAAATATTTTTACGTCATTCATTTCGAAATGTGCTTATTTAGTAGGAAATTAATTTTCCGCCGTACACCAGAATTTAATTCGAAAATATTGCGTGTTTTGTATTTGGTATATCAGTTTCCAGGATTTCCTAACAATGGTTTCATTGTTTAAACAATGTATTCGGATTCGCTTTATTTTACATTTCTAAATAATCACACAGTCGAACAACTTTAAAACCGAAATATTTTTACGTCAATCATTTCGAAATGTGCTTATTTATTAGGAAATGAATTTTCAGCCGTGCACCGGAATTTAATTCGAAAATATTGCGTGTTTTGTATTCGGTATATCAGTTTCCAGGACTTCCTAACAATGGCTTCATTGTTTAAACAATGTATTCGGTTTCGCTTTATTTTACATTTCTAAATAATCACACAGTCGAACAACTTTAAAACCAAAATATTTTTACGTCAATCATTTCGAAATGTGCTTATTTATTAGGAAATGAATTTTCAGCCGTGCACCGGAATTTAATTCGAAAATATTGCATGTTTTGTATTCGTTATATCAGTTTCCAGGATTTCCTAACGATAGTTTCATTGTTTAAAAAATGTATTCGGTTTCACTTTATTTTACATTTCTAAAAATGCACGCAGGCGAACAACTTTAAAACCGTAATTTTTTTACGTCATTCACTTCGAAATGTGCTTATTTAGTAGGAAATTAATTTTCAACCGTGCACCGGAATTTAATTCGAAAATATAGCGTGTCTTGTATCCGGTACATCACTTTTCAGGATTTCCTAACAATGGCTTCATTGTTTAAACAATATATTCTGTTTTATTTTATTTTACACTTCTAAAATTTCACACAGGCGAACAACTTTAAAACCGAAATATTTTTACGTCATTCATTTCGAAATGTGCTTATTTAGTAGGAAATTAATTTTGAACCGTGCACCGGAATTTAATTCGAAAATATAGCGTGTCTTGTATCCGGTACATCAGTTTTCAGGATTTCCTAAGAATGGCTTCATTGTTTAAACAATATATTCTGTTTTATTTTATTTTACACTTCTAAAATTTCACACAGGCGAACAATTTTAAAACCGAAATATTTTTACGTCATTCATTTCGAAATGTTCATATTTATTAGAAAATTAATTTTAGGCAGTACACCAGAATTTAATTCGAAAATATTGCGTGTTTTGTATTCGGTATATCAGTTTTCAGGATTTCCTAACCAACAGCTTTAGAACCGATTAATTTTTACGTCATTCATTTCGAAATGTTCTTATTTATTAGAAATTAATTTTCAGTCGTGCACCAGAATTTAATTCGAAAATATTGCGTGTTTTGTATTCGGTATATCAGTTTTTAGGATTTCCTGACAATGGTTTCATTGTTTAAACAATGTATTAGGTTTAAATTAATTTTACATTTCTAAAAATTCAAACAGTCCAACACCTTTAGAACCGATTAATTTTTACGTCATTCAATTGGAAATGTGCTTATTTATTAGGAAATGAATTTTCAGCCGTGCGCCAGAATTTAATTCGAAAATATTGCGTGTTTTGAATTCGGTATATCAGTTTCCAGGATTTCCTAACAATGGTTTCATTGTTTAAACAATGTATTCGGTTTCGCTTTATTTTACATTTCTAAATAATGACACAGTCGAACAACTTTAAAACCGAAATATTTTTACGTCAATCAAATCGAAATGTGCTTATTTATTAGGAAATGAATTTTCAGCCGTGCACCGGAATTTAATTCGAAAATATTGCGTGTTTTGTATTCTTTATATCAGTTTCCAGGATTTCCTAACAATGTTTTCATTGTTTAAACAATGTATTCGGTTTCACTTTATTTTATATTTCTAAAAATTCACACAGGCGAACAACTTTAAAACCGAAATATTTTTACGTCAATCATTTCGAAATGTGCTTATTTAGTAGGAAATTAATTTTCAACCGTGAACCGGAATTTAATTCGAAAATATAGCGTGTCTTGTATCCGGTACATCAGTTTTCAGGATTTCCTAACAATGGCTTCATTGTTTAAACAATATATTCTGTTTTATTTTATTTTACACTTCTAAAATTTCACACAGGCGAACAACTTTAAAACAGAAATATTTTTACGTCATTCATTTCGAAATGTTCATATTTATTAGAAAATTAATTTTAGGCAGTACACCAGAATTTAATTCGAAAATATTGCGTGTTTGGTACTCGGTATATCAGTTTTTAGGATTTCCTAACAATGGTTTCATTGTTTAAACAATGTATTACGTTTACATTAATTTTACATTTCTAAAAATTCAAACAGGCCAACACCTTTAGAACCGATTAATTTTTACGTCATTCAATTGGAAATGTGCTTATTTATTAGGAAATGAATTTTCAGTCGTGCGCCAGAATTTAATTCCAAAATATTGCGTGTTTTGTATTCGGTATATCAGTTTCCAGGGTTTCCTAACAAAGGTTTCATTGTTTAAACAATGTATTCGGTTTCACTTTATTTTATATTTCTAAAAATTCACACAGGTGAACAACTTTAAAACTGAAATATTTTTACGTCATTCATTTCGAAATGTGCTTATTTAGTAGGAAATTAATTTTCAGCCGTACACCAGAATTTAATTCGAAAATATTGAGTGTTTTGTATTCGGTATATCAGTTTCCATGATTTCCTAACAATGGTTTCATTGTTTAAACAATGTATTCGGATTCGCTTTATTTTACATTTCTAAATAATCACACAGTCGAACAACTTTAAAACCGAAATATTTTTACGTCAATCATTTCGAAATGTGCTTATTTATTAGGAAATGATTTTTCAGTCGTGCACCGGAATTTAATTCGAAAATATTGCGTGTTTTGTATTCGGTATATCAGTTTCCAGTATTTCCTAACAATGGTTTCATTGTTTAAACAATGTATTCGGTTTCGGTTTATTTTACATTTCTAAATAATCACACAGTCGAACAACTTTAAAACCAAAATATTTTTACGTCAATCATTTCGAAATGTGCTTATTTATTAGGAAATGAATTTTCAGCCGTGCACCGGAATTTATTTCGAAAATATTACATGTTTTGTATTCGGTGTATCAGTTTCAGGATTTCCTAACGATGGTTTCATTGTTTAAACAATGTATTCGGTTTCACTTTATTTTACATTTCTAAAAATGCACGCAGGCGAACAAATTTAAAACCGAAATTTTTTTACATCATTCACTTCGAAATGTGCTTATTTAGTAGGAAATTAATTTTCAGCCATGCACTGGAATTTAATTCGAAAATATTGCGTGTTTTGTATCCGGTACATCAGTTTTCAAGGTTTCCTAACAATGTTTCATTGTTTAAACAATGTATTCGGTTTTACTTTATTTTACACTACTAAAAATTCACACAGGGGAACAACAATGAAACCGAAATATTTTTACATCAATCATTTCGAAATGTGCTTAGTTATTAGGAAATTAATTTTCAGCCGTACACCAGAATTTATTTCGAAAATATTGCTTGTTTGGTACTCGGTAAATCAGTTTTTAGGATTTCCTAACAATGGTTTCATTGTTTAAACAATGTATTACGTTTACATTAATTTTACATTTCTAAAAATTCAATCAGGCCAACACATTTAGAACCGATTAATTTTTACGTCATTCAATTGGAAATGAGCTTATTTATTAGGAAATGAATTTTCAGTCGTGCGCCGGAATTTAATTCGAAAATATTGCGTGTTTTGTATTCGGTGTATCAGTTTTCAAGGTTTCCTAACAATGTTTCATTGTTTAAACAATGTATTCGGTTTTACTTTATTTTATATTTCTAAAAATTCACACAGGTGAACAACTTTAAAACCAACATATTTTTACGTCATTCATTTCGAAATGTGCTTATTTAGTAGGAAATTAATTTTCAGCCGTACACCAGAAATTAATTCGAAAATATTGCGTGTTTTGTATTCGGTATATCAGTTTCCAGTATTTCCTAACAATGGTTTCATTGTTTAAACAATGTATTCGGTTTCACTTTATTTTACATTTCTAAATAATCACAAAGTCGAACAACTTTAAAACCAAAATATTTTTACGTCAATCATTTCGAAATGTGCTTATTTATTAGGAAATGAATTTTCAGCCGTGCACCGGAATTTAATTCGAAAATATTGCGTGTTTTGTATTCGGTATATCAGTTTCCAGGACTTCCTAACAATGGCTTCATTGTTTAAACAATGTATTCGGTTTCGCTTTATTTTACATTTCTAAATAATCACACAGTCGAACAACTTTAAAACCAAAATATTTTTACGTCAATCATTTCGAAATGTGCTTATTTATTAGGAAATGAATTTTCAGCCGTGCACCGGAATTTAATTCGAAAATATTGCATGTTTTGTATTCGTTATATCAGTTTCCAGGATTTCCTAACGATGGTTTCATTGTTTAAAAAATGTATTCGGTTTTACTTTATTTTACATTTCTAAAAATGCACGCAGGCGAACAACTTTAAAACCGAAATTTTTTTACGTCATTCACTCCGAAATGTGCTTATTTAGTAGGAAATTAATTTTCAGCCATGCACCGGAATTTAATTCGAAAATATTGCGTGTTTTGTATCCGGTACATCAGTTTTCAGGATTTCCTAACCAACAGCTTTAGAACCGATTAATTTTTACGTCATTCATTTCGAAATGTTCTTATTTATTAGAAATTAATTTTCAGTCGTGCACCAGAATTTAATTCGAAAATATTGCGTGTTTTGTATTCGGTATATCAGTTTTTAGGATTTCCTGACAATGGTTTCATTGTTTAAACAATGTATTAGGTTTAAATTAATTTTACATTTCTAAAAATTCAAACAGTCCAACACCTTTAGAACCGATTAATTTTTACGTCATTCAATTGGAAATGTGCTTATTTATTAGGAAATGAATTTTCAGCCGTGCGCCAGAATTTAATTCGAAAATATTGCGTGTTTTGAATTCGGTATATCAGTTTCCAGGATTTCCTAACAATGGTTTCATTGTTTAAACAATGTATTCGGTTTCGCTTTATTTTACATTTCTAAATAATGACACAGTCGAACAACTTTAAAACCGAAATATTTTTACGTCAATCAAATCGAAATGTGCTTATTTATTAGGAAATGAATTTTCAGCCGTGCACCGGAATTTAATTCGAAAATATTGCGTGTTTTGTATTCTTTATATCAGTTTCCAGGATTTCCTAACAATGTTTTCATTGTTTAAACAATGTATTCGGTTTCACTTTATTTTATATTTCTAAAAATTCACACAGGCGAACAACTTTAAAACCGAAATATTTTTACGTCAATCATTTCGAAATGTGCTTATTTAGTAGGAAATTAATTTTCAACCGTGAACCGGAATTTAATTCGAAAATATAGCGTGTCTTGTATCCGGTACATCAGTTTTCAGGATTTCCTAACAATGGCTTCATTGTTTAAACAATATATTCTGTTTTATTTTATTTTACACTTCTAAAATTTCACACAGGCGAACAACTTTAAAACAGAAATATTTTTACGTCATTCATTTCGAAATGTTCATATTTATTAGAAAATTAATTTTAGGCAGTACACCAGAATTTAATTCGAAAATATTGCGTGTTTGGTACTCGGTATATCAGTTTTTAGGATTTCCTAACAATGGTTTCATTGTTTAAACAATGTATTACGTTTACATTAATTTTACATTTCTAAAAATTCAAACAGGCCAACACCTTTAGAACCGATTAATTTTTACGTCATTCAATTGGAAATGTGCTTATTTATTAGGAAATGAATTTTCAGTCGTGCGCCAGAATTTAATTCCAAAATATTGCGTGTTTTGTATTCGGTATATCAGTTTCCAGGGTTTCCTAACAAAGGTTTCATTGTTTAAACAATGTATTCGGTTTCACTTTATTTTATATTTCTAAAAATTCACACAGGTGAACAACTTTAAAACTGAAATATTTTTACGTCATTCATTTCGAAATGTGCTTATTTAGTAGGAAATTAATTTTCAGCCGTACACCAGAATTTAATTCGAAAATATTGAGTGTTTTGTATTCGGTATATCAGTTTCCATGATTTCCTAACAATGGTTTCATTGTTTAAACAATGTATTCGGATTCGCTTTATTTTACATTTCTAAATAATCACACAGTCGAACAACTTTAAAACCGAAATATTTTTACGTCAATCATTTCGAAATGTGCTTATTTATTAGGAAATGATTTTTCAGTCGTGCACCGGAATTTAATTCGAAAATATTGCGTGTTTTGTATTCGGTATATCAGTTTCCAGTATTTCCTAACAATGGTTTCATTGTTTAAACAATGTATTCGGTTTCGGTTTATTTTACATTTCTAAATAATCACACAGTCGAACAACTTTAAAACCAAAATATTTTTACGTCAATCATTTCGAAATGTGCTTATTTATTAGGAAATGAATTTTCAGCCGTGCACCGGAATTTATTTCGAAAATATTACATGTTTTGTATTCGGTGTATCAGTTTCCAGGATTTCCTAACGATGGTTTCATTGTTTAAACAATGTATTCGGTTTCACTTTATTTTACATTTCTAAAAATGCACGCAGGCGAACAAATTTAAAACCGAAATTTTTTTACATCATTCACTTCGAAATGTGCTTATTTAGTAGGAAATTAATTTTCAGCCATGCACTGGAATTTAATTCGAAAATATTGCGTGTTTTGTATCCGGTACATCAGTTTTCAAGGTTTCCTAACAATGTTTCATTGTTTAAACAATGTATTCGGTTTTACTTTATTTTACACTACTAAAAATTCACACAGGGGAACAACAATGAAACCGAAATATTTTTACATCAATCATTTCGAAATGTGCTTAGTTATTAGGAAATTAATTTTCAGCCGTACACCAGAATTTATTTCGAAAATATTGCTTGTTTGGTACTCGGTAAATCAGTTTTTAGGATTTCCTAACAATGGTTTCATTGTTTAAACAATGTATTACGTTTACATTAATTTTACATTTCTAAAAATTCAATCAGGCCAACACATTTAGAACCGATTAATTTTTACGTCATTCAATTGGAAATGAGCTTATTTATTAGGAAATAAATTTTCAGTCGTGCGCCGGAATTTAATTCGAAAATATTGCGTGTTTTGTATTCGGTGTATCAGTTTTCAAGGTTTCCTAACAATGTTTCATTGTTTAAACAATGTATTCGGTTTTACTTTATTTTATATTTCTAAAAATTCACACAGGTGAACAACTTTAAAACCAACATATTTTTACGTCATTCATTTCGAAATGTGCTTATTTAGTAGGAAATTAATTTTCAGCCGTACACCAGAAATTAATTCGAAAATATTGCGTGTTTTGTATTCGGTATATCAGTTTCCAGTATTTCCTAACAATGGTTTCATTGTTTAAACAATGTATTCGGTTTCACTTTATTTTACATTTCTAAATAATCACAAAGTCGAACAACTTTAAAACCAAAATATTTTTACGTCAATCATTTCGAAATGTGCTTATTTATTAGGAAATGAATTTTCAGCCGTGCACCGGAATTTAATTCGAAAATATTGCGTGTTTTGTATTCGGTATATCAGTTTCCAGGACTTCCTAACAATGGCTTCATTGTTTAAACAATGTATTCGGTTTCGCTTTATTTTACATTTCTAAATAATCACACAGTCGAACAACTTTAAAACCAAAATATTTTTACGTCAATCATTTCGAAATGTGCTTATTTATTAGGAAATGAATTTTCAGCCGTGCACCGGAATTTAATTCGAAAATATTGCATGTTTTGTATTCGTTATATCAGTTTCCAGGATTTCCTAACGATGGTTTCATTGTTTAAAAAATGTATTCGGTTTTACTTTATTTTACATTTCTAAAAATGCACGCAGGCGAACAACTTTAAAACCGAAATTTTTTTACGTCATTCACTCCGAAATGTGCTTATTTAGTAGGAAATTAATTTTCAGCCATGCACCGGAATTTAATTCGAAAATATTGCGTGTTTTGTATCCGGTACATCAGTTTTCAAGGTTTCCTAACAATGTTTCATTGTTTAAACAATGTATTCGGTTTTACTTTATTTTACACTACTAAAACTTCACACAGGGGAACAACATTGAAACCGAAATATTTTTACATCAATCATTTCGAAATGTGCTTAGTTATTAGGAAATGCATTTTCAGCCGTGCACCGGAATTTAATTCGAAAATATTGCGTGTTTTGTATTCCTTATATCAGTTTCCAGGATTTCCTAACAATGTTTTCATTGTTTAAACAATGTATTCGGTTTCACTTTATTTTATATTTCTAAAAATTCACACAGGCGAACAACTTTAAAACCGAAATATTTTTACGTCAATCATTTCGAAATGTGCTTATTTAGTAGGAAATTAATTTTTAACCGTGAACCGGAATTTAATTCGAAAATATAGTGTGTCTTGTATCCGGTACATCAGTTTTCAGGATTTCCTAACAATGGCTTCATTGTTTAAACAATATATTCTGTTTTATTTTATTTTACACTTCTAAAATTTCACACAGGCGAACAACTTTAAAACCGAAATATTTTTACGTCATTCATTTCGAAATGTTCATATTTATTAGAAAATTAATTTTAGGCAGTACACCAGAATTTAATTCGAAAATATTGCGTGTTTGGTACTCGGTATATCAGTTTTTAGGATTTCCTAACAATGGTTTCATTGTTTAAACAATGTATTACGTTTACATTAATTTTACATTTCTAAAAATTCAAACAGGCCAACACCTTTAGAACCGATTAATTTTTACGTCATTCAATTGGAAATGAGCTTATTTATTAGGAAATGAATTTTCAGTCGTGCGCCGGAATTTAATTCGAAAATATTGCGTGTTTTGTATTCGGTATATCAGTTTTCAAGGTTTCCTAACAATGTTTCATTGTTTAAACAATGTATTCGGTTTTACTTTATTTTACACTACTAAAAATTCACACAGGGGAACAACAATGAAACCGAAATATTTTTACATCAATCATTTCGAAATGTGCTTAGTTATTAGGAAATTAATTTTCAGCCGTACACCAGAATTTAATTCGAAAATATTGCTTGTTTGGTACTCGGTATATCAGTTTTTAGGATTTCCTAACAATGGTTTCATTGTTTAAACAATGTATTACGTTTACATTAATTTTACATTTCTAAAAATTCAATCAGGCCAACACCTTTAGAACCGATTAATTTTTACGTCATTCAATTGGAAATGAGCTTATTTATTAGGAAATGAATTTTCAGTCGTGCGCCGGAATTTAATTCGAAAATATTGCGTGTTTTGTATTCGGTATATCAGTTTCCAGGGTTTCCTAACAATGGTTTCATTGTTTAAACAATGTATTCGGTTTCACTTTATTTTATATTTCTAAAAATTCACACAGGTGAACAACTTTAAAACCAACATATTTTTACGTCATTCATTTCGAAATGTGCTTATTTAGTAGGAAATTAATTTTCAACCGTGCACCGGAATTTAATTCGAAAATATAGCGTGTCTTGTATCCGGTACATCAGTTTTCAGGATTTTCTAACAATGGCTTCATTGTTTAAACAATATATTCTGTTTTATTTTATTTTACACTTCTAAAATTTCACACAGGCGAACAATTTTAAAACCGAAATATTTTTACGTCATTCATTTCGAAATGTTCATATTTATTACAAAATTAATTTTAGGCAGTACACCAGAATTTAATTCGAAAATATTGCGTGTTTTGTATTCGGTATATCAGTTTTCAGGATTTCCTAACCAACAGCTTTAGAACCGATTAATTTTTACGTCATTCATTTCGAAATGTTCTTATTTATTAGAAATTAATTTTCAGTCGTGCACCAGAATTTAATTCGAAAATATTGCGTGTTTTGTATTCGGTATATCAGTTTTTAGGATTTCCTAACAATGGTTTCATTGTTTAAACAATGTATTAGGTTTACATTAATTTTACATTTCTAAAAATTCAAACAGTCCAACACCTTTAGAACCGATTAATTTTTACGTCATTCAATTGGAAATGTGCTTATTTATTAGGAAATGAATTTTCAGCCGTGCGCCAGAATTTAATTCGAAAATATTGCGTGTTTTGAATTCGGTATATCAGTTTCCAGGATTTCCTAACAATGGTTTCATTGTTTAAACAATGTATTCGGTTTCGCTTTATTTTACATTTCTAAATAATGACACAGTCGAACAACTTTAAAACCGAAATATTTTTACGTCAATCAAATCGAAATGTGCTAATTTATTAGGAAATGAATTTTCAGCCGTGAACTGGAATTTAATTCGAAAATATTGCGTGTTTTGTATTCCTTATATCAGTTTCCAGGATTTCCTAACAATGTTTTCATTGTTTAAACAATGTATTCGGTTTCACTTTATTTTATATTTCTAAAAATTCACACAGGCGAACAACTTTAAAACCGAAATATTTTTACGTCAATCATTTCGAAATGTGCTTATTTAGCAGGAAATTAATTTTCAACCGTGAACCGGAATTTAATTCGAAAATATAGCGTGTCTTGTATCCGGTACATCAGTTTTCAGGATTTCCTAACAATGGCTTCATTGTTTAAACAATATATTCTCTTTTATTTTATTTTACACTTCTAAAATTTCACACAGGCGAACAACTTTAAAACCGAAATATTTTTACGTCATTCATTTCGAAATGTTCATATTTATTAGAAAATTAATTTTAGGCAGTACACCAGAATTTAATTCGAAAATATTGCGTGTTTGGTACTCGGTATATCAGTTTTTAGGATTTCCTAACAATGGTTTCATTGTTTAAACAATGTATTACGTTTACATTAATTTTACATTTCTAAAAATTCAATCAGGCCAACACCTTTAGAACCGATTAATTTTTACGTCATTCAATTGGAAATGAGCTTATTTATTAGGAAATGAATTTTCAGTCGTGCGCCGGAATTTAATTCGAAAATATTGCGTGTTTTGTATTTGGTATATCAGTTTCCAGGATTTCCTAACAATGGTTTCATTGTTTAAACAATGTATTCGGATTCGCTTTATTTTACATTTCTAAATAATCACACAGTCGAACAACTTTAAAACCGAAATATTTTTACGTCAATCATTTCGAAATGTGCTTATTTATTAGGAAATGAATTTTCAGCCGTGCACCGGAATTTAATTCGAAAATATTGCGTGTTTTGTATTCGGTATATCAGTTTCCAGGGCTTCCTAACAATGGCTTCATTGTTTAAACAATGTATTCGGTTTCGCTTTATTTTACATTTCTAAATAATCACACAGTCGAACAACTTTAAAACCAAAATATTTTTCCGTCAATCATTTCGAAATGTGCTTATTTATTAGGAAATGAATTTTCAGCCGTGCACCGGAATTTAATTCGAAAATATTGCATGTTTTGTATTCGTTATATCAGTTTCCAGGATTTCCTAACGATAGTTTCATTGTTTAAAAAATGTATTCGGTTTCAATTTATTTTACATTTCTAAAAATGCACGCAGGCGAACAACTTTAAAACCGTAATTTTTTTACGTCATTCACTTCGAAATGTGCTTATTTAGTAGGAAATTAATTTTCAACCGTGCACCGGAATTTAATTCGAAAATATAGCGTGTCTTGTATCCGGTACATCAGTTTTCAGGATTTCCTAACAATGGCTTCATTGTTTAAACAATATATTCTGTTTTATTTTATTTTACACTTCTAAAATTTCACACAGGCGAACAACTTTAAAACCGAAATATTTTTACATCAATCATTTCGAAATGTGCTTAGTTATTAGGAAATTAATTTTCAGCCGTACACCAGAATTTATTTCGAAAATATTGCTTGTTTGGTACTCGGTAAATCAGTTTTTAGGATTTCCTAACAATGGTTTCATTGTTTAAACAATGTATTACGTTTACATTAATTTTACATTTCTAAAAATTCAATCAGGCCAACACATTTAGAACCGATTAATTTTTACGTCATTCAATTGGAAATGAGCTTATTTATTAGGAAATGAATTTTCAGTCGTGCGCCGGAATTTAATTCGAAAATATTGCGTGTTTTGTATTCGGTGTATCAGTTTTCAAGGTTTCCTAACAATGTTTCATTGTTTAAACAATGTATTCGGTTTTACTTTATTTTATATTTCTAAAAATTCACACAGGTGAACAACTTTAAAACCAACATATTTTTACGTCATTCATTTCGAAATGTGCTTATTTAGTAGGAAATTAATTTTCAGCCGTACACCAGAAATTAATTCGAAAATATTGCGTGTTTTGTATTCGGTATATCAGTTTCCAGTATTTCCTAACAATGGTTTCATTGTTTAAACAATGTATTCGGTTTCACTTTATTTTACATTTCTAAATAACCACAAAGTCGAACAACTTTAAAACCAAAATATTTTTACGTCAATCATTTCGAAATGTGCTTATTTATTAGGAAATGAATTTTCAGCCGTGCACCGGAATTTAATTCGAAAATATTGCGTGTTTTGTATTCGGTATATCAGTTTCCAGGACTTCCTAACAATGGCTTCATTGTTTAAACAATGTATTCGGTTTCGCTTTATTTTACATTTCTAAATAATCACACAGTCGAACAACTTTAAAACCAAAATATTTTTACGTCAATCATTTCGAAATGTGCTTATTTATTAGGAAATGAATTTTCAGCCGTGCACCGGAATTTAATTCGAAAATATTGCATGTTTTGTATTCGTTATATCAGTTTCCAGGATTTCCTAACGATGGTTTCATTGTTTAAAAAATGTATTCGGTTTTACTTTATTTTACATTTCTAAAAATGCACGCAGGCGAACAACTTTAAAACCGAAATTTTTTTACGTCATTCACTCCGAAATGTGCTTATTTAGTAGGAAATTAATTTTCAGCCATGCACCGGAATTTAATTCGAAAATATTGCGTGTTTTGTATCCGGTACATCAGTTTTCAGGATTTCCTAACCAACAGCTTTAGAACCGATTAATTTTTACGTCATTCATTTCGAAATGTTCTTATTTATTAGAAATTAATTTTCAGTCGTGCACCAGAATTTAATTCGAAAATATTGCGTGTTTTGTATTCGGTATATCAGTTTTTAGGATTTCCTGACAATGGTTTCATTGTTTAAACAATGTATTAGGTTTAAATTAATTTTACATTTCTAAAAATTCAAACAGTCCAACACCTTTAGAACCGATTAATTTTTACGTCATTCAATTGGAAATGTGCTTATTTATTAGGAAATGAATTTTCAGCCGTGCGCCAGAATTTAATTCGAAAATATTGCGTGTTTTGAATTCGGTATATCAGTTTCCAGGATTTCCTAACAATGGTTTCATTGTTTAAACAATGTATTCGGTTTCGCTTTATTTTACATTTCTAAATAATGACACAGTCGAACAACTTTAAAACCGAAATATTTTTACGTCAATCAAATCGAAATGTGCTTATTTATTAGGAAATGAATTTTCAGCCGTGCACCGGAATTTAATTCGAAAATATTGCGTGTTTTGTATTCTTTATATCAGTTTCCAGGATTTCCTAACAATGTTTTCATTGTTTAAACAATGTATTCGGTTTCACTTTATTTTATATTTCTAAAAATTCACACAGGCGAACAACTTTAAAACCGAAATATTTTTACGTCAATCATTTCGAAATGTGCTTATTTAGTAGGAAATTAATTTTCAACCGTGAACCGGAATTTAATTCGAAAATATAGCGTGTCTTGTATCCGGTACATCAGTTTTCAGGATTTCCTAACAATGGCTTCATTGTTTAAACAATATATTCTGTTTTATTTTATTTTACACTTCTAAAATTTCACACAGGCGAACAACTTTAAAACAGAAATATTTTTACGTCATTCATTTCGAAATGTTCATATTTATTAGAAAATTAATTTTAGGCAGTACACCAGAATTTAATTCGAAAATATTGCGTGTTTGGTACTCGGTATATCAGTTTTTAGGATTTCCTAACAATGGTTTCATTGTTTAAACAATGTATTACGTTTACATTAATTTTACATTTCTAAAAATTCAAACAGGCCAACACCTTTAGAACCGATTAATTTTTACGTCATTCAATTGGAAATGTGCTTATTTATTAGGAAATGAATTTTCAGTCGTGCGCCAGAATTTAATTCCAAAATATTGCGTGTTTTGTATTCGGTATATCAGTTTCCAGGGTTTCCTAACAAAGGTTTCATTGTTTAAACAATGTATTCGGTTTCACTTTATTTTATATTTCTAAAAATTCACACAGGTGAACAACTTTAAAACTGAAATATTTTTACGTCATTCATTTCGAAATGTGCTTATTTAGTAGGAAATTAATTTTCAGCCGTTCACCAGAATTTAATTCGAAAATATTGAGTGTTTTGTATTCGGTATATCAGTTTCCATGATTTCCTAACAATGGTTTCATTGTTTAAACAATGTATTCGGATTCGCTTTATTTTACATTTCTAAATAATCACACAGTCGAACAACTTTAAAACCGAAATATTTTTACGTCAATCATTTCGAAATGTGCTTATTTATTAGGAAATGATTTTTCAGTCGTGCACCGGAATTTAATTCGAAAATATTGCGTGTTTTGTATTCGGTATATCAGTTTCCAGTATTTCCTAACAATGGTTTCATTGTTTAAACAATGTATTCGGTTTCGGTTTATTTTACATTTCTAAATAATCACACAGTCGAACAACTTTAAAACCAAAATATTTTTACGTCAATCATTTCGAAATGTGCTTATTTATTAGGAAATGAATTTTCAGCCGTGCACCGGAATTTATTTCGAAAATATTACATGTTTTGTATTCGGTGTATCAGTTTCCAGGATTTCCTAACGATGGTTTCATTGTTTAAACAATGTATTCGGTTTCACTTTATTTTACATTTCTAAAAATGCACGCAGGCGAACAAATTTAAAACCGAAATTTTTTTACATCATTCACTTCGAAATGTGCTTATTTAGTAGGAAATTAATTTTCAGCCATGCACTGGAATTTAATTCGAAAATATTGCGTGTTTTGTATCCGGTACATCAGTTTTCAAGGTTTCCTAACAATGTTTCATTGTTTAAACAATGTATTCGGTTTTACTTTATTTTACACTACTAAAAATTCACACAGGGGAACAACAATGAAACCGAAATATTTTTACATCAATCATTTCGAAATGTGCTTAGTTATTAGGAAATTAATTTTCAGCCGTACACCAGAATTTATTTCGAAAATATTGCTTGTTTGGTACTCGGTAAATCAGTTTTTAGGATTTCCTAACAATGGTTTCATTGTTTAAACAATGTATTACGTTTACATTAATTTTACATTTCTAAAAATTCAATCAGGCCAACACATTTAGAACCGATTAATTTTTACGTCATTCAATTGGAAATGAGCTTATTTATTAGGAAATGAATTTTCAGTCGTGCGCCGGAATTTAATTCGAAAATATTGCGTGTTTTGTATTCGGTGTATCAGTTTTCAAGGTTTCCTAACAATGTTTCATTGTTTAAACAATGTATTCGGTTTTACTTTATTTTATATTTCTAAAAATTCACACAGGTGAACAACTTTAAAACCAACATATTTTTACGTCATTCATTTCGAAATGTGCTTATTTAGTAGGAAATTAATTTTCAGCCGTACACCAGAAATTAATTCGAAAATATTGCGTGTTTTGTATTCGGTATATCAGTTTCCAGTATTTCCTAACAATGGTTTCATTGTTTAAACAATGTATTCGGTTTCACTTTATTTTACATTTCTAAATAATCACAAAGTCGAACAACTTTAAAACCAAAATATTTTTACGTCAATCATTTCGAAATGTGCTTATTTAGTAGGAAATTAATTTTCAGCCGTGCACCGGAATTTAATTCGAAAATATTGCGTGTTTTGTATTCGGTATATCAGTTTCCAGGACTTCCTAACAATGGCTTCATTGTTTAAACAATGTATTCGGTTTCGCTTTATTTTACATTTCTAAATAATCACACAGTCGAACAACTTTAAAACCAAAATATTTTTACGTCAATCATTTCGAAATGTGCTTATTTATTAGGAAATGAATTTTCAGCCGTGCACCGGAATTTAATTCGAAAATATTGCATGTTTTGTATTCGTTATATCAGTTTCCAGGATTTCCTAACGATGGTTTCATTGTTTAAAAAATGTATTCGGTTTTACTTTATTTTACATTTCTAAAAATGCACGCAGGCGAACAACTTTAAAACCGAAATTTTTTTACGTCATTCACTCCGAAATGTGCTTATTTAGTAGGAAATTAATTTTCAGCCATGCACCGGAATTTAATTCGAAAATATTGCGTGTTTTGTATCCGGTACATCAGTTTTCAAGGTTTCCTAACAATGTTTCATTGTTTAAACAATGTATTCGGTTTTACTTTATTTTACACTACTAAAACTTCACACAGGGGAACAACATTGAAACCGAAATATTTTTACATCAATCATTTCGAAATGTGCTTAGTTATTAGGAAATGCATTTTCAGCCGTGCACCGGAATTTAATTCGAAAATATTGCGTGTTTTGTATTCCTTATATCAGTTTCCAGGATTTCCTAACAATGTTTTCATTGTTTAAACAATGTATTCGGTTTCACTTTATTTTATATTTCTAAAAATTCACACAGGCGAACAACTTTAAAACCGAAATATTTTTACGTCAATCATTTCGAAATGTGCTTATTTAGTAGGAAATTAATTTTCAACCGTGAACCGGAATTTAATTCGAAAATATAGTGTGTCTTGTATCCGGTACATCAGTTTTCAGGATTTCCTAACAATGGCTTCATTGTTTAAACAATATATTCTGTTTTATTTTATTTTACACTTCTAAAATTTCACACAGGCGAACAACTTTAAAACCGAAATATTTTTACGTCATTCATTTCGAAATGTTCATATTTATTAGAAAATTAATTTTAGGCAGTACACCAGAATTTAATTCGAAAATATTGCGTGTTTGGTACTCGGTATATCAGTTTTTAGGATTTCCTAACAATGGTTTCATTGTTTAAACAATGTATTACGTTTACATTAATTTTACATTTCTAAAAATTCAAACAGGCCAACACCTTTAGAACCGATTAATTTTTACGTCATTCAATTGGAAATGTGCTTATTTATTAGGAAATGAATTTTCAGTCGTGCGCCAGAATTTAATTCGAAAATATTGCGTGTTTTGTATTCGGTATATCAGTTTCCAGGGTTTCCTAACAAAGGTTTCATTGTTTAAACAATGTATTCGGTTTCACTTTATTTTATATTTCTAAAAATTCACACAGGTGAACAACTTTAAAACTGAAATATTTTTACGTCATTCATTTCGAAATGTGCTTATTTAGTAGGAAATTAATTTTCAGCCGTACACCAGAAATTAATTCGAAAATATTGCGTGTTTTGTATTCGGTATATCAGTTTCCAGTATTTCCTAACAATGGTTTCATTGTTTAAACAATGTATTCGGTTTCGGTTTATTTTACATTTTTAAATAATCACACAGTCGAACAACTTTAAAACCAAAATATTTTTACGTCAATCATTTCGAAATGTGCTTATTTATTAGGAAATGAATTTTCAGCCGTGCACCGGAATTTATTTCGAAAATATTACATGTTTTGTATTCGGTGTATCAGTTTCCAGGATTTCCTAACGATGGTTTCATTGTTTAAACAATGTATTCGGTTTCACTTTATTTTACATTTCTAAAAATGCACGCAGGCGAACAACTTTAAAACCGAAATTTTTTTACATCATTCACTTCGAAATGTGCTTATTTAGTAGGAAATTAATTTTCAGCCATGCACTGGAATTTAATTCGAAAATATTGCGTGTTTTGTATCCGGTACATCAGCTTTCAAGGTTTCCTAACAATGTTTCATTGTTTAAACAATGTATTCGGTTTTACTTTATTTTACACTACTAAAAATTCACACAGGGGAACAACAATGAAACCGAAATATTTTTACATCAATCATTTCGAAATGTGCTTAGTTATTAGGAAATTAATTTTCAGCCGTACACCAGAATTTAATTCGAAAATATTGCTTGTTTGGTACTCGGTATATCAGTTTTTAGGATTTCCTAACAATGGTTTCATTGTTTAAACAATGTATTACGTTTACATTAATTTTACATTTCTAAAAATTCAATCAGGCCAACACCTTTAGAACCGATTAATTTTTACGTCATTCAATTGGAAATGAGCTTATTTATTAGGAAATGGATTTTCAGTCGTGCGCCGGAATTTAATTCGAAAATATTGCGTGTTTTGTATTCGGTATATCAGTTTCCAGGGTTTCCTAACAATGGTTTCATTGTTTAAACAATGTATTCGGTTTCACTTTATTTTATATTTCTAAAAATTCACACAGGTGAACAACTTTAAAACCAACATATTTTTACGTCATTCATTTCGAAATGTGCTTATTTAGTAGGAAATTAATTTTCAACCGTGCACCGGAATTTAATTCGAAAATATAGCGTGTCTTGTATCCGGTACATCAGTTTTCAGGATTTTCTAACAATGGCTTCATTGTTTAAACAATATATTCTGTTTTATTTTATTTTACACTTCTAAAATTTCACACAGGCGAACAATTTTAAAACCGAAATATTTTTACGTCATTCATTTCGAAATGTTCATATTTATTACAAAATTAATTTTAGGCAGTACACCAGAATTTAATTCGAAAATATTGCGTGTTTTGTATTCGGTATATCAGTTTTCAGGATTTCCTAACCAACAGCTTTAGAACCGATTAATTTTTACGTCATTCATTTCGAAATGTTCTTATTTATTAGAAATTAATTTTCAGTCGTGCACCAGAATTTAATTCGAAAATATTGCGTGTTTTGTATTCGGTATATCAGTTTTTAGGATTTCCTAACAATGGTTTCATTGTTTAAACAATGTATTAGGTTTACATTAATTTTACATTTCTAAAAATTCAAACAGTCCAACACCTTTAGAACCGATTAATTTTTACGTCATTCAATTGGAAATGTGCTTATTTATTAGGAAATGAATTTTCAGCCGTGCGCCAGAATTTAATTCGAAAATATTGCGTGTTTTGAATTCGGTATATCAGTTTCCAGGATTTCCTAACAATGGTTTCATTGTTTAAACAATGTATTCGGTTTCGCTTTATTTTACATTTCTAAATAATGACACAGTCGAACAACTTTAAAACCGAAATATTTTTACGTCAATCATTTCGAAATGTGCTTATTTATTAGGAAATGAATTTTCAGCCGTGCACCGGAATTTAATTCGAAAATATTGCGTGTTTTGTATTCGGTATATCAGTTTCCAGGGCTTCCTAACAATGGCTTCATTGTTTAAACAATGTATTCGGTTTCGCTTTATTTTACATTTCTAAAATTTCACACAGGCGAACAACTTTAAAACCGTAATTTTTTTACGTCATTCACTTCGAAATGTGCTTATTTAGTAGGAAATTAATTTTCAACCGTGCACCGGAATTTAATTCGAAAATATAGCGTGTCTTGTATCCGGTACATCAGTTTTCAGGATTTCCTAACAATGGCTTCATTGTTTAAACAATATATTCTGTTTTATTTTATTTTACACTTCTAAAATTTCACACAGGCGAACAACTTTAAAACCGAAATATTTTTACGTCATTCATTTCGAAATGTGCTTATTTAGTAGGAAATTAATTTTGAACCGTGCACCGGAATTTAATTCGAAAATATAGCGTGTCTTGTATCCGGTACATCAGTTTTCAGGATTTCCTATCAATGGCTTCATTGTTTAAACAATATATTCTGTTTTATTTTATTTTACACTTCTAAAATTTCACACAGGCGAACAATTTTAAAACCGAAATATTTTTACGTCATTCATTTCGAAATGTTCATATTTATTAGAAAATTAATTTTAGGCAGTACACCAGAATTTAATTCGAAAATATTGCGTGTTTTGTATTCGGTATATCAGTTTTCAGGATTTCCTAACCAACAGCTTTAGAACCGATTAATTTTTACGTCATTCATTTCGAAATGTTCTTATTTATTAGAAATTAATTTTCAGTCGTGCACCAGAATTTAATTCGAAAATATTGCGTGTTTTGTATTCGGTATATCAGTTTTTAGGATTTCCTGACAATGGTTTCATTGTTTAAACAATGTATTAGGTTTAAATTAATTTTACATTTCTAAAAATTCAAACAGTCCAAACCTTTAGAACCGATTAATTTTTACGTCATTCGATTGGAAATGTGCTTATTTATTAGGAAATTAATTTTCAGCCGTGCGCCAGAATTTAATTCGAAAATATTGCGTGTTTTGAATTCGGTATATCAGTTTCCAGGATTTCCTAACAATGGTTTCATTGTTTAAACAATGTATTCGGTTTCGCTTTATTTTACATTTCTAAATAATGACACAGTCGAACAACTTTAAAACCGAAATATTTTTACGTCAATCAAATCGAAATGTGCTTATTTATTAGGAAGTGAATTTTCAGCCGTGCACCGGAATTTAATTCGAAAATATTGCGTGTTTTGTATTCTTTATATCAGTTTCCAGGATTTCCTAACAATGTTTTCATTGTTTAAACAATGTATTCGGTTTCACTTTATTTTATATTTCTAAAAATTCACACAGGCGAACAACTTTAAAACCGAAATATTTTTACGTCAATCATTTCGAAATGTGCTTATTTAGTAGGAAATTAATTTTCAACCGTGAACCGGAATTTAATTCGAAAATATAGCGTGTCTTGTATCCGGTACATCAGTTTTCAGGATTTCCTAACAATGGCTTCATTGTTTAAACAATATATTCTGTTTTATTTTATTTTACACTTCTAAAATTTCACACAGGCGAACAACTTTAAAACAGAAATATTTTTACGTCATTCATTTCGAAATGTTCATATTTATTAGAAAATTAATTTTAGGCAGTACACCAGAATTTAATTCGAAAATATTGCGTGTTTGGTACTCGGTATATCAGTTTTTAGGATTTCCTAACAATGGTTTCATTGTTTAAACAATGTATTACGTTTACATTAATTTTACATTTCTAAAAATTCAAACAGGCCAACACCTTTAGAACCGATTAATTTTTACGTCATTCAATTGGAAATGTGCTTATTTATTAGGAAATGAATTTTCAGTCGTGCGCCAGAATTTAATTCCAAAATATTGCGTGTTTTGTATTCGGTATATCAGTTTCCAGGGTTTCCTAACAAAGGTTTCATTGTTTAAACAATGTATTCGGTTTCACTTTATTTTATATTTCTAAAAATTCACACAGGTGAACAACTTTAAAACTGAAATACTTTTACGTCATTCATTTCGAAATGTGCTTATTTAGTAGGAAATTAATTTTCAGCCGTACACCAGAATTTAATTCGAAAATATTGAGTGTTTTGTATTCGGTATATCAGTTTCCATGATTTCCTAACAATGGTTTCATTGTTTAAACAATGTATTCGGATTCGCTTTATATTACATTTCTAAATAATCACACAGTCGAACAACTTTAAAACCGAAATATTTTTACGTCAATCATTTCGAAATGTGCTTATTTATTAGGAAATGATTTTTCAGTCGTGCACCGGAATTTAATTCGAAAATATTGCGTGTTTTGTATTCGGTATATCAGTTTCCAGTATTTCCTAACAATGGTTTCATTGTTTAAACAATGTATTCGGTTTCGGTTTATTTTACATTTCTAAATAATCACACAGTCGAACAACTTTAAAACCAAAATATTTTTACGTCAATCATTTCGAAATGTGCTTATTTATTAGGAAATGAATTTTCAGCCGTGCACCGGAATTTATTTCGAAAATATTACATGTTTTGTATTCGGTGTATCAGTTTCCAGGATTTCCTAACGATGGTTTCATTGTTTAAACAATGTATTCGGTTTCACTTTATTTTACATTTCTAAAAATGCACGCAGGCGAACAACTTTAAAACCGAAATTTTTTTACATCATTCACTTCGAAATGTGCTTATTTAGTAGGAAATTAATTTTCAGCCATGCACTGGAATTTAATTCGAAAATATTGCGTGTTTTGTATCCGGTACATCAGTTTTCAAGGTTTCCTAACAATGTTTCATTGTTTAAACAATGTATTCGGTTTTACTTTATTTTACACTACTAAAAATTCACACAGGGGAACAACAATGAAACCGAAATATTTTTACATCAATCATTTCGAAATGTGCTTAGTTATTAGGAAATTAATTTTCAGCCGTACACCAGAATTTATTTCGAAAATATTGCTTGTTTGGTACTCGGTATATCAGTTTTTAGGATTTCCTAACAATGGTTTCATTGTTTAAACAATGTATTACGTTTACATTAATTTTACATTTCTAAAAATTCAATCAGGCCAACACCTTTAGAACCGATTAATTTTTACGTCATTCAATTGGAAATGAGCTTATTTATTAGGAAATGAATTTTCAGTCGCGCGCCGGAATTTAATTCGAAAATATTGCGTGTTTTGTATTCGGTATATCAGTTTCCAGGGTTTCCTAACAATGGTTTCATTGTTTAAACAATGTATTCGGTTTCACTTTATTTTATATTTCTAAAAATTCACACAGGTGAACAACTTTAAAACCGAAATATTTTTACGTCATTCATTTCGAAATGTGCTTATTTAGTAGGAAATTAATTTTCAGCCGTGCACCAGAATTTAATTCGAAAATATTGCGTGTTTTGTATTTGGTATATCAGTTTCCAGGATTTCCTAACAATGGATTCATTGTTTAAACAATGTATTCGGATTCGCTTTATTTTACATTTCTAAATAATCACACAGTCGAACAACTTTAAAACCGAAATATTTTTACGTCAATCATTTAGAAATGTGCTTATTTATTAGGAAATGAATTTTCAGCCGTGCACCGGAATTTAATTCGAAAATATTGCGTGTTTTGTATTCGGTATATCAGTTTCCAGTATTTCCTAACAATGGTTTCATTGTTTAAACAATGTATTCGGTTTCACTTTATTTTACATTTCTAAATAATCACAAAGTCGAACAACTTTAAAACCAAAATATTTTTACGTCAATCATTTCGAAATGTGCTTATTTATTAGGAAATGAATTTTCAGCCGTGCACCGGAATTTAATTCGAAAATATTGCGTGTTTTGTATTCGGTATATCAGTTTCCAGGACTTCCTAACAATGGCTTCATTGTTTAAACAATGTATTCGGTTTCGCTTTATTTTACATTTCTAAATAATCACACAGTCGAACAACTTTAAAACCAAAATATTTTTACGTCAATCATTTCGAAATGTGCTTATTTATTAGGAAATGAATTTTCAGCCGTGCACCGGAATTTAATTCGAAAATATTGCATGTTTTGTATTCGTTATATCAGTTTCCAGGATTTCCTAACGATGGTTTCATTGTTTAAAAAATGTATTCGGTTTTACTTTATTTTACATTTCTAAAAATGCACGCAGGCGAACAACTTTAAAACCGAAATTTTTTTACGTCATTCACTCCGAAATGTGCTTATTTAGTAGGAAATTAATTTTCAGCCATGCACCGGAATTTAATTCGAAAATATTGCGTGTTTTGTATCCGGTACATCAGTTTTCAAGGTTTCCTAACAATGTTTCATTGTTTAAACAATGTATTCGGTTTTACTTTATTTTACACTACTAAAACTTCACACAGGGGAACAACATTGAAACCGAAATATTTTTACATCAATCATTTCGAAATGTGCTTAGTTATTAGGAAATGCATTTTCAGCCGTGCACCGGAATTTAATTCGAAAATATTGCGTGTTTTGTATTCCTTATATCAGTTTCCAGGATTTCCTAACAATGTTTTTATTGTTTAAACAATGTATTCGGTTTCACTTTATTTTATATTTCTAAAAATTCACACAGGCGAACAACTTTAAAACCGAAATATTTTTACGTCAATCATTTCGAAATGTGCTTATTTAGTAGGAAATTAATTTTCAACCGTGAACCGGAATTTAATTCGAAAATATAGTGTGTCTTGTATCCGGTACAACAGTTTTCAGGATTTCCTAACAATGGCTTCATTGTTTAAACAATATATTCTGTTTTATTTTATTTTACACTTCTAAAATTTCACACAGGCGAACAACTTTAAAACCGAAATATTTTTACGTCATTCATTTCGAAATGTTCATATTTATTAGAAAATTAATTTTAGGCAGTACACCAGAATTTAATTCGAAAATATTGCGTGTTTGGTACTCGGTATATCAGTTTTTAGGATTTCCTAACAATGGTTTCATTGTTTAAACAATGTATTACGTTTACATTAATTTTACATTTCTAAAAATTCAAACAGGCCAACACCTTTAGAACCGATTAATTTTTACGTCATTCAATTGGAAATGTGCTTATTTATTAGGAAATGAATTTTCAGTCGTGCGCCAGAATTTAATTCGAAAATATTGCGTGTTTTGTATTCGGTATATCAGTTTCCATGATTTCCTAACAATGGTTTCATTGTTTAAACAATGTATTCGGATTCGCTTTATTTTACATTTCTAAATAATCACACAGTCGAACAACTTTAAAATCGAAATATTTTTACGTCAATCATTTCGAAATGTGCTTATTTATTAGGAAATGATTTTTCAGTCGTGCACCGGAATTTAATTCGAAAATATTGCGTGTTTTTTATTCGGTATATCAGTTTCCAGTATTTCCTAACAATGGTTTCATTGTTTAAACAATGTATTCGGTTTCGGTTTATTTTACATTTCTAAATAATCACAAAGTCGAACAACTTTAAAACCAAAATATTTTTACGTCAATCATTTCGAAATGTGCTTATTTATTAGGAAATGAATTTTCAGCCGTGCACCGGAATTTATTTCGAAAATATTACATGTTTTGTATTCGGTGTATCAGTTTCCAGGATTTCCTAACGATGGTTTCATTGTTTAAACAATGTATTCGGTTTCACTTTATTTTACATTTCTAAAAATGCACGCAGGCGAACAACTTTAAAACCGAAATTTTTTTACATCATTCACTTCGAAATGTGCTTATTTAGTAGGAAATTAATTTTCAGCCATGCACTGGAATTTAATTCGAAAATATTGCGTGTTTTGTATCCGGTACATCAGTTTTCAAGGTTTCCTAACAATGTTTCATTGTTTAAACAATGTATTCGGTTTTACTTTATTTTACACTACTAAAAATTCACACAGGGGAACAACAATGAAACCGAAATATTTTTACATCAATCATTTCGAAATGTGCTTAGTTATTAGGAAATTAATTTTCAGCCGTACACCAGAATTTAATTCGAAAATATTGCTTGTTTGGTACTCGGTATATCAGTTTTTAGGATTTCCTAACAATGGTTTCATTGTTTAAACAATGTATTACGTTTACATTAATTTTACATTTCTAAAAATTCAATCAGGCCAACACCTTTAGAACCGATTAATTTTTACGTCATTCAATTGGAAATGAGCTTATTTATTAGGAAATGAATTTTCAGTCGTGCGCCGGAATTTAATTCGAAAATATTGCGTGTTTTGTATTCGGTATATCAGTTTCCAGGGTTTCCTAACAATGGTTTCATTGTTTAAACAATGTATTCGGTTTCACTTTATTTTATATTTCTAAAAATTCACACAGGTGAACAACTTTAAAACCAAAATATTTTTACGTCAATCATTTCGAAATGTGCTTATTTATTAGGAAATGAATTTTCAGCCGTGCACCGGAATTTAATTCGAAAATATTGCGTGTTTTGTATTCGGTATATGAGTTTCCAGGACTTCCTAACAATGGCTTCATTGTTTAAACAATGTATTCGGTTTCGCTTTATTTTACATTTCTAAATAATCACACAGTCGAACAACTTTAAAACCAAAATATTTTTACGTCAATCATTTCGAAATGTGCTTATTTATTAGGAAATGAATTTTCAGCCGTGCACCGGAATTTAATTCGAAAATATTGCATGTTTTGTATTCGTTATATCAGTTTCCAGGATTTCCTAACGATGGTTTCATTGTTTAAAAAATGTATTCGGTTTTACTTTATTTTACATTTCTAAAAATGCACGCAGGCGAACAACTTTAAAACCGAAATTTTTTTACGTCATTCACTCCGAAATGTGCTTATTTAGTAGGAAATTAATTTTCAGCCATGCACCGGAATTTAATTCGAAAATATTGCGTGTTTTGTATCCGGTACATCAGTTTTCAAGGTTTCCTAACAATGTTTCATTGTTTAAACAATGTATTCGGTTTTACTTTATTTTACACTACTAAAACTTCACACAGGGGAACAACATTGAAACCGAAATATTTTTACATCAATCATTTCGAAATGTGCTTAGTTATTAGGAAATGCATTTTCAGCCGTGCACCGGAATTTAATTCGAAAATATTGCGTGTTTTGTATTCCTTATATCAGTTTCCAGGATTTCCTAACAATGTTTTCATTGTTTAAACAATGTATTCGGTTTCACTTTATTTTATATTTCTAAAAATTCACACAGGCGAACAACTTTAAAACAGAAATATTTTTACGTCATTCATTTCGAAATGTTCATATTTATTAGAAAATTAATTTTAGGCAGTACACCAGAATTTAATTCGAAAATATTGCGTGTTTGGTACTCGGTATATCAGTTTTTAGGATTTCCTAACAATGGTTTCATTGTTTAAACAATGTATTACGTTTACATTAATTTTACATTTCTAAAAATTCAAACAGGCCAACACCTTTAGAACCGATTAATTTTTACGTCATTCAATTGGAAATGTGCTTATTTATTAGGAAATGAATTTTCAGTCGTGCGCCAGAATTTAATTCCAAAATATTGCGTGTTTTGTATTCGGTATATCAGTTTCCAGGGTTTCCTAACAAAGGTTTCATTGTTTAAACAATGTATTCGGTTTCACTTTATTTTATATTTCTAAAAATTCACACAGGTGAACAACTTTAAAACTGAAATATTTTTACGTCATTCATTTCGAAATGTGCTTATTTAGTAGGAAATTAATTTTCAGCCGTACACCAGAATTTAATTCGAAAATATTGAGTGTTTTGTATTCGGTATATCAGTTTCCATGATTTCCTAACAATGGTTTCATTGTTTAAACAATGTATTCGGATTCGCTTTATATTACATTTCTAAATAATCACACAGTCGAACAACTTTAAAACCGAAATATTTTTACGTCAATCATTTCGAAATGTGCTTATTTATTAGGAAATGATTTTTCAGTCGTGCACCGGAATTTAATTCGAAAATATTGCGTGTTTTGTATTCGGTATATCAGTTTCCAGTATTTCCTAACAATGGTTTCATTGTTTAAACAATGTATTCGGTTTCGGTTTATTTTACATTTCTAAATAATCACACAGTCGAACAACTTTAAAACCAAAATATTTTTACGTCAATCATTTCGAAATGTGCTTATTTATTAGGAAATGAATTTTCAGCCGTGCACCGGAATTTATTTCGAAAATATTACATGTTTTGTATTCGGTGTATCAGTTTCCAGGATTTCCTAACGATGGTTTCATTGTTTAAACAATGTATTCGGTTTCACTTTATTTTACATTTCTAAAAATGCACGCAGGCGAACAACTTTAAAACCGAAATTTTTTTACATCATTCACTTCGAAATGTGCTTATTTAGTAGGAAATTAATTTTCAGCCATGCACTGGAATTTAATTCGAAAATATTGCGTGTTTTGTATCCGGTACATCAGTTTTCAAGGTTTCCTAACAATGTTTCATTGTTTAAACAATGTATTCGGTTTTACTTTATTTTACACTACTAAAAATTCACACAGGGGAACAACAATGAAACCGAAATATTTTTACATCAATCATTTCGAAATGTGCTTAGTTATTAGGAAATTAATTTTCAGCCGTACACCAGAATTTATTTCGAAAATATTGCTTGTTTGGTACTCGGTATATCAGTTTTTAGGATTTCCTAACAATGGTTTCATTGTTTAAACAATGTATTACGTTTACATTAATTTTACATTTCTAAAAATTCAATCAGGCCAACACCTTTAGAACCGATTAATTTTTACGTCATTCAATTGGAAATGAGCTTATTTATTAGGAAATGAATTTTCAGTCGTGCGCCGGAATTTAATTCGAAAATATTGCGTGTTTTGTATTCGGTATATCAGTTTCCAGGGTTTCCTAACAATGGTTTCATTGTTTAAACAATGTATTCGGTTTCACTTTATTTTATATTTCTAAAAATTCACACAGGTGAACAACTTTAAAACCGAAATATTTTTACGTCATTCATTTCGAAATGTGCTTATTTAGTAGGAAATTAATTTTCAGCCGTGCACCAGAATTTAATTCGAAAATATTGCGTGTTTTGTATTTGGTATATCAGTTTCCAGGATTTCCTAACAATGGATTCATTGTTTAAACAATGTATTCGGATTCGCTTTATTTTACATTTCTAAATAATCACACAGTCGAACAACTTTAAAACCGAAATATTTTTACGTCAATCATTTCGAAATGTGCTTATTTATTAGGAAATGAATTTTCAGCCGTGCACCGGAATTTAATTCGAAAATATTGCGTGTTTTGTATTCGGTATATCAGTTTCCAGTATTTCCTAACAATGGTTTCATTGTTTAAACAATGTATTCGGTTTCACTTTATTTTACATTTCTAAATAATCACAAAGTCGAACAACTTTAAAACCAAAATATTTTTACGTCAATCATTTCGAAATGTGCTTATTTATTAGGAAATGAATTTTCAGCCGTGCACCGGAATTTAATTCGAAAATATTGCGTGTTTTGTATTCGGTATATCAGTTTCCAGGACTTCCTAACAATGGCTTCATTGTTTAAACAATGTATTCGGTTTCGCTTTATTTTACATTTCTAAATAATCACACAGTCGAACAACTTTAAAATCAAAATATTTTTACGTCAATCATTTCGAAATGTGCTTATTTATTAGGAAATGAATTTTCAGCCGTGCACCGGAATTTAATTCGAAAATATTGCATGTTTTGTATTCGTTATATCAGTTTCCAGGATTTCCTAACGATGGTTTCATTGTTTAAAAAATGTATTCGGTTTTACTTTATTTTACATTTCTAAAAATGCACGCAGGCGAACAACTTTAAAACCGAAATTTTTTTACGTCATTCACTCCGAAATGTGCTTATTTAGTAGGAAATTAATTTTCAGCCATGCACCGGAATTTAATTCGAAAATATTGCGTGTTTTGTATCCGGTACATCAGTTTTCAAGGTTTCCTAACAATGTTTCATTGTTTAAACAATGTATTCGGTTTTACTTTATTTTACACTACTAAAACTTCACACAGGGGAACAACATTGAAACCGAAATATTTTTACATCAATCATTTCGAAATGTGCTTAGTTATTAGGAAATGCATTTTCAGCCATGCACCGGAATTTAATTCGAAAATATTGCGTGTTTTGTATTCCTTATATCAGTTTCCAGGATTTCCTAACAATGTTTTTATTGTTTAAACAATGTATTCGGTTTCACTTTATTTTATATTTCTAAAAATTCACACAGGCGAACAACTTTAAAACCGAAATATTTTTACGTCAATCATTTCGAAATGTGCTTATTTAGTAGGAAATTAATTTTCAACCGTGAACCGGAATTTAATTCGAAAATATAGTGTGTCTTGTATCCGGTACAACAGTTTTCAGGATTTCCTAACAATGGCTTCATTGTTTAAACAATATATTCTGTTTTATTTTATTTTACACTTCTAAAATTTCACACAGGCGAACAACTTTAAAACCGAAATATTTTTACGTCATTCATTTCGAAATGTTCATATTTATTAGAAAATTAATTTTAGGCAGTACACCAGAATTTAATTCGAAAATATTGCGTGTTTGGTACTCGGTATATCAGTTTTTAGGATTTCCTAACAATGGTTTCATTGTTTAAACAATGTATTACGTTTACATTAATTTTACATTTCTAAAAATTCAAACAGGCCAACACCTTTAGAACCGATTAATTTTTACGTCATTCAATTAGAAATGTGCTTATTTATTAGGAAATGAATTTTCAGTCGTGCGCCAGAATTTAATTCGAAAATATTGCGTGTTTTGTATTCGGTATATCAGTTTCCAGGGTTTCCTAACAAAGGTTTCATTGTTTAAACAATGTATTCGGTTTCACTTTATTTTATATTTCTAAAAATTCACACAGGTGAACAACTTTAAAACTGAAATATTTTTACGTCATTCATTTCGAAATGTGCTTATTTAGTAGGAAATTAATTTTCAGCCGTACACCAGAAATTAATTCGAAAATATTGCGTGTTTTGTATTCGGTATATCAGTTTCCATGATTTCCTAACAATGGTTTCATTGTTTAAACAATGTATTCGGATTCGCTTTATTTTACATTTCTAAATAATCACACAGTCGAACAACTTTAAAATCGAAATATTTTTACGTCAATCATTTCGAAATGTGCTTATTTATTAGGAAATGATTTTTCAGTCGTGCACCGGAATTTAATTCGAAAATATTGCGTGTTTTTTATTCGGTATATCAGTTTCCAGTATTTCCTAACAATGGTTTCATTGTTTAAACAATGTATTCGGTTTCGGTTTATTTTACATTTCTAAATAATCACAAAGTCGAACAACTTTAAAACCAAAATATTTTTACGTCAATCATTTCGAAATGTGCTTATTTATTAGGAAATGAATTTTCAGCCGTGCACCGGAATTTATTTCGAAAATATTACATGTTTTGTATTCGGTGTATCAGTTTCCAGGATTTCCTAACGATGGTTTCATTGTTTAAACAATGTATTCGGTTTCACTTTATTTTACATTTCTAAAAATGCACGCAGGCGAACAACTTTAAAACCGAAATTTTTTTACATCATTCACTTCGAAATGTGCTTATTTAGTAGGAAATTAATTTTCAGCCATGCACTGGAATTTAATTCGAAAATATTGCGTGTTTTGTATCCGGTACATCAGTTTTCAAGGTTTCCTAACAATGTTTCATTGTTTAAACAATGTATTCGGTTTTACTTTATTTTACACTACTAAAAATTCACACAGGGGAACAACAATGAAACCGAAATATTTTTACATCAATCATTTCGAAATGTGCTTAGTTATTAGGAAATTAATTTTCAGCCGTACACCAGAATTTAATTCGAAAATATTGCTTGTTTGGTACTCGGTATATCAGTTTTTAGGATTTCCTAACAATGGTTTCATTGTTTAAACAATGTATTACGTTTACATTAATTTTACATTTCTAAAAATTCAATCAGGCCAACACCTTTAGAACCGATTAATTTTTACGTCATTCAATTGGAAATGAGCTTATTTATTAGGAAATGAATTTTCAGTCGTGCGCCGGAATTTAATTCGAAAATATTGCGTGTTTTGTATTCGGTATATCAGTTTCCAGGGTTTCCTAACAATGGTTTCATTGTTTAAACAATGTATTCGGTTTCACTTTATTTTATATTTCTAAAAATTCACACAGGTGAACAACTTTAAAACCAAAATATTTTTACGTCAATCATTTCGAAATGTGCTTATTTATTAGGAAATGAATTTTCAGTCGTGCACCGGAATTTAATTCGAAAATATTGCGTGTTTTGTATTCGGTATATGAGTTTCCAGGACTTCCTAACAATGGCTTCATTGTTTAAACAATGTATTCGGTTTCGCTTTATTTTACATTTCTAAATAATCACACAGTCGAACAACTTTAAAACCAAAATATTTTTACGTCAATCATTTCGAAATGTGCTTATTTATTAGGAAATGAATTTTCAGCCGTGCACCGGAATTTAATTCGAAAATATTGCATGTTTTGTATTCGTTATATCAGTTTCCAGGATTTCCTAACGATGGTTTCATTGTTTAAAAAATGTATTCGGTTTTACTTTATTTTACATTTCTAAAAATGCACGCAGGCGAACAACTTTAAAACCGAAATTTTTTTACGTCATTCACTCCGAAATGTGCTTATTTAGTAGGAAATTAATTTTCAGCCATGCACCGGAATTTAATTCGAAAATATTGCGTGTTTTGTATCCGGTACATCAGTTTTCAAGGTTTCCTAACAATGTTTCATTGTTTAAACAATGTATTCGGTTTTACTTTATTTTACACTACTAAAACTTCACACAGGGGAACAACATTGAAACCGAAATATTTTTACATCAATCATTTCGAAATGTGCTTAGTTATTAGGAAATGCATTTTCAGCCGTGCACCGGAATTTAATTCGAAAATATTGCGTGTTTTGTATTCCTTATATCAGTTTCCAGGATTTCCTAACAATGTTTTCATTGTTTAAACAATGTATTCGGTTTCACTTTATTTTATATTTCTAAAAATTCACACAGGCGAACAACTTTAAAACCGAAATATTTTTACGTCAATCATTTCGAAATGTGCTTATTTAGTAGGAAATTAATTTTCAACCGTGAACCGGAATTTAATTCGAAAATATAGCGTGTCTTGTATCCGGTACATCAGTTTTCAGGATTTCCTAACAATGGCTTCATTGTTTAAACAATATATTCTGTTTTATTTTATTTTACACTTCTAAAATTTCACACAGGCGAACAACTTTAAAACCGAAATATTTTTACGTCATTCATTTCGAAATGTTCATATTTATTAGAAAATTAATTTTAGGCAGTACACCAGAATTTAATTCGAAAATATTGCGTGTTTGGTACTCGGTATATCAGTTTTTAGGATTTCCTAACAATGGTTTCATTGTTTAAACAATGTATTACGTTTACATTAATTTTACATTTCTAAAAATTCAAACAGGCCAACACCTTTAGAACCGATTAATTTTTACGTCATTCAATTGGAAATGTGCTTATTTATTAGGAAATGAATTTTCAGTCGTGCGCCAGAATTTAATTCGAAAATATTGCGTGTTTTGTATTCGGTATATCAGTTTCCAGGGTTTCCTAACAAAGGTTTCATTGTTTAAACAATGTATTCGGTTTCACTTTATTTTATATTTCTAAAAATTCACACAGGTGAACAACTTTAAAACTGAAATATTTTTACGTCATTCATTTCGAAATGTGCTTATTTAGTAGGAAATTAATTTTCAGCCGTACACCAGAATTTAATTCGAAAATATTGCGTGTTTTGTATTCGGTATATCAGTTTCCATGATTTCCTAACAATGGTTTCATTGTTTAAACAATGTATTCGGATTCGCTTTATTTTACATTTCTAAATAATCACGCAGTCGAACAACTTTAAAACCGAAATATTTTTACGTCAATCATTTCGAAATGTGCTTATTTATTAGGAAATGATTTTTCAGTCGTGCACCGGAATTTAATTCGAAAATATTGCGTGTTTTTTATTCGGTATATCAGTTTCCAGTATTTCCTAACAATGGTTTCATTGTTTAAACAATGTATTCGGTTTCGGTTTATTTTACATTTCTAAATAATCACACAGTCGAACAACTTTAAAACCAAAATATTTTTACGTCAGTCATTTCGAAATGTGCTTATTTATTAGGAAATGAATTTTCAGCCGTGCACCGGAATTTATTTCGAAAATATTACATGTTTTGTATTCGGTGTATCAGTTTCCAGGATCTCCTAACGATGGTTTCATTGTTTAAACAATGTATTCGGTTTCACTTTATTTTATATTTCTAAAAATTCACACAGGCGAACAACTTTAAAACCGAAATATTTTTACGTCAATCATTTCGAAATGTGCTTATTTAGTAGGAAATTAATTTTCAGCCATGCACTGGAATTTAATTCGAAAATATTGCGTGTTTTGTATCCGGTACATCAGTTTTCAAGGTTTCCTAACAATGTTTCATTGTTTAAACAATGTATTCGGTTTTACTTTATTTTACACTACTAAAAATTCACACAGGGGAACAACAATGAAACCGAAATATTTTTACATCAATCATTTCGAAATGTGCTTAGTTATTAGGAAATTAATTTTCAGCCGTACACCAGAATTTAATTCGAAAATATTGCTTGTTTGGTACTCGGTATATCAGTTTTTAGGATTTCCTAACAATGGTTTCATTGTTTAAACAATGTATTACGTTTACATTAATTTTACATTTCTAAAAATTCAATCAGGCCAACACCTTTAGAACCGATTAATTTTTACGTCATTCAATTGGAAATGAGCTTATTTATTAGGAAATGAATTTTCAGTCGTGCGTCGGAATTTAATTCGAAAATATTGCGTGTTTTGTATTCGGTATATCAGTTTCCAGGGTTTCCTAACAATGGTTTCATTGTTTAAACAATGTATTCGGTTTCACTTTATTTTATATTTCTAAAAATTCACACAGGTGAACAACTTTAAAACCGAAATATTTTTACGTCATTCATTTCGAAATGTGCTTATTTAGTAGGAAATTAATTTTCAGCCGTACACCAGAATTTAATTCGAAAATATTGCGTGTTTTGTATTTGGTATATCAGTTTCCAGGATTTCCTAACAATGGTTTCATTGTTTAAACAATGTATTCGGATTCGCTTTATTTTACATTTCTAAATAATCACACAGTCGAACAACTTTAAAACCGAAATATTTTTACGTCAATCATTTCGAAATGTGCTTATTTATTAGGAAATGAATTTTCAGCCGTGCACCGGAATTTAGTTCGAAAATATTGCGTGTTTTGTATTAGGTATATCAGTTTCCAGTATTTCCTAACAATGGTTTCATTGTTTAAACAATGTATTCGGTTTCACTTTATTTTACATTTCTAAATAATCACAAAGTCGAACAATTTTAAAACCGATTAATTTTTACGTCATTCAATTTGAAATGTGCTTATTTATTAGGAAATGAATTTTCAGCCGTGCGCCAGAATTTAATTCGAAAATATTGCGTGTTTTGAATTCGGTATATCAGTTTCCAGGATTTCCTAACAATGATTTCATTGTTTAAACAATGTATTCGGTTTCGCTTTATTTTACATTTCTAAATAATCACACAGTCGAACAATTTTAAAACCGATTAATTTTTACGTCATTCAATTTGAAATGTGCTTATTTATTAGGAAATGAATTTTCAGCCGTGCGCCAGAATTTAATTCGAAAATATTGCGTGTTTTGTATTCGGTATATCAGTTTCCAGGATTTCCTAACAATGGTTTCATTGTTTAAACAATGTATTCGGTTTCACTTTATTTTATATTTCTAAAAATTCACACAGGCGAACAACTTTAAAACCGAAATATTTTTACGTCATTCATTTCGAAATGTGCTTATTTAGTAGGAAATTAATTTTCAGCCGTACACCAGAATTTAATTCGAAAATATTGCGTGTTTTGTATTCGGTATATCAGTTTCCAGGATTTCCTAACAATGGTTTCATTGTTTAAACAATGTATTCGGATTCGCTTTATTTTACATTTCTAAATAATCACACAGTCGAACAACTTTAAAACCGAAATATTTTTACGTCAATCATTTCGAAATGTGCTTATTTATTAGGAAATGAATTTTCAGCCGTGCACCGGAATTTAATTCGAAAATATTGCGTGTTTTGTATTCGGTATATCAGTTTCCAGTATTTCCTAACAATGGTTTCATTGTTTAAACAATGTATTCGGTTTCGCTTTATTTCACATTTCTAAATAATCACACAGTCGAACAACTTTAAAACCAAAATATTTTTACGTCAATCATTTCGAAATGTGCTTATTTATTAGGAAATGAATTTTCAGCCGTGCACCGGAATTTATTTCAAAAATATTACATGTTTTGTATTCGGTATATCAGTTTCCAGGATTTCCTAACGATGGTTTCATTGTTTAAACAATGTATTCGGTTTCACTTTATTTTACATTTCTAAAAATGCACGCAGGCGAACAACTTTAAAACCAAAATATTTTTACGTCAATCATTTCGAAATGTGCTTATTTATTAGGAAATGAATTTTCAGTCGTGCGCCGGAATTTAATTCGAAAATATTGCGTGTTTTGTATTCGGTATATCAGTTTCCAGGGTTTCCTAACAATGGTTTCATTGTTTAAACAATGTATTCGGTTTCACTTTATTTTATATTTCTAAAAATTCACACAGGTGAACAACTTTAAAACCGAAATATTTTTACGTCATTCATTTCGAAATGTGCTTATTTAGTAGGAAATTAATTTTCAGCCGTACACCAGAATTTAATTCGAAATTATTGCGTGTTTTGTATTCGGTATATCAGTTTCCAGGATTTCCTAACAATGGTTTCATTGTTTAAAAAATGTATTCGGATTCGCTTTATTTTACATTTCTAAATAATCACACAGTCGAACAACTTTAAAACCGAAATATTTTTACGTAAATCATTTCGAAATGTGCTTATTTATTAGGAAATGAATTTTCAGCCGTGCACCGGAATTTAATTCGAAAATATTGCGTGTTTTGTATTCGGTATATCAGTTTCCAGTATTTCCTAACAATGGTTTCATTGTTTAAACAATGTATTCGGTTTCGCTTTATTTTACATTTCTAAATAATCACACAGTCGAACAACTTTAAAACCAAAATATTTTTACGTCAATCATTTCGAAATGTGCTTATTTATTAGGAAATGAATTTTCAGCCGTGCACCGGAATTTAATTCGAAAATATTGCGTGTTTTGTATTCGGTATATCAGTTTCCAGGACTTCCTAACGATGGTTTCATTGTTTAAAAAATGTATCCGGTTTCACTTTATTTTACATTTCTAAAAATGCACGCAGGCGAATAACTTTAAAACCGAAATTTTTTTACGTCATTCACTTCGAAATGTGCTTATTTAGTAGGAAATTAATTTTCAGCCATGCACCGGAATTTAATTCGAAAATATTGCGTGTTTTGTATCCGGTACATCAGTTTTCAAGGTTTCCTAACAATGTTTCATTGTTTAAACAATGTATTCGGTTTTACTTTATTTTACACTACTAAAAATTCACACAGGGGAACAACATTGAAACCGAAATATTTTTACATCAATCATTTCGAAATGTGCTTAGTTATTAGGAAATTAATTTTCAGCCGTACACCAGAATTTAATTCGAAAATATTGCGTGTTTTGTATTCGGTATATCAGCTTTTAGGATTTCCCAACAATGGTTTCATTGTTTAAACAATGTATTCGGTTTCATTTTATTTTATATTTCTACAAATTCACACAGGCGAACAACTTTAAATCCGAAATATTTTTACGTCATTCATTTCGAAATGTTCATATTTATTAGAAAATTAATTTTAGGCAGTACACCAGAATTTAATTCGAAAATATTGCTTGTTTGGTACTCGGTATATCAGTTTTTAGGATTTCCTAACAATGGTTTCACTGTTTAAACAATGTATTACGTTTACATTAATTTTACATTTCTAAAAATTCAATCAGGCCAACACCTTTAGAACCGATTAATTTTTACGTCATTCAATTGGAAATGTGCTTATTTATTAGGAAATGAATTTTCAGTCGTGCGCCGGAATTTAATTCGAAAATATTGCGTGTTTTGTATTCGGTATATCAGTTTCCAGGGTTTCCTAACAATGTTTCATTTTTTAAACAATGTATTCGGTTTTACTTTATTTTACACTACTAAAAATTCACACAGGGGTACAACATTGAAACCGAAATATTTTTACATCAATCATTTCGAAATGTGCTTAGTTATTAGGAAATTAATTTTCAGCCGTACACCAGAATTTAATTCGAAAATATTGCGTGTTTTGTATTCGGTATATCAGCTTTTAGGATTTCCTAACAATGGTTTCATTGTTTAAAGAATGTATTCGGTTTCACTTTATTTTATATTTCTAAAAATTCACACAGGCGAACAACTTTAAAACCGAAATATTTTTACGTAATTCATTTCGAAATGTTCTTATTTATTAGAAAATTAATTTTCAGACGTACACCAGGATTTAATTCGAAAATATTGCGTGTTTTGTATTCGGTATATCAGTTTCCAGGATTTCCTAACAATGGTTTCATTGTTTAAACAATGTATTCGGATTCGCTTTATTTTATATTTCTAAATAATCACACAGTCGATCAACTTTAAAACCGAAATATTTTTACGTCAATCATTTTGAAATGTGCTTATTTATTAGGAAATGAATTTTCAGCCGTGCACCGGAATTTATTTCGAAAATATTGCGTGTTTTGTATTCGGTATATCAGTTTCCAGGATTTCCTAACAATGGTTTCATTGTTTAAACAATGTATTCGGTTTCACTTTATTTTACATTTCTAAAAATACACGCAGGCGAACAACTTTAAAACCGAAATTTTTTTACGTCATTAGCTTCGAAATGTGCTTATTTAGCAGGAAATTAATTTTCAGCCGTGCACCGGAATTTAATTCGAAAATATTGCGTGTTTTGTATCCGGTACATCAGTTTTCAAGGTTTCCTAACAATGTTTCATTGTTTAAACAATGTATTCGGTTTTACTTTATTTTACACTACTAAAAATTCACACAGGGGAACAACATTGAAACCGAAATATTTTTACATCAATCATTTCGAAATGTGCTTAGTTATTAGGAAATGCATTTTCAGCCGTGCGCCAGAATTTAATTCGAAAATATTGCGTGTTTTGTATTCGGTATATCAGTTTCCAGGATTTCTTAAAATAGGTTTCATTGTTTAAACAATGTATTCGGTTTCACTTTATTTTATATTTCTAAAAATTCACACAGGCGAACAATTTTAAAACCGAAATATTTTTACGTCAATCATTTCGAAATGTGCTTATTTATTAGGAAATTAATTTTTAGACGTGCACCAGAAATTAATTCGAAAATATTGCGTGTTTTGTATTCGGTATATCAGTTTTCAGGATTTCCTAACCAACAGCTTTAGAACCGATTAATTTTTACATCATTCAATTGGAAATGTGCTTATTTATTAGGAAATGAATTTTCAGCCGTGCGCAAGAATTTAATTCGAAAATATTGCGTGTTTTGTATTCGGTATATCAGTTTCCAGGATTTCCTAACAATGGTTTCATTGTTTAAACAATGTATTCGGTTTCACTTTATTTTATATTTCTAAAAATTCCCACAGGCGAACAATTTTAAAACCGAAATATTTTTACGTCAATCATTTCGAAATGTGCTTATTTATTGGGAAATTAATTTTCAGCCGTGCACCAGAATTTAATTCGAAAATATTGCGTGTTTTGTATTCGGTGTATCAGTTTTCAGGATTTCCTAACCAACAGCTTTAGAACCGATTAATTTTTACGTCATTCATTTCGAAATGTTCTTATTTATTAGAAATTAATTTTCAGCCGTGCACCAGAATTTAATTCGAAAATATTGCGTGTTTTGTATTCGGTATATCAGTTTTTAGGATTTCCTAACAATGGTTTCATTGTTTAAAAAATGTATTAGGTTTACATTAATTTTACATTTCTAAAAATTCAAACAGTCCAACACCTTTAGAACCGATTAATTTTTACGTCATTCAATTGGAAATGTGCTTATTTATTAGGAAATGAATTTTCAGCCGTGCGCCAGAATTTAATTCGAAAATATTGCGTGTTTTGAATTCGGTATATCAGTTTCCAGGATTTCCTAACAATGATTTCATTGTTTAAACAATGTATTCGGTTTCGCTTTATTTTACATTTCTAAATAATCACACAGTCGAACAACTTTAAAACCGAAATATTTTTACGTCAATCAATTCGAAATGTGCTTATTTTTTAGGAAATGAATTTTCAGCCGTGCACCGGAATTTAATTCGAAAATATTAGTGTTTTGTATTCCTTATATCAGTTTCCAGGATTTCCTAACAATGTTTTCATTGTTTAAACAATGTATTCGGTTTCACTTTATTTTATATTTCTAAAAATTCACACAGGCGAACAACTTTAAAACCGAAATATTTTTACGTCATTCATTTCGAAATGTGCTTATTTAGTAGGAAATTAATTTTCAGCCGTACACCAGAATTTAATTCGAAAATATTGCGTGTTTTGTATTCGGTATATCAGTTTCCAGGATTTCCTAACAATGGTTTCATTGTTTAAACAATGTATTCGGATTCGCTTTATTTTACATTTCTAAATAATCACACAGTCGAACAACTTTAAAACCGAAATATTTTTACGTCAATCATTTCGAAATGTGCTTATTTATTAGGAAATGAATTTTCAGCCGTGCACCGGAATTTAATTCGAAAATATTGCGTATTTTTTATTCGGTATATCGGTTTCCAGTATTTCCTAACAATGGTTTCATTGTTTAAACAATGTATTCGGTTTCGCTTTATTTCACATTTCTAAATAATCACACAGTCGAACAACTTTAAAACCAAAATATTTTTACGTCAATCATTTCGAAATGTGCTTATTTATTAGGAAATTAATTTTCAGCCGTACACCAGAATTTAATTCGAAAATATTGCGTGTTTTGTATTCGGTATATCAGTTTCCAGGATTTCCTAACAATGGTTTCATTGTTTAAACAATGTATTCGGATTCGCTTTATTTTACATTTCTAAATAATCACACAGTCGAACAACTTTAAAACCGAAATATTTTTACGTCAATCATTTCGAAATGTGCTTATTTATTAGGAAATGAATTTTCAGCCGTGCACCGGAATTTAATTCGAAAATATTGCGTGTTTTGTATTCGGTATATCAGTTTCCAGTATTTCCTAACAATGGTTTCATTGTTTAAACAATGTATTCGGTTTCGCTTTATTTCACATTTCTAAATAATCACACAGTCGAACAACTTTAAAACCAAAATATTTTTACGTCAATCATTTCGAAATGTGCTTATTTATTAGGAAATGAATTTTCAGCCGTGCACCGGAATTTATTTCAAAAATATTACATGTTTTGTATTCGGTATATCAGTTTCCAGGATTTCCTAACGATGGTTTCATTGTTTAAACAATGTATTCGGTTTCACTTTATTTTACATTTCTAAAAATGCACGCAGGCGAACAACTTTAAAACCAAAATATTTTTACGTCAATCATTTCGAAATGTGCTTATTTATTAGGAAATGAATTTTCAGTCGTGCGCCGGAATTTAATTCGAAAATATTGCGTGTTTTGTATTCGGTATATCAGTTTCCAGGATTTCCTAACAATGGTTTCATTGTTTAAAAAATGTATTCGGATTCGCTTTATTTTACATTTCTAAATAATCACACAGTCGAACAACTTTAAAACCGAAATATTTTTACGTAAATCATTTCGAAATGTGCTTATTTATTAGGAAATGAATTTTCAGCCGTGCACCGGAATTTAATTCGAAAATATTGCGTGTTTTGTATTTGGTATATCAGTTTCCAGTATTTCCTAACAATGGTTTCATTGTTTAAACAATGTATTCGGTTTCGCTTTATTTTACATTTCTAAATAATCACACAGTCGAACAACTTTAAAACCAAAATATTTTTACGTCAATCATTTCGAAATGTGCTTATTTATTAGGAAATGAATTTTCAGCCGTGCACCGGAATTTAATTCGAAAATATTGCGTGTTTTGTATCCGGTACATCAGTTTTCAAGGTTTCCTAACAATGTTTCATTGTTTAAACAATGTATTCGGTTTTACTTTATTTTACACTACTAAAAATTCACACAGGGGAACAACATTGAAACCGAAATATTTTTACATCAATCATTTCGAAATGTGCTTAGTTATTAGGAAATTAATTTTCAGCCGTACACCAGAATTTAATTCGAAAATATTGCGTGTTTTGTATTCGGTATATCAGCTTTTAGGATTTCCCAACAATGGTTTCATTGTTTAAACAATGTATTCGGTTTCATTTTATTTTATATTTCTACAAATTCACACAGGCGAACAACTTTAAATCCGAAATATTTTTACGTCATTCATTTCGAAATGTTCATATTTATTAGAAAATTAATTTTAGGCAGTACACCAGAATTTAATTCGAAAATATTGCTTGTTTGGTACTCGGTATATCAGTTTTTAGGATTTCCTAACAATGGTTTCACTGTTTAAACAATGTATTACGTTTACATTAATTTTACATTTCTAAAAATTCAATCAGGCCAACACCTTTAGAACCGATTAATTTTTACGTCATTCAATTGGAAATGTGCTTATTTATTAGGAAATGAATTTTCAGTCGTGCGCCGGAATTTAATTCTAAAATATTGCGTGTTTTGTATTCGGTATATCAGTTTCCAGGGTTTCCTAACAATGTTTCATTGTTTAAACAATGTATTCGGTTTTACTTTATTTTATATTTCTAAAAATTCACACAGGCGAACAACTTTAAAACCGAAATATTTTTACGTAATTCATTTCGAAATGTTCTTATTTATTAGAAAATTATTTTTCAGCCGTACACCAGAATTTAATTCGAAAATATTGCGTGTTTTGTATTCGGTATATCAGCTTTTAGGATTTCCTAACAATGGTTTCATTGTTTAAACAATGTATTCGGTTTCACTTTATTTTATATTTCTAAAATTTCACACCGGCGAACAACTTTAAAACCGAAATATTTTTACGTAATTCATTTCGAAATGTTCTTATTTATTAGAAAATTAATTTTCAGACGTACACCAGGATTTAATTCGAAAATATTGCGTGTTTTGTATTCGGTATATCAGTTTCCAGGATTTCCTAACAATGGTTTCATTGTTTAAACAATGTATTCGGATTCGCTTTATTTTACATTTCTAAATAATCACACAGTCGATCAACTTTAAAACCGAAATATTTTTACGTCAATCATTTTGAAATGTGCTTATTTATTAGGAAATGAATTTTCAGCCGTGCACCGGAATTTATTTCGAAAATATTGCGTGTTTTGTATTCGGTATATCAGTTTCCAGGATTTCCTAACAATGGTTTCATTGTTTAAACAATGTATTCGGTTTCACTTTATTTTACATTTCTAAAAATACACGCAGGCGAACAACTTTAAAACCGAAATTTTTTTACGTCATTAGCTTCGAAATGTGCTTATTTAGTAGGAAATTAATTTTCAGCCGTGCACCGGAATTTAATTCGAAAATATTGCGTGTTTTGTATCCGGTACATCAGTTTTCAAGGTTTCCTAACAATGTTTCATTGTTTAAACAATGTATTCGGTTTTACTTTATTTTACACTACTAAAAATTCACACAGGGGAACAACATTGAAACCGAAATATTTTTACATCAATCATTTCGAAATGTGCTTAGTTATTAGGAAATGCATTTTCAGCCGTGCGCCAGAATTTAATTCGAAAATATTGCGTGTTTTGTATTCGGTATATCAGTTTCCAGGATTTCTTAAAATAGGTTTCATTGTTTAAACAATGTATTCGGTTTCACTTTATTTTATATTTCTAAAAATTCACACAGGCGAACAATTTTAAAACCGAAATATTTTTACGTCAATCATTTCGAAATGTGCTTATTTATTAGGAAATGAATTTTTAGACGTGCACCAGAAATTAATTCGAAAATATTGCGTGTTTTGTATTCGGTATATCAGTTTTCAGGATTTCCTAACCAACAGCTTTAGAACCGATTAATTTTTACATCATTCAATTGGAAATGTGCTTATTTATTAGGAAATGAATTTTCAGCCGTGCGCAAGAATTTAATTCGAAAATATTGCGTGTTTTGTATTCTGTATATCAGTTTCCAGGATTTCCTAACAATGGTTTCATTGTTTAAACAATGTATTCGGTTTCACTTTATTTTATATTTCTAAAAATTCCCACAGGCGAACAATTTTAAAACCGAAATATTTTTACGTCAATCATTTCGAAATGTGCTTATTTATTGGGAAATTAATTTTCAGCCGTGCACCAGAATTTAATTCGAAAATATTGCGTGTTTTGTATTCGGTGTATCAGTTTTCAGGATTTCCTAACCAACAGCTTTAGAACCGATTAATTTTTACGTCATTCATTTCGAAATGTTCTTATTTATTAGAAATTAATTTTCAGCCGTGCACCAGAATTTAATTCGAAAATATTGCGTGTTTTGTATTCGGTATATCAGTTTTTAGGATTTCCTAACAATGGTTTCATTGTTTAAAAAATGTATTAGGTTTACATTAATTTTACATTTCTAAAAATTCAAACAGTCCAACACCTTTAGAACCGATTAATTTTTACGTCATTCAATTGGAAATGTGCTTATTTATTAGGAAATGAATTTTCAGCCGTGCGCCAGAATTTAATTCGAAAATATTGCGTGTTTTGAATTCGGTATATCAGTTTCCAGGATTTCCTAACAATGATTTCATTGTTTAAACAATGTATTCGGTTTCGCTTTATTTTACATTTCTAAATAATCACACAGTCGAACAACTTTAAAACCGAAATATTTTTACGTCAATCAATTCGAAATGTGCTTATTATTTAGGAAATGAATTTTCAGCCGTGCACCGGAATTTAATTCGAAAATATTAGTGTTTTGTATTCCTTATATCAGTTTCCAGGATTTCCTAACAATGTTTTCATTGTTTAAACAATGTATTCGGTTTCACTTTATTTTATATTTCTAAAAATTCACACAGGCGAACAACTTTAAAACCGAAATATTTTTACGTCATTCATTTCGAAATGTGCTTATTTAGTAGGAAATTAATTTTCAGCCGTACACCAGAATTTAATTCGAAAATATTGCGTGTTTTGTATTCGGTATATCAGTTTCCAGGATTTCCTAACAATGGTTTCATTGTTTAAACAATGTATTCGGATTCGCTTTATTTTACATTTCTAAATAATCACACAGTCGAACAACTTTAAAACCGAAATATTTTTACGTCAATCATTTCGAAATGTGCTTATTTATTAGGAAATGAATTTTCAGCCGTGCACCGGAATTTAATTCGAAAATATTGCGTATTTTGTATTCGGTATATCGGTTTCCAGTATTTCCTAACAATGGTTTCATTGTTTAAACAATGTATTCGGTTTCGCTTTATTTCACATTTCTAAATAATCACACAGTCGAACAACTTTAAAACCAAAATATTTTTACGTCAATCATTTCGAAATGTGCTTATTTATTAGGAAATGAATTTTCAGCCGTGCACCGGAATTTATTTCAAAAATATTACATGTTTTGTATTCGGTATATCAGTTTCCAGGATTTCCTAACGATGGTTTCATTGTTTAAACAATGTATTCGGTTTCACTTTATTTTACATTTCTAAAAATGCACGCAGGCGAACAACTTTAAAACCGAAATTTTTTTACGTCATTCACTTCGAAATGTGCTTATTTAGTAGGAAATTAATTTTCAGCCATGCACCGGAATTTAATTCAAAAATATTGCGTGTTTTGTATCCGGTACATCAGTTTTCAAGGTTTCCTAACAATGTTTCATTGTTTAAACAATGTATTCGGTTTTACTTTATTTTACACTACTAAAAATTCACACAGGGGAACAACAATGAAACCGAAATATTTTTACATCAATCATTTCGAAATGTGCTTAGTTATTAGGAAATTAATTTTCAGCCGTACACCAGAATTTAATTCGAAAATATTGCTTGTTTGGTACTCGGTATATCAGTTTTTAGGATTTCCTAACAATGGTTTCATTCTTTAAACAATGTATTACGTTTACATTAATTTTACATTTCTAAAAATTCAATCAGGCCAACACCTTTAGAACCGATTAATTTTTACGTCATTCAATTGGAAATGTGCTTATTTATTAGGAAATGAATTTTCAGTCGTGCGCCGGAATTTAATTCGAAAATATTGCGTGTTTTGTATTCGGTATATCAGTTTCCAGGGTTTCCTAACAATGGTTTCATTGTTTAAACAATGTATTCGGTTTGACTTTATTTTATATTTCTAAAAATTCACACAGGTGAACAGCTTTAAAACCGAAATATTTTTACGTCATTCATTTCGAAATGTGCTTATTTAGTAGGAAATTAATTTTCAGCCGTACACCAGAATTTAATTTGAAATTATTGCGTGTTTTGTATTCGGTATATCAGTTTCCAGGATTTCCTAACAATGATTTCATTGTTTAAACAATGTATTCGGATTCGCTTTATTTTACATTTCTAAATAATCACACAGTCGAAACACTTTAAAACCGAAATATTTTTACGTCAATCATTTTGAAATGTGCTTATTTATTAGGAAATGAATTTTCAGCCGTGCACCGGAATTTATTTCGAAAATATTGCGTGTTTTGTATTCGGTATATCAGTTTCCAGGATTTCCTAACAATGGTCTCATTGTTTAAACAATGTATTCGGTTTCACTTTATTTTACATTTCTAAAAATACACGCAGGCGAACAACTTTAAAACCGAAATTTTTTTACGTCATTAGATTCGAAATGTGCTTATTTAGTAGGAAATTAATTTTCAGCCGTGCACCGGAATTTAATTCGAAAATATTGCGTGTTTTGTATCCGGTACATCAGTTTTCAAGGTTTCCTAACAATGTTTCATTGTTTAAACAATGTATTCGGTTTTACTTTATTTTACACTACTAAAAATTCACACAGGGGAACAACATTGAAACCGAAATATTTTTACATCAATCATTTCGAAATGTGCTTAGTTATTAGGAAATGCATTTTCAGCCGTGCGCCAGAATTTAATTCGAAAATATTGCGTGTTTTGTATTCGGTATATCAGTTTCCAGGATTTCTTAAAATAGGTTTCATTGTTTAAACAATGTATTCGGTTTCACTTTATTTTATATTTCTAAAAATTCACACAGGCGAACAATTTTAAAACCGAAATATTTTTACGTCAATCATTTCGAAATGTGCTTATTTATTAGGAAATTAATTTTTAGACGTGCACCAGAAATTAATTCGAAAATATTGCGTGTTTTGTATTCGGTATATCAGTTTTCAGGATTTCCTAACCAACAGCTTTAGAACCGATTAATTTTTACATCATTCAATTGGAAATGTGCTTATTTATTAGGAAATGAATTTTCAGCCGTGCGCAAGAATTTAATTCGAAAATATTGCGTGTTTTGTATTCGGTATATCAGTTTCCAGGATTTCCTAACAATGGTTTCATTGTTTAAACAATGTATTCGGTTTCACTTTATTTTATATTTCTAAAAATTCCCACAGGCGAACAATTTTAAAACCGAAATATTTTTACGTCAATCATTTCGAAATGTGCTTATTTATTGGGAAATTAATTTTCAGCCGTGCACCAGAATTTAATTCGAAAATATTGCGTGTTTTGTATTCGGTGTATCAGTTTTCAGGATTTCCTAACCAACAGCTTTAGAACCGATTAATTTTTACGTCATTCATTTCGAAATGTTCTTATTTATTAGAAATTAATTTTCAGCCGTGCACCAGAATTTAATTCGAAAATATTGCGTGTTTTGTATTCGGTATATCAGTTTTTAGGATTTCCTAACAATGGTTTCATTGTTTAAAAAATGTATTAGGTTTACATTAATTTTACATTTCTAAAAATTCAAACAGTCCAACACCTTTAGAACCGATTAATTTTTACGTCATTCAATTGGAAATGTGCTTATTTATTAGGAAATGAATTTTCAGCCGTGCGCCAGAATTTAATTCGAAAATATTGCGTGTTTTGAATTCGGTATATCAGTTTCCAGGATTTCCTAACAATGATTTCATTGTTTAAACAATGTATTCGGTTTCGCTTTATTTTACATTTCTAAATAATCACACAGTCGAACAACTTTAAAACCGAAATATTTTTACGTCAATCAATTCGAAATGTGCTTATTTTTTAGGAAATGAATTTTCAGCCGTGCACCGGAATTTAATTCGAAAATATTAGTGTTTTGTATTCCTTATATCAGTTTCCAGGATTTCCTAACAATGTTTTCATTGTTTAAACAATGTATTCGGTTTCACTTTATTTTATATTTCTAAAAATTCACACAGGCGAACAACTTTAAAACCGAAATATTTTTACGTCATTCATTTCGAAATGTGCTTATTTAGTAGGAAATTAATTTTCAGCCGTACACCAGAATTTAATTCGAAAATATTGCGTGTTTTGTATTCGGTATATCAGTTTCCAGGATTTCCTAACAATGGTTTCATTGTTTAAACAATGTATTCGGATTCGCTTTATTTTACATTTCTAAATAATCACACAGTCGAACAACTTTAAAACCGAAATATTTTTACGTCAATCATTTCGAAATGTGCTTATTTATTAGGAAATGAATTTTCAGCCGTGCACCGGAATTTATTTCAAAAATATTACATGTTTTGTATTCGGTATATCAGTTTCCAGGATTTCCTAACGATGGTTTCATTGTTTAAACAATGTATTCGGTTTCACTTTATTTTACATTTCTAAAAATGCACGCAGGCGAACAACTTTAAAACCGAAATTTTTTTACGTCATTCACTTCGAAATGTGCTTATTTAGTAGGAAATTAATTTTCAGCCATGCACCGGAATTTAATTCAAAAATATTGCGTGTTTTGTATCCGGTACATCAGTTTTCAAGGTTTCCTAACAATGTTTCATTGTTTAAACAATGTATTCGGTTTTACTTTATTTTACACTACTAAAAATTCACACAGGGGAACAACAATGAAACAGAAATATTTTTACATCAATCATTTCGAAATGTGCTTAGTTATTAGGAAATTAATTTTCAGCCGTACACCAGAATTTAATTCGAAAATATTGCTTGTTTGGTACTCGGTATATCAGTTTTTAGGATTTCCTAACAATGGTTTCATTGTTTAAACAATGTATTACGTTTACATTAATTTTACATTTCTAAAAATTCAATCAGGCCAACACCTTTAGAACCGATTAATTTTTACGTCATTCAATTGGAAATGTGCTTATTTATTAGGAAATGAATTTTCAGTCGTGCGCCGGAATTTAATTCGAAAATATTGCGTGTTTTGTATTCGGTATATCAGTTTCCAGGGTTTCCTAACAATGGTTTCATTGTTTAAACAATGTATTCGGTTTCACTTTATTTTATATTTCTAAAAATTCACACAGGTGAACAACTTTAAAACCGAAATATTTTTACGTCATTCATTTCGAAATGTGCTTATTTAGTAGGAAATTAATTTTCAGCCGTACACCAGAATTTAATTCGAAATTATTGCGTGTTTTGTATTCGGTATATCAGTTTCCAGGATTTCCTAACAATGATTTCATTGTTTAAACAATGTATTCGGATTCGCTTTATTTTACATCTCTAAATAATCACACAGTCGAACAACTTTAAAACCGAAATATTTTTACGTCAATCATTTCGAAATGTGCTTATTTATTAGGAAATGAATTTTCAGCCGTGCACCGGAATTTAATTCGAAAATATTGCGTGTTTTGTATTCGGTATATCAGTTTCCAGTATTTCCTAACAATGGTTTCATTGTTTAAACAATGTATTCGGTTTCGCTTTATTTTACATTTCTAAATAATCACACAGTCGAACAACTTTAAAACCAAAATATTTTTACGTCAATCATTTCGAAATGTGCTTATTTATTAGGAAATGAATTTTCAGCCGTGCACCGGAATTTAATTCGAAAATATTGCATGTTTTGTATTCGGTATATCAGTTTCCCGGATTTCCTAACGATGGTTTCATTGTTTAAAAAATGTATTCGGTTTCACTTTATTTTACATTTCTAAAAATGCACGCAGGCGAACAACTTTAAAACCGAAATTTTTTTACGTCATTCACTTCGAAATGTGCTTATTTAGTAGGAAATTAATTTTCAGCCATGCACCGGAATTTAATTCGAAAATATTGCGTGTTTTGTATCCGGTACATCCGTTTTCAAGGTTTCCTAACAATGTTTCATTGTTTAAACAATGTATTCGGTTTTACTTTATTTTACACTACTAAAAATTCACACAGGTGAACAACTTTAAAACCGAAATATTTTTACGTCATTCATTTCGAAATGTTCTTATTTATTAGAAAATTATTTTTCAGCCGTACACCAGAATTTAATTCGAAAATATTGCGTGTTTTGTATTCGGTATATCAGCTTTCAGGATTTCCTAACAATGGTTTCATTGTTTAAACAATGTATTCGGTTTCACTTTATTTTATATTTCTAAAATTTCACACAGGCGAACAACTTTAAAACCGAAATATTTTTACGTAATTCATTTCGAAATGTTCTTATGTATTAGAAAATTAATTTTCAGCCGTACACCAGAATTTAATTCGAAAATATTGCGTGTTTTGTATTCGGTATATCAGTTTCCAGGATTTCCTAACAATGGTTTCATTGTTTAAACAATGTATTCGGATTCGCTTTATTTTACATTTCTAAATAATCACACAGTCGAACAACTTTAAAACCGAAATATTTTTACGTCAATCATTTCGAAATGTGCTTATTTATTAGGAAATGAATTTTCAGCCGCGCACCGGAATTTAATTCGAAAATACTGCGTGTTTTGTATTCGGTATATCAGTTTCCAGGATTTCCTAACAATGGTTTCATTGTTTAAACAATGTATTCGGTTTCACTTTATTTTACATTTCTAAAAATACACGCAGGCGAACAACATTAAAACCGAAATTTTTTTACGTCATTCACTTCGAAATGTGCTTATTTAGTAGGAAATTAATTTTCAGCCGTGCACCGGAATTTAATTCGAAAATATTGCGTGTTTTGTATCCGGTACATCAGTTTTCAAGGTTTCCTAACAATGTATTCGGTTTTACTTTATTTTACACTACTAAAAATTCACACAGGGGAACACCATTGAAACCGAAATATTTTTACATAAATCATTTCGAAATGTGCTTAGTTATTAGGAAATTAATTTTTAGACGTGCACCAGAAATTAATTCGAAAATATTGCGAATTTTGTATTCGGTATATCAGTTTTCAGGATTTCCTAACCAACAGCTTTAGAACCGATTAATTTTTACATCATTCAATTGGAAATGTGCTTATTTATTAGGAAATGAATTTTCCGCCGTGCGCAAGAATTTAATTCGAAAATATTGCGTGTTTTGTATTCGGTATATCAGTTTCCAGGATTTCCTACCAATGGTTTCATTGTTTAAACAATGTATTCGGTTTCACTTTATTTTATATTTCTAAAAATTCACACAGGCGAACAACTTTAAAACCGAAATATTTTTACGTCATTCATTTCGAAATGTGCTTATTTATTAGGAAATGAATTTTCAGCCGCGCACCGGAATTTAATTCGAAAATACTGCGTGTTTTGTATTCGGTATATCAGTTTCCAGGATTTCCTAACAATGGTTTCATTGTTTAAACAATGTATTCGGTTTCACTTTATTTTACATTTCTAAAAATACACGCAGGCGAACAACTTTAAAACCGAAATTTTTTTACGTCATTCACTTCGAAATGTGCTTATTTAGTAGGAAATTAATTTTCAGCCGTGCACCGGAATTTAATTCGAAAATATTGCGTGTTTTGTATCCGGTACATCAGTTTTCAAGGTTTCCTAACAATGTATTCGGTTTTACTTTATTTTACACTACTAAAAATTCACACAGGGGAACACCATTGAAACCGAAATATTTTTACATAAATCATTTCGAAATGTGCTTAGTTATTAGGAAATTAATTTTTAGACGTGCACCAGAAATTAATTCGAAAATATTGCGAATTTTGTATTCGGTATATCAGTTTTCAGGATTTCCTAACCAACAGCTTTAGAACCGATTAATTTTTACATCATTCAATTGGAAATGTGCTTATTTATTAGGAAATGAATTTTCCGCCGTGCGCAAGAATTTAATTCGAAAATATTGCGTGTTTTGTATTCGGTATATCAGTTTCCAGGATTTCCTACCAATGGTTTCATTGTTTAAACAATGTATTCGGTTTCGCTTTATTTTACATTTCTAAATAATCACACAGTCGAACAACTTTAAAACCGAAATATTTTTACGTCAATCAATTCGAAATGTGCTTATTTTTTAGGAAATGAATTTTCAGCCGTGCACCGGAATTTAATTCGAAAATATTAGTGTTTTGTATTCCTTATATCAGTTTCCAGGATTTCCTAACAATGTTTTCATTGTTTAAACAATGTATTCGGTTTCACTTTATTTTATATTTCTAAAAATTCACACAGGCGAACAACTTTAAAACCGAAATATTTTTACGTCATTCATTTCGAAATGTGCTTATTTAGTAGGAAATTAATTTTCAGCCGTACACCAGAATTTAATTCGAAAATATTGCGTGTTTTGTATTCGGTATATCAGTTTCCAGGATTTCCTAACAATGGTTTCATTGTTTAAACAATGTATTCGGATTCGCTTTATTTTACATTTCTAAATAATCACACAGTCGAACAACTTTAAAACCGAAATATTTTTACGTCAATCATTTCGAAATGTGCTTATTTATTAGGAAATGAATTTTCAGCCGTGCACCGGAATTTAATTCGAAAATATTGCGTATTTTGTATTCGGTATATCGGTTTCCAGTATTTCCTAACAATGGTTTCATTGTTTAAACAATGTATTCGGTTTCGCTTTATTTCACATTTCTAAATAATCACACAGTCGAACAACTTTAAAACCAAAATATTTTTACGTCAATCATTTCGAAATGTGCTTATTTATTAGGAAATTAATTTTCAGCCGTACACCAGAATTTAATTCGAAAATATTGCGTGTTTTGTATTCGGTATATCAGTTTCCAGGATTTCCTAACAATGGTTTCATTGTTTAAACAATGTATTCGGATTCGCTTTATTTTACATTTCTAAATAATCACACAGTCGAACAACTTTAAAACCGAAATATTTTTACGTCAATCATTTCGAAATGTGCTTATTTATTAGGAAATGAATTTTCAGCCGTGCACCGGAATTTAATTCGAAAATATTGCGTGTTTTGTATTCGGTATATCAGTTTCCAGTATTTCCTAACAATGGTTTCATTGTTTAAACAATGTATTCGGTTTCGCTTTATTTCACATTTCTAAATAATCACACAGTCGAACAACTTTAAAACCAAAATATTTTTACGTCAATCATTTCGAAATGTGCTTATTTATTAGGAAATGAATTTTCAGCCGTGCACCGGAATTTATTTCAAAAATATTACATGTTTTGTATTCGGTATATCAGTTTCCAGGATTTCCTAACGATGGTTTCATTGTTTAAACAATGTATTCGGTTTCACTTTATTTTACATTTCTAAAAATGCACGCAGGCGAACAACTTTAAAACCAAAATATTTTTACGTCAATCATTTCGAAATGTGCTTATTTATTAGGAAATGAATTTTCAGTCGTGCGCCGGAATTTAATTCGAAAATATTGCGTGTTTTGTATTCGGTATATCAGTTTCCAGGATTTCCTAACAATGGTTTCATTGTTTAAAAAATGTATTCGGATTCGCTTTATTTTACATTTCTAAATAATCACACAGTCGAACAACTTTAAAACCGAAATATTTTTACGTAAATCATTTCGAAATGTGCTTATTTATTAGGAAATGAATTTTCAGCCGTGCACCGGAATTTAATTCGAAAATATTGCGTGTTTTGTATTCGGTATATCAGTTTCCAGTATTTCCTAACAATGGTTTCATTGTTTAAACAATGTATTCGGTTTCGCTTTATTTTACATTTCTAAATAATCACACAGTCGAACAACTTTAAAACCAAAATATTTTTACGTCAATCATTTCGAAATGTGCTTATTTATTAGGAAATGAATTTTCAGCCGTGCACCGGAATTTAATTCGAAAATATTGCGTGTTTTGTATTCGGTATATCAGTTTCAAGGACTTCCTAACGATGGTTTCATTGTTTAAAAAATGTATCCGGTTTCACTTTATTTTACATTTCTAAAAATGCACGCAGGCGAATAACTTTAAAACCGAAATTTTTTTACGTCATTCACTTCGAAATGTGCTTATTTAGTAGGAAATTAATTTTCAGCCATGCACCGGAATTTAATTCGAAAATATTGCGTGTTTTGTATCCGGTACATCAGTTTTCAAGGTTTCCTAACAATGTTTCATTGTTTAAACAATGTATTCGGTTTTACTTTATTTTACACTACTAAAAATTCACACAGGGGAACAACATTGAAACCGAAATATTTTTACATCAATCATTTCGAAATGTGCTTAGTTATTAGGAAATTAATTTTCAGCCGTACACCAGAATTTAATTCGAAAATATTGCGTGTTTTGTATTCGGTATATCAGCTTTTAGGATTTCCCAACAATGGTTTCATTGTTTAAACAATGTATTCGGTTTCATTTTATTTTATATTTCTACAAATTCACACAGGCGAACAACTTTAAATCCGAAATATTTTTACGTCATTCATTTCGAAATGTTCATATTTATTAGAAAATTAATTTTAGGCAGTACACCAGAATTTAATTCGAAAATATTGCTTGTTTGGTACTCGGTATATCAGTTTTTAGGATTTCCTAACAATGGTTTCACTGTTTAAACAATGTATTACGTTTACATTAATTTTACATTTCTAAAAATTCAATCAGGCCAACACCTTTAGAACCGATTAATTTTTACGTCATTCAATTGGAAATGTGCTTATTTATTAGGAAATGAATTTTCAGTCGTGCGCCGGAATTTAATTCGAAAATATTGCGTGTTTTGTATTCGGTATATCAGTTTCCAGGGTTTCCTAACAATGTTTCATTGTTTAAACAATGTATTCGGTTTTACTTTATTTTACACTACTAAAAATTCACACAGGGGTACAACATTGAAACCGAAATATTTTTACATCAATCATTTCGAAATGTGCTTAGTTATTAGGAAATTAATTTTCAGCCGTACACCAGAATTTAATTCGAAAATATTGCGTGTTTTGTATTCGGTATATCAGCTTTTAGGATTTCCTAACAATGGTTTCATTGTTTAAAGAATGTATTCGGTTTCACTTTATTTTATATTTCTAAAAATTCACACAGGCGAACAACTTTAAAACCGAAATATTTTTACGTAATTCATTTCGAAATGTTCTTATTTATTAGAAAATTATTTTTCAGCCGTACACCAGAATTTAATTCGAAAATATTGCGTGTTTTGTATTCGGTATATCAGCTTTTAGGATTTCCTAACAATGGTTTCATTGTTTAAACAATGTATTCGGTTTCACTTTATTTTATATTTCTAAAATTTCACACAGGCGAACAACTTTAAAACCGAAATATTTTTACGTAATTCATTTCGAAATGTTCTTATTTATTAGAAAATTAATTTTCAGACGTACACCAGGATTTAATTCGAAAATATTGCGTGTTTTGTATTCGGTATATCAGTTTCCAGGATTTCCTAACAATGGTTTCATTGTTTAAACAATGTATTCGGATTCGCTTTATTTTACATTTCTAAATAATCACACAGTCGATCAACTTTAAAACCGAAATATTTTTACGTCAATCATTTTGAAATGTGCTTATTTATTAGGAAATGAATTTTCAGCCGTGCACCGGAATTTATTTCGAAAATATTGCGTGTTTTGTATTCGGTATATCAGTTTCCAGGATTTCCTAACAATGGTTTCATTGTTTAAACAATGTATTCGGTTTCACTTTATTTTACATTTCTAAAAATACACGCAGGCGAACAACTTTAAAACCGAAATTTTTTTACGTCATTAGCTTCGAAATGTGCTTATTTAGTAGGAAATTAATTTTCAGCCGTGCACCGGAATTTAATTCGAAAATATTGCGTGTTTTGTATCCGGTACATCAGTTTTCAAGGTTTCCTAACAATGTTTCATTGTTTAAACAATGTATTCGGTTTTACTTTATTTTACACTACTAAAAATTCACACAGGGGAACAACATTGAAACCGAAATATTTTTACATCAATCATTTCGAAATGTGCTTAGTTGTTAGGAAATGCATTTTCAGCCGTGCGCCAGAATTTAATTCGAAAATATTGCGTGTTTTGTATTCGGTATATCAGTTTCCAGGATTTCTTAAAATAGGTTTCATTGTTTAAACAATGTATTCGGTTTCACTTTATTTTATATTTCTAAAAATTCACACAGGCGAACAATTTTAAAACCGAAATATTTTTACGTCAATCATTTCGAAATGTGCTTATTTATTAGGAAATTAATTTTTAGACGTGCACCAGAAATTAATTCGAAAATATTGCGTGTTTTGTATTCGGTATATCAGTTTTCAGGATTTCCTAACCAACAGCTTTAGAACCGATTAATTTTTACATCATTCAATTGGAAATGTGCTTATTTATTAGGAAATGCATTTTCAGCCGTGCGCAAGAATTTAATTCGAAAATATTGCGTGTTTTGTATTCTGTATATCAGTTTCCAGGATTTCCTAACAATGGTTTCATTGTTTAAACAATGTATTCGGTTTCACTTTATTTTATATTTCTAAAAATTCCCACAGGCGAACAATTTTAAAACCGAAATATTTTTACGTCAATCATTTCGAAATGTGCTTATTTATTGGGAAATTAATTTTCAGCCGTGCACCAGAATTTAATTCGAAAATATTGCGTGTTTTGTATTCGGTGTATCAGTTTTCAGGATTTCCTAACCAACAGCTTTAGAACCGATTAATTTTTACGTCATTCATTTCGAAATGTTCTTATTTATTAGAAATTAATTTTCAGCCGTGCACCAGAATTTAATTCGAAAATATTGCGTGTTTTGTATTCGGTATATCAGTTTTTAGGATTTCCTAACAATGGTTTCATTGTTTAAAAAATGTATTAGGTTTACATTAATTTTACATTTCTAAAAATTCAAACAGTCCAACACCTTTAGAACCGATTAATTTTTACGTCATTCAATTGGAAATGTGCTTATTTATTAGGAAATGAATTTTCAGCCGTGCGCCAGAATTTAATTCGAAAATATTGCGTGTTTTGAATTCGGTATATCAGTTTCCAGGATTTCCTAACAATGATTTCATTGTTTAAACAATGTATTCGGTTTCGCTTTATTTTACATTTCTAAATAATCACACAGTCGAACAACTTTAAAACCGAAATATTTTTACGTCAATCAATTCGAAATGTGCTTATTATTTAGGAAATGAATTTTCAGCCGTGCACCGGAATTTAATTCGAAAATATTAGTGTTTTGTATTCCTTATATCAGTTTCCAGGATTTCCTAACAATGTTTTCATTGTTTAAACAATGTATTCGGTTTCACTTTATTTTATATTTCTAAAAATTCACACAGGCGAACAACTTTAAAACCGAAATATTTTTACGTCATTCATTTCGAAATGTGCTTATTTAGTAGGAAATTAATTTTCAGCCGTACACCAGAATTTAATTCGAAAATATTGCGTGTTTTGTATTCGGTATATCAGTTTCCAGGATTTCCTAACAATGGTTTCATTGTTTAAACAATGTATTCGGATTCGCTTTATTTTACATTTCTAAATAATCACACAGTCGAACAACTTTAAAACCGAAATATTTTTACGTCAATCATTTCGAAATGTGCTTATTTATTAGGAAATGAATTTTCAGCCGTGCACCGGAATTTAATTCGAAAATATTGCGTATTTTGTATTCGGTATATCGGTTTCCAGTATTTCCTAACAATGGTTTCATTGTTTAAACAATGTATTCGGTTTCGCTTTATTTCACATTTCTAAATAATCACACAGTCGAACAACTTTAAAACCAAAATATTTTTACGTCAATCATTTCGAAATGTGCTTATTTATTAGGAAATGAATTTTCAGCCGTGCACCGGAATTTATTTCAAAAATATTACATGTTTTGTATTCGGTATATCAGTTTCCAGGATTTCCTAACGATGGTTTCATTGTTTAAACAATGTATTCGGTTTCACTTTATTTTACATTTCTAAAAATGCACGCAGGCGAACAACTTTAAAACCGAAATTTTTTTACGTCATTCACTTCGAAATGTGCTTATTTAGTAGGAAATTAATTTTCAGCCATGCACCGGAATTTAATTCAAAAATATTGCGTGTTTTGTATCCGGTACATCAGTTTTCAAGGTTTCCTAACAATGTTTCATTGTTTAAACAATGTATTCGGTTTTACTTTATTTTACACTACTAAAAATTCACACAGGGGAACAACAATGAAACCGAAATATTTTTACATCAATCATTTCGAAATGTGCTTAGTTATTAGGAAATTAATTTTCAGCCGTACACCAGAATTTAATTCGAAAATATTGCTTGTTTGGTACTCGGTATATCAGTTTTTAGGATTTCCTAACAATGGTTTCATTCTTTAAACAATGTATTACGTTTACATTAATTTTACATTTCTAAAAATTCAATCAGGCCAACACCTTTAGAACCGATTAATTTTTACGTCATTCAATTGGAAATGTGCTTATTTATTAGGAAATGAATTTTCAGTCGTGCGCCGGAATTTAATTCGAAAATATTGCGTGTTTTGTATTCGGTATATCAGTTTCCAGGGTTTCCTAACAATGGTTTCATTGTTTAAACAATGTATTCGGTTTGACTTTATTTTATATTTCTAAAAATTCACACAGGTGAACAACTTTAAAACCGAAATATTTTTACGTCATTCATTTCGAAATGTGCTTATTTAGTAGGAAATTAATTTTCAGCCGTACACCAGAATTTAATTTGAAATTATTGCGTGTTTTGTATTCGGTATATCAGTTTCCAGGATTTCCTAACAATGATTTCATTGTTTAAACAATGTATTCGGATTCGCTTTATTTTACATTTCTAAATAATCACACAGTCGAAACACTTTAAAACCGAAATATTTTTACGTCAATCATTTTGAAATGTGCTTATTTATTAGGAAATGAATTTTCAGCCGTGCACCGGAATTTATTTCGAAAATATTGCGTGTTTTGTATTCGGTATATCAGTTTCCAGGATTTCCTAACAATGGTCTCATTGTTTAAACAATGTATTCGGTTTCACTTTATTTTACATTTCTAAAAATACACGCAGGCGAACAACTTTAAAACCGAAATTTTTTTACGTCATTAGCTTCGAAATGTGCTTATTTAGTAGGAAATTAATTTTCAGCCGTGCACCGGAATTTAATTCGAAAATATTGCGTGTTTTGTATCCGGTACATCAGTTTTCAAGGTTTCCTAACAATGTTTCATTGTTTAAACAATGTATTCGGTTTTACTTTATTTTACACTACTAAAAATTCACACAGGGGAACAACATTGAAACCGAAATATTTTTACATCAATCATTTCGAAATGTGCTTAGTTATTAGGAAATGCATTTTCAGCCGTGCGCCAGAATTTAATTCGAAAATATTGCGTGTTTTGTATTCGGTATATCAGTTTCCAGGATTTCTTAAAATAGGTTTCATTGTTTAAACAATGTATTCGGTTTCACTTTATTTTATATTTCTAAAAATTCGCACAGGCGAACAATTTTAAAACCGAAATATTTTTACGTCAATCATTTCGAAATGTGCTTATTTATTAGGAAATTAATTTTTAGACGTGCACCAGAAATTAATTCGAAAATATTGCGTGTTTTGTATTCGGTATATCAGTTTTCAGGATTTCCTAACCAACAGCTTTAGAACCGATTAATTTTTACATCATTCAATTGGAAATGTGCTTATTTATTAGGAAATGAATTTTCAGCCGTGCGCAAGAATTTAATTCGAAAATATTGCGTGTTTTGTATTCGGTATATCAGTTTCCAGGATTTCCTAACAATGGTTTCATTGTTTAAACATTGTATTCGGTTTCACTTTATTTTATATTTCTAAAAATTCCCACAGGCGAACAATTTTAAAACCGAAATATTTTTACGTCAATCATTTCGAAATGTGCTTATTTATTGGGAAATTAATTTTCAGCCGTGCACCAGAATTTAATTCGAAAATATTGCGTGTTTTGTATTCGGTGTATCAGTTTTCAGGATTTCCTAACCAACAGCTTTAGAACCGATTAATTTTTACGTCATTCATTTCGAAATGTTCTTATTTATTAGAAATTAATTTTCAGCCGTGCACCAGAATTTAATTCGAAAATATTGCGTGTTTTGTATTCGGTATATCAGTTTTTAGGATTTCCTAACAATGGTTTCATTGTTTAAAAAATGTATTAGGTTTACATTAATTTTACATTTCTAAAAATTCAAACAGTCCAACACCTTTAGAACCGATTAATTTTTACGTCATTCAATTGGAAATGTGCTTATTTATTAGGAAATGAATTTTCAGCCGTGCGCCAGAATTTAATTCGAAAATATTGCGTGTTTTGAATTCGGTATATCAGTTTCCAGGATTTCCTAACAATGATTTCATTGTTTAAACAATGTATTCGGTTTCGCTTTATTTTACATTTCTAAATAATCACACAGTCGAACAACTTTAAAACCGAAATATTTTTACGTCAATCAATTCGAAATGTGCTTATTTTTTAGGAAATGAATTTTCAGCCGTGCACCGGAATTTAATTCGAAAATATTAGTGTTTTGTATTCCTTATATCAGTTTCCAGGATTTCCTAACAATGTTTTCATTGTTTAAACAATGTATTCGGTTTCACTTTATTTTATATTTCTAAAAATTCACACAGGCGAACAACTTTAAAACCGAAATATTTTTACGTCATTCATTTCGAAATGTGCTTATTTAGTAGGAAATTAATTTTCAGCCGTACACCAGAATTTAATTCGAAAATATTGCGTGTTTTGTATTCGGTATATCAGTTTCCAGGATTTCCTAACAATGGTTTCATTGTTTAAACAATGTATTCGGATTCGCTTTATTTTACATTTCTAAATAATCACACAGTCGAACAACTTTAAAACCGAAATATTTTTACGTCAATCATTTCGAAATGTGCTTATTTATTAGGAAATGAATTTTCAGCCGTGCACCGGAATTTATTTCAAAAATATTACATGTTTTGTATTCGGTATATCAGTTTCCAGGATTTCCTAACGATGGTTTCATTGTTTAAACAATGTATTCGGTTTCACTTTATTTTACATTTCTAAAAATGCACGCAGGCGAACAACTTTAAAACCGAAATTTTTTTACGTCATTCACTTCGAAATGTGCTTTTTTAGTAGGAAATTAATTTTCAGCCATGCACCGGAATTTAATTCAAAAATATTGCGTGTTTTGTATCCGGTACATCAGTTTTCAAGGTTTCCTAACAATGTTTCATTGTTTAAACAATGTATTCGGTTTTACTTTATTTTACACTACTAAAAATTCACACAGGGGAACAACAATGAAACAGAAATATTTTTACATCAATCATTTCGAAATGTGCTTAGTTATTAGGAAATTAATTTTCAGCCGTACACCAGAATTTAATTCGAAAATATTGCTTGTTTGGTACTCGGTATATCAGTTTTTAGGATTTCCTAACAATGGTTTCATTGTTTAAACAATGTATTACGTTTACATTAATTTTACATTTCTAAAAATTCAATCAGGCCAACACCTTTAGAACCGATTAATTTTTACGTCATTCAATTGGAAATGTGCTTATTTATTAGGAAATGAATTTTCAGTCGTGCGCCGGAATTTAATTCGAAAATATTGCGTGTTTTGTATTCGGTATATCAGTTTCCAGGGTTTCCTAACAATGGTTTCATTGTTTAAACAATGTATTCGGTTTCACTTTATTTTATATTTCTAAAAATTCACACAGGTGAACAACTTTAAAACCGAAATATTTTTACGTCATTCATTTCGAAATGTGCTTATTTAGTAGGAAATTAATTTTCAGCCGTACACCAGAATTTAATTCGAAATTATTGCGTGTTTTGTATTCGGTATATCAGTTTCCAGGATTTCCTAACAATGATTTCATTGTTTAAACAATGTATTCGGATTCGCTTTATTTTACATCTCTAAATAATCACACAGTCGAACAACTTTAAAACCGAAATATTTTTACGTCAATCATTTCGAAATGTGCTTATTTATTAGGAAATGAATTTTCAGCCGTGCACCGGAATTTAATTCGAAAATATTGCGTGTTTTGTATTCGGTATATCAGTTTCCAGTATTTCCTAACAATGGTTTCATTGTTTAAACAATGTATTCGGTTTCGCTTTATTTTACATTTCTAAATAATCACACAGTCGAACAACTTTAAAACCAAAATATTTTTACGTCAATCATTTCGAAATGTGCTTATTTATTAGGAAATGAATTTTCAGCCGTGCACCGGAATTTAATTCGAAAATATTGCATGTTTTGTATTCGGTATATCAGTTTCCCGGATTTCCTAACGATGGTTTCATTGTTTAAAAAATGTATTCGGTTTCACTTTATTTTACATTTCTAAAAATGCACGCAGGCGAACAACTTTAAAACCGAAATTTTTTTACGTCATTCACTTCGAAATGTGCTTATTTAGTAGGAAATTAATTTTCAGCCATGCACCGGAATTTAATTCGAAAATATTGCGTGTTTTGTATCCGGTACATCCGTTTTCAAGGTTTCCTAACAATGTTTCATTGTTTAAACAATGTATTCGGTTTTACTTTATTTTACACTACTAAAAATTCACACAGGTGAACAACTTTAAAACCGAAATATTTTTACGTCATTCATTTCGAAATGTTCTTATTTATTAGAAAATTATTTTTCAGCCGTACACCAGAATTTAATTCGAAAATATTGCGTGTTTTGTATTCGGTATATCAGCTTTCAGGATTTCCTAACAATGGTTTCATTGTTTAAACAATGTATTCGGTTTCACTTTATTTTATATTTCTAAAATTTCACACAGGCGAACAACTTTAAAACCGAAATATTTTTACGTAATTCATTTCGAAATGTTCTTATGTATTAGAAAATTAATTTTCAGCCGTACACCAGAATTTAATTCGAAAATATTGCGTGTTTTGTATTCGGTATATCAGTTTCCAGGATTTCCTAACAATGGTTTCATTGTTTAAACAATGTATTCGGATTCGCTTTATTTTACATTTCTAAATAATCACACAGTCGAACAACTTTAAAACCGAAATATTTTTACGTCAATCATTTCGAAATGTGCTTATTTATTAGGAAATGAATTTTCAGCCGCGCACCGGAATTTAATTCGAAAATACTGCGTGTTTTGTATTCGGTATATGAGTTTCCAGGATTTCCTAACAATGGTTTCATTGTTTAAACAATGTATTCGGTTTCACTTTATTTTACATTTCTAAAAATACACGCAGGCGAACAACTTTAAAACCGAAATTTTTTTACGTCATTCACTTCGAAATGTGCTTATTTAGTAGGAAATTAATTTTCAGCCGTGCACCGGAATTTAATTCGAAAATATTGCGTGTTTTGTATCCGGTACATCAGTTTTCAAGGTTTCCTAACAATGTATTCGGTTTTACTTTATTTTACACTACTAAAAATTCACACAGGGGAACACCATTGAAACCGAAATATTTTTACATAAATCATTTCGAAATGTGCTTAGTTATTAGGAAATTAATTTTTAGACGTGCACCAGAAATTAATTCGAAAATATTGCGAATTTTGTATTCGGTATATCAGTTTTCAGGATTTCCTAACCAACAGCTTTAGAACCGATTAATTTTTACATCATTCAATTGGAAATGTGCTTATTTATTAGGAAATGAATTTTCCGCCGTGCGCAAGAATTTAATTCGAAAATATTGCGTGTTTTGTATTCGGTATATCAGTTTCCAGGATTTCCTACCAATGGTTTCATTGTTTAAACAATGTATTCGGTTTCACTTTATTTTATATTTCTAAAAATTCCCACAGGCGAACAATTTTAAAACCGAAATATTTTTACGTCAATCATTTCGAAATGTGCTTATTTATTGGGAAATTAATTTTCAGCCGTGCACCAGAATTTAATTCGAAAATATTGCGTGTTTTGTATTCGGTATATCAGTTTTCAGGATTTCCTAACCAACAGATTTAGAACCGATTAATTTTTACGTCATTCATTTCGAAATGTTCTTATTTATTAGAAATTAATTTTCAGCCGTGCACCAGAATTTAATTCGAAAATATTGCGTGTTTTGTATTCCTTATATCAGTTTCCAGGATTTCCTAACAATGTTTTCATTGTTTAAAATATGTATTCTGTTTCACTTTATTTTATATTTCTAAAAATTCACACTGGCGAACAACTTTAAAACCGAAATATTTTTACGTCATTCATTTCGAAATGTGCCTATTTAGTAGGAAATTAATTTTCAACCGTGCACCGGAATTTAATTCGAAAATATAGCGTGTCTTGTATCCGGTACATCAGTTTTCAGGATTTCCTAACAATGGCTTCATTGTTTAAACAGTATATTCTGTTTAAACAATGGCTTCATTGTTTAAACAGTATATTCTGTTTTATTTTATTTTACACTTCTAAAATTTCACACAGGCGAACAACTTTAAAACCGAAATATTTTTACGTCATTCATTTCGAAATGATCATATTTATTAGAAAATTAATTTTAGGCAGTACACCAGAATTTAATTCGAAAATATTGCGTGTTTGGTACTCGGTATATCAGTTTTTAGGATTTCCTAACAATGGTTTCATTGTTTAAACAATGTATTACGTTTACATTAATTTTACATTTCAAAAAATTCAAACACGCCAACACCTTTAGAACCGATTAATTTTTACGTCATTCAATTGGAAATGTGCTTATTTATTAGGAAATGAATTTTCAGTCGTGCGCCGGAATTTAATTCGAAAATATTGCGTGTTTTGTATTCGGTATATCAGTTTCAAGGGTTTCCTAACAATGGTTTCATTGTTTAAACAATGGATTCGGTTTCACTATATTTTATATTTCTAAAAATTCACACAGGTGAACAGCTTTAAAACCGAAATATTTTTACGTCATTCATTTCGAAATGTGCTTATTTAGTAGGAAATTAATTTTCAACCGTGCACCGGAATTTAATTCGAAAATATTGCGTGTTTTGTATCCGGTACATCAGTTTTCAGGATTTCCTAACAATGGTTTCATTGTTTAAACAATGTATTCGGTTTCACTTTATATTATATTTCTAAAAATTCACACAGGCGAACAACTTTAAAACCGAAATATTTTTACGTAATTCTTTTCGAAATGTTCTTATTTATTAGAAAATTAAATTTCAGCCGTACACCAGAATTTAATTCGAAAATATTGCGTGTTTTGTATTCGGTATATCAGTTTCCAGGACTTCCTAACAATGGTTTCATTGTTTAAACAATGTATTCGGTTTCGCTTTATTTTACATTTCTAAATAATCACACAGTCGAACAACCTTAAAACGAAAATATTTTTACGTCAATCATTTCGAAATGTGCTTATTTATTAGGAAATGAATTTTCAGCCATGCACCGGAATTTAATTCGAAAATATTGTTGTTTTGTATCCGGTACATCAGTTTTCAAGGTTTCCTAACAATGTTTCATTGTTTAAACAATGTATTCGGTTTTACTTTATTTTACACTACTAAAAATTCACACAGGGGAACAACATTGAAACCGAAATATTTTTACATCAATCATTTCGAAATGTGCTTAGTTATTAGGAAATTAATTTTCAGCCGTACACAGGAATTTAATTCGAAAATATTGCATGTTTTGTATTCGGTATATCAGTTTCCAGGATTTCCTAACGATGGTTTCATTGTTTAAACAATGTATTCGGATTCGCTTTATTTTACATTTCTAAATAATCACACAGTCGAACAACTTTAAAACCGAAATATTTTTACGTAATTCATTTCGAAATGCTCTTATTTATTAGAAAATTAATTTTCAGCCGTACACCAGAATTTAATTCGAAAATATTGCGTGTTTTTTATTCGGTATATCAGTTTCCAGGATTTCCTAACAATGGCTTCATTGTTTAAACAATGTATTCGGATTCGCTTTATTTTACATTTCTAAATAATCACACAGTCGAACAACTTTAAAACCGAAATATTTTTACGTCAATCATTTCGAAATGTGCTTATTTATTAGGAAATGAATTTTTAGCCGTGCACCGGAATTTAATTCGAAAATATTGCGTGTTTTGTATTCGGTATATCAGTTTCCAGGATTTCCTAACAATGGTTTCATTGTTTAAACAATGTATTCGGTTTCGCTTTATTTTACATTTCTAAATAATCACACAGTCGAACAACTTTAAAACCAAAATATTTTTACGTCAATCATTTCGAAATGTGCTTATTTATTAGGAAATGAATTTTCAGCCGTGCACAGGAATTTAATTCGAAAATATTGCATGTTTTGTATTCGGTATATCAGTTTCCAGGATTTCCTAACGATGGTTTCATTGTTTAAACAATGTGTTCGGTTTCACTTTATTTTATATTTCTAAAAACTCACACTGGCGAACAACTTTAAAACCGAAATATTTTTACGTCATTCATTTCGAAATGTGCTTATTTAGTAGGAAATTAATTTTCAACCGTGCACCGGAATTTAATTCGAAAATATAGCGTGTCTTGTATCCGGTACATCAGTTTTCAGGATTTCCTAACAATGGCTTCATTGTTTAAACAGTATATTCTGTTTAAACAATGGCTTCATTGTTTAAACAGTATATTCTGTTTTATTTTATTTTACACTTCTAAAATTTCACACAGGCGAACAACTTTAAAACCGAAATATTTTTACGTCATTCATTTCGAAATGATCATATTTATTAGAAAATTAATTTTAGGCAGTACACCAGAATTTAATTCGAAAATATTGCGTGTTTGGTACTCGGTATATCAGTTTTTAGGATTTCCTAACAATGGTTTCATTGTTTAAACAATGTATTACGTTTACATTAATTTTACATTTCTAAAAATTCAAACACGCCAACACCTTTAGAACCGATTAATTTTTACGTCATTCAATTGGAAATGTGCTTATTTATTAGGAAATGAATTTTCAGTCGTGCGCCGGAATTTAATTCGAAAATATTGCGTGTTTTGTATTCGGTATATCAGTTTCCAGGGTTTCCTAACAATGGTTTCATTGTTTAAACAATGGATTCGGTTTCACTATATTTTATATTTCTAAAAATTCACACAGGTGAACAACTTTAAAACCGAAATATTTTTACGTCATTCATTTCGAAATGTGCTTATTTAGTAGGAAATTAATTTTCAACCGTGCACCGGAATTTAATTCGAAAATATTGCGTGTTTTGTATCCGGTACATCAGTTTTCAGGATTTCCTAACAATGGTTTCATTGTTTAAACAATGTATTCGGTTTCACTTTATATTATATTTCTGAAAATTCACACAGGCGAACAACTTTAAAACCGAAATATTTTTACGTAATTCTTTTCGAAATGTTCTTATTTATTAGAAAATTAAATTTTAGCCGTACACCAGAATTTAATTCGAAAATATTGCGTGTTTTGTATTCGGTATATCAGTTTCCAGGACTTCCTAACAATGGTTTCATTGTTTAAACAATATATTCGGTTTCGCTTTATTTTACATTTCTAAATAATCACACAGTCGAACAACTTTAAAACGAAAATATTTTTACGTCAATCATTTCGAAATGTGCTTATTTATTAGGAAATGAATTTTCAGCCATGCACCGGAATTTAATTCGAAAATATTGGGTGTTTTGTATCCGGTACATCAGTTTTCAAGGTTTCCTAACAATGTTTCATTGTTTAAACAATGTATTCGGTTTTACTTTATTTTACACTACTAAAAATTCACACAGGGGAACAACATTGAAACCGAAATATTTTTACATCAATCATTTCGAAATGTGCTTAGTTATTAGGAAATTAATTTTCAGCCGTACACCAGAATTTAATTCGAAAATATTGCGTGTTTTGTATTCGGTATATCAGCTTTTAGGATTTCCTAACAATGGTTTCATTGTTTAAACAATGTATTCGGTTTCAATTTATTTTATATTTCTAAACATTCACACAGGCGAACAACTTTAAAACCGAAATATTTTTACGTAATTCATTTCGAAATGCTCTTATTTATTAGAAAATTAATTTTCAGCCGTACACCAGAATTTAATTCGAAAATATTGCGTGTTTTGTATTCGGTATATCAGTTTCCAGGATTTCCTAACAATGGCTTCATTGTTTAAACAATGTATTCGGATTCGCTTTATTTTACATTTCTAAATAATCACACAGTCGAACAACTTTAAAACCGAAATATTTTTACGTCAATCATTTCGAAATGTGCTTATTTATTAGGAAATGAATTTTTAGCCGTGCACCGGAATTTACTTCGAAAATATTGCGTGTTTTGTATTCGGTATATCAGTTTCCAGGATTTTCTAACAATGGTTTCATTGTTTAAACAATGTATTCGGTTTCGCTTTATTTTACATTTCTAAATTATCACACAGTCGAACAACTTTAAAACCAAAATATTTTTACGTCAATCATTTCGAAATGTGCTTATTTATTAGGAAATGAATTTTCAGCCGTGCACAGGAATTTAATTCGAAAATATTGCATGTTTTGTATTAGGTATATCAGTTTCCAGGATTTCCTAACGATGGTTTCATTGTTTAAACAATGTATTCGGTTTCACTTTATTTTACATTTCTAAAAATGCACGCAGGCGAACAACTTTAAAACCGAAATTTTTTTACGTCATTCACTTCGAAATGTGCTTATTTAGTAGGAAATTAATTTTCAGCCATGCACCGGAATTTAATTCGAAAATATTGCGTGTTTTGTATCCGGTACATCAGTTTTCAAGGTTTCCTAACAATGTTTCATTGTTTAAACAATGTATTCGGTTTTACTTTATTTTACACTACTAAAAATTCACACAGGGGAGCAACATTGAAACCGAAATATTTTTACATCAATCATTTCGAAATGTGCTTAGTTATTAGGAAATTAATTTTCAGCCGTACACGAGAATTTAATTCGAAAATATTGCGTGTTTTGTATTCGGTATATCAGCTTTTAGGATTTCCTAACAATGGTTTCATTGTTTAAACAATGTATTCGGTTTCACTTTATTTTATATTTCTAAAAATTCACACAGGCGAACAACTTTAAAACCGAAATATTTTTACGTAATTCATTTCGAAATGTTCTTATTTATTAGAAAATTAATTTTCAGCCGTACACCAGAATTTAATTCGAAAATATTGCGTGTTTTGTATTCGGTATATCAGTTTCCAGGATTTCCTAACAATGGTTTCATTGTTTAAACAATGTATTCGGTTTCACTTTATTTTATATTTCTAAAAATTCACACAGGCGAACAACTTTAAAACCGAAATATTTTTACGTAATTCATTTCGAAATGTGCTTATGTAGTAGGAAATTAATTTTCAACCGTGCACCGGAATTTAATTCGAAAATATAGCGTGTTTTGTATCCGTACATCAGTTTTCAGGATTTCCTAACAATGGCTTCATTGTATAAACAATATATTCTGTTTTATTTTATTTTACACTTCTAAAATTTCACACAGGCGAACAACTTTAAAAACCGAAATATTTTTACGTCATTCATTTCGAAATGTTCATATTTACTAGAAAATTAATTTTAGGCAGTACACCAGAATTTAATTCGAAAATATTGCTTGTTTGGTACTCGGTATATCGGTTTTTAGGATTTCCTAACAATGGTTTCATTGTTTAAACAATGTATTCGGATTCGCTTTATTTTACATTTCTAAATAATCGCACAGTCGAACAACTTTAAAACCGAAATATTTTTACGTCAATCATTTCGAAATGTGCTTATTTATTAGGAAATGAATTTTCAGCCGTGCACCGGAATTTAATTCGAAAATATTGCGTGTTTTGTATTCGGTATATCAGTTTCCAGGATTTCCTAACAATGGTTTCATTGTTTAAACAATGTATTCGGTTTCACTTTATTTTACATTTCTAAAAATACACGCAGGCGAACAACTATAAAACCGAAATTCTTTTACGTCATTCATTTCGAAATGTGCTTATTTAGTAGGAAATTAATTTTCAGCCGTGCACCGGAATTTAATTCGAAAATATTGCGTGTTTTGTATCCGGTACATCAGTTTTCAAGGTTTCCTAACAATGTTTCATTGTTTAAACAATGTATTCGGTTTTACTTTATTTTACACTACTAAAAATTCACACAGGGGAACAACATTGAAACCGAAATATTTTTACATCAATCATTTCGAAATGTGCTTAGTTATTAGGAAATTAATTTTCAGCCGTACACGAGAATTTAATTCGAAAATATTGCGTGTTTTGTATTCGGTATATCAGCTTTTAGGATTTCCTAACAATGGTTTCATTGTTTAAACAATGTATTCGGTTTCACTTTATTTTATATTTCTAAAAATTCACACAGGCGAACAACTTTAAAACCGAAATATTTTTACGTAATTCATTTCGAAATGTTCTTATTTATTAGAAAATTAATTTTCAGCCGTACACCAGAATTTAATTCGAAAATATTGCGTGTTTTGTATTCGGTATATCAGTTTCCAGGATTTCCTAACAATGGTTTCATTGTTTAAACAATGTATTCGGTTTCACTTTATTTTATATTTCTAAAAATTCACACAGGCGAACAACTTTAAAACCGAAATATTTTTACGTAATTCATTTCGAAATGTGCTTATGTAGTAGGAAATTAATTTTCAACCGTGCACCGGAATTTAATTCGAAAATATAGCGTGTTTTGTATCCGTACATCAGTTTTCAGGATTTCCTAACAATGGCTTCATTGTATAAACAATATATTCTGTTTTATTTTATTTTACACTTCTAAAATTTCACACAGGCGAACAACTTTAAAAACCGAAATATTTTTACGTCATTCATTTCGAAATGTTCATATTTACTAGAAAATTAATTTTAGGCAGTACACCAGAATTTAATTCGAAAATATTGCTTGTTTGGTACTCGGTATATCGGTTTTTAAGATTTCCTAACAATGGTTTCATTGTTTAAACAATGTATTCGGATTCGCTTTATTTTACATTTCTAAATAATCGCACAGTCGAACAACTTTAAAACCGAAATATTTTTACGTCAATCATTTCGAAATGTGCTTATTTATTAGGAAATGAATTTTCAGCCGTGCACCGGAATTTAATTCGAAAATATTGCGTGTTTTGTATTCGGTATATCAGTTTCCAGGATTTCCTAACAATGGTTTCATTGTTTAAACAATGTATTCGGTTTCACTTTATTTTACATTTCTAAAAATACACGCAGGCGAACAACTATAAAACCGAAATTCTTTTACGTCATTCATTTCGAAATGTGCTTATTTAGTAGGAAATTAATTTTCAGCCGTGCACCGGAATTTAATTCGAAAATATTGCGTGTTTTGTATCCGGTACATCAGTTTTCAAGGTTTCCTAACAATGTTTCATTGTTTAAACAATGTATTCGGTTTTACTTTATTTTACACTACTAAAAATTCACACAGGGGAACAACATTGAAACCGAAATATTTTTACATCAATCATTTCGAAATGTGCTTAGTTATTAGGAAATTAATTTTCAGCCGTACACTAGAATTTAATTCGAAAATATTGCGTGTATTGTATTTTGTATATCAACTTTTAGGATTTCCTAACAATGGTTTCATTGTTTAAACAATGTAAAACTTTTTCATTAATTTTACATTTCTAAAATTTCAAACAGGACAACACGTTTAGAACCGATTAATTTTTACGTCATTCAATTGGAAATGTGCTTATTTATTAAGAAATGCATTTTCAGCCGTGCGAAAGAATTTAATTCGAAAATATTGCGTGTTTTGTATTCGGTATATCAGTTTCCAGGATGTCCTAACAATGGTTTCATTGTTTAAACAATGTATTCGGTTTCACTTTATTTTATATTTCTAAAAATTCCCACAGGCGAACAATTTTAAAACCGAAATATTTTTACGTCAATCATTTCGAAATGTGCTTATTTATTGGGAAATTAATTTTCAGCCGTGCACCAGAATTTAATTCGAAAATATTGCGTGTTTTGTATTCGGTATATCAGATTTCAGGATTTCCTAACCAACAGCTTTAGAACCGATTAATTTTTACGTCATTCATTTCGAAATGTTCTTATTTATTAGAAATTAATTTTCAGTCGTGCACCAGAATTTAATTCGAAAATATTGCGTGTTTTGTATTCGGTATATCAGTTTTTAGGATTTCCTAACAATGGTTTCATTGTTTAAACAATGTAATAGGTTTACATTAATTTTACATTTCTAAAAATTCAAACAGTCCAACACCTTTAGAACCGATTAATTTTTACGTCATTCAATTGGAAATGTGCTTATTTATTAGGAAATGAATTTTCAGCCGTGCGCCAGAATTTAATTCGAAAATATTGCGTGTTTTGAATTCGGTATATCAGTTTCCAGGATTTCCTAACAATGGTTTCATTGTTTAAACAATGTATTCGGTTTCGCTTTATTTTACATTTCTAAATAATGACACAGTCGAACAACTTTAAAACCGAAATATTTTTACGTCAATCAATTCGAAATGTGCTTATTTATTAGGAAATGAATTTTCAGCCGTGCACCGGAATTTAATTCGAAAATATTGCGTGTTTTGTATTCCTTATATCAGTTTCCAGGATTTCCTAACAATGTTTTCATTGTTTAAACAATGTATTCGGTTTCACTTTATTTTATATTTCTAAAAATTCACACAGGTGAACAACTTTAAAACCGAAATATTTTTACGTCATTCATTTCGAAATCTGCTTATTTAGTAGGAAATTAATTTTCAGCCGTACACCAGAATTTAATCCGAAAATATTGCGTGTTTTGTATTCGGTATATCAGTTTCCAGGATTTCCTAACAATGGTTTCATTGTTTAAACAATGTATTCGGTTTCGCTTTATTTTACATTTCTAAATAATGACACAGTCGAACAACTTTAAAACCGAAATATTTTTACGTCAATCAATTCGAAATGTGCTTATTTATTAGGAAATGAATTTTCAGCCGTGCACCGGAATTTAATTCGAAAATATTGCGTGTTTTGTATTCCTTATATCAGTTTCCAGGATTTCCTAACAATGTTTTCATTGTTTAAACAATGTATTCGGTTTCACTTTATTTTATATTTCTAAAAATTCACACAGGCGAACAACTTTAAAACCGAAATATTTTTACGTCATTCATTTCGAAATGTGCTTATTTAGTAGGAAATTAATTTTCAACCGTGCACCGGAATTTAATTCGAAAATATAGCGTGTCTTGTATCGGTACATCAGTTTTCAGGATTTCCTAACAATGGCTTCATTGTTTAAACAATATATTCTGTTTTATTTTATTTTACACTTCTTAAATTCACACAGGCGAACAACTTTAAAATCGAAATATTTTTACGTCATTCATTTCGAAATGTTCATATTTATTAGAAAATTAATTTTAGGCAGTACACCAGAATTTAATTCGAAAATATTGCGTGTTTGGTACTCGGTATATCAGTTTTTAGGATTTCCTAACAATGGTTTCATTGTTTATACAATGTATTACGTTTACATTAATTTTACATTTCTAAAAATTCAAACAGGCCAACACATTTAGAACCGATTAATTTTTACGTCATTCAATTGGAAATGTGCTTATTTATTAGGAAATGAATTTTCAGTCGTGCGCCCGAATTTAATTCGAAAATATTGCGTGTTTTGTATTCGGTATATCAGTTTCCAGGGTTTCCTAACAATGGTTTCATTGTTTAAACAATGTATTCGGTTTCACTTTATTTTATATTTCTAAAAATTCACACAGGTGAACAACTTTAAAACCGAAATATTTTTACGTCATTCATTTCGAAATGTGCTTATTTAGTAGGAAATTAATTTTCAGCCGTACACCAGAATTTAATTCGAAAATATTGCGTGTTTTGTATTCGGTATATCAGTTTCCAGGATTTCCTAACAATGGTTTCATTGTTTAAACAATGTATTCGGATTCGCTTTATTTTACATTTCTAAATAATCACACAGTCGAACAACTTTAAAACCGAAATATTTTTACGTCAATCATTTCGAAATGTGCTTATTTATTAGGAAATGAATTTTCAGCTGTGCACCGGAATTTAATTCGAAAATATTGCGTGTTTTGTATTCGGTATATCAGTTTCCAGTATTTCCTAACAAAGATTCATTGTTTAAACAATGTATTCGGTTTCGCTTTATTTTACATTTCTAAATAATCACACAGTCGAACAACTTTAAAACCAAAATATTTTTACGTCAATCATTTCGAAATGTGCTTATTTATTAGGAAATGAATTTTCAGCCGTGCACCGGAAGTTATTTCGAAAATATTGCATGTTTTGTATTCGGTATATCAGTTTCCAGGATTTCCTAACGATGGTTTCATTGTTTAAACAATGTATTCGGTTTCACTTTATTTTACATTTCTAAAAATGCACGCAGGCGAACAACTTTAAAACCGAAATATTTTTACGTCATTCACTTCGAAATGTGCTTATTTAGTAGGAAATTAATTTTCAGCCATGCACCGCAATTTAATTCGAAAATATTGCGTGTTTTGTATCCGGTACATCAGTTTTCAAGGTTTCCTAACAATGTTTCATTGTTTAAACAATGTATTCGGTTTTACTTTATTTTACACTACTAAAAATTCACACAGGGGAACAACAATGAAACCGAAATATTTTTACATCAATCATTTCGAAATGTGCTTAGTTATTAGGAAATGAATTTTCAGCCGTGCGCCAGAATTTAATTCGAAAATATTGCGTGTTTTGAATTCGGTATATCAGTTTCCAGGGTTGCCTAACAATGGTTTCATTGTTTAAACAATGCATTACGTTTACATTAATTTTACATTTCTAAAAATTCAATCAGGCCAACACCTTTAGAACCGATTATTTTTTACGTCATTCAATTGGAAATGTGCTTATTTATTAGGAAATGAATTTTCAGTCGTGCGCCGGAATTTAATTCGAAAATATTGCGTGTTTTGTATTCGGTATATCAGTTTCCAGGGTTGCCTAACAATGGTTTCATTGTTTAAACAATGTATTCGGTTTCACTTTATTTTATATTTCTAAAAATTCACACAGGTGAACAACTTTAAAACCGAAATATTTTTACGTCATTCATTTCGAAATCTGCTTATTTAGTAGGAAATTAATTTTCAGCCGTACACCAGAATTTAATCCGAAAATATTGCGTGTTTTGTATTCGGTATATCAGTTTCCAGGATTTCCTAACAATGGTTTCATTGTTTAAACAATGTATTCGGATTCGCTTTATTTTACATTTCTAAATAATCACACAGTCGAACAACTTTAAAACCGAAATATTTTTACGTCAATCATTTCGAAATGTGCTTATTTATTAAGAAATGAATTTTCAGCCGTGCACCGGAATTTAATTCGAAAATATTGCGTGTTTTGTATTCGGTATATCAGTTTCCAGTATTTCCTAACAATGGTTTCATTGTTTAAACAATGTATTCGGATTCGCTTTATTTTACATTTCTAAATAATCACACAGTCGAACAACATTGAAACCGAAATATTTTTACATCAATCATTTCGAAATGTGCTTAGTTATTAGGAAATTAATTTTCAGCCGTACACCAGAATTTAATTCGAAAATATTGCGTGTTTTGTATTCGGTATATCAGCTTTTAGGATTTCCCAAGAATGGTTTCATTGTTTAAACAATGTATTCGGTTTCATTTTATTTTATATTTCTACAAATTCACACAGGCGAACAACTTTAAATCCGAAAAAGTCCTTCCGGCCAGTGCCGGGAGGAAGAGGTAGCTTTCCAATACCTTATTTTAAAAAAGCCAACTTATATTATTCAAACACACGAAGCTCAATTTAGTGGAAACCGAATATAGGAGATTCAATACTAATTTTTATGAATACTAAATCATTATGAATGAGAATTTCACGAAATTAGTCAGCTTTATCCAAGCTGCTTTTATTTAAAGTAACTTATATTTGGCTGAGATGTTGATGTATACTATCCACATGCTTTCTCACATGGAAATAGGCGAATACGTGTGTTATCGCGTGACAAATACAAGATCGTTTCAAAATGTTAGCCATACTAGAAATTCAAAGTGCTATAATTCAACCATTTTTTAAGATATAAACAAAAGAACTAATTTTCAGAAAGAAAATCTGCTCCGGAATCTTTGTATCAAGGCCAAACACATAAAAAATCTTTTTCATTTTCCAATTTTTTAATACCTCATTTTAAATTTTAAATTTAATTTTTTTAAATGGCAACCCTTTTGAAACAAGATGGCGAATAAAGCTGGCCAACGAACTCGGTCGAGACATTGGTATGTACTATGTACAGACCAAGTAACATCCAAATCGGTTCATAAATACGCTTGTTATCGCGTGACAAAAATCAGGTTGTTTTAAAATGTCAGCCACAATAGAAATTCAAAACGCTATAACTCAGCCATTTTTTTAGATATAGACGAAACAAAAACTGTTCCGGGATCTTTGTATTAAGGTCAAACACATACAAAAAAAATCTTTTTCATTTCTTAATATTTTGGTATCTCATTTTAAATTTTAAATTTTTAAAATTTTTTAAATGGCCGCCATTTTGAAACAAGATGGCGGATGAAGCTGGCCAACGAACTAGGTCGAGATATTTGTATGTACTATGTACACACCAAAGTACATCCAAATCGGCTCATAAATACGCCTGTTATCACGTGACAAATATCAGGACGTTTCAAAATGTCAGCCACGCTAGAAATTCAAAATGCTATAACTCAGCCATTTTTTGAGATATAGACGAAACAAAAACAGCTCCCGAATCTTTGTATCAAGGTCAAATACATAAAAAAAAAATATTTTTCCAATTTTCAATTTTTCTGTACCGCATTTCAAATTAAACTTTTTCTTAAAAATTTAAATGGCTGCCATTTTTAAACAAGATGGCGGATGAAGCTGGCCAACGAACTCGGTCGAGACATTGGTATGTACTATGTAAAAACGAAGTTACATCCAAATCGGTTCATAAATACGCCTTTTATCGCGTGACAAAGTTCAGAACGTTTCAAAATGTCAGCCACGCTAGAAATTCAAAATGCTATAACTCAGCCATTTTTTAAGATATAGACGAAACAAAAACTGCTCCGGAATCTTTGTATAAAGGTCAAATACATAAGAAAAAAATATTTTTCCATTTTCAATTCTTTGGTACCACATTTCAAATTTAAAATTTTTAAGAAAATTTTAAATGGCCGCCATTTTGAAACAAAATGGCGGATGAAGCTGGCCAACGAACTCAGTCGAGACATTGGTATGTACTATGTACATAACGAATTACATACAAATCGGTTCATAAATTCGAGAGTTACAGTATGACAAAGGTCAGATATATATATATATATATGGATATATATATATATATATATATATATATATATATCAACTTTTGAACGGAGGGTGGTTTCGGGGTCTGGGGGTCATGATCGATGAAAATATACCAAAATTTTTTGAAATCGCTTTCCTCCGAACGGCTGCAATAGGTAGCTTTTTGTAATGAAAGCTACCTAAATGCTATAACTCAGCCATTTTTTAAGATATAGACGAAACAAAAACTGCTCCCGAATCTTTGTATCAAGGTCAAATACATAAGAAAATAATATTTTTTCAATTTTCAATTTTTTGGTACCACATTTCAAATTTAAATTTTTCTTAAAAATTTAAATGGCTGCCATTTTTAAACAAGATGGCGGATGAAGCTTGCCAACGAACTCGGTCGAGACATTGGTATGCACTATGTACAAACGAAGTTACATCCAAATCGGTTCATAAATACGCCTTTTATCGCGTGACAAAATTCAGGACGTTTTAAAATGTCAGCCACGCTAGAAATTCAAAATGCTATAACTCAGCCATTTTTTAAGATATAGACGAAACAAAAACTGCTCCGGAATCTTTGTATAAAGATCAAATACATAAGAAAAAAATATTTTTCCATTTTCAATTCTTTGGTACATAATTTCAAATTTCAAATTGTAAAGAAAATTTTAAATGGCCGCCATTTTGAAACAAAATGGCGGATGAAGCTGGCCAACGAACTCGGTCGAGACATTGGTATGTACTATGTACATACCGAATTACATCCAAATCGGTTCATAAATTCGAGAGTTACAGTATGACAAAGGTCAGATATATATATATATATATGGATATATATATATATATATATATATATATATATATATATATATATATATATATATATATATATATATCAACTTTTGAACGGAGGGTGGTTTCGGGGTCTGGGGGTCATGATCGATGAAAATATACCAAAATTTTTTGAAATCGCTTTCCTCCGAACGGCTGCAATAGGTAGCTTTTTGTAATGAAAGCTACCTAATATTTTTACGTCATTCATTTCGAAATGTTCATATTTATTAGAAAATTAATTTTAGGCAGTACACCAGAATTTAATTCGAAAATATTGCTTGTTTGGTACTCGGTATATCAGTTTTTAGGATTTCCTAACAATGGTTTCATTGTTTAAACAATGTATTACGTTTACATTAATTTTACATTTCTAAAAATTCAATCAGGCCAACACCTTTAGAACCGATTAATTTTTACGTCATTCAATTGGAAATGTGCTTATTTATTAGGAAATGAGTTTTCAGTCGTGCGCCGGAATTTAATTCGAAAATATTGCGTGTTTTGTATTCGGTATATCAGTTTCCAGGGTTTCCTAACAATGGTTTCATTGTTTAAACAATGTATTCGGTTTCACTTTATTTTATATTTCTAAAAATTCACACAGGTGAACAACTTTAAAACCGAAATATTTTTACGTCATTCATTTCGAAATGTGCTTATTTAGTAGGAAATTAATTTTCAACCGTGCACCGGAAATTAATTCGAAAATATTGCGTGTTTTCTATCCGGTACATCAGTTTTCATGGTTTCCTAACAATGTTTCATTGTTTAAACAATGTATTCGGTTTTACTTTATTTTATATTTCTAAAATTTCACAGAGGCGAACAACTTTAAAACCGAAATATTTTTACGTAATTCATTTCGAAATGTTCTTATTTATTAGAAAATTAATTTTCAGCCGTACACCAGAATTTAATTCGAAAATATTGCGTGTTTTGTATTCGGTATATCAGTTTCCAGGATTTCCTAACAATGGCTTCATTGTTTAAACAATGTATTCGGTTTCACTTTATTTTATATTTCTAAAATTTCACAGAGGCGAACAACTTTAAAACCGAAATATTTTTACGTAATTCATTTCGAAATGTTCTTATTTATTAGAAAATTAATTTTCAGCCGTACACCAGACTTTAATTCGAAAATATTGAGTGTTTTGTATTCGGTATATCAGTTTCCAGGATTTCCTAACAATGGCTTCATTGTTTAAACAATGTATTCGGTTTCACTTTATTTTATATTTCTAAAATTTCACAGAGGCGAACAACTTTAAAACCGAAATATTTTTACGTAATTCATTTCGAAATGTTCTTATTTATTAGAAAATTAATTTTCAGCCGTACACCAGAATTTAATTCGAAAATATTGCGTGTTTTGTATTCGGTATATCAGTTTCCAGGATTTCCTAACAATGGTTTCATTGTTTAAACAATGTATTCGGATTCGCTTTATTTTACATTTCTAAATAATAACACAGTCGAACAACTTTAAAACCGAAATATTTTTACGTCAATCATTTCGAAATGTGCTTATTTATTAGGAAATAAATTTTCAGCCGTGCACCGGAATTTAATTCGAAAATATTGCGTGTTTTGTATTCGATATATCAGTTTCCAGGATTTCCTAACAATTGTTTCATTGTTTAAACAATGTATTCGGTTTCACTTTATTTTACATTTCTAAAAATACACGCAGGCGAACAACTTTAAAACCGAATTTTTTTTACGTCATTCACTTCGAAATGTGCTTATTTAGTAGGAAATTAATTTTCAGCCGTGCACCGGAATTTAATTCGAAAATATTGCGTGTTTTGTATCCGGTACATCAGTTTTCAAGGTTTCCTAACAATGTATTCGGTTTTACTTTATTTTACACTACTAAAATCTCACACAGGGGAACAACATTGAAACCGAAATATTTTTACATCAATCATTTCGAAATGTGCTTAGTTATTAGGAAATTAATTTTCAGCCGTACACCAGAATTTAATTCGAAAATATTGCGTGTTTTGTATTCGGTATATCAGCTTTTAGGATTTCCTAACAATGGTTTCATTGTTTAAACAATGTATTCGGTTTCACTTTATTTTATATTTCTAAAAATTCCCACAGGCGAACAACTTTAAATCCGAAATATTTTTACGTCATTCATTTCGAAATGTTCATATTTATTAGAAAATTAATTTTAGGCAGTACACCAGAATTTAATTCGAAAATATTGCTTGTTTGGTACTCGGTATATCAGTTATTAGGATTTCCTAACAATGGTTTCATTGTTTAAACAATGTATTACGTTTACATTAATTTTACATTTCTAAAAATTCAATCAGGCCAACACCTTTAGAACCGATTAATTTTTACGTCATTCAATTGGAAATGTGCTTATTTATTAGGAAATGAATTTTCAGTCGTGCGCCGGAATTTAATTCGAAAATATTGCGTGTTTTGTATTCGGTATATCAGTTTGCAGGGTTTCCTAACAATGGTTTCATTGTTTAAACAATGTATTCGGTTTCACTTTATTTTATATTTCTAAAAATTCACACAGGTGAACAACTTTAAAACCGAAATATTTTTACGTCATAAATTTCGAAATGTGCTTATTTAGTAGGCAATTAATTTTCAGCCGTACACCAGAATTTAATTCGAAAATATTGCGTGTTTTGTATTCGGTATATCAGTTTCCAGTATTTCCTAACAATGGTTTCATTGTTTAAACAATGTATTCGGATTCGCTTTATTTTACATTTCTAAATAATCACACAGTCGAACAACATTGAAACCGAAATATTTTTACATCAATCATTTCGAAATGTGCTTAGTTATTAGGAAATTAATTTTCAGCCGTACACCAGAATTTAATTCGAAAATATTGCGTGTTTTGTATTCGGTATATCAGCTTTTAGGATTTCCCAAGAATGGTTTCATTGTTTAAACGATGTATTCGGTTTCATTTTATTTTATATTTCTACAAATTCACACAGGCGAACAACTTTAAATCCGAAATATTTTTACGTCATTCATTTCGAAATGTTCATATTTATTAGAAAATTAATTTTAGGCAGTACACCAGAATTTAATTCGAAAATATTGCTTGTTTGGTACTCGGTATATCAGTTTTTAGGATTTCCTAACAATGGTTTCATTGTTTAAACAATGTATTACGTTTACATTAATTTTACATTTCTAAAAATTCAATCAGGCCAACACCTTTAGAACCGATTAATTTTTACGTCATTCAATTGGAAATGTGCTTATTTATTAGGAAATGAATTTTCAGTCGTGCGCCGGAATTTAATTCGAAAATATTGCGTGTTTTGTATTCGGTATATCAGTTTCCAGGGTTTCCTAACAATGGTTTCATTGTTTAAACAATGTATTCGGTTTCACTTTATTTTATATTTCTAAAAATTCACACAGGTGAACAACTTTAAAACCGAAATACTTTTACGTCATTCATTTCGAAATGTGCTTATTTAGTAGGAAATTAATTTTCAACCGTGCACCGGAAATTAATTCGAAAATATTGCGTGTTTTCTATCCGGTACATCAGTTTTCATGGTTTCCTAACAATGTTTCATTGTTTAAACAATGTATTCGGTTTTACTTTATTTTATATTTCTAAAATTTCACAGAGGCGAACAACTTTAAAACCGAAATATTTTTACGTAATTCATTTCGAAATGTTCTTATTTATTAGAAAATTAATTTTCAGCCGTACACCAGAATTTAATTCGAAAATATTGGGTGTTTTGTATTCGGTAAATCAGTTTCCAGGATTTCCTAACAATCGTGCACTTTATTTTATATTTCTAAAATTTCACAGAGGCGAACAACTTTAAAACCGAAATATTTTTACGTAATTCATTTCGAAATGTTCTTATTTATTAGAAAATTAATTTTCAGCCGTACACCAGAATTTAATTCGAAAATATTGCGTGTTTTGTATTCGGTATATCAGCTTTTAGGATTTCCCAAGAATGGTTTCATTGTTTAAACAATGTATTCGGTTTCATTTTATTTTATATTTCTACAAATTCACACAGGCGAACAACTTTAAATCCGAAATATTTTTACGTCATTCATTTCGAAATGTTCATATTTATTAGAAAATTAATTTTAGGCAGTACACCAGAATTTAATTCGAAAATATTGCTTGTTTGGTACTCGGTATATCAGTTTTTAGGATTTCCTAACAATGGTTTCATTGTTTAAACAATGTATTACGTTTACATTAATTTTACATTTCTAAAAATTCAATCAGGCCAACACCTTTAGAACCGATTAATTTTTACGTCATTCAATTGGAAATGTGCTTATTTATTAGGAAATGAATTTTCAGTCGTGCGCCGGAATTTAATTCGAAAATATTGCGTGTTTTGTATTCGGTATATCAGTTTCCAGGATTTCCTAACAATGGTTTCATTGTTTAAACAATGTATTCGGATTCGCTTTATTTTACATTTCTAAATAATCACACAGTCGAACAACTTTAAAACCGAAATATTTTTACGTCAATCATTTCGAAATGTGCTTATTTATTAGGAAATAAATTTTCAGCCGTGCACCGGAATTTAATTCGAAAATATTGCGTGTTTTGTATTCGGTATATCAGTTTCCAGGATTTCCTAACAATTGTTTCATTGTTTAAACAATGTATTCGGTTTCACTTTATTTTACATTTCTAAAAATACACGCAGGCGAACAACTTTAAAACCGAAATTTTTTTACGTCATTCACTTCGAAATGTGCTTATTTAGTAGGAAATTACTTTTCAGCCGTGCACCGGAATTTAATTCGAAAATATTGCGTGTTTTGTATCCGGTACATCAGTTTTCAAGGTTTCCTAACAATGTATTCGGTTTTACTTTATTTTACACTACTAAAAATTCACACAGGGGAACAACATTGAAACCGAAATATTTTTACATCAATCATTTCGAAATGTGCTTAGTTATTAGGAAATTAATTTTCAGCCGTACACCAGAATTTAATTCGAAAATATTGCGTGTTTTGTATTCGGTATATCAGCTTTTAGGATTTCCTAACAATGGTTTCATTGTTTAAACAATGTATTCGGTTTCACTTTATTTTATATTTCTAAAAATTCCCACAGGCGAACAACTTTAAATCCGAAATATTTTTACGTAATTCATTTCGAAATGTTCTTATTTATTAGAAAATTAATTTTAGGCAGTACACCAGAATTTAATTCGAAAATATTGCTTGTTTGGTACTCGGTATATCAGTTTTTAGGATTTCCTAACAATGGTTTCATTGTTTAAACAATGTATTACGTTTACATTAATTTTACATTTCTAAAAATTCAATCAGGCCAACACCTTTAGAACCGATTAATTTTTACGTCATTCAATTGGAAATGTGCTTATTTATTAGGAAATGAATTTTCAGTCGTGCGCCGGAATTTAATTCGAAAATATTGCGTGTTTTGTATTCCTTATATCAGTTTCCAGTATTTCCTAACAAAGATTCATTGTTTAAACAATGCATTCGGTTTCGCTTTATTTTACATTTCTAAATAATCACACAGTCGAACAACTTTAAAACCAAAATATTTTTACGTCAATCATTTCGAAATGTGCTTATTTATTAGGAAATGAATTTTCAGCCGTGCACCGGAAGTTATTTCGAAAATATTGCATGTTTTGTATTCGGTATATCAGTTTCCAGGATTTCCTAACGATGGTTTCATTGTTTAAACAATGTATTCGGTTTCACTTTATTTTACATTTCTAAAAATGCACGCAGGCGAACAACTTTAAAACCGAATTTTTTTTACGTCATTCACTTCGAAATGTGCTTATTTAGTAGGAAATTAATTTTCAGCCATGCACCGCAATTTAATTCGAAAATATTGCGTGTTTTGTATATGGTACATCAGTTTTCAAGGTTTCCTAACAATGTTTCATTGTTTAAACAATGTATTCGGTTTTACTTTATTTTACACTACTAAAAATTCACACAGGGGAACAACAACCCAGGTAAAAAAATCAGAGAAAAACCTTTAAAAATTTTGAGATTTTGCTGCTATTTTGAAGGTTTCAACGGGTATCTTTAAGGCAAATGAAAACTAAAGGTTATCTTAAGAGAAGTATACCTCTATTTAAAAGATTTCATACAGGTTTATTTCTGTAAGTTATCATCTCCAAATTACCTTCAATGACTTAGGAGATTTTCGTGATATCACATGAGGTATGTTGAAGGAAAATGAAAATTGTTTCTTTACCAGGTAACATGAAAGTTTTACTTAAAGGTTTTATTATTGCACATTATGGTATCTAAGATTTTGATATGCCCGCATTTCCTCATTAATATTTTAAATTTATTTCGAAATTAATATATTAGATAATTCCCTGAAATCTAACGTCTTCCACCGGTTCAGTCAAAAATTCTTAACTCCCCCTCGTTAAAATTTTTAATTAATATTTAAAATTACCATTTTAAATAGCGATATAAAAATCCCATTCTAGAAATAAAAATCTGAAAATTATCTTAAAGTCCCCTCGTTGAGATTTTTAATTACCATTTAAAATACTATTTTTTAATTCCCTACAAAAAGAAAGAAAAATCTCGAAATTATTTTGAAGAGTCTACTAGTTAAAATTTTTAATTACCCCATTTATGAAGTTATTACGACCAACAATTTCACCTCTAACACGCTCAAAAATTTCAATCCCCGAAAATTCCCCCTAAAAAGAAAAACAAATCACGAAATTTTTTCGAAGCCCTTTTTGACCTTAAATTTGTCACAATTTTTTCTAATATTATAACCAGTAACAATGTCACCTCCAACTCTAACAAGCTCAAAAATTTCAATCTCAAAATATTCCCCCTAAAACGAAAAAAAATAATCACGAAAGTATTTCAAAGTCCCCTTTTTATCCTAAAATTTGTCATAAATTTCTCTTAAATTACCACCAGTAAAAATAACCCTTCGAAGTCTAACACGTACAAAAATTGCACTCTAAAAAAAAAAAAAAAAAATCTCCAAATTATTTCAAAGTCCCTTTCATTAATATTTAAAATCGTATTCAAACACGCACAAAAAATATTTTAGTTAAATTTCAAAATCTAACGAGGGCCCTCAATTTCCCTTCTCCCTTTTCTAAAAATGTCTTATTTAGTTTTCCATTTTAAGTTTTTCGAAAAGAATATATTTTACTGTGCTCTTCTAAATCTGACAAAAAAAAAAAAAAAAAATTAGTTAATTAAATTTCAAAATGCAGGAAGGGATACAATGCACTCCGCTCCCCCCCCCCCTCTTCCACCATGCCACTCCTGTCGTCCTAGCTCAAAATTCTTAGTTCCTCTTCAAAACCACTCCACCAGTGGCCGAGAGGTTCTGCTCTCAAAGCTGGTAGACGGGAGATGCTGGGTTCGAACCCAATCGCGCCCGTCGGCCTAGTCGTTCAGAGTTTTTTCGTGGTTTTCTTCGAACCTTGGATTTTTTTGCTTAAATACGGATTAGCTTCCCTTTGAAAGACCCCAGGCACCCCCCCCCCTTCGGCCCAATATCCTAAGTGTAGACAATTGGCCATCATAAAACAACACAAACAGCACCTCTTTAAAAAAAGAGGAACTAAGAATTTTGCACATACTAACATTAAAGAAAAGAGGCTCTTTTAATTTAGTTACTCGAAAATAATACATTTTATATTGTTTTTGAAAACATAACAAAAAGAAATATCTAGTTACTTAAATTTTAAAATCTAGGGAGGGGCAGGGTCCCTCCCCCCCTTTCCTCATTTTGGTAGCGTCCACGATTAAAGCTGAAAAATATAGGTGGGGTTATTACATGCATAATTTGCCCTTATCCTCTATCAGGCGTGAATTCCAGTTTTTATAAAAGTTACTTCTTCAAAAACAAAGTTTTCGTTGCAACATTTGATTTTTGATCATGTAGCTGTCATTTGACATCCGAGGTGGAGAATGCTTTGGGGCCTATAGCTACAATGGCTGTCGCCTCGAATGATCCTTATTATAAATAGTAACAACAACAAGTCACAACAATTTTTATTTTCCATTATATATATTATAAAACTACAATGGTACATACACAATTACATCCATGTCTTACCCAGGGACTCGAACCCGGGCCCTCGCGTAACAGCAGCCCTCATGTAGATGTATTTCTGACTCCATGTCATGGGAGAATGAGAAGGAAGTTATCAACTCAACACACAGAAAGCATGTTTACTTTTCCGCCACTCGGAAAAAATGCGGGAGTAGTCGATACGCTGTCGTTTTGCTATTCTATTTTTCCTTTTTGCAGGGCTCTTTTTATCTGTATATTAGTCACATTTTAATTAATTTTTAAATGGATATACATATAGCCGTAAGAGGGGTATAAGTGAGCCTTGTATTATACTTATTTTTAATATTTTAGCTTGATATTGGCACTTTGTATTCAGCCATTCATGCTGAACATTCGGTAAACCAGATCGACAGGTATAGAAATACTGTGGTATGGGGATAATGTTTTACACGAAATCTTCGTGTATGACTAAAGATGAATTTTTACTATTTTTTAAAATATTAGCGATAAAAATCTCTCAGTTTTAAAAACGGCGTGACACTTCACTTTTCAAATACATCCTAGAGAGAACTATTTTATTTTTTGATCTTTTTATTTTTGTGAAAAATCTAGTCATAATTTTCTGAATTTCAAAGAATCGTTATGTTCAGTTTCTTGTTTATACTTTTAAGGAGATATATGCATATATTTCCATTATGCATAAAAGTGATAGAAGGATTAAATTACTTCTTGATAATTAAACTTGCAAAAAGCTCAGTTTGGAGGTGGAAACATTTTGTGAAGGGCCCTTGTTTTGAGGGGAAAAAGTTTGTGAAGGGTCCTTTAAAGGACCTAAGTTCTTTCTAAGCAGATCACTGTATTGGAATATCATTTTATGAGTAAGTAATTTGGTTTCTTTAAAAATCAGGCAGCTATAATCTTTTTAGGAACATAGATGCTTGATTAATACTCAGTGGAGGTGTAATATCTCTGGCAAATCATTTAGCGGGGTTTAATGTCTCTAGCTGCAATATTCGACTCATAAAAATTAATTTAAAAAAAAATTATATATTGTAGAATAATTTATAATACAGAATTTGAAATATGGGAAAAATAATTTTAAAATTCTTTACATGTGTATAATTATTTTAAATAAAGTAATTTTTTCACGAAAAAACATTTAAAGACAAATTTAGAGCAATAATATTGTTCTACAGTGCGTAACATCATTAAAAATTATATATATAGATTCTTGGGGCCTTTAACAAACAGGGGTCGATGCAAGTTTTTATTCTTGGGTTCCATTTTGTGAAAATTAAAAGTTATTTTTGTGGAAAGTAATATTTTGTAACTATAGTTAAAATCCAGTTACTCAAATTCGGATCAAGAACTTATTAACAAAAACTTCTTTAAATTTCAGTTAAAGTTTTTGTTTCGCATGACCTGGTTTTATTTACTAATTACATATTTAAAATAGTTTTTATGCAAAAGAATGTTATGAAGTGGACCTATTTTATTAAAAGGAATTTTGTGAATGGGCCCATTTTATTAAATTTATTTTTGTGAAGCGGCCCATTTTATTAAATTTATTTTTGTGAAGGGGCCCATTTTATTAAATTTATTTTTGTGAAGGGGCTCATTTTATAATATTTATTTTTGTGATGGGGCCTATTTTATTAAATAGACTTTTGTGAAAGGGCCCTAAAAAAACCCTCAAATTTTGCCTGAATCGACCCCTGTGTTTACCTCCTGTGTGTACAAAACAATTATTAAAAAGGACTGTTCTGTAATGGGTGAGAATCTTCTATGTTTTGAGCAGATTCGCATGTTTTATTGTGTATGTAAATTTTATTTGTGTAATTTTCTCTTTTTTGCATTGTTACTTTTATCATTTACAGGCTTAAAAGAAATAACTGATTTCATTCTGTGCTTGTTCAGTTCATATTCTTAATATGTTTTTGAGTAGTAAATATTTAAAAAGTCATATTATTCATTGTCAGTTCAGCTTTTGATTTCCTTGGGGGTTCGCTGGGACTGTTCTGTACCACCAGAAATTCAATTGGACCACTAATTTGAAAAATTTTATAATCTGCAGGACCAGTAACTCCCCCCCCCTCCCCCCTATCTGACAGGTAAACGTAAACTTTCTTCTCCCTGCAATAACTGCAACTAAGCACATATCGCATAACTTTATTTTATTTAAAAAAACAAAGAAAATTCGATTAAATCTTAGATGAAGTAATTAATTGTCACTCAAAGGATTAAAGGGATGAAATAGAATTTTATGTAGCAGACCGGTGATGACTGCGGACAAATAAATTCTCATGGTTACTGTTCCTTGGGACCAGTGGCTTTTTTATGTCAATTCTACTACTGGTCAGTTGGTGTTTTTTAGATCTTTTTGTCAACTTGATTTAATCGTGTAAAAAGTATGCATGTATGCATTTTTATTATGTGCCTCCTTCCTTTTTTTAACATTAATATTACATTACATATGCAGTGTTGACTCTAGAAAAAAGGACTGCCGGGCGGGGAATTTTTCAAAAAGGAAACACCATTCTAAAAAAGGGCACACTTGTACATTATTCACAAAAATATTTTGAACTGGTTTGTTTAGAGTCCCTAGAATTTGCGATATTTTCCCACGATCAGTTGAATTGCCACAGGGAGCATAGGAAGTGTTAAAAAGAGCAGAAGGGTTTAATGGGGCTTTGCCATGCACAAAAAAGAAAAAGGGCTGCCGGCGCTGCGCCCAGCTAAAGCGGCTTAGACAATGCTAATATATATGGATTCATATCATAAAAGGGTGAAAAACAAGATTTCTTTCTTTCTTTTTTTTTTCCTATTTAAGAGATTTATTATAATAAAAATGCACACCTGCATTCTTTTTTATATTGAAATCACCTTTAAAAGAAATATCCACAAGCAAATGTAAATAATAATAATAAAAAAAATACAAATTCACAATAACACTGTCTTGACAAATTAATTATTCAGAAACATATTAAGCAGTATGAATAACAATAGAGTAGTAATCACTTATTTCATTTTATTCTATAATTATATTAAAAATGCCTTCAACAGTGTGGACTCTAGAAAAAAATTACTGCCAGCTGGACACTTAAAAAAAACACTCAAGAACCTTGTTCACTGAAAATATTTTGCATTTAGTCCTTTTTTATTTTGACCTTTTTAATTTTGTGATATTTTCCTGCAACTGATGAAATTTCTTGATTTTCTTCCCTGTTGACTGACGAATTATGTTTTTCTCCTGTAACTGATTGACGAATTTCACATTTTTTTCTGCAGCCAACGGTAAAATTTCACAATTGTTTCTCATGATTGCCTGCTGAATTTCATGTTGTTTTCCTGTGACCAATTGACGAATTTCACAATATTTTAAAGCAATCGACTGAAGGGTTTCTAGATTTTTTTACCCCCATTAATCGACGGTTGAATTTCTCAGTTTTTTTTTCAGGTGACTGAATGAGAATTTTTGCAATTTTTTCCCAGCAACCAACTGATAAATTTTGTAATATTTTATTTCAGAACAAATGTTTTATAATCCCACATCCGCCATCTTGGATTTTTTTCTTGGTGTGAATTAAAAATTTTTTTAATTAATAGTTAATAATTAATAATAATTATTATATTCCAGTTTTTTCAATGTTATATTAATCTATCAACAATATTTAACCATTGGAGACATTTACTACTTGGCGAAAAAGGAGTTTTCATCCAAGAAAAAAATCAAAAATGGCAAATGCGGGATTATAATACATCTAAACCATACCGATTGGCGTATATTGCATTTTTCCTTGCGGCTGATTGGCAAAACTCGTGTGATTTTTTTCGCATATCCGGTTTATGAATTTTGCCGATTTTCTTCCCAGCTAATCAACAAACTTCATTTTTTCCTATAAACAGTTGAATTTTTTTTTCATATGGTCGCTGAATGAATTTCACAGATTTTCTCTGCGGCTGATCAAAGAATTTCATTTCCAAAGCTGAATACTTTGCAATGTTCTGCAATGTACTTCAGCTAATCAAATGTTCTGTGTGAATTTAAAAAAAAAAAAGTCACAGGAAAATTTTCTTTATATATGAAGAAGTGCAATTGCATCTTTTATAGAAATGCAAAAGACATTTCATAAAACCCTGACATACTCACACGAATGAAATTATTGGTGAATTTTGTGAGTTCCCCCCCCCCCCTCCCTCCTAATCGAATGATAATTTAGTGGGGTTTTTTTCCAACAATCGATTGATGATTTTCGAATTATTTCAGATTTTTCCCTCTGTCAACTGGCAGATTTGGCCTTTTTTCTCTGACCAAATCGTTGAATTTCACAATTTTTCTCCTGCGATTGGGTGAAGAATTTTGATATATTTTCCCCAATTCATTGACGAATTTCGCATTTTTTAACCACGACTGGTGGATGAATTTTGTGATATTTTTCATTGACCTTTTGGAGAAAATCGTAGTTTTTTTTCACACGACTGATCCATGAATTTCATGCTTTTTTACCGAAGACTGATTGGCAAATGTTCCAATTTTTTCTTGCGACAGATTGGAAACAATCGTTGGTTTTTTCCACGACTGATCGAAGAATTTCGTGAATTTTCTGACAACTTCAGAGTTTTTTTTACATACGACTGATAAGCGAATTTCATTATATTTTCTTTTTACTGATTGGCAAATTTTTTCTCTTTTTCGTGTAAACGTTTGGTAAAAAACCCTTTTTTTCTGCAACCGATCGACGAATTTCGCATTCTACTGCGACAGATCGGTGAATATCGTGATTATTTTCTCACGGTCGACTGGTGAACTTTGTCGCTTTTCTGCGACTGATTGGCCAAATCTTCATGTTTTTTTTTTTTTTTTTTTTGCACGACTGATCGACAAATTCTATTTTTTTTCGATAATCCACCGACGAATTTCGCTTTTTTTTTTCCCTGTGACCGATTTTAAAATTTTGCGATATTTCTCTTGAACCAGTAAGCAAGTCTTGACACAGATTGGAGAAAGTCGTGAGTTTTTTTCCGCTACTGATCTACGAATTTCGCAGATTCTTCTGACAATCTTCACGATTTTTTTTAACCGCAACCGATTTGCAATTTTCACGAATTTTTCCTTGTAACATAGGCAAATTTTGAGGCTTTTTCTTGCGAACGATTAGAGAAGATTGTGGTTTTTTTTTCGCTGTTTCTTCTAGAGGTGCACTGACAAATTTTGCGTTTTTTTACCTGCAACCGATTGGCGAAAATCATGGATTTTTTTCTCGCAACTGTTCGTCGAATTTTGTATGTTTTCCCACAGCAAGCTAAAGAATTTCATGAATTGTTCTCCATGACTGACGAATTGCACAAGTTTTCTTGCGACTGATTGATGATTTTCGCAATCTTTTTAAATGAACGATTAAAGAGTTTGCCGATTTTTTTTTTTTTTTTTCTTGCCATTGAGTGACAAATTTCGCGATTTTTCCTATAATTGAATGGTGGATTTTCTTGAAAATGAAAATTTGAAATGTTCTGCTGTGAAGTCAATGTATGGCGCATTTATAATCATATTCTGCTTTGGGGAATTTTATTATGTCTTACTTTTCAGATTTTTTTTTTATTGCAGTATTTTCATCATTTTAGATTGAATTTTTTTACAGAGCCTTCCGATAAATATTATTTGTAATATATAAAAATTTCAAAGGGGGGGGGGGCACAATACTAGTCCCAAAGAGGGGCACTTTTCTAACACCTGTCATATAACATACTGTTCGAAAGACGTGTGATCTCTTATTCATGCTATGCGCATCTGATGCCCCTCCGCCTACTTTGCTCCCCCTGAGGGGGCGGTTTTCTAAATTTTGCTGAAACCCCTCATGTGACATATTGTCGGAACAGCCTGTGGCTACTTATTCATAGTTATACACATCCGATGTCCCTGCCCCCACTTTGCTCCCCCTGGGGGGGCACTTTTCTAAATTTTGCTGACACCTCTCATGTGACATATCGTTCAAAAGGCCTGTGACCACTTATTCCTGTTATGCACCTCTAATGTCACTCCCGCCCCACTTTGCCCCATGGGGGGGGGCGCTTTTCTAAATTTTGCTGACATCCCTCATGTGACATATCGTTCAAAAGGCCTGTGACCACGTATTCATGTTATGCACCTCTAATGTACTCCCCCCACTTTGCCCCACGGGGGGGAGCACTTTTCTAAATTTTGCTGACACCCCTCATGTGACATATCGTTGGAAAGGTCTGTGACCACTTATTCATGCTATGCAACTCTAATGCCCCTCCCCCCACTTTGCCCCCCGGGGGGCACTTTTCTAAATTTTGCCGGCACCTCTCATGTGACATATCGTTCAAAAGGTCTGTGACCACCTATTCATGTTATGCCCCTCCCCCCACTTTGCCCCACTGGGGGGGCACTTTTCTAAATTTTGCTGACATCCCTGACGTGACATATCGTTCAAAAGGTCTATGACCACTTATTCATGTTATGCACCTCTAATGACCGTACACCCACTTTGCCCCCCCCGGGGGGCACTTTTCTAAATTTTGCTGACACCCCTCATGTCACATATTGTTGGAAAGGCCTGTGACCACTTATTCATGTTATGCACCTCTAATGCCCCTCCCCCACTTTGCCCCCCCCCCTCGGGGCATTTTTCTAAATTTTGCCGACACCCCTCATGTGACATATCGTTCAAAAGGTCTGTGACCCCTTATTCATGTTATGCACCTGTAATGCTCCTACCCCACACTTTGCCCCCCCGGGGGGGCATTTTTCTAAATTTTGTTAACATCCCTGATGTGACATATCGTTCAAAAGGCCTTTGACCACTTATTCATGTTATGCACCTCTAATGCCCCTGCCCCCACTTTGCCCCCCCCCCGGGAGGCACTTTTCTAAATTTTGCTGACACCCCTCATGTGACATATCGTTCGAAAGTCCTGTGACCACTTATTCATGTTACGCACCTCCGGTTCTTTCCCCCCCCGGGGGGGGACACTTTTCTAAATTTTACTGACACCCCTCATGTGACATATCTTTCAAAAGGCATGTGACCACTTATTCATGTTATGCACCTTCAATGCCCCTTCCCCCACTTTGCCGCACGGGGGGGGGCACTTTTCTAAATTTTGCCAACACTGTTCGTGCAATTTATTATAAGCATAGTTGATTTCCAGAAACGAGCCTATACAAAGCCACGACATGATACCCCCAAAAGCTAATGTTAAATCAACCAACTTCACAAATTTTTAATTTCATTTGAGTATTTGAAGTTTATTTTATGCATAATATGTATCAAATCATTGTCGAACTGGATATGTAATCATTATTATGTATTGATCTGATGCGAATTTGCATAGAAGGCTGTCTGTATGCAGGTGCAATGATATAATGCAAAGAGAAGATACAGGTTTTTTTGTCTGGCGGCGACCTTCGGGACGCGTCGCGGGGCTTGCTTCACGGGCGGTTCCTTGCGTCGACAAATGGGCCTGAAAAGGGCCCGGGACCGGAAGATGAACCCCTCATACCTAAAGGAAAACTGCAGATATTTCTGCCAAAATCGGTGAAGGGAAATAACAGGTTTTTTACCTAAAGGAAAACAGCAGGTATTTGGAACCAAGAAGGTTAAGGGAAAATACATGTTTTTTACCTAAAGGTAAGCTGAAGGTAATTTTAGTTCCAAATACCTTCAGTTTCCCTGAAGTTTTTTTTTTAAGGTTTCTTGCTGATTTTTTTACCTGGGAATGAAACCGAAATATTTTTACATCAATCATTTCGAAATGTGCTTAGTTATTAGGAAATGAATTTTCAGCCCTGCGCCAGAATTTAATTCGAAAATAGTGCGTGTTTTGAATTCGGTATATCAGTTTCCAGGGTTGCCCAACAATGGTTTCGTTGTTTAAACAATGCATTACGTTTACATTAATTTTACATTTCTAAAAATTCAATCAGGCCAACACCTTTAGAACCGATTAATTTTTACGTCATTCAATTGGAAATGTGCTTATTTATTAGGAAATGAATTTTCAGTCGTGCGCCGGAATTTAATTCGAAAATATTGCGTGTTTTGTATTCGGTATATCAGTTTCCAGGGTTGCCTAACAATGGTTTCATTGTTTAAACAATGTATTCGGTTTCACTTTATTTTATATTTCTAAAAATTCACACAGGTGAACAACTTTAAAACCGAAATATTTTTACGTCATTCATTTCGAAATGTGCTTATTTAGTAGGAAATTAATTTTCAGCCGTACACCAGAATTTAATTCGAAAATATTGCGTGTTTTGTATTCGGTATATCAGTTTCCAGTATTTCCTAACAATGGTTTCATTGTTTAAACAATGTATTCGGATTCGCTTTATTTTACATTTCTAAATAATCACACAGTCGAACAACATTGAAACCGAAATATTTTTACATCAATCATTTCGAAATGTGCTTAGTTATTAGGAAATTAATTTTCAGCCGTACACCAGAATTTAATTCGAAAATATTGCGTGTTTTGTATTCGGTATATCAGCTTTTAGGATTTCCCAAGAATGGTTTCATTGTTTAAACAATGTATTCGGTTTCATTTTATTTTATATTTCTACAAATTCACACAGGCGAACAACTTTAAATCCGAAATATTTTTACGTCATTCATTTCGAAATGTTCATATTTATTAGAAAATTAATTTTAGGCAGTACACCAGAATTTAATTCGAAAATATTGCTTGTTTGGTACTCGGTATATCAGTTTTTAGGATTTCCTAACAATGGTTTCATTGTTTAAACAATGTACTACGTTTACATTAATTTTACATTTCTAAAAATTCAATCAGGCCAACACCTTTAGAACCGATTAATTTTTACGTCATTCAATTGGAAATGTGCTTATTTATTAGGAAATGAATTTTCAGTCGTGCGCCGGAATTTAATTCGAAAATATTGCGTGTTTTGTATTCGGTATATCAGTTTCCAGGGTTTCCTAACAATGGTTTCATTGTTTAAACAATGTATTCGGTTTCACTTTATTTTATATTTCTAAAAATTCACACAGGTGAACAACTTTAAAACCGAAATATTTTTACGTCATTCATTTCGAAATGTGCTTATTTAGTAGGAAATTAATTTTCAACCGTGCACCGGAAATTAATTCGAAAATATTGCGTGTTTTCTATCCGGTACATCAGTTTTCATGGTTTCCTAACAATGTTTCATTGTTTAAACAATGTATTCGGTTTTACTTTATTTTATATTTCTAAAATTTCACAGAGGCGAACAACTTTAAAACCGAAATATTTTTACGTAATTCATTTCGAAATGTTCTTATTTATTAGAAAATTAATTTTCAGCCGTACACCAGAATTTAATTCGAAAATATTGCGTGTTTTGTATTCGGTATATCAGTTTCCAGGATTTCCTAACAATGGCTTCATTGTTTAAACAATGTATTCGGTTTCACTTTATTTTATATTTCTAAAATTTCACAGAGGCGAACAACTTTAAAACCGAAATATTTTTACGTAATTCATTTCGAAATGTTCTTATTTATTAGAAAATTAATTTTCAGCCGTACACCAGAATTTAATTCGAAAATATTGCGTGTTTTGTATTCGGTATATCAGTTTCCAGGATTTCCTAACAATGGTTTCATTGTTTAAACAATGTTTTCGGATTCGCTTTATTTTACATTTCTAAATAATCACACAGTCGAACAACTTTAAAACCGAAATATTTTTACGTCAATCATTTCGAAATGTGCTTATTTATTAGGAAATAAATTTTCAGCCGTGCACCGGAATTTAATTCGAAAATATTGCGTGTTTTGTATTCGGTATATCAGTTTCCAGGATTTCCTAACAATTGTTTCATTGTTTAAACAATGTATTCGGTTTCACTTTATTTTACATTTCTAAAAATACACGCAGGCGAACAACTTTAAAACCGAAATTTTTTTACGTCATTCACTTCGAAATGTGCTTATTTAGTAGGAAATTAATTTTCAGCCGTGCACCGGAATTTAATTCGAAAATATTGCGTGTTTTGTATCCGGTACATCAGTTTTCAAGGTTTCCTAACAATGTATTCGGTTTTACTTTATTTTACACTACTAAAAATTCACACAGGGGAACAACATTGAAACCGAAATATTTTTACATCAATCATTTCGAAATGTGCTTAGTTATTAGGAAATTAATTTTCAGCCGTACACCAGAATTTAATTCGAAAATATTGCGTGTTTTGTATTCGGTATATCAGCTTTTAGGATTTCCTAACAATGGTTTCATTGTTTAAACAATGTATTCGGTTTCACTTTATTTTACATTTCTAAAAATACACGCAGGCGAACAACTTTAAAACCGAATTTTTTTTACGTCATTCATTTCGAAATGTGCTTAGTTATTAGGAAATTAATTTTCAGCCGTACACCAGAATTTAATTCGAAAATATTGCGTGTTTTGTATTCGGTATATCAGCTTTTAGGATTTCCTAACAATGGTTTCATTGTTTAAACAATGTATTCGGTTTCACTTTATTTTATATTTCTAAAAATTCCCACAGGCGAACAACTTTAAATCCGAAATATTTTTACGTCATTCATTTCGAAATGTTCATATTTATTAGAAAATTAATTTTAGGCAGTACATCAGAATTTAATTCGAAAATATTGCTTGTTTGGTACTCGGTATATCAGTTTTTAGGATTTCCTAACAATGGTTTCATTGTTTAAACAATGTATTACGTTTACATTAATTTTACATTTCTAAAAATTCAATCAGGCCAACACCTTTAGAACCGATTAATTTTTACGTCATTCAATTGGAAATGTGCTTATTTATTAGGAAATGAATTTTCAGTCGTGCGCCGGAATTTAATTCGAAAATATTGCGTGTTTTGTATTCGGTATATCAGTTTCCAGGGTTTCCTAACAATGGTTTCATTGTTTAAACAATGTATTCGGTTTCACTTTATTTTATATTTCTAAAAATTCACACAGGTGAACAACTTTAAAACCGAAATATTTTTACGTCATTCATTTCGAAATGTGCTTATTTAGTAGGAAATTAATTTTCAACCGTGCACCGGAAATTAATTCGAAAATATTGCGTGTTTTCTATCCGGTACATCAGTTTTCATGGTTTCCTAACAATGTTTCATTGTTTAAACAATGTATTCGGTTTTACTTTATTTTATATTTCTAAAATTTCACAGAGGCGAACAACTTTAAAACCGAAATATTTTTACGTAATTCATTTCGAAATGTTCTTATTTATTAGAAAATTAATTTTCAGCCGTACACCAGAATTTAATTCGAAAATATTGCGTGTTTTGTATTCGGTAAATCAGTTTCCAGGATTTCCTAACAATCGTGCACTTTATTTTATATTTCTAAAATTTCACAGAGGCGAACAACTTTAAAACCGAAATATTTTTACGTAATTCATTTCGAAATGTTCTTATTTATTAGAAAATTAATTTTCAGCCGTACACCAGAATTTAATTCGAAAATATTGCGTGTTTTGTATTCGGTATATCAGCTTTTAGGATTTCCCAAGAATGGTTTCATTGTTTAAACAATGTATTCGGTTTCATTTTATTTTATATTTCTACAAATTCACACAGGCGAACAACTTTAAATCCGAAATATTTTTACGTCATTCATTTCGAAATGTTCATATTTATTAGAAAATTAATTTTAGGCAGTACACCAGAATTTAATTCGAAAATATTGCTTGTTTGGTACTCGGTATATCAGTTTTTAGGATTTCCTAACAATGGTTTCATTGTTTAAACAATGTATTACGTTTACATTAATTTTACATTTCTAAAAATTCAATCAGGCCAACACCTTTAGAACCGATTAATTTTTACGTCATTCAATTGGAAATGTGCTTATTTATTAGGAAATGAATTTTCAGTCGTGCGCCGGAATTTAATTCGAAAATATTGCGTGTTTTGTATTCGGTATATCAGTTTCCAGGATTTCCTAACAATGGTTTCATTGTTTAGACAATGTATTCGGATTCGCTTTATTTTACATTTCTAAATAATCACACAGTCGAACAACTTTAAAACCGAAATATTTTTACGTCAATCATTTCGAAATGTGCTTATTTATTAGGAAATAAATTTTCAGCCGTGCACCGGAATTTAATTCGAAAATATTGCGTGTTTTGTATTCGGTATATCAGTTTCCAGGATTTCCTAACAATTGTTTCATTGTTTAAACAATGTATTCGGTTTCACTTTATTTTACATTTCTAAAAATACACGCAGGCGAACAACTTTAAAACCGAAATTTTTTTACGTCATTCACTTCGAAATGTGCTTATTTAGTAGGAAATTAATTTTCAGCCGTGCACCCGGAATTTAATTCGAAAATATTGCGTGTTTTGTATCCGGTACATCAGTTTTCAAGGTTTCCTAACAATGTATTCGGTTTTACTTTATTTTACACTACTAAAAATTCACACAGGGGAACAACAATGAAACCGAAATATTTTTACATCAATCATTTCGAAATGTGCTTAGTTATTAGGAAATGAATTTTCAGCCGTGCGCCAGAATTTAATTCGAAAATAGTGCGTGTTTTGAATTCGGTATATCAGTTTCCAGGGTTGCCCAACAATGGTTTCGTTGTTTAAACAATGCATTACCCAGGTAAAAAAATCAGCAAGAAACCTTAAAAAAAAAACTTCAGGGAAACTGAAGGTATTTGGAACTAAAATTACCTTCAGCTTACCTTTAGGTAAAAAACATGTATTTTCCCTTAACCTTCTTGGTTCCAAATACCTGCTGTTTTCCTTTAGGTAAAAAACCTGTTATTTCCCTTCACCGATTTTGGCAGAAATATCTGCAGTTTTCCTTTAGGTATGAGGGGTTCATCTTCCGGTCCCGGGCCCTTTTCAGGCCCATTTGTCGACGCAAGGAACCGCCCGTGAAGCAAGCCCCGCGACGCGTCCCGAAGGTCGCCGCCAGACAAAAAAACCTGTATCTTCTCTTTGCATTATATCATTGCACCTGCATACAGACAGCCTTCTATGCAAATTCGCATCAGATCAATACATAATAATGATTACATATCCAGTTCGACAATGATTTGATACATATTATGCATAAAATAAACTTCAAATACTCAAATGAAATTAAAAATTTGTGAAGTTGGTTGATTTAACATTAGCTTTTGGGGGTATCATGTCGTGGCTTTGTATAGGCTCGTTTCTGGAAATCAACTATGCTTATAATAAATTGCACGAACAGTGTTGGCAAAATTTAGAAAAGTGCCCCCCCCGTGCGGCAAAGTGGGGGAAGGGGCATTGAAGGTGCATAACATGAATAAGTGGTCACATGCCTTTTGAAAGATATGTCACATGAGGGGTGTCAGTAAAATTTAGAAAAGTGTCCCCCCCCGGGGGGGGAAAGAACCGGAGGTGCGTAACATGAATAAGTGGTCACAGGACTTTCGAACGATATGTCACATGAGGGGTGTCAGCAAAATTTAGAAAAGTGCCTCCCGGGGGGGGGGCAAAGTGGGGGCAGGGGCATTAGAGGTGCATAACATGAATAAGTGGTCAAAGGCCTTTTGAACGATATGTCACATCAGGGATGTTAACAAAATTTAGAAAAATGCCCCCCCGGGGGGGCAAAGTGTGGGGTAGGAGCATTACAGGTGCATAACATGAATAAGGGGTCACAGACCTTTTGAACGATATGTCACATGAGGGGTGTCGGCAAAATTTAGAAAAATGCCCCGAGGGGGGGGGCAAAGTGGGGGAGGGGCATTAGAGGTGCATAACATGAATAAGTGGTCACAGGCCTTTCCAACAATATGTGACATGAGGGGTGTCAGCAAAATTTAGAAAAGTGCCCCCCGGGGGGGGCAAAGTGGGTGTACGGTCATTAGAGGTGCATAACATGAATAAGTGGTCATAGACCTTTTGAACGATATGTCACGTCAGGGATGTCAGCAAAATTTAGAAAAGTGCCCCCCCAGTGGGGCAAAGTGGGGGGAGGGGCATAACATGAATAGGTGGTCACAGACCTTTTGAACGATATGTCACATGAGAGGTGCCGGCAAAATTTAGAAAAGTGCCCCCCGGGGGGCAAAGTGGGGGGAGGGGCATTAGAGTTGCATAGCATGAATAAGTGGTCACAGACCTTTCCAACGATATGTCACATGAGGGGTGTCAGCAAAATTTAGAAAAGTGCTCCCCCCCGTGGGGCAAAGTGGGGGGAGTACATTAGAGGTGCATAACATGAATACGTGGTCACAGGCCTTTTGAACGATATGTCACATGAGGGATGTCAGCAAAATTTAGAAAAGCGCCCCCCCCCATGGGGCAAAGTGGGGCGGGAGTGACATTAGAGGTGCATAACAGGAATAAGTGGTCACAGGCCTTTTGAACGATATGTCACATGAGAGGTGTCAGCAAAATTTAGAAAAGTGCCCCCCCAGGGGGAGCAAAGTGGGGGCAGGGACATCGGATGTGTATAACTATGAATAAGTAGCCACAGGCTGTTCCGACAATATGTCACATGAGGGGTTTCAGCAAAATTTAGAAAACCGCCCCCTCAGGGGGAGCAAAGTAGGCGGAGGGGCATCAGATGCGCATAGCATGAATAAGAGATCACACGTCTTTCGAACAGTATGTTATATGACAGGTGTTAGAAAAGTGCCCCTCTTTGGGACTAGTATTGTGCCCCCCCCCCCCCTTTGAAATTTTTATATATTACAAATAATATTTATCGGAAGGCTCTGTAAAAAAATTCAATCTAAAATGATGAAAATACTGCAATAAAAAAAAAATCTGAAAAGTAAGACATAATAAAATTCCCCAAAGCAGAATATGATTATAAATGCGCCATACATTGACTTCACAGCAGAACATTTCAAATTTTCATTTTCAAGAAAATCCACCATTCAATTATAGGAAAAATCGCGAAATTTGTCACTCAATGGCAAGAAAAAAAAAAAAAAAAAATCGGCAAACTCTTTAATCGTTCATTTAAAAAGATTGCGAAAATCATCAATCAGTCGCAAGAAAACTTGTGCAATTCGTCAGTCATGGAGAACAATTCATGAAATTCTTTAGCTTGCTGTGGGAAAACATACAAAATTCGACGAACAGTTGCGAGAAAAAAATCCATGATTTTCGCCAATCGGTTGCAGGTAAAAAAACGCAAAATTTGTCAGTGCACCTCTAGAAGAAACAGCGAAAAAAAAACCACAATCTTCTCTAATCGTTCGCAAGAAAAAGCCTCAAAATTTGCCTATGTTACAAGGAAAAATTCGTGAAAATTGCAAATCGGTTGCGGTTAAAAAAAATCGTGAAGATTGTCAGAAGAATCTGCGAAATTCGTAGATCAGTAGCGGAAAAAAACTCACGACTTTCTCCAATCTGTGTCAAGACTTGCTTACTGGTTCAAGAGAAATATCGCAAAATTTTAAAATCGGTCACAGGGAAAAAAAAAAGCGAAATTCGTCGGTGGATTATCGAAAAAAAATAGAATTTGTCGATCAGTCGTGCAAAAAAAAAAAAAAAAAAAACATGAAGATTTGGCCAATCAGTCGCAGAAAAGCGACAAAGTTCACCAGTCGACCGTGAGAAAATAATCACGATATTCACCGATCTGTCGCAGTAGAATGCGAAATTCGTCGATCGGTTGCAGAAAAAAAGGGTTTTTTACCAAACGTTTACACGAAAAAGAGAAAAAATTTGCCAATCAGTAAAAAGAAAATATAATGAAATTCGCTTATCAGTCGTATGTAAAAAAAAACTCTGAAGTTGTCAGAAAATTCACGAAATTCTTCGATCAGTCGTGGAAAAAACCAACGATTGTTTCCAATCTGTCGCAAGAAAAAATTGGAACATTTTGCCAATCAGTCTTCGGTAAAAAAGCATGAAATTCATGGATCAGTCGTGTGAAAAAAACTACGATTTTCTCCAAAAGGTCAATGAAAAATATCACAAAATTCATCCACCAGTCGTGGTTAAAAAAATGCGAAATTCGTCAATGAATTGGGGAAAATATATCAAAATTCTTCACCCAATCGCAGGAGAAAAATTGTGAAATTCAACGATTTGGTCAGAGAAAAAAGGCCAAATCTGCCAGTTGACAGAGGGAAAAATCTGAAATAATTCGAAAATCATCAATCGATTGTTGGAAAAAAACCCCACTAAATTATCATTCGATTAGGAGGGAGGGGGGGGGGAACTCACAAAATTCACCAATAATTTCATTCGTGTGAGTATGTCAGGGTTTTATGAAATGTCTTTTGCATTTCTATAAAAGATGCAATTGCACTTCTTCATATATAAAGAAAATTTTCCTGTGACTTTTTTTTTTTTAAATTCACACAGAACATTTGATTAGCTGAAGTACATTGCAGAACATTGCAAAGTATTCAGCTTTGGAAATGAAATTCTTTGATCAGCCGCAGAGAAAATCTGTGAAATTCATTCAGCGACCATATGAAAAAAAATTCAACTGTTTATAGGAAAAAATGAAGTTTGTTGATTAGCTGGGAAGAAAATCGGCAAAATTCATAAACCGGGATATGCGAAAAAAATCACACGAGTTTT